>OX632362.1:18135524-18269780 GCA_951751655.1 Ophion costatus | reverse complement strand
ATTTCCTATTGTAGAGTATTTACGTCAAGTTTGAAGCAAATCTGACAAAAAAATATGTCCTCATACTGACTCTAAAATCCCCTGTTTCACGCCCTTAAGGGTCGAATTTCGATTTTGTACCACTTTTGAAAAAAGTCATTTTCTGGATTCAAATGTGAACACTGCGTGGTCAGAATCACGGGCCACAGATATCGTAATATCATCTTTAATATGATAATTATATTTTTTATATCGTCTTTTTTGTCATCTTTTCGACACGAGAGTGGTAGATGGGTGTAAAGCTACATCGATGATTGGATTGATCAACAAAAAAATATTGATCGCATTATTCTTGTATCGTGAAGATGCGTATTTCCGTGGTGAATGCGTCTTGTTGAATTTTTAAAGCTCGTCGATGATTGGACATGATACACCCCGATGTCGTCGAGGGTGCCATAAAACCCTCGTCGCTTGTTCAAAGCTTCAAGGGCCTCGCCTGATGCAGGAAAGTACAGAATTGGTTCGCGCGGGCCACGACATTGAGAAGCTCTTAGGCCTAGCAAAAGGTACACCCATCTCGAGCGAGATGGTGCGGAGAAGCTGTTGACACCAGATGTTGCCAAAAAACGATTTTAGCCCCGGCTGTTGCCCTCGTTGGTTTTCACGTCGGAGCATGCCATTGAGGATTCAACTCCAGGCGAATACGCGAGGGCAGCGAGCGAGCACGAAAAGCGACCCACACCTTCCGTATATCGTTAACGGGAACAAGAAGAAACGCCGAGGGAGCTTCCCTCCTTGAATATTGGATAAAGTTGAAGTGACATTGCTGAAGATAACGGATCTTCTTTCAGTCTGTACGCGTCCATTATCTCGTATCATCTGGTCGATTATTGTCTCAAGCTCCGCATGTTTCGAGCCTTACCATTTTCCTCTTGCTCATACTCCGTTTCTAGAAGTACCGAGACGTCCAATGAGGAACATTGCTCGCTTTCAATTCTACTAACGGGGCCATCCCATGGAAAAGCTATTTTTTCGCATTTTATGGGATTTTTTTTTCCATGATACATTAAAACACACTATTTTTGAATTTTTACCACACTTTTGTTAATATTTTTACAGTCCCACAGAATTTTATCAAACACCAATAACGAGTTGAATCGACTTTGCATCGTTCGGAAGACACTCGTGTGTGAAAAAGGTGGTTGACGTCTGCCAGGATTCTGGAGGTTTTGCTCACACCTAAAGCAAAAATAACAAAGGATATTTGAATTTGTAGACCTGAGGCTATCGCCGGAACTGGAGTTAAGTAAAAATATCGAAAATTGAATTTTTGCCACGATTTTCAAAGTTAACCCCTTCGTGGACAGAGAGAATTCGACAAAAAGTGCCTAAAATGGCAGGACATTTTTTTTATCCTGAAAACTTTTACTCTTATTTTTATGAGGGTCCTGATTACGAATCTGAACTTAAAATTCAGGAATTCGCAATGACAAACCAATATGGCGAATGAAAGTACAAATAATACAGATTGATTTAGATGAAACTCGGTACTCAAGCTTCATATATTTCTACCTATTTATTGTATTATGCTCCATGTTGTTGAATTCACCATGAAAAATTCCTTCATTTTGAGTTCAGCATCACACTCAGCGTTCCCGAAAACCCCCGAGTACCAAGATTTATCCAAATCGGGCTGTTTTTTGCACTTTCGTACGCCATATTAGATCTGCCATTAAATTTTTTTAAATTTTGTGTTCAGATTCGTAATAAGCGACTTCAAAAATCCCAGAGTACCAATTTTTATCTAAGTCGAGTAAAATTTTCATTTTTGGTTCGTAATGAGCGCCCTCAAAAATCCTGGAGTACTAATTGTCATCTAAATCGAGTAAAGTTTTTGATTTTTGTCAATTCGGATTCAGTGAGCTGAAAAACCCCTGAGTGAGGCTTCGATTTCAAATCAGAGCGTCAATGCCACACAGGGCCCGAAATTAATTGACGCACTATTGCGTCAATGCCAACGAAGGGGTTAAGTTCCAAGTTTCGCTATTTTTTAAGACCTTGTCAACTTAAAAAAAATTATGGCAAATATCAGAAGTATTCAAGTTCGGATGAGAAATACAGATGTGCAGATGTGCCATAAAAATTAGTTTCTGAGATATCATGAAAGCCAATTTGAAAAATAGTTTTGAGAAAAACGCGTTTAGAAGCTTAAGTACGATTTACACAAAGAAAATGTTGACTCATCATTGGTCTCCTATGTCGGGTCCATATAACCCGCACACATTTTTTTCACTTTATGCAAAAAAACACATTTTACGATTTTTGGGACCTGTCGTATAGTACGACCGCCTTAAAGTTTCAGCCAATTATTTTAAAGAGTAAAGAATAAAAGAAAAATTTTGAAATTTTGAAAAAAGAGGCGATCTTAAAAAATCGCGAAAGATATCGATCCTCCATTATTTACTGGTACTTCGGATACGTAAAATGAAAATCATTTATTTCGCAATAAATTCTTCATGCTCGTGTACGTTGGTCAGGCATCTGCCAAAAACACGTCTTCATGGTCTGTTTGATAACTCAGCAACTTCTTCCAACACATAATAAATAATATGACTACAAATTAACAATTAAACCTTAGAGAATTATTTGCCAGCTGTTGTATTGTTATTGCTCGAATTTATCTGGGAACACGATAACGAAATGCAGTTTTTTGACGTAACCATAAAGATGTTATATTATTCGTATAATTCCTGTTGTAGAAATTTTATTCAGCAAACGAAATTTGCATTGATAAGGTCGGATTTTTACATACTCTGTTATTATTATTACAGTATAAAAATATATGTATATGATTGGTTGCTTTTACTCAGTAACATTCTCAATAAAACGTTATTCAAAGAATAATAACAGCATTAATACTCATTACAGCATTAAGTAGGATTTTGAAAACGTTATAAACATAAAAATAATACCTAAATAAAATATTTAAAAATATAAAATTCGAAAACATGAAAACATAACATCGTTATAAATGTCAATATAAAAACTTAAAAAAAAGTAAATCGTATATATATATATACGATTTACTTTTTTAAGGTGTTTATATTGATATTTATAACGATTTCATGTTTTGATGTTTTCAAATTTTATATTTTTAAATATTTTATGTAGGTATATATATATGATCATTAATATTTGCAATAGAACGTTATTCAAATAATAATATCATCAATAATTCTTACAGCGTTGTGCAGAAATGTTCGAAACGTTATGAGCCATTGGTATGACAATACTAATAAATATTGAATTTGAATGTTTTTAGAGATCAATAGTAGGTTCCGTTTATCAGCACCGTTTTATCGATCAAATTTGTTAGTAAATTTGATAAGACTCAAAAAGAACATATTCCTTTTAGAAAAGAAAGTGCCCATTGTAATTGTATTCAAACGTGTGCGTAAGCTTTTTTGACCTGCAGTAATACGGCAACGGAAGTAATTTTCAAAAAACCTATTCGAATGTACGAAAGAACGCGCACACGATAGGCTTATTGTTCCCTGACAGTGCTGCACCGCAATGCGCCGATTTTATGTTTCTACGAGGTCAGTTAGCTCGCCGCTCCTGCATTCGTTAGCGAACGATCTGACTTGGAAATTTTCCTAAGTGCACTGTCATGAGAAATGTTAGCTACACACGAACTTTCGCTCGTGATAAAATCTCAAGATTCATGCGTGCAATTCATCTCTCGATTATCCGTTTTATCAGTTTCGAACTGAATGCTTAAAAAAAAAGAAAAGAAACCAGCCTAAAGTTTGTCAACACTTTAACTTATTGAAGACTTTCCCAAAAATCTTCAATTACGTTTTTTCACCGTAACCTCATATTACGTATTTCCATGATCTCAGTACTGTGAAAATAAAATTAAAAAAGAATCATCACGCTTGTCGGGCCTGGAATAAACTTTTTCAAATACGAGGGAATTTTCTGGTCAGAAAAATCAAAGGCCGGAAAAATCAAAAGAAAATCGTAGAGTTGTTGAAAGTGCTGCGGTGTTATTATGGTGGATATGGGGATCAGGTGCCATTTCGAGTTGTCATGTCACCACTTTTGTCTGCTGTCGCGTGGGTGCACGCTACAGTGCAAACAGAGAAACGGAAGTGGCCAGGAGAGAGCGAAATCTCCGCGGCGCAGGAATAGACCCACCCTTTTGGAGCTTTTTCACTCGTTTTTTGTTTTTAAAGGATGGAAAAGCTCGCGGTAGTCCACAAGGAGCGTTTGGGGGCTTTCAACCATGTTACCATGACTACCTTTGGTCCACTTGTTTTGAATCACTGGACCATGGAAAATCTCCCTCTCTCTCTCTCTCTCTCTCTCTCTCTCTCTCTCTCTCTCTCTCTCTCTCGCTCGCTCTTTCGTTTCCCCTCTCTCTCCTCCATCATCGTACGCACGTATACAATGTGTATTCCGAATTCGTCGGGAGCTTGGATTACCGAAAGCCACCCTCGGTTACCCGGAGACGAGAAAAACACAATTGAAGCAGCGCGCGAGGGTCGAAAAATGCCTTCCTCCTATCGAGCAAACCCCCGAATTTCCTCATATGATTTATCACTCGCGTGTCTCGTTTCTACGTCCTCTCTCTCTCTCTCTCTCTCTCTCTCTCTCTCTCTCTCTCTCTCTCTCTCTCTCTCTCTCTCTCTCTCTCTCTCTCTCTCTCTCTCTCTCTCTCTCTCTCTCTCTCTCTCTCTCTCTCTCTCTCTCTCTCTCTCTCTCTCTCTCTCTCTCTCTCTCTCTCTCTCTCTCTCTCTCTCTCTCTCTCTCTCTCTCTCTCTCTCTCTCTCTCTCTCTCTCCGACTCCGACTCCGACTCCGACTCCGACTCCGACTCCGACTCCGACTC
The DNA here is from genome assembly GCA_951751655.1 of Ophion costatus. Lineage (NCBI taxonomy): Eukaryota > Metazoa > Arthropoda > Insecta > Hymenoptera > Ichneumonidae > Ophion > Ophion costatus. Next base: position 18,264,908 of record OX632362.1, on the reverse strand, counting down.
CGACTCCGACTCCGACTCCGACTCCGACTCCGACTCCGACTCCGACTCCGACTCCGACTCCGACTCCGACTCCGACTCCGACTCCGACTCCGACTCCGACTCCGACTCCGACTCCGACTCCGACTCCGACTCCGACTCCGACTCCGACTCCGACTCCGACTCCGACTCCGACTCCGACTCCGACTCCGACTCCGACTCCGACTCCGACTCCGACTCCGACTCCGACTCCGACTCCGACTCCGACTCCGACTCCGACTCCGACTCCGACTCCGACTCTCTCTCTCTCTCTCTCTCTCTCTCTCTCTCTCTTCCTTCAACTACGTGAGTACTGCATGACGTCTCTCTTGCTTGCTCCCGTTCTTTCTGGAAATTTTTCTGCCGCCGCTTGCCTGCGGGCGTTTTTGTTTCAGAGTAGTAGCATGCGCCTCTTTGCTAAAGTCTGTCACCAAAAATGCTACTAGTCAATTTTCTTCGTTTGAGGTGCAATTTATCAAACAGAAATTGACGTTTTTCCTAACCTCACTTTCGGATCGTTCACTCGCACTCCACTCGGTTTCGGGACGTTGGAACGAATTTTCTGGACAATGGGGCCATCCCTCGGCGGTCGGATGCGTTTCTCCCTATTTTACCGACATATCGATCGAACGATCTCGAGACCTAGTGTGGCAGCAGCCCGCCGCGCCTAAATGGCGCACGGCGGCAAGATTCGACTGAGCGCTGGAGGTTTTTCACCGGTCAGTAATAGAAGGATGGCTGTTTCACCACGCGGTCACTGCGAGCTCAATGATAGCGATGGCGAATCGCTGTACGAGGAACCGACTGTTTCTTCCGGTTTCACTGCACCGTACACCAAAAAAGACATTGAACTTCTAAAGTCCACGCTGAAGAGCGGTCAAGCGTCTCTTACCAGCGAACTGTTTTCAAGTAAGACTAGTACAGAGAGAAAGCAAAAGACGATGAAGGTTCTCCACGAGCACATCGGTGCTTTTCAAGCCATGGCTGCGGCATATCTTCAATCGATCACTGCGCTTAAAATGACTGAGACTCTTAAGGGCTCGGTCAAGCAAGAAATCCGATTAGCAGTTCAGACAGCAGTCGATGCTGCGGTTACAAAATTTGACGAAGGAAATCAGGTGCGTTTTGAAAGCTTGCGTTCCTATGCAAATGTCGCGTCTACGGGTGTGGCAAAAGATCGCGTCAAAGTTGCGTACGGCCCGTCGATTTCAGTGCCGAATGTCAAAAGAATTTATATAGGTCCACTAGCTAGCAAGGCTCAAAGCTTTACAGATTCTGAAGCGACTAAAGCTGCTGTCCTCAGGGCTATAAGACCTGCTGACGCAAATCTGAAAGTTGTTAATGTCAAAAATGCCAAAGATAAGGGCATCCGTCTTGAGGTAGACTCGGTCGATCTAGAAAAGCTCAAATCGCTAACTACGCTAAAAAAGGCAGGACTAGAAGTTAAGGAGGATCATGGTTTACGGCCAAGAATGTTCGTTCGTTATGTACCGTGCGACCTCACGCCGGAGGAATTTATTAAGCAAGTTATTGAAACAAACACATCAGAGGAGGTCGAGGGCTCGATTAAGGCTGTCTACTCCTTTGCGCCAAAAAACAATCGTGCTACTAGGAATATCGTCATCAAGGTTACGTCCAACGTCCGGAAGTTTCTGCTCGCCCGGGGTCGTGTATTTGCAAACTGGAATTCTTTCCCGGTAGAAGATTACGTGAAAATTCTTCAATGTTACAAGTGTCTTGGTTTCGGTCACATGGCCAGCAATTGTATGGGAAATGCCCGTTGCGGGCACTGCGCGGGAAATCACGAGATGAGGAACTGCAGAAATAGAGAAAGCGTACCGTGCTGTATAAATTGTAGGTTAGCAAAACAAAACGATAAACACGCGGTCATGGATGGCAGAAAGTGCCCCATACTAAAATGGCGAATTGAGGAAAAGGTCAGCCAAATAGAATACTCATAATGTCGAACAATAACTGCAACCTCAAGACGGCCCACGTAAATTGCCAGTCAATACTGGCCAAGGACCACCTCGATAATTTCAAGCACCATTTTAGTCGCTCTCCGAGTCATATCATTCGCGTCTCGGAAACTTGGCTCAAGCCATCGATACCTGATAGCATGGTTTGCATGCGGGATTACAACATCTTCCGATGCGACAGAGTTCACCATGTGGGTGGTGGCGTTGCCATTTATGTTCACACCTCCTTGAGTGCAAAGTTGATTCGGTCTTCGTCTGGTCTGCCTCTAGACGGACCAGAATTTATATTTCTCGAGATATTCAACTCTGAAGTCCCAAAGATACTCATTGCAGTAGTCTACAGAGCGCCAAAAACTAAAGGCTTCCCTCGGTTCGCTGAGTTGTGTAACAGGTTGTTTCCGTCGTACAATAATCTTATAATTATGGGTGACCTGAACATTCATATTAACGAATCTAGTCATGATAGCAGGTTCCTGACTCAATTTATTACGGTGAATGATTTGTTCCTAGTGCCATTCACCGCCACACATCATACTGGCACAACAGATACTCAAATTGACCATTGCATCACTGACTCGGAAGACAAAATAATAAATTTTAGACAAGAACCCGTTTCTCTCTCTGGCCATGATTGCATCTGGGTAACGTATAATTATAGTGTAGCTAAGATATCAAATAGAGAGGTCTTCAAAATAAATTTCAGCCATTTCAATGAGCAGGCTTTTCTTTCGGACTTAAGCGACTTAGACTGGTCTCCTCTCTTTAAGTCCCAATCAATAGATTTTAAAGTGTCTTTTCTAAATACTGCCCTTATGGATTGTTTGGACGAGCACGCTCCGCTACAGCGTTATGTACATAAACGAGCCCCCTCCCCTTGGTTAACCGACGATATCAAACGCATGATGCGAGAGCGCGATAAAACCTGGAAGCGATTCGTCCACTGTAGGAAAAGACTAAACACAGATAAAGCTGTGGCGGAAAAACCTAAAGTTCAATACTTTCTGGACAAGTTTAAAGCGCTAAGAAATGCAGTCCAAGCTGAAATTCGAAAATCCAAGCGGAGGTTCTACGGAGGAGCTTTTGACTGCGTTAGGGATACGGCGTCAGCATGGAGGAGGCTGCGGGATCTTGGAATTCTCCGGTCAAAGGGAGACGAACGTCCACTCGTGGTATCTATTGAAGATTTGAATACATATTTCTCATCAGTATGGTCTGGAAACGCAGTAGTTAAGCGAGGCCTGGACACTACCCCTGTTGCCGACTACGATGACTCGTTTTTCTATTTCGGGGATATTTCCCCAAGTATGCTCTTAAATACGCTTAATCACGCCACCTCAAATGCTACAGGAGCGGACGGTCTCTCGTTAAGACTCATTCGGCTGGCTCTCCCTGTGATCTTCAATGTGGTTTTGCATATTTTCAATTTTTCTCTTATGCATGGCACATACCCATCTATATGGAAAAAAGCTCTAATAAGGCCAATATCTAAGATGAAATATCCTGCCTCGCCCTCTGACTACAGGCCAATATCCATCCTCTGTACTTTATCCAAGGTTCTAGAACGCTTAATTCTCAGGAACTCAGACAGCGTTACTCTGAATATGCGATTACGTGCGTCAGGCTATTGATGATAGAATGTTAACTGTCATGGTTCTTTTTTATTTTTCTAAGGCCTTTGATCGAGTCGACCATAGCCTGCTCCTCGGGAAACTTAAAGACCTACGGTTCTCTGTGTCGGCTGTGAAATGGATGAGATCCTATATCACTGGGAGGTTCCAAGCGGTTCTAGGCTCAAGTCGCACTCGGTCCACCTGGGCCGAGGTCAAATCCGGAGTCCCACAGGGATCCGTTCTAGCTCCGCTACTATTTGTGCTCTACATGCACGACCTCAGATTTGCGCTTTCGTCCTGTGCTTACAATCTCTATGCTGACGACCTCCAACTATTTCTTCGATGTCCCGTTTCTGCCCTTGATCGTGGTATAGAAAATGTAAATAGGGATACAGTCTTAATTCGTATATGGGCGTCACTGAATGGGCTGTTACTTAATGATGAAAAAACACATGCAATGATACTTGGTAGCAGGCCCTTAGTACGGGCCCTTGAATCGTTAGACATCCCGTCCATATTAAATGGCAAAACAGTTGTCCAGTACTGTCGATCGGTCAAAATTCTAGTCATCTGGCTTGATGACACGCTGAGCTGGAAGCAGCAAGCTATCAGTGTAGCAAGCACGGCAAATTCGAGGCTCTATATGCTGAAAACTTGTCGAGGTTTCCTCCCACAGCGTGCTCGCGCTAAGCTTGTATCCGTTCTCATTTTGCCTGTGTTTGATTATTGCTGTTGCGTCGTTTTTGGCTTGGCTGATGTATATAATACCATCCTAAAGGTCGCATTAAATTCATGTGTTCGTTTCATTGTTGATGCCGTTTGGTTTCAACATATAACACCATACTGGGCCAAACTATCGTGGTTGAGGCTTGATGCTAGGCGAAAATTTTTCATCCTGCGGACATTATACGAAGTCCTCCGCTCCGGTAAACCGGCGTACCTTAGGTCGCTGTTCAGAATAAATGATCCCAGCATGGGTATGTCTATGCGGCAAACCCCCGAATTTCTTACCATTCCTCATTTCCGTACAGAATACCAAAGGCATGCCTTCAGCATTTCTGCTGCGTACTTATAGAATTCGCTGCCATCTGATAGCATTCACTTAGGCAGGGGTGCTTTTTCTGCTCTGATACACGAGCGGCTCTTAGCAGGAGCTATTTAGCCGTGAATGGCTGTTAGGGTGTTAGGGCCATAGGCTCGTCGCAAATTTGCGTCACTGGTATGCGCATGTCATCGATAGTTTTTACTTATACTAAGGCTGGATTTATCGCGTAGCGCTGCAAAATTTGCAAAAGTTGCATTGTAAAAACTCCCGTAGTAATACCTATTTTCTTTGTTTTGTATAGAGGTTTTTTCTTTCTATTTCATATTTTTATTTTTTGTATTGGAAAATTGTAATATATTTGCGTGGATTGTGTGCCAGAGGATTCACCCTATCCGAGTGCACTAATAAACTATCTATCTATCTATCTATCTCTCTCTCTCTCACTCGCTCGCTCGCTCTCGCTCACTCCTCTCCCTCTCTCTCTTCTTTTTCGAGCTTCATTCAAGGCTTCGAATTCGACGATGGCACCCCAAAAAACCAGCAATTTTTTCCATGTCTGTTCCTGTATTCGACCTGGCCAGGATGGTATACCGAATCTCTGCCCTATTTTGCTTACCTTCCATATGATCGAACTTCCAATGACGCTATTGTATTTACAGACAGAACTCATTTTGCGGCCCCCCTATCGCCCTCAATCATCGTTACTAAGCCTTATCGAGGGTGTCTTTTTATTTTATCACTTGCAGACGAATTTCTGGAGGAAGATCAGAGCACAGCGAGGTTGCGCAGTTCCTAGAGGCCGAAGAGGACACACGTCCCTCGTTCATCGCGGTCAGATGCTCGTCTACGGTGGCTATCAAGACCTCCGTGGGAGTTCACCCGAGCTATGGGCTTTTCATTTTGGTAATTTTATTCTTAAATGGAAAACAATGAGACAACGAATGAACCTCTCGATCAATAATCCCCAATTCCCGTGAGACATACTTTGCCTGATTTGAGCAGCTATTCTTTAGAATGTTTTTAAGGGGCCACTCCACTTTGGAGCCACGAAAAAAAAGCTATTCTTGCGATTTTTTTTTGGGTTTTATAAAAGATATGAATATAAAAGCTGTTTGGATTGCTAAATAAAGTCTTGAAATACATTAAAAATAATTTTTAATTCATTTTTATTCATTTTTAAGTACAAAAACTATAGTTTAACGTAACGCTTCAAAAATAGGTGGGCTAGGTAGCTCCATCACAACTCGGCAACGGCTTGTCTGAAACAAAAAAATCAAAGTCTATTAGATTCAGTATGACACCAGCTACAAAATGATCCTCGAATATAAAGTTTCATCAAAAAATAAAAAAATAGCAGATGAAAAACGAAAAAAGTAAAAAAAAACGCGTTGTCTTCGCAGTTTTTCGTAAAAAAAAGAGTAAAAATCAAAATTTTTAAACCATCGAGTCATCTTGTTGCGAATCATGTTTACAATATGTGATTCAAATTTCAAGAGAATCGGTTTATTAGTTTTAGAGATACGATTAAGCTAGATTTTGAAACCGTTTCGAGAAAAACGCGAGTAACGAAAAACGAGAAAAACGTTTCGAAAATTGAAGTTCACACTATGAAAAACTCTTACCTAAACTCAATGGGCAATTCCTGCACCGTACAAAATCCCTTCTGATTGCTCATCATCGTCGATTTCTTCAAGTGACATTTTCAAATTGAAAATCTGAAATTTTCAAAGGGCCCCTTAATCGTCATTTTGACTTATGGAACTATTCCAGTGTGACTGGCTTGAAAGTCGCCGATTTTCGTGATTTTTTTATAGATATAATCCGGCAATCAGGCCGATTTTCTTTTGTTTATTTTAATGACTTATGTTGTACTAAAAAATATTTTTTTATGTTTGAGTTTTATTTTTTATATAATTTTCTTGGCCACTGCAAAATGATGCCTAATAAGAATAGCGCATGACGGCAGAAATTCCTGCTCCTCCGAAAATTGTCTGAAAGAAAAAAAAACGAAAGCATATTAATCAGCATGAAAAACTGTAAGGGCATACGGAGGATGTTTTTTCGCTGAAAATTAACGAACTGGTAGTCATTTCAAAATTAACTGTCAAATTGTGCCTTTTTCAACAGTTTTTTTGTTAAATAAATGTGACATTTAAAAATTTTTTAAACATTCCCGTACAACGTTAAGGAGTGGCGCGACGAATGTTGTAGCAAAATTTGAGACGGATAGCTTAAAAACTCTCCGTTTAACATCATCCATTTTGAAAAACGTGCATCAGCCACCCCAGGTCTCGCAGTTGGTCCAATTACTTTTTCTAAGAAAAGCTGTAACGACCAGAATGATTCGACTTTCACGACCAAAATTTAACAGCATCTTTATAAAAGTCCATATTTTAGGGTGATAAACTAAATTTCAAAACGTTTACACTGCATAGTCCCTTAATAATAATCTTCATTTTTGTAATTATATTACAACGTTTGGCTATCTATTATTTTATATGATTATTATTCTTGAGAATATTGTTATTAGTTACTACGAATAATAATATAGTATTAAGTTCTTCCATAACAAGAAAAAAATCCTAATAATAAAAATAATTATATGAAATCATACAAAAAATACTTTTTTTAGTCAAAATAATTATTATTGTTATTACGATTATTGTTACAAGAATCATTAATATTGTTGTCATTATTGTCATTACCATAGTTTGGGTTTATTCGTTTGTTATGATTATTATTGTTGTTTTTGTTGCTATTGCCATTACTATGACCATCGCTATTATTATCCCTGTCAATGTTGCTTTTACTATAACTATTGTTGTTCTTTCAATCGTTTTCATTTTTTTGGCATTGTGATCATCATTCATATTCAGTGTCTATAATATACGTGTCTATATACTATACTATAGTGTCTATACTGTACTATAGGGAATTTTTTAAACAAGGTTACCTGATTTTTTCCTACTGCATGAAAATAAGGGCTTACACCACTGCCAATGTCTAAATTGAGTGATTTCTCGCGATTTTTTTATGGGTGGAAGGACATGTAAGAGAATAATAATATTCAAAGATGTTATTAGTCATATATTCGAGCAAAAAAAATTATATCATAAAATGATACAATATGGTGACGCTGGAGACATTCTCGCGCGGCATGTTGAATTTAAGACGCTCTGCGGCACACACTGTAACTGCGAAAAATTAAAAAATCTTTTAGTTTACACGAGTATAGCTAATGAAATGCATAGGGAATTTAGTAAATATGAATTTTTGTGTAATTGGCAAGCATTTAAAGTAAAAACTCAATTTTCGACACAATAAAGGACAATCATTTGTTAATAACTAATGCTATTATTAACTCATGGCAAATCCCCTACGTATTTTACTTCGGAATGTTATTTTGAAGACGTGCTCAAAATTTGGAGTGAAGAGAATGAAAATTGTTAGAGTTATATGCTGCGTGCCGTTTTGAAAAATTGTGTTCCGAGAAAAACACAATTTTTGTATAGAACACAAACACCGCAAATCCACACGGGCCTGCGGACCTCTGTTTTACCGGTACCATACTTCCCCCCCCCCCCCTTAATCTTCATGGTTCAGAGTATCTCTTGGGCCAAATTAGAAAAAATCAATATGTTGAAAATCCTACATTGGTGTTATCCCGTAATTACACGGGATCATCGTTTTGTTTTATGTTTTCCTGGCACGACGGATAATTAGTCCGTAAAGACAACCAGGGTAACTTTTTTCATCGAGGAATATAGTCGTGAAAAAAATATGTTTTTGGAAAAACGCGAGAAACGTCGCTGTCTCATCGAAGAACTTTGACGATGTTCATGTTCTTGCCTGACAAACAATAGAAACGGAATCGTGGCATCTTTTGTCGTCGAGCGAATGTGGTCCAGCGGCGCGGCACAAACACTCGGCCGTATTGCACTGCGACGCGATGTACGTTTACGGCGGTATGACGGATCTCCAAGAGCGAAGCGACTGCTGGAGATGGGACGTTAATACGGCCTCGTGGTATTTGCTGAAGAGCAAACCGGGACCGGGACCGCTTCACGGCCACGCGGCCTGCCGATTGCCCAGCTGCATGCTCATTTTCGGAGGCGAGAGCGGGGGTCTCGCCACCAACGAATTGTGGCGCTTTCATTTCGGTAAGGACACTCAAACACTTATCAGGGGGGGTACATAAATTACGTAACGTAAAATTTCCCAATTTTTTACCCCCGCCCCCTCCACATAACAGAACCGTAACGTCTGGCCTGAACCCCCCCCCCCTATTCCGTTACGTAACGGGTACTTTGTCGTCAATAATTGCGATTTTTTCAAAGAAATAACTAATTATGAAAGGATCGGGTTTATACTCATTTCACGAAGTACATATTCATCTAGTTTTATACCAATTTTTATGATTAAAAAAAAATTAACCATGACTTAGTGACGAACAAAAATTCCCGTCATTGTCCCATCGATATCTTCATGAAAGGTTATCTGTAAATGAAAAGTTAATAATTTATCGATATCTATACAAATGTAGCTATCAACCGACACAGGTGGGCGCGTGGTCGGTGTGCGGGCTCGGCGGTCACTGAAGTTAAGCAGCATTAGAGGCTGTCAATACTTGGAGCGGTGACCGCTTGCCCGTGCACTGGTTTGCACCTTAACCTCTGAGCGGGAGGCAGTTTGTCTGAGTTTCTGATGGTAATACAACTGAAACTCAGCCAAATATAGTCGCCTGTATCGGCCCAGGTTTTCCGCAGTTTCCCTGGGCCCTCGTGCAAAAGCGATACAGTAGTGCATTAGGAAAGAGTGGCTGCGGTTGACACTCTGGGGGGAACTCTGGAAGGATTGTGAATGTCGGAAGGAATGAAAGGAATAAAAGAGGGGATGGTAAAAGAGGAAGGACCTCGTACCTCTGAGGAATACATATAAAAAAATAAAATAAAAAAATACATATATTTAACAAATACAAATGTAGCTATCGTTATGCGTAGCCGTTTTTTTATTTTGGCTTTTTTTACAAAATGCCGACGGTTTGGACATTTTTTTCTATCTTTGAGGCCCTTTTTTGTACTCGAGCAATATTTAAAATAGTAATGATCAAAATTGAAAGAATTGGCTACGTACAAACTTAGTTACTGCGATTACAAAAATGTTTTTCAAAAATTAAAAATCAGTTGTTAAGTTTTGAGTATTCGCTGAGACAAGGTCGAAAAAAGTAGTTTCGAGAAAATCGCGATCAAAGTTTTCGTTCCGTTTTTCTTGATATAAAGTTATCCTTTTTTTCTAGAATATTGATACTTACATTAAAGTATCAAGTCGCGGGCGATATGACGGTTTTTTTATCTTCATTATCTTTCTCAAAATAATAAGAGCTTGCACTTCATCTATTCTGAACGATGAGTTTTAAATTTTAGAAACTTGAACATGCAGAAATGTTGCTATTTCTGGCAGTTCTAAAATCGTGACGTAACGCAAACCTCGACCCCCCCCCTCCATTTGCATTACGTACTTTATGTACGCCCCCTTATGGGTGGACGTTTTTTCAGTTAGGACAATATTTTCGTCTAGAGCGCGGTTTTGGAGGTGATTTTCCGAATGAAATAACTTAAGGGGGGAGATACTTTTGACACGAATAAAATTGCTGATTCTCGTGATTCTTTTTTTGGAAACATTCCTTCACCATTTTTGAGACTTACAATTAGCGGAACGTGAAGCAACGGAAGCAACGGAAGCAACGGAAATGTCATAACAGAAGCAAAAGGGGAAGCAGATGTCAAAAGTAAATTTTAGCGGAGCTGATGCAGAAAGAAGTGTAAATGCTGTTTTTGTAAATCACAATTCTTCGTCAAGGATTATGCTTTCTTTATTAAATTAATATTCAAAATTTAATAACGACAAGTTGTACTTACCAAAAAGTAACTTTGCCGCTCAACCGTGAAATCTATTTCGGTGTTTTTCGTTTATGCGACCAGCTCCGGTGAATATAACTGTTCACTGGCTACGCTACTGGTAGCCAACATGACATCAAAAAAAAATTCGAAAATTTTTAGTCAATATGATTTTCAGGGTTTTTCCAACATTTAATGAGTACTCAATACCCAATTGTACGAAAAGTAATGAAAAGTTTTTTTTCCTCTTAATAATCATGATGTGATGTCTGAGAAGGAGGAAACTTGCTCCTTTAATTTTTTTCTTCAATTTTTGGTCAATCGGGCAAGAAAGACCGATGAACGGATCAATTTGGAATTTTGCATGGCTCTTGGGGACATATTGAGCTGAATGACCGTCCATAAACATTAGTGTTCATCGCAATATTTGCAAAGTAGCGGTGGATTTTATAAAATCCAAGAAAACATCATTTTTTTATACTTTTTTAAAACTGATGGCAAAAATTTAAAAAAAATTCCCTACAATAATAATCAGAGCTTGTAGAGTATATATTCACGTTTCCAAAACTGCCGGTCGAATTTCCGTACGACCATTAGATCCTGAGATATCAATGACTGAAGACAAAAGGACGTTTTTTTCATTCAAAGGCCGATATCTCAGCGAAAAATGGTCGTACGGAGATTAAGGATGTTGAGTCCCTATGAAACATGTTATTGTTAATTGTTCAATAAATAGCTTCTAAATCGTCATGAAATTTTTACACGACCTCCTGAATACTTTATGTAAAAACATACCAAATTTTCAGAATTCTATCATCATTACTTCAACCTCCTTAAGGGTTGAAATAAAAAATGATAAGAAAATTCTGAAAATTTGGTATGTTTTTGTATGAAGTATTTAAGAGGTCGTGTTAAAATTTCACGACGATTAGGAAGCTCGTTATTAAAAAATTAACATTTTGTTAAGAACAATTTTTAAAAGAAATTTAAAAAAATGTATCAATAAACTTCGTTTTGTTTCCGTTGCTTTCAGTATATTGTAGATATTATAAAATTGAGAGGTCAAAAAAAACTTATTGCAAAGTTACATCAGTTTCCATAAAACAACATTTTATTTGTGAATGTTAATTGTTCAATAACGAGCTTCCTAATTGTCGTGAAATTTTTACACGACCTCTGAAATACTTCATACAAAAACATACCAAATTTTCAGAATTTTATCATCATTTGCGATTTGGGACTCAACATCCTTAAAGAAAAAGCAAATTAAAGTAAATTGAATGGGCTCAATAACCTTGATATTGGTTAAGTCCGGAAAAAATCTCCGAAACCTGTGCAGAACTTTGAAAAACGTAAAAATTTGCAAAATTTTTATTGTTGTGATATTTCTTCCGACCGCGTAATCAGTGATTCTAAAAAAAAAAATCATTGCCAGAACTGATAACTAGAAACTTCAAGCTTCAAAATCCTTTTTTTTGTACGAACATTTTTGACGAAGTTACAGCCGTCCGAAAACACGGAAAAAATGGTCAACTTTTCTTGCTCCTTTAATTTTTTGTGTCAGTGTGTATATATATATATATATATATATATATATATATATATATATATATATATATATATATATATATATATATATATATACATATATATACAGATATATGTATATATATGTATATGTATATATATCTATATGTATATATATGTATATGTATATGTATATATATGTATATATATGTATATATATGTATATATATATATATATATATATATATATATATATATATATATATACATATATATACATCTTTAAAAATAATTATTCTTGTTCTTATAATTATTAGAAACAATAAATCATAAATTCGTTGAAAACATGTGCTACGCGTTTTTTCCCAACATCTTTGAAAACCGTCAACGTATCTTCACTAAAGTAAAAAAATAAAAATTTTATGAAAACAAAGCTTTTTTCTGTATAAAGAAACGAGAATATGTGAAACAATTGTAGCACGAAAAAAAATGTTTATTCACAGGTACCGAGACTTGGGAAAGATTAGCGGTACCAGGGCCAAAACCACAGCCAAGAGCCGAGAGCGTGGCACTCGCGGTCTCGGAATTATTGATACGTGGTCCAAGCACAGAAAATTCACGGCCGAGACAGCGAAATCAAAAGCCACGTTTTACAACAAACCGAATATCGCCTCAGGAAGCGCCAGCGAGACCGAGCTTTCTCAGGGAAATCTCAAAATTGTCGCAGATCAATCTATCCCGATTGAGTCATCCTAACAAATGCAGTTATTCCGTCCTTAGTGGTCACGACGACAACGAGGAAAGTCCAATGAACGAGCCGATAAACCCACAGGTGAGAACGTTGTTTTCCTCCTAGCAACGCAGAACGATGCAGTGGAACTTATGGAAACATCGGGGTTAAGGGGTTAGGCCACTGTGGCGACCCGAAAATTAGGATTATTTTTCGAAAATATATATTTTGAAGGAATAAGATGATTGAAAGATCATTTGAACATTTATCTGTATGTACATTGACAAGGTTGTGTGCCAAATTTCATATTAAAATATGAAAAATTAAAGAATTTATAAAAAAGTGTTTATAAAAGAAACAAAAATAAGGTTTTGTTCTTGAAATAGATAGTATTGACTGAGACTTGACCAAGATTTTTTTGTTATCGTGTTTCGATCATCAAAAAAAGAATAAGATTTTTTTCGATTTTTCGAGGCAAAATGGCGTCATTATTGTTAATAACGAACCCCGAGAAGTTGCCCCGAGCGACGAACGATTTTTTGAAATTTTGAACAGTAGCCTACCCCCTTAGACCTTAAACGTTAAGGGGTCTTCTCACGTTAGACGCTGGAAAGGCTATTTTCATTTTTTTCAATACATTTATATTATAGATATCGATATAAAAGTTGTGACGATAATTACACTTTCGAAATACATCGAAGAATTTTTTTAATTTGCTTGAGTCACTATTTATAGACGAAAATAGTAGTTCAAAAAATTTCCTTGAAAAATTGTGGGACTGCGGTGGTGATAAAATCTCGGAGATAAATCATCCGAAACAAAAAATGAAACGGTTTGAGATTCAGTATGTTAATGGCTATAGCGCATATCATACGATTTTTTATATATGCAAAAATAATAAAATAGGAGACATTTTTCTAAAAAAACAAACAAAAACGTATTTTTTCACCGTTTTTGGCAAAAAAAGTGAATATCAAAATTTAAAAAAATTGTTGATATGCGTTATAGCTATAGTTATGAAGAATATGTGGTTAAAATTTCATAAGGTTCGGTTCAGTAGTTACGAAGATTTTATCAACAAGCGGTCGAAAAACGTTGTTTCGAGGAAAACGCGTTTAAAGTTTGTTTGGGTTACATAAATACATTTTTTAAAAATTCAATGTATTTCGAAAGAGTATTTATTAAGTGTAACAACTTTCATATCAATATCTATAATATACACCTATCAAAAAATTCACAAATAAAGCCTTTTTTAGCGTCTAAAGTGAGCAGACGCCTTAAACCTTTGCCAGACATATCTACGTTCGGAAAAAGTATTTAGTGGCGTTCAACATTAATTAGAAAGCCGCTCGATCCCCCTTAAGAAATTTCTTTCCTACAGCTGCTTTTTTGTTGTCTTTTGGAAACAAACTAAAGATATTTTTACACGCAGCCCGACATCCGCTTATAAAATGAGAAAAATGTAGTTCGAAGGGTCGAAAAGCCTTTTCAAACCCAACCGATCGGGAAGAGTATTGAATTCAAATAATGAGAGCAACAAAGGTCCTCATTATTGAATCGACAAATAATCCACAACGATAAGAGAAAAACCGCGACTGAGATCGACCGTCCCAAAAATGACATATTTCCGAAACATTTTACTGAAAAAGAAAAGTGGTAGATTATGGCTTCGAATGCACGCGAAAATCGGAAGAAAACTGACATCGGGAGAACGCAAGGTCGACCTCTCAAATTTCGACGAAATTTGGCATGTTTGTAGAATGGGTGAAAATAGTCTACACGTATTTTTTTATATCCGCGTAACCCGATTTTTAAGAGATGAAACGCACCCTCCTACATAGGGGTGTTTTTCGTTTTTCGCCGATAACGTTTTAACGGTACAAGATATGAAAAAAATTCAAATTACAACAACGTTTACTTTTTTGCGTACACGGAGAGAATTAAATGTTAAAAATTACCGTGCAGTAACGGTAACCAGATGACAACCCTGAAACTTCGCTTATTATTGTTGGGTAGAACACAGATTTTCACGAAAATAAAATAAAATTTCTTCTTCAGATAGAAAATTTTACCAGATTTTCTAGTAAATTTCGATGTGTAACAAAATACGCAAAACTTAAATTTGAAAAATATATAATATCAGCGAAATTTTACTGTGCATTTTAGTATTTTATGCCTTTCAGAAATGTCTATAAAAAAGTATCGTCTTTATAAAAGTTATTTTAAGATTTATTATAAAATTTAATTAATGTTATAGGAAAATGTATTGTGCTCTCGGTAAAAATTATCGTGCGCGCTTGGTTAAAATTATCGTGCGGTACGGTACGGGAATTTTGAGGCACTGCATTGTAAAAAATCCCCTTCATTCCTTTCACTTTAGAATGGTATGGTGGTGGGGGTAAGTAGGGGAGCGCGATTTCTTTATGGCACGATGGGACTTCCCAAAAAAATTTCGTCTAAACTGCGTACATCGCCGGTTCAGTTTAGCCTGAAGCCTCAGTCGCATGCAGTGTCTCGTTGCGAGAAAGTGAAACGTAGCGATCGTGTTAAATGATGACGAAGTAATATGTGCGCAAATTAGTCACATCACTCGAGCCTACGGTGGTACAAAATGTATTATAAATAAATGTTAGTATTAAACGAAAAATAAATTCTAATGATTAAATTTGTCTCCTTATCCGTTTGTTGACTATACCAATTTATATGGAAGAAAAAAATGTTCCCAACAAAAAACAAACAGCATTAATTTGTACCAGTTTTTCAATAGTAAATAATATTCATTATTATTATTATGGTTATTGTTATTTCGGTTATTATTATGATTATTATAGCACCAGTTTTTGAATAAAAAATACATTTTACTAAGGATTTCTTCAATCGAAGAATTTAAATTTTACCAGCCTTATAGGGAATTGTTTTTGAGGATTCGGCTTCGATCCGGCCGGTGAAGGTTATTCCAAAGTCAACAGTGGAATTAAAAGATGTTTACGTTTCGGCCCTCTGGGTCGGGTCCTCTTCAGAAATTTTATTTTTCTGTATATAATATGATACACATTTTGTCATAATAATGTTTTTACATTATTATGACAAAACAAACATTATTATGACAAAATGTGTATCATATTATATACAGAAAAATAAAATTTCTGAAGAGGACCCGAACCAGAGGGCCGAAACGTAAACATCTTCTAATTCCACTGTTGACTTTGGAATAACCTTCACTGGCCGGATCGAAGCCGAATCCTCAAAGACTATCTTGTCATCTACACGGGCGCACACATCTCTGACTCACTTATAGGGAATTTTTTTCCGAGGTTGACGCAGGTAAATTTTACTGTGCAGCACCGTAAAAATAACGTACGGCGCGGTTGGTAATTTTTAACCGACAGTAGGTAAATTTTCGAACATACGTGCTAAATTTTACTGTCTCCAATTTTTACCCTTCTTGTATAGTAAAATTTGAACTACGTATTTGAAATTTTCTGTAACGTGAGTTAAAAAAAACTTGACGCATACGAATTATTATGTTTTTCTCACTTGTCACCACATTGAAATATATCACGGTAATTTTTACCGTGAAATTCACCACAAAAATTACTTTTTAATTCTCTCCGTGTAGTATACATCGGAGATAAGAACAATAACGCCGAAAGACACCCCTATTTTCGAGGGTGCGTTTCACCCCTTAAAAATCGGCTTCCGCAGATATAAAAATATACGTGTCGCCTATTTTTACACATTCTACAAACATGCCAAATTTCGTCGAAATTGGAGAGTTCGACCTCGCGACCTTTCCTTGTGAGTAGCTCTACTTTCGTGCGACGTTGAACGTGCATGGAATAGATGAGAATAGAAATGAAAGAGGAGCCTGGCATACGACAGGCCAACTCGTATTATCCATTCCAGCAGGTAGACGGCGAAGCGGTCGAAGCGACGACCGGCATGGTAAAATCGAGAAGCGCAAACACGTTGGCCCGTGGAAGGCAAAAAGCACCGGAAGTTTCGATGAAGAACAACAGTGTGGATAGTGCGCGGGGAGGAATGGCGAGGGACCCGATATCGGTGCCGAATTTTCGGGCGCTAACTCTGCCAACTCCGGTATTAACCCCCGTCGAAGCTTCTCGGCTCGTGTTCGTGGATCCTGACGAGGACAGCGACGAGGACAAACGGGAACCACCGACCACCCGGTTGATCGAAGTTGCCGAGGAAAAAGGGTCAGTTGAAGGGATGAATCAGTTTTCAAAAATATTAATGTTGCTTCAACAACGTGTAAGTAGAAGTTTCGAGATCAGGTTATCCACAGCTTTCCTGTGCTCTCGTGCTCATGTTATGCAGCGGTGCATTAGAATATATTGACCTTTGACGACACTCAGGGGAGGCTAAAAAGATTTTGGATCATACTAAAAAAACTGCCAAGTCCGTGTCAATCATTTATTGGATACTAGTTTTGATATCATTCAATAATTCGCAACCATAAGTCTTCAATGGTACAGGCTGGTTAGGGAGTCGGAAGTCTTTGTTTAATGTTTGATATTTTATTGACAAGGCTTTGAATAAAATGCAACGAAGTTATTTGTGCAGTCCTCTTATGCAGTTTCGATGAAGTCAACGTGCAAGAAAATCACTTAGGTGTCCAGGTTCGATTTTGCTGAAACTCATATCTGTAATAAGGCCTTGAAAACTATTAGACACGTATTTTTTTTACCGGCGTGAAAATGATTTTTATGGGGGAAACCACCCCTCAAAGACTGGGGTGTTGAGGGGTGATTTTGCAATTTTACCCACAAGCGGTCCACTGATCTGAATGAAACGGAAACCAAAATTCTTCTAATGTAAAGCAATAAAAAATGCGCTATGGAAGTATTGAGAAAAATTAAATGAAGGGGTCGCCGGCCTTTCTTGGTGGGGTAGTTTCCCGCCTTAAAACCGTTTATACGCTGATAAAAAAAATACGTGTCTGATAGTTTTCAATGCTTTATCACATAAATGAGTTTCAACAAAATCGAAGGCGAACACTTAAGTGATGTTTCTTGTTGACGATAACTTACAAGGAACATCCCTCAGGTGACAGCCTTCGGTTTTGTTGAAATTTGGATATGTTATAAAGCACCGAAAATAAGCGATACGTATTTTTTTTATCGGCGGGACAACGGCTTTAAGGGGTGAAACCACCCCTTGAAAAAAGGCATCTCTAGGGTGGTTTGCCCCTTAATTTTTTGCAATGTCACTATAGTGGATCTTTCATTGCTGCGGATTAAAAGAACTTTCGTGTTTGTTCCATTAAAATCGGTGGACTCCTTGTGTGTGGAACTGCTATATTACCCCTAGCGATGCCTTTTTTCGAGGGGTGGTTTCACCCCTTAAAACCGTTTTTCCGCCAATAAAAAAAAATACGTATCGCTTACTTTTCGGTGCTTTATAATATATCCAAATTTCAACAAAATCGAAGGGTGTGCCCTGAGGGATGTTCCTTGTAAGAAGTTCACTTTTCGAAGACTATCTAGGTTATTTAGTCAAAAATCAAAATGAACCCTTACTTGCCACACTTCGGTAGAATACACATAAATACATTTTCGCATAAGGAAAAACGTGGATGCGGTGTTCCAAGCCTCACAGTGGCAAGCAAGGGTTAACAATCAACTGATTTTCGTATATAATGAAGCAAAAATCCATCCCAGTATACCGGTAAATTTTCAAGCCAAGTTACCGAACTATTAACGAAAAATTGCGACTTCCAAAATCGTCTCATTTGCATGGCAAATTCTAGATTCCGTAGAGATAACAAAAACAGGGGGTCACCGAATGCTTAAAGAAAATATTAATGATAAAACTTATAAAAATGTAACTAGCAGACGAATTTCCGTAGGCGCCACTTTTTCAAGAAATTGTATTGTTAATCTACAAAATTTGCGCGAATTTTTTTTATTCCATTTTTACGTTGGGTACAATAACTAATTGTTACTTATTTTTAATTACGTAATTTACGCAATTTACCAATGAAACAGAAAGGCCCTCCTTATGCCCCACAAAATCCGGCCCTCCTCAAAAGGAATACCTTAAGGTAGAACGAGCGCGCGCTCTTGATTTCGATAGATTTTGTTCACATTTTAACCAGACATTGTTCATATCTTTGTGCATGTTTGAGTGAAATTTCAGAACCGTCAACTGTTGAGATTGGGAGATAATGGGTTTCAAAATTGCTACTTTCGACACTGCAGGGTCTGCGTTGAAATTTAGACAAAGTTATTTTCCGTAAAAAATATTTGCCCCCTATAATATAAAGACATATGGCAAAACCGCATCGTGGCAAGTATCCAATAACGTAAGTTTGCGTTGCAGTATTGTTTTATATAAAACAAGTACTGTTTTATATAAAACAATACCGCAATACAAATTTTCAATTGGAAGTATTTTTTAATCGAACAAAGTTTTTAATTAGTTACGAATTAACAAACACTTTTATTTGTTAATGAATATAAGAAACAATACAAAATATTAATATTTATAACGCAAATATTTTAACACGATAATTTTTTTTTTCTCGAAATATTGAACAACACTGTTCTGCGGTGTTGCCATATGTCTTCCTATTATAGGGGACGAATATTTTTTACGGAGAATTATTCTGTCTTTACTGAACGTTTTTAGCAAAACTGAATAGTAAAGGCAATCTAAACTTTTCCACTCTTTTCCCCACTAGTTTGCTATCTAAGCACTGTATTACAAGAAAGATTCAATTTCCGGTTGAAAATAGTCAGAACGACGAAATAGCACCCACAGACTAAGCAACGTCGCGAGTAACAGCTGATGCGTTTGGCAAACATAATCCAGCTTCGTTTTGAAATTAATTTGAATAGAAGCCGCCACAAAATATGCAAACAACAATTTATGGAGTTTTATCATTTATCACGTATCAATAATATGTATAATTAGTATTCTGCCTATCGTGTTAATTCCGCTGAGGTAATTCAAGCCTATTTTAATAGGCTTCAATTTTATTACGTTAATATTATTACGAAGATTACTACCGAGTCGTTAACAATCTAATTTTTAATTTTTATTTGTTCCCGTGCAGTAAATTCATCACTTACCACACCATTTGGCACACTATAATCGATAATATGAATAATCAACATAAGTAAACATCAATCAGAGCAGCTGTGGGTAAAATAAATTTAGACTCTTTATAGACCCCGTGGAAGTGATCGTACATCCTTAAAAGTAGAAAAATGGGAACGAAAGCTCCAACGTCATCCAACCCATTTGACCCAAACCGATGTACAAACTTCGAACGCCGGAAAATTTGCAGGGACTTCGCAGCTCTGCATCAAGCCTGTCAACCAATACGTGGGGATAGTTACAGTTCGCACCTGTACGAGGCGGTGCAAACGCCGAAAACCCCGACGACGACGAAGATACCGACATCGGCGTCGGTGAGATTCGCCGACCTCGAGGAGGGCGAGGAATCGACCTCGGACTACGCGAGTATAGAGGCGCGTAGTCCCGGTGACCCGTTGGGCGACGAGGATTGGCCGAGGAAGACATCGATGAAGCACCGGGCATCGATAAGGGAGGGACAATTTGGCTTCTGCAACCCCAATTATCTCGGTCTCGAGGCGAACAACTACGCGAAATACGCGAAAATGTTGAACAGTCCACCGGACAGCGTTCTCGAGGATGCACCCGGAAGATCGGCTTCCCAAACCTTCGCAGAGCTGCTCGAGCTTCAGGAAATAAAGCCGCGCGCACCACCCAAGAGTCTCGCACTTGGTTCACCCTCGAGACGCGCCGCGAGCGCGTCCCGAGCGGAGAGACAACGTGCCAAACTCGCCGCAAACGAGACCAGCACCCCTGGACCAGCACCCCTCTATGTCTTCCTCGTCGGTGGCAAAGAGAAGGGTCAAGTTACCGTTTTCGCGAGGCCGGTCTCCCTCTGGAAGTTGCAACTGGCTCCGCACATCTTTTGAGCCCGATCAACCCCCCGGTATCGTTTGATCGAACAACCTTCGGTCAGTTCGTACGAATGTAGTTCAACGTTGAATGTGTTTCACGGATTCGAACAATTTTCACGCTCCGCAGACACTTGGCACGGTTATTCGCTGCACATCCAGTTTGTCCTTTCGCGCCACCTTCGTTAGTTTTTTACACCGTCTTATATACAAATCGGGAAATTCTAATGATGGGGGGAAGTCTATTAGGCATGCCAAACTTGGTTGACTCCGTCGTCATAAGCTACATTGCTGTTGACTGGTGTATTCTGATGACGATGATGAACTTTGGAGGGATAAATGGTACTTCGATCTTGATACGACGTTTATTGCGCAGGACAACGACACTGTTCTTTTTTTCTCCAGCCTCACACATCTCTCTGCTTAAGGCCTCGGGCCACAGTAACAGGTATAAAATCATGTGGGAATCTAACATTTTTTTTTCGTATGAAAAACTGATTCACTCATAAAATTAGTTTCACATCTATTTAGTATGAATGTCAAGCTGTTAGAAAATATATATGTTTTTTTTCGATGTACAAAATGGCCGACTACTCGAAACTTCTCGAAACATCTTTTTTCCAATTGGCGTGACCAATAACTTCAACACTTTTCACTCGATTTACGTCAAATTTAAAAGTTATATTCCTAATTGCATTTCGCAGAGAAGTACGTACTGAATTACGGATTAATCGAAAACTTTTCATTTTATGAGCAGTTTATGAGCAGTTGTAACGAAATTTTTCACTGATAATTCATTTCTCAAGTTCAAATACCTACAACTTTTGAATAAAACGGCGTAAGCCCATGACGGAAAAGGCGCGTGCAATAGCAATAACACGCTCGTCGATCCTCCAATGGACCTCCAAGGGTCCTCCTCCAATGGACGTCCTGCTCTCCGATGTCCAGCGCCCTGGACGGCAAACCTTTCCTGGTCATCGAAGCGCTCATCAAGAGGTTGAAATTCACGCCGATCTGGAATTGCACCAGGCCTTAGCCGCCCCCACGGGCACGCTGGAGCAGCCGTTCTCCATAAATTTCGCGAGCTCGAACATAATTTCCAAAACCCTGATCAATGGCGCGAATCAAGGCGTTGGTCTTGTCCATCTCACAAACGACCACGATGGTGACGTCGATAACGAGCCACGATCACACACGATACGACCAAGATAACACGACCAGACGATCAAACGACGAGGCAGACACGGCCAGACAGTAACGGACGATAATACCAAGAGACCCGACCAGACAGCTAAACAACCACAACAGTCAGACACGATTGGACAGAGAGACAGAGACATGAATAAGCAGTCAGACACAATGCAACATGGAGACACGACCAAACCATTCGAATTCCTGGGCTGAGTGATGGAGGGCTTTATTTTGGTGCTTAACTCGCTATTGTTGTGTTTCTCCTATCCACGATCCGGGAAACTCATATTTCCGAATTTTTTATATTTTATTCTTTATTTCCTGGGTTATTTTCCTGGGCTCATTTGCGACCCATAGTTCCTTCCTGACTTTTGTTCCTCTGATTTGGTAGAACTTTTCAAGCCAATAAAAAAATTTGCCCTTGAGTTTTGGGGTCAAGGTCAATCTTGCGGGTCCATGTTGGGGGGTGATCTTCGCCGAATGTGACTCGGAGAATCAGCTGGCGGAGTGGTAATTTTTATACACCCTGTACATAGAAGAAAAACAATATTTTCTAACAGCTTGATATTCATATTAAATAGATGTGTAATTAATTTTATGAGTCAATAACCTTTTCATACGGAAAAAAATTGTTAAAATCGCACATGATTTTGTACCCGTTGCTGTGGCCTAAGGCCTTAAATATCTCTATTTTGGAGCAGGTTTAATCAGAATCATCTCTATTGCTAAATACCTCATGCCTAGAACATTTCTCTGCCAAAACATGTCTATTTGTAAAGATCACAATGCCACAATAATTTGGTTCTGAAATATTGCTGCTCTTAAGGGGTCTTCTCACTTTAGACGCGAAAAAGGCTATTTTCATGATTTCTTTTGATCGGTTTATATTATAGATATTGATATGAAAGTTGTTACAGACAGTAAATACACTTTCGAAATACGTCAAAAGATTTTTTAAATGTATTTATGTTACCCAAACAAACTTTAAACGCCTTTTTCTCGAAACAACGTTTTTCGACGTCTTGTTGATAAAATCTTCCAAACTACGGAACCGATCCTTTGAACTTCTAACCACATATTCTTTACAACTATAGCTATAGCGCATATCAAGGATTTTTTTAAATCTTGATATTTACCACTATTTGCCAATAACGGTGAAAAAAGCACGTTTTTCGAAAAATGTCCGCCGTTTTGTTATTTTTGCATATATCAAAAATCGTATGATATGCGCAATGGCCATTAACATACTGAATCTAAAACCGTTTGATTATTTTGTTTCGGATCATCCATCTCCGAGATTTGATCAACAGCGCAGACCTACAATTTTTTTAGGACATTTTTTTAACTACCATTTTCGTCTATAAATATCGACTCAAATAAATAAAATTTCTTTTTTTTCAAATGTATTTCGGAAGTGTATTTATTAAGTGTAACAACTTTTATATCAACATCTATAATATAAAACTATCAAAAAAAATAATGAAAATAGCCTTTTTAGCGTCTGAAGTGAGAAGACCTCTTAAATATCTCCATTCCACAATCTTTCGTATCCGAAGCTTTTCTATTCTCAAATATCTGTATTCTTCAAAAATTCATGTGATATTCAAAACATATATATTCCGACGATTTTATCTCACAATATCTCTCTTCCGAAACATCTCTATTCCATTCGTAACTGCATTTACTTATATAGTAAATATATTGGCCTTGAACAAAACAAGTGCAACGCGGAGGCTCTAGGAATTTCTCATTGTCGCACCGCCCCCCCCCCCTTTTTAGTATCAATTGATGCAGCGTAATAAAAGAGTGCGAAACGTATTGCCATTTTTTCCCGTATGCTAGCTTTTAGTTCGCCTTTTATTTTAGTAATTGCGAACTACCCCCATCGTGCCCAGACTTGTATGCGAGACCGTGTTCGCGAAGTCTCGAAACAAAAAAACGTGTGTATAGTTCGATCATAAGACGTGTATAGATAAAGGATGTACATGATAAAAATGAGTGTGTCTTTGTGATAAATTGACCCGGTGTCCCGTCGGACAATTGTCTCCGGTAGAGCTCAATCGACTGTGAACGAAAGAAACGACTTTTTATTTCACGTCCCAGTCAAGAAAGGGGATTCCCCTCTCTAGAATTACCCGACAGCAGGTCGGGTTGAGGATCCGCGCAAACGAAAGAAAAGCAAGAGGGTAGCAAATCGGATATGCCAATATTTGATGGAAAATAATTATTATGATAATAAATAACTCGTTCAATGAACGATAGATATTTTTACGAAATTCTTTCTACCACTGTACAGCAAGACTAGAATGTCGAGACAAAAAAGAAAAATAATTCCCTTCCCGTGTAAAGAAGATGAAGAAAAAGGTAAAAATAAACTCTCGTTTCGGCGTAGCGACGATTGGGGTTGAAGCAGACAGGTGGGCTCCAGTTTCAGCCAAAACCGTTTCGACCGAAATTATCTTGAATGAATCTTCAGCTGTGCTTTATGGTTTCGTTGAGGGGACTAGGCAGCGAAAATGGACCGAAAATGGGATAAAATTCAAATGGCATTTGTGAAGAACCGAAACTATATGTATACGTTTTCTTTTTTTGCAACGTTTTTATTGGAGGTTTGGCTATTCAATTGAGTGGTTGAGGTTTCGAAAATATAAATATTTAAGCGAGATATGGGCGGATAAAGAAGGCCATGCGTCTCATGCACTGCTCCCTCATTGCCACGATTCCGAGTGACCGGTTGACGTTTTCGGCAATTCTCAATCGCCAGTCATTTGTTGTGATAACAATAATAATAAATCGATCTTTTTGCATGATCGTCGGCTCATTCTGTAGAGAAAGTTGATATCTTCGTTAAAAAAAAATCAAGGCGATATCGTTCTTGAGTTATCGCGGGAAAACTAGTACAAAATGCTGTTTCGAGAAAAACGCATTTTAGGAGTTTCGATACCATTTCTCAGCCGCAAGAAGGGAGTGAAAACACAATGAGTTTTCACGCAGGCTGTCGATCTCTTGTGAATGAAATTTCATTAAAAAATAAACCATAATTGGGCATTTCCCGACTCATAACATTGGTTAAAAATATTTCTAAGCAGGGCAATGATATCAATAGTTATCATTTTTGCAATTAAACATAAATATGTTGCAATTTTATTTAAGAAAAAATAACCGATACTTGGCAATAGCGGCCGTTTTTACCATTGGCAAGACTGACTATCGCCGAAGCGTCGTCGGCACCAGGTTATTTACACAGTGAAGAACGTTTAACGTTCAGTATTTCATAAAGAGTTTTTGATTCGACAAAGTCGAGAAAACGTTAAAAATGTCGAGTGGACTACATTTTATTATAAATTTCAAATGCTGTAATACTATGTACATTTCGAACAAGTACCGATTTTAAACTACCCGCCAGTTGATGCTTGTGAGTGGCTCACTCGACAGAGCCAGTTAACGCAGTGTTGCCACGTTTAACCTACAAATTTCGTTAATGTCCGAAAACAAACCGTTCGAACTCAAAATTCACATCTTTGTTCGAGTATTATTCACGAACCAAGTGGAGAAACCGTATAATTTTATATCACGACATTCCTAACTCTACAATCGCAGTTTGTCCAGTTTTTTAAATTTAAATCGAAGCATTATTTTAACCCCTACAGCCCTGTAACTAGAGTTTACGAAGTGCCACGTGTATTACCAAATGGATGAAGGTTCAACTTGAACCTTAAAAATCTACGAAACCGTGTTGTGAAACGGATTCATTTTTGGACAGTTAAGGGGGGAAATACATATAAATGGTCGAAAACAACGAAAAATTTCGTGATTTTTTTCCAACGCAACTACTGGAACAATCGTTTTAAAATTTGTAGGGTATTTTAGTGTACATTAGAGAACATGAAAAACAATTTTTTCAAGCGGCAATAAGTGTTCGTCAGCAGCCTGCAGCCAATTGTTGCCGAACGAATTTTCCCCGCGATGTCCAACTGCGGCAGCTGTAGTTTAAAAAAAATTGAAACAAGAAATTGGAAAGCATTACATTCTATATGCAAATACGCAGTTGATAAACCAAGAAAAAGTTGAATACTGTAATGATGGCGGCACTGAAAAAAAAGATCGAATTTTCACCGAAAATTTTCGTGATTTTTAACGCAAAAAATGATTGTTTAATTCAATTCTTTATTGGACATGCAGGTTTATCGACGAAGTTTTGCAATGATGTGTCGAAAAACCTTTGTTTGGAATGAATCGAATAAATAGTTTTTTTTTATCGCTGCCGCATATTTCGAAAATTCGTTCAGCAACAATTGGCTGCGGGCTGCTGATGAAAACTTATCATCGGTTAAAAAAAATGTTTTTATGTCTTCTAATGTACAATAAAATACGGCACAGATTTCAAAACGAGTGGTCCAGTAGTTGCGTTGGAAAAAAATCACAAAATTTTTCGTCATTTTTGACCATTTATATGTATTTCCCCCCTTAATGCCTCCAACGAGCGTTCCTGGTCACGCAACGTGCACATTCCAACATTTCAATGGTCTCCCGAGTTCAATTCAGCGAATCATTCGGTTTTCTTCGCGCCAAAATGCTTAGAAGAGATTAAGAAACAGAATACATTAAAAAAAAATTTCGAGAATTTTTCGATGTCCATTCCCTTCAATCTTTTTCCGAGTTAACTTTTGGCACGGTTTTGGCTAGAATTCTACCCTGTCAGAGAAAAGTGGACGAAATTATCGACTGAAACGTACGATGAAAGTTGCTTAGTTCGTAGAAGAGTACAGTTCTATACAGGTATAACGCGATGCGTGAAACATTCAATATTCCATATTAATTCGGGGACGAGAACATTCTATGCGTAAATGTAAAGAAAACAAAAATCGCATAAAGCAAGGCTTGGAGCTGGTCGATCATTTTTTTTTCGCCCAATATGATCGTCCGTCAAATCGACGACGGAAACGCGCCGAATTTCCGAATGGGTCGAATGCTCGACTTTGATTGATTCTCAAATTTGCTCGATCGTAAAGGTCGACGGTGTCCTCTCGAGAGCGTTTAGCGACCAAAACCTTATGAGTGTAACCATTTACGATGCTATATTAATGTATACCGTTCCAATAATCGTTAATGGTGAATGAAAAAAAAAACGAGAGGAAAATTGATATTTTCTGGTACCGACAAAATTTCGTATCGCCCTAGTTTGTAGATTGATATGGGAAAGTGACGATAGACCGAAAGTCACGATAATGTACACAATATTTATTTGTTTTTTCTCTCTTTTTCCACCGGGAAATGTTTTCCTATGATTATGTCAATTTAGGCAATATTATTAGAAATTTATGGTATAAACGATACGAGTGTACTTTTATACCCGTCTTTGAAACAAACAAAAGCTACTAGTAATTATTATCGTGTGAATGTTTCAGTGAGCTGGGGAGAGAAGGGAGGCTTCGAGGTATGATGGAGGAGCGAGAAAAATGTGACATTCATCGGCGAGGCAAAATGACCGAGTATAGATGAAAAATATGCGATTGGGAAAAGGAAGAAAATTCAAAAGTACGTAAAAGCATAAGTGGGAAAAGAGAGATTGCCGAAACGTGAAAAGCCAAAAAGAGTACACGTTAAGGGAAGAAACGAGGGAAAATAAATTGTCCAATTGAACGTACCAGTGCAGAGATTGAGATAGATCTTTGGTTGGGCATGCAACAATTTTCCCAGACTTTATTAGGGCACTTGATCGGAAGCCTCGTACCCTTAAAGGGTGGTCGCACTTTTTCAATGCACTTTTCAAACGAATTATTTAATTCTGTGAATCAGTTCTTTTACGCAATTTATTAACAATTTGGCTTCATAACTCAGCCCATTTACTGAATTATTTAACAAGTGTCGTTCAATTTCGGGACATCGTTGAATATTTATCAAAAACCAACTGTCTGGTATAATAATAATCCGAATGTTGTATCTTTTAGGGAATCAACTCTTAATTTAAGGGTGGAGACCACTGCGACGGACCAAAAAAGATCGTTTTTTCAATGTTTTTTGTTCACCAGATTTTTTATTTGCGATTTGGAAAAAAATATGTTATTAAGCATACTTTGAAATTAATTCGTGTCAATTTTTATTTTTTTTTTATTGATAATTAACAATGTTATTGCGGTATAACTGATATCCGTCAATAACATTGTTAAATTTAAATTTCTTTAAATAAAAATTCACACGTAATAAGTTCAATGTATGCTCAATAACATAAGCCTCTGTATTAAGAATTTGGTCCAGTGACCAGATCGTTAACTTAACGATGATTGGTCTGAAAAATAGAAAAAATAGAAAAAAAAATTCATAAAATGGCGGATGTTTACAAAAATAGTGTAATTTTGGCAAAATTTTTACTTATATTAAGCGGCTCAAAAAATACTAAATGATAAAAAACGGCTACGTACACCGATAACTATTGCGATTACGAAAATTTTGGTTTTTTAAAACTGAAAATCGGACAATTATAGCCAGAGTCATCATTCCCCCCAGATCGAGAAAAGTCGTTATAAGAAAAACGCGATTGAAAGTTTAAATATACGTAAATCGTTACACTACCTGCTGCATGAAATTTTGCTCACATATCCTTGAATATACTTTGAGAAAATGCAAAAAAGTCGACCTTTTTACTCCTCACAGTGGTTTCCCACCGTATTGTTTTGTTATAAATATTCAAAATGACAGATTTGATCTTTCAAATTCTATCCACCAATTTGTATTTGTGATAATGGATATTAAATCAACATTCATCGCTGGTAAAAAGCCTCATTATATATATAATTGTAAGAGACGAAATTAATTTTTTGATATCCAGCTCGTAATTGAATAATGGAAATATCAAGGATAATGAAAGATATAATGGCCACCTGGACCCTGTTAGCCTCCTCAACGCTTTTTTTTAATCAAGCCGCTGAAATCTGATATCCCAGCATTGGCACTTAGTTGGACTATGTAATGTGGCAATGTTCATTAGGCCAGCCACATGCAAATCCCAAAACGACCCGATTTCAACTGGGGCTGCCTTGACAGTTTCTCGCATTTGGAACGCTCGAAATCCCTCATCGAAATCGTGAAAATTCGTGTCAAACATAGACATCAGTAACAAACAGTTATAGAAAATTGGCTACTTATTACGTTCGACAATAACGGATATCCAGTTCCGACCTACTCTTTCCATCGTCGCAAGGTAAAACTACAAATCGAAAGCTTTTGCCCATCCGTATAAAAACTATTATCGAAGATTGCAATTTGTGTCTTTTGTAACGACGCAACGAGAACTTTGTGTTTGCCCATATGGTTCTCGAAAGAAAATCTTCACAATGAAGCCAGAATGTAAGATATGAAAAAAAATGATTTCTCACAATCGACTTGGACGCCTGAATCAACTGGATTTCGGTGGAGCTCCCTTGGTCTTTCAACCACGCTTAAACAAAAAACCGCGACGCCCCGACGCGATGCCACATTACTTAAAATCCGTTTAATTTGAATAAAAAATTAACAACGGAAGAACACAAAATCCGAATTAACGAAGAAGCTCTTTCGCTCAGCGCGTACTTCGTCCGAACGCAGAAAATAAACGAAAGAGAAAAAAAAACGTACGCAGAAGGAAATAAAAAGAACCCAATCGAGACACGCGCGAAGGAAATCGTGGAATGCATAACGTATAGATGACACAATAAAAAAAAATCAGTGTATTTAAGGTAAAAATAGAGTACTTAATTGTATAGACTATTTTGAACGGGAGGCGCACGATGAAGGGTGTAAGAATGGATCGATTTTATTTTATTTTCGCGGTTTTCAAGTTTGTATGCCCGTGATGGCCCAATACATGTAATCCATCCATAAGTAGCTAAAAGCTCGGTGTGGCTTGCACCACAGCTGGACATTGAGACGTTAAATCATTTGTCCTGAGTGTTTTTCGTTCGATTTTTCAAAAGTTTGTTGTTGATTTTATGTGATAATTTTTTTCTATCACCGTCGTTATTATTCTCATTACTATAATTGTCATTATCATTCTTATTATTAATATCACTATAGCCTCCGTGATTACTATTATCATTATCATAGTAATAATAATTACTAATACTATCATCACTATTGTTGTTATTATTGTTATTATTGTCATTTTTATGCCTATCATTGCCGTGATTATCATCATCATCATCATTATTATTATTAATAAGACTTTTAAATAGATGTTGTTCTTTGACAAATGTTCATTTATTCGTAATGTTCGATTGCTCGTATATACGTATAGAACGAATATGATTTCAAAACACTTGCGGGAAACATTGTGCAATCCATCGCTACATAGCGTTGGGCGAAGTTAACGAATCACGCTTTATCGGGTATATATTAAATTATATATATTCTCGATTATTTCGTGACGTGGACTATTTACATATCGGAGTGAGACAAAGATGCGGGATCCTAGGAACAAAAGAAAACTAAACGCTAGATAGGAAAACAATGGGAAATCCCGTGTAATAACGAATGACGAATGCGGCTAAAGATGGTTTTTTTTCAAAAACATTAAGGGAGGACACCACTCTGACGGGCCGAAAAAAGGTCGGTTTTTCCGAATCTTTTGTCTATTAGATTATTTATTTGGGATTTGGAAAAAGGTCTGCCCTTAAGCATACATTGAACTTATTTCGTGTACATTTTTATCAAAAAGAATAAAATGTTAACAACATTGTTGAGATATAATAGAGCCTATGTGTAAAAAAATGTGCTTCAATGGCCGGATCGATAACATGACAATGGTTGGTCTGAAAAATTAAAATAAAAAAACTTTATAATCTATATGAATGTAGTTCTCATTGTACGTCGCCGTTAATCGGAAAATAATCACCCAACGGTGGGTGTTAAAAAAGGTGTAATGTTGGCAAAATTTATACTTGTATTCGGGGGTTTCAAGAATACTAAATACAAAAAAAACGGCAACGTACAACGATAGGTACGGAATTACGGGAATTTTGGTTTTTTAGAATTGAGAATCGGACAATTATAGCTAGAGTTTTGATTCCGGCCAGGTCCAAAAAAGTCGTTTCGAGAACAACGCGATTTAAAGTTTTAACACGCGCATATCGTTGTGCTACCTGCTCTCACTAAATCATCTGTACCTTGGTCAATTTTCAATATTTTAACTTGATTTTTTACAAACATATTCTTGAATATGTATACCTTGAAAAAAAATGCAAAAAAAATCGATTTTTTTCCCGTCACTATGGTGTCCCACCTTAGTAACAGTTAATGTGTACCGAGTGAACGAGTAAAAAACATACACTATTCGAGCAAAGTATTATAAAACTGATAAATGTATACATAATTAAAAAGACTGTACGAGACTTTATTCGTTTGAATATTTCGACCGTGTGTGTGTGTGTGTGTGTGTGCGGGATAAAGAATGATCGAAGGAGAAAAAGAGTGGAACTTCTCAATGGCCAGCTGACAAGTTGCGAACACCCGGAAATCAATGTTTTCCATTCGTAGGTAAAGGCATACTCGAATTAAGGATGTTGAGTCCCAAATCGCAAATGATGATAAAATTATGAAAATTTGGTATGATTTTGTATGAAGTACTTCAGAGGTCGTGTAAAAATTTCACGACAATTAGGAAGCTCGTTATTGAACAATTAACATTCACAAATTAAATGTTGTTTTATGGAAACTGATGTAACTTTGCAATAAGTTTTTTTTTTGATCTCTCAATTTTATAATATCTACAATACACTGAAAGCAACGGAAACAAAACGAAGTTTATTAATACATTTTTTTTGCCTTTAAAAATTGTTCTTAACAAAATGTTAATTTTTCAATAACGAGCTTCCTAATCGTCCTGAAATTTTAACACAACCTCTTAAATACTTCATACAAAAACATACCAAATTTTCAGAATTTTCTTATCATCTTTTATTTCATCCCTTAAGGAGGTTGAAGTAATGATGATAGAACTCTGGAAATTTGGTATGTTTTTACATGAAGTATTCAGGAGGTCGTGTAAAAATTTCATGACGATTAAGAAGCTATTTATTGAACAATTAACATTAACATGTTTCATAGGGACTCAACATCCTTAAACAACGTTGTGTACAAAATGACGGAGAAAAAGAAACGAACAAAAAAATTATAATATACACGCGATATATTAACAAACATAAATGTTCGTATCTTCGTAGGAGGATCTTGTCGTATACGTTTATCATTATAAATATCATAATTATTCTTGTGATTATTATTGCTATTATTGTTATTATAATTGGAGACGAACCAACGATGTCATCGAGGCGTGATGATCACTGTCTGATTTCTTTGTGGCGTGAGCTGTCCGAGCAGTATAAGTAAATATAACGATATTATGTCAACGCAGCATGTGCCGTGTAGCAACGTGGAAAAATCCCATACGCGAATACAAATGTAAAGGAAAAGAAAAGAAGAAATAGAGACGTGAAGACAAACCATGGAAGCTGGTAGAGAAGTGTTCGCATATTTTTGAGTGGCGATTTTCAGAATTAAATAAAGAAATGGTAATAAAGGAAAACATAATGAGCGCTCCTTTTACGGGTTTCACGTCAAAACGCAATATTTTTTCACCTCCGAAATCCCGTCGATGTGTACGCGACGACACTCATATTTGTACGTTTACGTCGCGTGGAAAAAGATCATGTAGCGTGCGCCCGTATGAATGATCTTATTTCCTCAAAACCCTCAGCAGGAATAAAGGTAGAACAAATGGATAATGAAATCTCGAAGGCGTGTCCGCGGTTCATTTAAGGATGCTTTGGCCAATAATTCAAGGCTAAGTTGAGTACGTACATGACGGCGTATTCGAGAAGCTATACAACAAGAATCCATTGTATAGTGCGACCTCTGTTATCGGCACAGCAGATGGACGGGGTCCGCAAGACACTTGCAAAAATTAAGGTTGCCCACCATCCACTCAGGCCGACTCTGCACAGCCGACGTAGCTGATAGCAGTACCTCTCAAAGCCCTCTCTTATCGTCTATGCTTCGTTCAACGAGAGAACGACACGCTTCCGAACCTAAATTCGTCCGATACGGTCAGATTCCGCCTAATACGCCGCCCACTTTACCCTCTCCACATTGCCACGTTGGTGCAGGACCCAATAGGGTACCGAGTAGCAGCGCCACTACCCCCACCCGACCCACGAGCCGCTGAAAGCTGCGCGGCGCTATATCGTTCTCTCGTTGAACGTAATACCAAATAGATAGCATACTTCGCACTAGCGCCTGACGCTTCTCCCACCATCCGCTACACCGATTGGTATTTAGCACGTAGTGGGGGCTGTTTTGTGTCACGGTCCCGTTAATAGAGGTCACAGTATACCCGTATTAGCGAGAAAAAAAATGATTTGTCCAGAACTCAGCACTTAGCGATTTCACAAACACCGGAAAAACATTAGCCCCATGGGAGATGTAAACATTGCTTTGCAATCGTAATAATACTCTAAGACTTTTAACAATTGACTGAAACGAAATATTTTCCAACGAACAAAACTTTTTTCAAAAGCATTTGAAGCACTTTTCCAAAACTTTTCCACTTTTTTTTATAAATCTGTTTTTTGAGTTTTTGACAGACCGTATTTATTAAACTGTGATCGTACAATGAAATGCGAAAGCCTGAAAAAAAGCAGTCGAAAATGTCACCAATACTCTTTTTTAATGAATTTCGTAAATCGCGCGTTTTCAAAACTGAAAACGCTGAGGCTAGCCGTCCGGTTATCGGACGAATAAGCGTATGTTATTCGTCCGGACAGCGGCTAATTTCACGCAGTTCACGCTGTAAAACGCCCAAAACAAACAATCCCAAGCACACCAACCCAAACCCAAACATACAAACCCAAAATGACAAACGTAAACAAACCACCTCAAAAACAAACCCAAACCCAAACCCAAGCCGAACAACACAAACAAAAAACCAAACCCCAAACAAAACCGACCAACCCAAATCAAACAAACCAACCCAAACAAAACAAACCCAAACACAAATAACCACCCCAAACCCAAACACAAACAACCAACCCAACCCCAAACAAAATTATAAAGATTTTCTTCCGATGACTACGTGTAAATTATTCTTCCGGATAGTTTGTTTAACAATTTAACACAATCGATCCGGACAATTATGTGTTATTCGTCCGGATACTAGCTTACACGAACCACAATAATATGTACGCCTACTGGAAATACGGTGTGAACTGAGCCGCTATCCGGACGAATAACATACGCTTATTCGTCCGATAACCGGACGGGGTGACACTCCGAATTGAAAACCGGAATTCCAACAAGGAGGGAAACTTCAGAACAAAAATCACACGCGTTCGGGAAAATCGACAAATTAACTTCATAAGTAGTAAAAACGTGTTTTGATCATTAGCTCTATGCTTTTTTATATGGAAAGTTTGTCGACCATACTGCGGTATCGATGTGATTGCCAATCGGTGCTAATAGGATTTCCGGTATGTTTATTTTTTTTTTACATCGCAAAGTGCTAAACCCATACAAATCAAATTATTTTTTGCCGGAGATGGATGTGCAATACAATCTCAAAATAACAATAAAAAAAACCCGTATACCTTTTCCATAGTTTTACCAATCGCCGGAAACTGTCCTTACGCGCACAGGTGAAGCGTCCCTGAAATGCCAAATGAAAGCGGAGTAGCGTGACATCGTCGAGAAAAAAAAAGAGAAACTTAAACGGCTGAAAATTCGAATTTCCGCAGCTCAGCATAATGACTGCCTGTACTGTGCAAGTCCCCGGTTGATGTCAGTGCCCGTGTTATTGTGATGTTAAAACTCGAATGCCAAGTCACGTAAAACAAACAAAAACGATATAATAACTACCGATAATTGTAATGATACTGATACTAATAATGCCAACCGAAACGAATAAAGAGGAAAAGTAAAAGATGTGTCTGATCTCGCATGTCTCTCCACCATGAAGTAACAAAATCCCGTCATCAGCGCCACCTGCAATCCTCGAAACCAGTGAAGACGAAATCCGACAGATCATTTTTTAAAAAGTGCCGATCTACCATTGAGCCTTCGTATGACTTTTAAATATAATTTCATATTATTTTTTTATGCATTTTTTTAATGCTTCGAACAAACATTTCACTCGCAAGGAAATTTCCCAAATCCTGTTTTAATTTTTAGATGCCAAGAAATCATCCGAGACTATAAACCGCGGAAGGTGCGACCGTGAAAATTTTAAAAAGGCGCACGAAGCTTGTCCATTAAGCGCTCTGATTTATTTGTGCCATAATTGTGAAACCGGATAATCATTGTGTTTGAGCGTTTAAGGATGTTGAGTCCCAAATTGCAAATGATAATGAAATTCTGAAAATTCGGTACGTTTTTGTATGAAGTATTTCAGAGGTCATGTAAAAATGTCACGACAATTAGGAAGCTCGTTATTGAATAATTAACATTCACAAATTAAATGTTGGCTTATGGAAACTGATGTAACTTTGCAATAAGCTTTTTTTTGACCTCTCAATTTTGTAATATCTACAATATACTGAAAGCAACGGAAACAAAACGAAGTTTATTGATAAATTTTTTTTTATTTCTTTTAAAAATTGTTCTTAACAAAATGTTAATTTTTTAATAACGAGCTTCCTAATCGTCGTGAAATTTTAACACGACCTCTTAAATACTTCATACAAAAACATACCAAATTTTCAGAATTTTCTGATCATTTTTTATTTCAACCCTTAAGGAGGTTGAAGTAATGATGATATAATTCCGAAAATTTGGTATTTTTTTACATGAAGTATTCAGGAGGTCGTGAAAAATTTCGTGACGATTAAAAAGCTATTTATTGAACAATTAACATTGACATGTTTCATAAGGACTCAACATCCTTAAGCCAATGGGTCTTTGTTGATTTGTTAGAAGCTAATTAATATGAGATAAAGAAAAATAATGTTGCTCTTTAAGGCGTTAGGCCACAGTGACAGGTATAAAATCATGTGCGAATCTAACAATTTTTTTCGTATGGAAAAGTGATTCACTCATAAAATTCATTACACATATATTTAGTATGAATATCAAGCTGTTAGAAGATATATATATTTTTTTCGATGTATGAAATGGCCGAGTACTCGAAACTTCTCGAAACAGCTTTTTTCCAATTGGTGTGACAGATAACTTCAACAATTTTCACTCGATTTACTTCAAATTTAAAAGTTGTTTCCAATTGCATTTCGCAGAGAAGTACGTACGGAATTTCTGATTAATCGAAAACTTTTAATTTTATGAGCAGTTATAACGAAATTTTTCACTGAAAATTCATCTGTCAAGTTCAAATACCTACAACTTTTGAATAAAACAATATTTTTTAAAATTCCGTATGCACTGCTCTAAGTATTCTAATGTAGATTGACGGAAATTTTTGTTTTTTGTTCTAGGTATAAAATTGTGGATGCTAAATGTCACGCCGCGAAGCGCCTAAAAAAAATGAAAGAAGATATAAGTAGTCGGCCATTTTGTGCATCAAAAAAGAATATGTATATATATTTTCTAACAGCTTGATATTCATACTAAAGAGATGTGTAATTAATTCGATGAGTAGATCACTTTTTCATACGAAAAAAAAATTTGTTAAATTCGCACATGATTTTATATCCGTTACTGTGGCCTAAAGCCTTAAATAGGTCGACCTCATTGAGCAGCTCGGTGGTAAAAAATACTGTTCTTTGGTCTGACTGATAGTCATTACCAAATTAAAACTTGTGAGTCTGATAAATCTTTATATTAGAATTGTCTTTGGACCAACAGGTCATTGTTGACTAGTTTATAAATGTTAGGTTGAGTTAATATGAGACAAAATATTATTATAATGTTGATTTATTTCTATTTTGGTCTCATGAGTAGCTCGCTAGTACAAAAACTGTTCTCTGACTGATTATCTTCAGTAAAGTAAAACTGGCTGAGTAAAATAATATTAAATAACCTCAATATGCCTTCAGTGATACTAAAACCGGAATGAGAAGCAATAATACTGATTGTTTTTTAAAAAGTATATTTTATTCACAACAAACATACTTTATCACTTAATACACATCCTTAACAGTATCTCGGTTTAGTGGAAACATAAGTTCAATCACCTGAAAACTGTTTTCACCGTTTCCATTGACCCCGACACAGGGTCGAGTGAAACGTTTTCCAAACGCTCCTAAATAGCCTCCACCTAAGTTAAGGGCATATAAGAAGCAAAATCAATAATGCTTTCCTTTAATCAGATGATCTAGCTACCATTGAAACCCATTGCCAAACAGATAGCGTATAAAATAATATCACACTAACCGGTTTTCTCACAAACGTTCCAATTGAGCCCAGCTTACTTATATTTGCCAAAGCATGGCAGTCAATTACATAAAAAGAATATGAAAGAACAATTTTGTAGCCACAAGGATGCCTTTGAGGTGATGTATGACACTTCCGTTTGGAAAATCTTACTGTAGAACTTGCGAAAGAGCTATCTCATTCGCTTTTGTGGAAGCTTGGTCAGTGTGAGACTTTACGAATTGTACGAGGATCAATCGCACGCTTTGCACTTTTCTTTCTCGCTCTCAACCGTTCCGAAAGTACCCATTATCTACAAAAAGAGCGAGACGTAAAGAAAGCTTAGCACAACAACTGCGCATCGTCGCAGGGTTGGATGAAAACATTTCAGGGGTGGGAAAAAATCGCGGGTGACACGGAAAAGTACACGTACGTTGGTTAAAGCCGACTTCGTGGACGGTGTATTTGATGTACTGATCAATTAAGCATAGTGCACGTTTGTGGCATTCTTCTTCGCTGCGTGTGTCAAACAAGTTGGTTAAATCGTCCTCCCCGTTTGACCGCCTACCATTACCGTAAAATGTGTGTGTTATCCCTTTTCCGTTGCGTAAGACCGTGTAGAGATCGTTTTATCTTCACACATCTTTCTAAACCTTACTTCTGTCGGGTAGGCCAAGACTAGAAACAGGAGATCGAACTCCTATCCAAGCCTTGAATTTGAAAGGACATCGCTCATCGCGTACAGTGTGCAGATGTCATAACTGATCCATCTAATCGCGGCTGCCAGCATTATGGCCTCTGCACACTGCGCGCGATGAGCGATGAGCGATATCCAATGAGAGCTCTGCTTTTCTGAATGTTATATCGGTCGCGAGCCTCCTCGCGACGTCGCTTACGGTGTCGACCAATGGCCTCTGCACGCTGCGCATTATAGGCGACGAGCGATGAGCGATATCCAATAGGAGCTCAGGTATTCCGGAAACCCCCTGGGAGAGTGAAGCTCCCATTGGATATCGCTCATCGCTTGTCGCGCATCGCACGCAGTGTGCAGAGACCATAAAAGGAAGTCGAACTTTGGTGGTGGGGAGTAGTGTGCTTATTGTCTACGCTTTCCGTTGGCCTCAACGCCACTGCGCGTCGCTGCTCTAGATCGGTGTGGCAAGGCGGTGGCGGTGCGTGACATAACCTCAGCATTACAGCATAAAAAATTCACATGTTTGCACGTGGTTTTCTCCTACACTTTTATTAACGTCTTTTTTCATGCCTGTTGTTTATTATGCGAAGAAAAAGTGTTAGAGATTATTTTGTTCTCAATTTGATAATCCATTATCACCAACATGGGTAGAGCATGCGCGGTACCCAAGTGCAAAACAGGTTACAAATCAGTGAAAGAAAAATGCTCGCGTTTTACAGTGCCAAAAAACATTGAACAATATAAAGAATGGCAAGCGGCGATTCCTGGTGTTCACCTGAAGCCTTCGCACTACGTGTGTGAAAAACACTTTGAGGAAAAATATATTCTCAAAGAATGGATCAAACGTGATTCGAAAGGTCGGATTATCGCCCAAGTAAGTTTATACATTTTATATGTATGTTTAGAAAGTATTTATTTCGGTTATTCCTCCGTAAACCTTCTTCAGGCTGTTTACATCCCCTTCCTTGTGTACCTTATTTCCTAATTTGACTCACATTTGGAAGAGGGCAGAAAAACTGGAATGCCTAGCCAATCCAGGCAGTGCTTTCAACAATTCCTCGTTCCTACGAATATACTCGAGGAGATACCTCCTACTTGGCGATCTGATACGCCAGTCCGTGCATGGCTAATGGTCTCTGCACACTGCGCGCGATATCAAATGGGAGCTTCATTCTCCCAGGGGGTTTCCGGAATGCCTGAGCTCCCATTGGATATCGCTCATCGCTCATCGATCATCGCGCGCAGTGTGCAGAGGCCATAAGCGGGGACTCATCTAAGTAATGGAGACCTCACTGCATGCTGACTGTACCTATCGTTGTCTTTGTATGTCCAGAAAATAAAATACAGGGCAGGGGTCTTCGACCTTACATACGAAGGCCAATGATTAATTCTCGCACTCTCGCTCACCCACACCCGCCTCCACCCGCTCCCCGCTATGTCCCAGCGGCACCTATCTGACTTTACGCCATGAATTTAAATTACAGTCTATCGTGATATTTTCTTTGGCCCCCAGGGGCCGCAGGAAAAATCCCGGCGGGCCGCAGGTTCAAGACCGTTAATATAGAGTGTCTCAAAATTACCTGACATTTAAATTTATTAGTAAAACGTATTATTTATTTAGAAAGCACACATATTTTTTTAGGTCATTTTCTTCTACGGCCTTAGTCCAGTCTAGAAGCCGAAAAAATAGGCTTTTTGGGCATTTTTTTTCTCGGAAAATACAAAATAAATGGAGATTACAAAAAAGGGTGTTTAATGATAAACACCCTTTTTTGTAATCTCGATTTATTTTGTATTTTCCGAGAAAAAAAATGCCCAAAAAGCCTATTTTTTCGGCTTCTAGACTGGACTAAGGCCGTAGAAGAAAATGACCTAAAAAAATATGTGTGCTTTCTAAATAAATAATACGTTTTACTAATAAATTTGCACAGCCGCCATTTTGATATCAAACGCTTCAAAAAAATTATTGTATACAGTCACTGATATGTATGAACATATCAGTGACTGTATGAACATATCAGTGACTGTATACAATAATTTTTTTGAAGCGTTTGATATCAAAATGGCGGCTGTGCAGCGTTTTTGCGATGACGTTTTCGTTTTTCCAGGGTGTCCACGGGCGGACGAACCGCTCCTGTAATTTTTTAATTAAAATGAGCAAATGAATTATTTTCGATTACATATAATAACTGCTATAGAAGTACGTAGGATTTTTTTCGATATATTGATTTTTGGCCAAATGGCGCACTTCTAAAGTGGAAAGGGAAAAATTGGCCTACAAAATCGTCAGATAATTGTCAATAACAAATGAACTATGCAATATAAAAAAAAATCCTACGTACTTCCATAGACAATGTATTTTTCAAGATATATTCGACATTTTAAGTGGATTGGTTGAAAATTGTCCGAGTTATGTTTCCGGCGAACGTGAAATGGAAACGTCATCGCAAAAACGCTGCACAGCCGCCATTTTGAAATGAATTGCTTCAAAAGCATGATTGTATACAGTCATTGATATGTATGATAAACACCCTTTTTTGTAATCTCGATTTATTTTGTATTTTCCGAGAAAAAAAATCCCCAAAAAGCCTATTTTTTCGGCCTCTAAAGTGGCCTAAGACCATAATATAGGGTACACACATGGAGGTTATGTGTAAAACAATATTCGATAAATGGCCGCCTTGTCCCTGTTTGCAAACGTCACTCTTTTGACAAAATTTTCAATAACTTGAACTTGAGCGACGAAATGGTCTGCGGATCATTGGCATACACATTTCGTTTTAGAAAATCCCAAAGAAAGAAATACAATGGTATCAAATCGCACAATTTTGGTGGCCAATTCACGTCGCGGCGCGAGATAACACGATCATGAAACTTCGTCTGCAATAACTATGTAGTTTTAATGCAGCAAATAATCATTTCTTTGCGTTGCTCGATCTCGTAATTCTCGATGACTGAACCTCAATACTTCCTGATGCCAGTTGTCGAAAATTAGTACTCATGTTCGCCACAAAAAATGGCGCGCAATTTAAAATCTCAGGTCATTTTGAGACACCCTCTTCTATATATATATATATATATTACATCACAATCACATTATTTTATCTTCCATTCAAGCTACTGCTCATAACTATCCGTAAATGTCACTCCAACTTTTTATACACTCATTTTAGGTTCCCTACGTACATCCAAGGCTTGTCGAGTCAGCAGTTCCAACAATTTTCGACAATCGTACTGCAGTGAACCCGTTGCTGCCTACTGTCGTAAATCGACCAATGGATGGTGATCTCGATGCCTCAAAATTTCTCAAATCTCAATGTAAGTATCGGCTAGGCGACATCTGACCCGACGACAAAATATCCGAGGAAAAAATATCCGAAAGACAAAATATCCTCGTGACAAAATATCCGGAAGACAAAATATCTTCATGACAAAAAATCCGCGAGACAAAATCCTAAATCTCGTCCGGTACAAAACCTTGAGTGTTCTGCGCGCCAAAGCACCAAACACCAAACAACACCAAACAAACACCTCAACATTTAATTACCGACAGCGGATATAATATCGGCAACCAACCCGAACAAACCCAAACAACACCAAAAACACCAAACAAACACCTCAACATTTAATTACCGACAGCGGATATAAGATTGGCAACCAACTCAAACAAACGCAAACAAAACACCAAACAAACACCTCAACATTTAATTACCGACAGCGGATATAATATCGGCAGATATTTTGTCTTGCGGATGTTCTGTCATGAGGATATTTTGTCCTGCGGATATTCTATCGTCGGATATTTTGTCGTCGGGTCACAACGCGTGTTACCTAAGTTCTATAAAATAGTGTGGTTTTTCATATTTCAAATTTAAATAGGTAGTACATAGCGAGAACAGGTGTTCTATGTGTCTTTTTACCATAAGGGATAGACCTGAAATATTTCCAAGATGATCATGGAGAAAACTGAAATAGAGAAAGAAAAGAAAATTACTCTTAAAACTGTATACTTCAATAAAGAAGACTTAATTGATATCAAAATATACTCATCTAATTGAAGCGATGATGGAACGTGGAGAATACGTGGAAAAGAAAATAATAAATTAACAAATATGAAGCATTATAGAATATGAAAGCTCCTAAAATATGGGAAGAACTAAAAAAATATTTACCTCGTTTGTGCGATCCTAGACATTAGAGGATACCCGAAAAATAAAATAATTAATTAACAAATATAAAGCCTTATAGAATATGAAAGCTCCTAAAATATGGAAAGGAATAGAAAGTCATTTACTTGATTTGTGCGATCCAAGAAATTGAAGGATACCTGAAAAAGTAAATAATTTATGATTAAAAGTAATGCAACATACGAAAAGACGAATTCTGAAAGTGAGAGGAAAATCCTTACCTCATCCCAGTGGTTCTAGAAAATGGAGAATACCTGGAAAAAAATCATGCACGAACATAAAGTTCTGCAATATCGACCGAGAACAGTTGTGTCATGGGTTATTTTACCTTACGAAAAATACGTGGGAGTTTTTAAAGATGATACCGCGGAAAACCCAAAACAAACAAAAATTAATACTTGTACCTTAATATTTCAATAATTTGAATCTCCTGGGCTGTCTGAAACGAATGAAATCAATATTAATATGATTAAAAAGCCGAAAAGCTGAAGTTGTCGAAAAACGATCCTCAGTTAAGGTTCCGAAACCCCCACCCCCCTCCGATCGAGCTGAAATTTTGCACAGACCTTCCTTTCAATCTTTTAAGGCAACCCCTAAAGGGATTTTTGGCGACTCGTAATAGTTTTCGGGATATTGAATTTTAAGTTTTTTTTTAACGCTCGTCCACCATATCTATGTCTGCTACGTCTCCGTTCATACCAATATATGTGATCGCGCTCTCCGTTTTGTCCAAACAAAAATACCCAAACAACAAAACCCAACCAAACCCAAGAAGTATTGCACGCCGCGAAAAAACCCTCTAGGGCTTGTCTTAAAATATTAAAACGAACGTTTGTGCGACATTTCAGCTCGATTGGAGGGGGAGGGGGAGGATTCGGAACCTTGCCCCGACCCTCGTAATTATGGCTCAGCCAAAACTGACTAAATTTGAGGGATATTATCGATGGCACATGATAGTGCATAAAAGTTTTCAATTTTTTGCACAGGTGGAAACTTCGGAGATCTTCCGTTAAGTATTGCTGGAGCAGAAAGTGCACATACATCGTACGAAAATACGCGAGACTTCTTTCAGAACTCGGATGTATTGCCACACGATGTTATCGACATCGACTTTACTTTGAAGCAGGAATTGATTAAGGCCGAAATTTCTTCTCCCCACGAATTCCTTCAGTCCGACGTTAAGTCGTCGCAAAAATGTACTCATCCCGAGATTCTTTCGTCGCACGATTTCGTCCAACACGACGTTCCTTCATCGCAAGGATTCCTACAACCAGAGGCTCTTCCTCAGCAACAGTTTAACGAGCCAGAGTTTCATTCACCGCAAGAGTTTGTCGAGCACAAAGTTGGGTCACCACGAGGATTCGTTAAGCAAGAGGTTCTTGCACCAACAGAGGTTGCTAGCATCGCATCAACTTCTGACAATTGTGTAGGAGCAGATTCAGCGTTCACAGTGTGCGGCAAGAATTTCCACATTTCGAACATCACAATCAACGATTGCGCAAGTGATGTGGCGACAAGTGAGAAGAACCCCATCACCATACCAAAGTCGTGGGGTGTTACAGAGTATACCGAAAGCGGAGGACAAAGAGTTGTCTTCTCAAACATTGTGAGGACGCGCGCAAATGGCACAGCAGGGCCAATAATAGATAAGAGTGTCGAAGTTCAGATGGACAAAACACTTCGCTACAGTGTCTTTGGGCGCGTTGTAAATACAGAGAGATGTCAACTGACTCCAGTTTTGACAGACACGAGTCTGCTGCCGAAAACTTTGGAAACATTCAAGAATTTGAATGTGTGCAATGGCCTG
Organism: Ophion costatus; assembly: GCA_951751655.1. Lineage (NCBI taxonomy): Eukaryota > Metazoa > Arthropoda > Insecta > Hymenoptera > Ichneumonidae > Ophion > Ophion costatus. Next base: position 18,220,950 of record OX632362.1, on the reverse strand, counting down.
GGTGCTGTGAACGTTCATTATTTGTCGGTTGATGATGTGTTTCAAGACTGTGTTCAACGATGGCGTGACAACGATTGCACGATGATCTCGAAACGAAAAAGGTGTGAATATTGCCAGAAGATGAGGCAACGAATTCTACGGAGGGAAGCAAGGTCGAAGAAGACAGGAACTTGACATCGCATAAGTCACGAATCAAATTCCATCGGCAAGGAGCTTGTTGCTTCACGGAAGAAAAACTCACGTGTTAGACAAGTGAAGAATTATTCCAAGCTACGTGTCAGATTATTAACTCAGTCGTTAAAGGAGACAGCCAACTTTTAATGCTAAATTGCATTGGAAACGAAGTTTTTTTTACTTTTCCTTGCGCCAACATCGAATCCGTTGACATGTGCGCTGTTGATACAGAAAAGACAGTATTTGTGAAATAGCAGTCTCTCCGAAAGGAAGACAGATGTTCGAAAACAAACTGCTCGGAGGTAAATTCACTATTACGATACATTTGATCAATCGAGTGATATTTTCATCTGATATGGTTGTCAGTACTTTGGTGACAGAAGACTATCTCAAAACAATGAATTGGCTATTCGTCACTCGAGGATTTGCAATACTAGCCGAATGATTGATAAACGTGACGGACGTGCCGATAATAAATTGCTGAGGTTGTCTTGGATTCATAGTTTGCTAGATTTCACAACATCTTCATTCATAAATCCTCCAAAATAGCTGGGTTTCAATAGTAATTTTTATCGTAACAATATTGAAATATCTCCAGCGAGATCAATTCAACTTTTTGAATCAATTTTGTCCCGATACAACGATCAATGGCACAATGCCAGGAAATGCCGTATTACTGGAGGTACATGTTACGAAATATATACCTATTCTTCTACAAGCAGATTGCAAAGAAAAGATAAATAAAAGTGCAGCAGAGCTCATTCAAGGGCACTTCCTACACGAGACATGGAATTATTAATAAAGACAAAGCTCGGAAGAAATACAAAGCAAAATGTTATGCAAAATTTATCGCGGACAGGGACTTGGAAAACGTTGTCATAGCTACAATACTGGGTATTGTTGTTCAACCTGACATTCCGCGGTTGGCTCACAATGCCAATGACATTGTGTGGGCATCGAGGCGTCTTCTGGAAATTAAATGTCCATCAATCCATGTAGGGTGATCGGTAGTGGCCAACGATTGGCCGAAGCTCGTCGCCGAGCTTACCAACATTGACAGTCGAGCTTGGCCCGATCATCGATCGAGCCTCGGATGATAAGTGTGGTTCGATATTGGCAATTAATATTGGCCCTCGTATGGCTTATGAGAATCGGTCGAGCATCGCGCAAGAGCTCGTTCGTGAATCGGCCAACAATGAGTCCCCGTCAAGATTGCCATCATTGGCACTCGAGCTTGGTCCGATTATCGACCGAGGCGTGGCCGATAATTGTAACCCGACATGGATAACCAAAATTGGCCCTACACTCCCACAAAAAATATATATATTTTTTGTTATGTAATTCGTCATTCCTTGGGCTTTTGAAATGATTCCTTCGACGAAAATATTTCACCTTCATAGCTGCGCACGCTGCCCCTATGCTACCGAGTGCTTACAACATCTGGGTCGCTGATATGGCATAAGAGACCAAATGAATTCCTATTGTATAATTATTTGTTGTATCACATAAACTATATCAATTAGTTGACATCACTGTGATAATTACAGAGTTTTATCGAATAAGGTGCTATAGATTCTTCAAGCGTGGCCTATATGTATAAAATTCCTCTCTCCCCACCCTCTCTACCCGCGCACCGCTCTGATATGTGTGTTGCAATACAGACAGACCATTAGGTCAATCAAATAGAAAAATGGTTGACTCGACGGAAATTCTATTTAATTAAATTTTTTTCAATCAAATAAATCCATTTAGTGAATTTAACTAAAATGTTTTTTTTTTTAATGAACAGATGAAACCGACCGAACAGATTTATTAGGATCAAATAAAATATTTAGTAATTGGACGATATTAAAGGGATTTTAATTTGAATAAATAAATATATTTAAAATAAATAATTCCAATAATGGAAAGCTCATCTGTCAGCTGCATGAAAAGTTAGCGCACAACAATATTTTATACAAATATTATATCTATTGATCAACATTTAATATCGGATTGCAAGATTTGTATTCTGGTATATCGAAAATATAATTTTAAAAATTCACAAAGCGAACTTAGGCGAACTTAGGCAAAGTGTGGGAACAGGAGGAAAGTAAGATAGAAAGCAGGAGAGATTCCAAAACAACGAGAATAAGTGCGTAACATGTACGTACAATTGCAGGGCGACATGAGCTTTACACATCGTAATGGTTTGGGTTTGAACATTTACATTTGTTTGATGATAAGAACGAGGTTAGGAAGACTTTAAGCGTAAGTATTGCAATTAGAAAAACTCAAAAATTGTTTTTAAAAACATACATGTATTTAAGACGATGCAAACATATTACGTACATTACAAACACTTATAGAGTGTCATGATTTTGCCATGGTACTACAATCTGCTTGTTTAGTAAAAATATTTAGATTAGTAAACCAATTAGTAAAAGTTTTAAAGTTTCTAAATAATAGTAAATTTAATCAAAAAAAATAGGTCAGTAAAAATGAAATTTAGTTTCGTAAAAATATTTAGTTTGTTTAGTAAAAATATTACTAAACACTACAGCAAGTACAAAAATATTCTGTAAACTCTTCTCGTATTTTTTGGTGTAATTACTTTTGTTCTTCGAGGTATGTTTTGTAACGGTAACAGAGATGTAATTTCCTACTAATCATTTCGCCAGCATCCAGATATTATTTCTCTATTCTTAACACTATAGATTCAATAGGTGTATAGGCATTTCTTGAAGTTTTACTCCTACGTAAAAAATGATGCAAGCTTATCACTATAATCACAATCAGTTCCGCCTTTTTTAGTTGCCACAGCACTGGTTTTTCCAAAACCCTAGAAACACTACCTACAATGCCAAACGCGTTTTATACTACATGGCCTCCCATTGATAAATGGTAATTGAAGATTTCTTTGGAGATCCTTTTGGATGAATGCCTGAGTAAGGTTTCATATGCTCATTGAGAGGAAAGGGTACATCTCCCAATAGAACATAGAACATTTCCATTACTCTCCAAAATAAAGCTGAAGACTTGGGCAACTTTATATATTCTTTCTCTAATTTTCTATATATATCACAATTTTTAAAGACACCGCCGTCTGAAATACGTCCTTGAGCTCCAATATTAAATATCAATTTGTAATCAGCATCTACTACCGCTACTAGAACAATGCTGAATTGAGATTTATAGCATTAGAATTCGCTTCCACTATTTATTGGCGCCTGTAAAATTTCCGTCCACGGCGTAAATACAATTCGGCAAACTCCATATCGCATTTGATAGTTGATAGTATCTGCAAGAAAAAAACCTAAGTAATAATAAAAGCAGTAAGAATTATATTGTAACACATTTAGTCTACTTGAACGTTCAATAATTTCAGAAAACCACAACAATATGCATTCACTTAACGTTTGCCCAGAACCTACAAACACTATCCGACGAAGAAGAAGAATTTGGCAGTAAAAAACGAGATGTAATACAGTCGTGCTGTACATTGGCATCGGAAAAAATTAGAAGGCTAGTTTTTTGACAGGTGTTTTTGTAAGTGCCGGGGGTGCTAATTCCAAGTTTGCCAAAAAATTGTGGTGTGTTATTTTAGGGGATGAAGGGGGATGGGGGTGGATTGCTGCGAATCTAAAACCCCTACAACGTCGGTGCCATGAGACAAAATGTTCAGAAAAATGCGGGCTTCATTGTTGCCCACAGCGCCGAAGACGGGGAAGTTCATTTTGGGGGTGAAATTTTGAAAAATCAGTTTTAATTCAATAACTCATCAGGAAAAATTAATAAAAATTTGTTCAAAAGAGAATGTTGTCGCCCTTGAAAAGACGCGTCGATCGAGTATTTGATAATCCCTCTCCGATAATATCTTCACCCCCAAAAAAAGGATTAATATATTTAAAAAAAATTTGTTCGTTAAATAACTCAAAAACAATCGATTTTTCGGGTATGGTTTAAACGTACGAAATGTAGAGAACATCTTTCTCTATATTTTCGTTTCTATGGACCACCCTTGAATTTCGCTTTTTTCAACCCCTCTGGGGGGTTGAAAATTTAAAATAAAATTCTGGGAAAACTATTGCCCGTACGAATTCAACGCCATGGAAAGATTTGTAGCTTCAACTCTCAACTACATGCTTGTTTTCAGCGCTAAACTCGTATCTTTATTTTCGGTTTTCAAAAGTGGGGGAAACGTACCAAAAATTCATTTTTTGAGAAATATTCTTTCGGAAATTTTTCTTCGCACTCCATTCAAATGAAAAAGTTGTAGCTCTAAAAAATACGCGTCGATTGGGTATAAAGTCATCCCTCGACTACAAAAGTTACCCCCTCCCCCCCCCCCCATATAAAATGACGAAATACTCTGAAAATGTTGTTTTCGTAATTACTCAAAAACGGTTGATTTCACGGGTGCAGTTTGAATCTACGAAAAGTAGGGATTAATATTTTATACATTTCCGTTCATATAAACAACACGCGAGTTTTACCATGTTTTCATCCCTTAAGGAAAAGGGGGTTGATATTGGGGATAGAGTTGATGTAATACTCATTCAACGCGTATTTTTGGGGGCAACAATTTTTACATTCCGACGAAATTCGTAAATTGACCTGGCGAAGAGAAATTTCGAAAAACTGTACAAAATATTGTTTACCCTGATTTACACCCCCAAGAGTCATCCTGACGGAGTTGTCTATTAATAAAATTAAAGCTGAATGTTCAAGGAACAAATGATCCCCAATGAAAAATTTCGTACAGTAAAAACTTTTTCGACAACAGATTTAAAAAATTATTTTCGTTAAGGGATAAAAACATGGTAAAAATCGCGTGTTGTTTATATGAACGAAAATGTACAGAATATTAATCCCAACATTTCGTAGATTCAAACTGCACCCATAAAATCAACCGTTTTTGAATAATTACGAAAACAACATTTTCAGAGTATTTCGTCATTTTAATTTGGGGGGGGGGGGGGTTACTTTTGTAGTTGAGGGATAACTATATACCCAATCGACGCGTATTTTTTGGAGCTACAACTTTCTCATTCGAATGGAGCACGAAAAAGAATTTCCCGAAGAATATTTCCCAAAAAACGAATTATTGGTACGTTCCCCCCACTTTTGAAAACCGTAAATAAAGAGATACGAGTTAAGCGCTGCGGACAAGAATGTTGTTGAGAGTTCAAGCTACAAATCTTTCCACGGTGGCGAGTTCGTATGGTCAATCGTTTTCCCAGAATTTCATTTTGAATTTTCTACCCACGAAAGGAGTTGGAAAAAGCCAAATTCAAGGGTGGTCGATACAAACGAAAATATAGAGAAAATCATTTTCTACATTTCGTACATTTAAACCATACCCGAAAAATATATTTTTGAGTTATTCAATAAACAATTTTTTAAAATATTTCAACAACTTTTTAAAACATTTCGAAAATTTCTTTAGGCGTGAAAATATTATCGGAGAGAGATGATCAAATACTTGATCGACGCGTCTCTTCAAGGACTACGACGTTCTCATTTGAACCACATTTTTATTAATTTTCCTAATGAGTTATTGAATTGAGACAGATTTTTCAAAATTTCACCCCACTTTTTCACTCCAAAAATAAATTCCTCGACTTCGGCGCTGCGGACCTCGTAGGGGTTTGAGATTCGCAGCAATCCACCCTCATCCCCCTGCATTCCCTCAAAAAAAAACCTACCCCTCGATTTTTAGGCAAACTTGGCTTTAGCATCCGCGGCACCTACAAAACGACCTGTCGAAAAACTAGCCTTCTAGTTTTAGAAGGCTAGTTTACATAAGCGCCGAGTATCTCGGAGACGCAACTGCAGTTGCGAAACAAAAAAGATCGTTGTAGTCCTTTCGGAGTATACATTGTAGAAAAATTGCGCACGTTTGACGCTCGGGTTCGTGCTGTCGCACAACGTCGAATAAGCAACGTCCTATTCCAGTTAGAAATGATTGCATATCAGCATCCGCAAACTCCACACAGACAACCTTCTCTTTCCATTCATTTGTCCCAAGGAATTTTTTATTAATCACTTGTCAATCAACTTGACAACCAGACACAATTTGGTTACAGCGATTAATTTTATCGAACACCAATTTCTGCAAGTTGTTTTCAACCTCCCTCGCATATGTTTAATTTTCAACAGTAGATGATTCGTTCACCTACTCCACAAACACCCGACACGGAAAGTTCTCGCTCGGCCACGCCAATGAGTCAGCTAAGTTTGCCTTATCCATCTCCCCGATAAAACGATTTGCCCTCTTAAAAAAATGTAATATTCGTATATTAACATCCTTGTATTTTATATATTTACTGCTAATAAAAATGTTTGTTTGGGACAGCCATTCCTTTTTTTTACACTTTTGCTTACCTGCATGTGAAATTTGCTATTTATCCACAATGAATGTATAGCTAAGAAACTGGCACAAGCAACCGCAACATTTTCGTCTGGGCTCAACATAATAGACTGGAGCACTTCCGAACAGTCGCCTCGTACGTCCTCAAGCAACGTCAGCATTTTTCAGCTCGAATCGTTCGGTGCGACATCGGCCTACATGGCGCAGAATTTGAATTTTTGACTGACGCTAGATGGTTGCATACTGAAAGTAACCCCAAAGAAATGTTGCCCCTCAGCTCGCACCAACTCGATAAAATAGGGGTTGAAAACTTAAAAAGCACCGTATCTCGATAATTAATAGCCCGATCAAAAAATGTTTCAAACAAAAGTTGTTCGAAATAATAAAATACATATAAAGTTATGAGACGTCCAATCCTCTATCTTTGAAAAGCCGAATTCTCTAATCGAATAATATTATACGTATTTTATTATTCCAAACAACTTTTATTTGAAACAGTTTTTGATCGGTCTATTAATTATCGAGATACGGCGATATTAAAGTTGTCAACCCCTATTGCTTAGGGTTGGGGCAAGTTGAGAGGCAAAATTTCATTGGGGTTACTTTCAGTATGCAACCATGTAGCTTCAGTCAAAAATTCGAATTCTACGCTAAAACTGCTTCGTTTTCGGCTTTTTTACCGGCCTATAAAAGAGACTTGAGCACTTCCGAACAGTTGTCTCGGTTTGCCTTGTACGTCCTGAAGCATAAAGTCGTCATTTTTCAGCGCGAAACGATCGGTGCGGCTTCTACCTGCCTTTTTGGGGTTCGTGGTCAAGTCTGCACCTGGCTTCACATGACCATTCTCTCACCGAACTGCTTGACATTTTTTTTGCCCACTTGTAACGTCATCTTACATCAAATTATGTAAGATACTTTGGATAAGTTGAAAAGTTTTTGCGAAACATCATTTTCAGCTGCCTTTTTTACCAAAAAAACAATTTTGTTTTCCTAAAAAATTCGCCATTTTATAAGACATCAACGTTTGAGACAGCCGATTTTACTACCAAATTTTGTGAAAAAGTTTGTAAAGATTCTTGAAAGCATGTAGAATAAAGGCTACTGAACGAAATTTTCATTTTATCTACAGGTCATTCATTTAAAAAATTTTAAAATTTACTTTTTTCCGGGCTTTAAACCGATAGTCTCCCTTAAGGCGCGAACCTGAATCGGAAGGTCCAAAGAAGCGTTTTTTCGGGTATTTTTTAGAAGGCAAAACATCTAATGAGCCCAGTGAACATTGAGGTAGCTTTTCATATACATATATTTTAAATGTATAAAAAAATGTTTCAACGTGAGACAATAAATAACTGCAGATTTATCAGCCTATTCCATGTGCGTTTTACCACTGCAGTCCCCAACCGGCGGGAAAGATGCAGCTCGTAATTATTGACCGAAACAAACCAATAAAATTTTCAATTGACATATTTTTCTTCTGGGTGAAATAATAAAAAGCTGAAAAAATCGTGAAATTATAACTTTACCCAGATTTGAAAAAAAACGTGTTAAAAAACGCTTTAACGTGCTATAAGAATTATTTAAAAATACTTTTTCAACGACTTTTTTCATGCACTTAGAAGAGATTTTGATACTGAATAAAATAAACTTCGGTTTAATTCAATGGATTGTTTAGTTTTTTTGCTATCACGCCCGCCAATACGAAAAAAATCGCGAAAATGAAAACTGGAGAAAATAACGCGCGTTAAAGTTTTCAATAGGAGGAAATATCAATATCAAATATCAATCACTTCTCTGCCTTTGGCCTTGTATCTTCGAAAATATTGACAATTGGCCTCTGTAACTCTGTTAATATAGTACTGCGGGTGGGAATCGGAAATTCGAACAATCAATATTCAGCAGGGCCAAAATTTCGAATTCATTAATGACGAAGCGTTCCAATTTAGACAGATCAATCTTACGACAGTGTGTGAAGTAGTTAATACCAAATTGTGAGACTGTCGTTCTTACGCACTGACTTTCAAGGAACATCACTCAAGTCCGCCTTCGATTTTGTTGAAACTCGTATGTGTTCCACAGCATACAAAACTATAAGACACGTTCTTCTTATCGATGGACAAAGAGCTTTAACGGGGGAAACCACCCCTTGATTCAATTTTGGTTTAAAACATCTATAGTTGATGTTTCATCGCCTTACATTAGAATAATTTGGATTTCATTTCATTCAGATGGGTGGACAATTTGGGAGTGAAACCGCAAAATCACCCCTCGACACGCTTTTTTGAGGGCTGATTTCCCTCATAAACGTTTTTCCACTGATAAAAAAAAGTACGTCTCTAACAGTTTTCAATGCTTTATCATACATGCAGGTTACAACAATTCGTAACGTTGATATCTTGGTTTAGGGTGGCTCCCATCGGCGCTGACTAATCGCTCCCGTTGGCTACAGAGTTCTCAGTGAACCACTCGACGACCGCTATTTTTTTCTGATATCATGTTCATTCTCGAAATCGCTGGACCACGTTACGCTTGTTCCTTACGATGTTGAAGTTTGCACTGTTGGAATGCAACAAAAATTCATTTTTTTAAATCATCATATTATCAGAACCCCAGCATTTTTGGCTCCCTTTGGTCACGAGTATTACTCAAACGTTGTTTAGAATTTTTCACTTTTACACGGTAAATTTGTAAATTAATATTCTGTGATGAAAAATAAATAAATAATTGTTTCGTTACGTTCCAACGATGCAAACTTCAAGACCACATTTTGTTACTGTATTCATCCATCTGCGAAATACGAATAAAACTGAGTTCCCGGATTGTCACGACTTTGCCTTTTCCACAAAAAATCACCCTAAACTTGCCAACTTTATGGGTTATTTGCACCAATTTGAAAAGACATGCTATTAGATTTAGCATCATTAGAACGCAACGAAAGATCTTTTCTGTATATTTCTTTCCTCACGGCCTTTTATATTAGGCGAAATCCTTTTTTGCATTTTTATATTATTATGGATCTTTGAATAAGTGTCTTAAAAACAAACAAAAAGCATAAGTATCTATTTTAATTGCGTTGCAACGATACAAACTTCAATCTCATAAAAATCGAGCAGCGATCGAGTAATCAAGTATGGTCGCGTTAAAAATCCATCGCAATTGACAATTTTTCACAAAAAACTATGCTAAAGCGTCCAATTTCTTTGCCCCCAAATCCCTGGATCAAATAACGCGGAAGCTAAAGCTGCACTTTCATTTCCACATACCCACATCCAACGAAAAAACACTATCCTCAACCCGCAACGTCGAAGGTTTCTTTATCGATATTATATATCGATATATTATTATTTACGATATTGTATACGATAATATCGATATACTATTATCGATAGGTTACATTGCGGTGTGATATGCCTAAGTTTAAGAAAAAAAACAAGTATCCGCGGAAAAATGTGAGTGCCACTTTCAGGCGTATTGGTTTAGTGGTTGCTCACGATTTCCATAGGAAATCGCGCAGACCCCGCGTCTTTGGCAGAGCTCAACACGATAAGGGAAAGCGAAAAAAAGAAATACATTGTGCGCATTTCGTCGCGACGTGACAGATAGTCTCGATGTTGACTCCACTTCTCTTTACCGCAGATGTCGAGGCGTGTCGCGTGCTGTATGCCGGAAAAACATTTCGTATCTATACCCGCGGAGGTCAGCGTAGATTTTATCCATCGACTTAAAGTCTGCGTTGTTCATATATATTAGTCATTAAGCATATATTAGAATGATTGTGTGTACATTTTTTTTTTTAAGAAAGAAAAATTATCAACGTTGTTAAAATATAATAGAGCCTCTGATTAAAGAAATGTGGTCCAACGGCCAGATCGATAATCTGCCAATGGGTAGTCTGAAAAATAAAAATAAAAAAGTTTTATAATCCATATAAATGTAGTTCTCGTTGTGAGTAGCCGTTTTTTGAGAGAAAAAAGGCACAAAACGGTGATTATTCGAAAAAATATCATTTTGTCGACATTTTTATTTATATTCGGAGGCTTGGACAATATTAGATAAAAAAAATAGAATGGCTACGTACAACGATACTTAGCTACTTCAATTATGTAAATTTTGGTTTACTTAAATTGAAAATCAAGCAATCACAACCAGAGTGACATTCTGGCCCGGTCGAGAAAAGTAATTTCTCGAAAAAAGCGAGTGAAAGTTTTCGTATGCGTAAATCGATGCGCTAATTGCTCTCACTAAATCGTCTGTAACTTGGTAAATTTTGAATATTTTTACTTGATTTCTTTAATTCTTTAATATGTATACTTTGAGAAAATGCAACAAACGATTTTTCTTCAACCGCCGGAGTGGTCTTCCGCCTCAAATCTTAAGGATGTTGAGTCCCGAATCGCAAATGATAATAAAATTCTGAAAATTTGGTACGTTTTTGCATGAAGTATTTCAGAGGTCGTGTAAAAATTTCACGATAATTAGGAAGCTCGGTATTGAACAATTAACATTCACAAATTAAATGTTGTTTTATGGAAACTGATGTAACTTTGCAATAAGTTTTTTTTTGACCTATCAATTTTATAATATCTGCAATATACTGAAAGCGACGGAAACAAAACGAAGCTTATTGATAAATTTTTTTAAATTTCTTTTAAAAATTGTTCTTAACAAAATGTTAATTTTTTAATAACGAGCTTCCTAATCGTCGTGAAATTTTAACACGACCTCGTAAATACTTCATACAAAAACATACCAAACTTCCAGAATTTTCTTATCATTTTTTATTTCAACCCTTAAGGAGGTTGAAGTAATGATGATAGAATTCTGAAAATTTGGTATGTTTTTACATGAAGTATTCAGGAGGTCGTGTAAAAATTTCATGACGATTAAGAAGCTATTTATTGAACAATTAGCATTAACACGTTTCATAGGGACTCAAGTGTCTAAAGTAAAATGCTTTTTGGGTTTTTGTTGCAGAATGAACGTGAAGGCTGTAATCGTGCACACCATCAAAAAAGGACCATCGCGCGTCGAGGGGGGTGGGAGGCGGATTTTTTGATGAAATTGTTTAAAAATTTTTTTGTATGTAGTAAACAGATCAATAAAACTATATGCCAAGTTTCACAAGTTTTCCGTTATATACTTTCTTCACAAAAGAATTCCCAAAAAGCGGTAAATTTTGCGAAAAAAAAGACAATCCCCCCTTAATACCACCTCCATGCCGAGGAGAGCTTTGACTAAACGCCCCGACTAATCTAGAAAAGTTTATGGTAGTTCTCACGCTCTTCGATCTATAAAGCATTCCCTCACGTTGAAAAGAACAATCACTCAGCTATGCGAGAAACGCATTGCCTTCCATCTCAGTTTTCATTTTCATCAAATTACAGTAACAAATACGTAAAGTTGTAAATAAAAAGGTAAATAAAAATGTATATATATATATATATATATATATATATATATATATATATATATACATTTACATATTAATATACAAATAAATTCAAAAGGTTCGATATTCACGAATTTTACGAACAGGCGTCATTACTAACAGACAAGTAGTGATCAAAGTTTTTAGGCAATTAGTGGGAGAAAGAAATACTGAGCTCTTCAGTTCTTTTTCCTTGGTCCTTATTTTGTTTTTCTTCCAATCAAAGTTCTTTAAATACCCTTCAGTAATACAAAGAAGTTTTATTTTCTATAGAGCTCAAACAAATTCAACTTTGCTCGCACGCGAAAAACTGTGAAGAACTTTGATGCGTGGTGAAAGAAACTCAATGAAATATTAGGAACAAAGTTCTACCAAATTTATTTGCTATTCTCTGCATGTGAGAAACTGTGATTGAGGTTTCCCCTACACTCATCATAAAAAGCAAGCCTAGAAATTCTAATACAAACAATTTTGGTTGACAGTGAGTTAAATATGGTACATTATAGTCATATATATGGTACATTTAACCCGTCATTTTGGCCGTCCTTCGTAGGCAAAGATGGTCTTCTTTTTTTAATTGCATAGAAAATATACTTTGCACAACAAGTGAAACTTTTTTCTCACCGATAACATTAATCTTGCCTCGCCGTTGTCTTTTTTCATTACAATCGCGAATGAAATTACGCAAATCCGTTATTTTGCTCATAATGCCTCTATCAAAATGTACTGAACAATCGAGAAGACCTGTCGTTAGTATCTAATACATTAATTACATAAATATTTCCAATGAGAAAAAGAATATATTGAAATAAGCAAAATAAATATACTTAACGTCAACGTCTTTGGAGGAGCAGGTGGTCCTGGTACGTGAGTAGCCCGAAACGGCGGGCAATTCTCCCAACTTTGCATATTCAGACATTTGTTTAACTCTACAAACTGACAGGAAAAACTTATGTATTATTTTTGTACATTTTACTCTTATCGCATAATATCGGCTGTCAGATCCTGGACCGGAAGCCGGCCTGACACATACTTTCCGTAAAGTATCCATAGCCGCAATTCCAGTTGTTCCAGCAACGCTATTGATAAAAACCTTCTGGTTACATTGCATACACATTATCGAAGTTCTGTCGGTTTCCGTCTTTATCGAGTCGAGCAGCAGACGTGGATATTCATTCGGCTCGGCGGAATGATATTTCTGTGCCCCTGCTGGAATTCACAGGACCCAAATCTGACGTTGTCCACACGATTTTTTCGAAAATTATCGACAATTTCCTACGAAACCTAGATTCCCAAAGATCTCTCGCATTCGTCTCGATAATAAAACGGTTGCGGTGTGAAAGTATTCATTTCTGCTCAGAGAACAACGGCGTTCTTGTCGTTAGACTGTCACCTCTACGAAATACTTCTTTTTCGTTACTTTAATTACCGCCCTCGCGTGATATAAGAAAATGGGCATTGTTCCTTCGAAATCGAAAAAAATGTCTAGAAAGACGTTGCTCGTCTAGTCGTTTGCCATCGGCTGTGGAAATGCCTTGACATTCTGTATAGCCGTGTTCGAGAATACTGATCACCTGTCACAATAGAACTCGTATTGTACTCGCCAAATCACGCAACACGTGGCTTAAAGGAGAAGTAAGACCCCACGAGGTTAAATAAGTCGACACTGTGTTTCACGGCACTGTATCTTTAGCGCAGGAATGTTTTAGATAAGAAGTAAGTTATTTTCTTTCATGAACCAGCGGAGCACTAGAACGAATACGATATAGCAGGTCCAGTACCACCCAACAACCGACAGGCGAACAGTAGTGCAACAGAGCCGCGCAGAATAGCAATCACTGAGTTATTCGTCCAAGTTATAGACGTAACTTGTTTCTTCAAACTACTGTTATTTTCGACCTTTTAATTATGGGTGTGCATCGATTTTCCGCCGGCTGGGTCCTCGTCGTTGGTCTCGTCGGAGTGTTCGCCCAGGTACGAGACGAGGAATTACCGACAGAACTTGCTGACTGGATCATCGAGCACTCCGAATATCGCACGGTACGCGACGAGGAATTACCGACAGAACTTGCTGACTGGATCATCGAGCACTCCGAATATCGCACGGTACGTTATTGTCATACTTGATACAAAACTGATACTCAGTGTCACCAAAGCTAACTATAAATTCATCGTTTGGATTATCAACGACAATTATTGCAGCCACATAAATCTGTTTACACTGCCACAAAAAGATTTAATTCAAATAGGCTCTATATACAGTGACACAAAAAGTAAGCGAGCAAGAAATGGTGACCATTTTTTTTCGTGTTTATCGAAAGGCTGTAACTTCGTCAAAAATGGTCGTACAAAAAAAAGGATTTTGAAGCTTGAAGTTTCTAGTTTTCAGTTCTGACAATGATTTTTTTTAGAATCACTGATTGCGCGGTCGGAAGAAATATCACGACAAAAAAAATTTTGCAAATTTTTACGTTTTTCAAAGTTTTTCATGGGTTTCGGAGATTTTTTTCGGACTTAACCAATATCAAGTTCATTGAGCCCATTCAATCCACTTCAATTCTCTTTTTTCTTTATCTCCGTACGACCATTTTTCGCTGAGATATCGGCCTTTGAATGAAAAAACGTCTTCAGTCATCGATATCTCAGGAACTAATTAATGGTCGTACGGGAATTCGACCGCCAGTTTTGGAAACGTGAATACATACTCTACAAGGTCTGATTATTATTGTAGTGGAAAACAAATTACTTTCGCCATCAGTTTTAAAACAGTACAAAAAAAAATTACGTTTTCTTGGTTTTTATAAAATACATCGCTACTTTGCAAATATTGCGATAAACACTTATGCTTATGGACGGTCATTCAGCTCAATATGTCTCCAAGAGCCATGCGAAATTCCAAATTGATCCATTCATCGGGCTTTCTTGCCCGATTGACCAAATGAAAAAAAATTAAAGGAGCAAGTTTCCTCCTTCTCAGACATCATTTCATGATTATTAAAAAAAACTTTTCATTATTTTTCGTTCAATTGGGTATTAAGTACGCATCAAATGTTGGAAAAAAAACCCTGAAAATCATATTGACAAAAAGTTTTCGATAAAAGATTTTTTTAATAAAAAAAAATGTTGAATTTTTTTTTTTTATAAAAAAAAATGTTGAATTTTTTTTTTAATAAAAAAATCAATCACGATTTTTTTTTTTCATGTTGATAATTTTTTTCAAATCAACATTGTACCGGCAGCATTACAATGATCCAAAGTGTACCGTAAAGTGTGTGTGTGGGGGTGGGTGGGTGTGCGTGTGTGTGCGTGTGTGTGTGTGTGTGTGTGTGTGTGTGTGTGTGTGTGTGTGTGTGTGTGTGTGTGTGTGTGTGTGTGTGTGTGTGTGTGTGTGCGTGCGTGCGTGCGTGTGTGTGTGTGTGTGTGTGTGTGTGTGTGTGTGTGTGTGTGTGTGTGTGTGTGTGTGTGTGTGTGTGTGTGTGTGTGTGTGTGTGTGTGTGTGTGTGTGTGTGTGTGTGTGTGTGTGTGTTATTAAAAAAATATTTTCAACATTTTTTCTTATTACAAATTTTTTTTTTCGACAATTGTTTGCCAATATGATTATCAGGGTTTTTTTTCCAACATTTAATGCGTACTCAATACCTAATTGTACGAAAAGTAATGAAAAGTTTTTTTTTCCTCTTAATAATCATGAAATGATGTCTGAGAAGGAGGAAACTTGCCGCTATAATTTTTTTCAAATTTTGGTCAATCGGGCAAGTAAGATCGATGAACCGATCAATTTGGAATTTTGCATGGCTCTTGGGGACATATTGAGCTGAATGACCGTCCATAAACATTAGTGTTTATCGAAATATTTGCAAAGTAGCGGTGGATTTTATAAAAACCAAGAAAACATAGTTTTTTTATACTTTTTTAAAACTAATGGCAAAAATATTTTTTTTTCACTACAATAATAATCGAAGCTTGTAGAGTATGTATTCACGTTTCCAAAAATGCCGGTCAAATTCCCGTACGACCATTAGTTGCTGAGATATCGATGACTGAAGACAAAAGGACGTTTTTTCATTCAAAGGCCGATATCTCAGCGAAAAATGGTCGTACGGAGATAAAAAAAAAGCAAATTGAAGTGAATTGAATGGGCTTAATGACCCTGATATAGATTAAGTCCGAAAAAAATCTCCGCAACCCGTGCAAAACTTTGGAAAACGTAAAAATTTGCAGAATTGAAAACGAGAAACTTCAAGCTTCAAAATCCTTTTTTTTTGTTCGACCATTTTTGACGAAGTTACAGCGTTTCGAAAAACACGAAAAAAATGGTCAACTTTTCTTGCTCCCTTTATTTTTTGTGTCAGTGTATATTAAATCACATAGGCTTTTCCCTCGTTACTCGTCATAGCTACTCGTACCCTATACGGGTGTTTATACATATATTCCCTCTCAGTTTTCTTCACCTTGACATTGATTCTTATAATTTATATATAATCCATGTCTTCCCATTTTCGCAACATTTTTATATACCGGTATTCGTTCTCTTCGCGCTACCTGCTTTGTCAATATCTCAAATTCTTTTTCGTACGCGCATATCCTTTTGACCGGCTTTTTCCTCACTAATTTCTCTAATTTTTGTCTCAGTCCGCCCCCCCCCTGTGTTCTCCGGCACTTTTTCCAGTTTTTTCACTACATCCGATCCTATTTAAGCCTTCGCTGCTTCGCAACCGCAAATGTGTTCCAAACCAGTGCAGCCAGATCGCGCTCGAAAGTTACCCTCTCTCTAGTCCCTCGCGCGCCCATCACACAACCATAGTAGCGCGTGTCCGTGAGCGAGCGACGCTCGGACATCTTCGGAAAGAGCCGAGTGCCGTCGAACTATCCCGACCGCGCCTTCGGCAGCTACACCAACGAATAGACACGCTGAGCACGTTCATATGCGGCCAAGCCGAACGAACTGAACGAAGGCTTCGAGGGAAAAAGCAATCCGAGCACGGCCCGCGCGTGACGTCACGCGACGGCACGCGCGAGACTTTTAGATGATTTCAATGCTTATTTATCTCTTGATTCTCTGCGTTATTAATGTATACCAAAAATGTATCGCACACTCTGATCGCTTATTTTTTTAGTTTATACGTTAATTTAAATATAATAATAAATCTAAATTACAACTTATTTCTCTTCTAAAAAATTGTTTACGCTTTACTCACACCCGTCCTTATGCCAAATAAATTATAATTCATAAAAGTAAGCGGAAATATATTTATCTCCGTATTATTATGTTAATTCTCATACTTTCATCAAGGGATAAAGCATTATCCGCAAAAACAAACCAATCATCCATTCGACCGCGAATCGTCAGTACCAGAAAGTGCACAAATTCTACAAGCGATGAGATGGTCCTGTCGGTAGCGTTCCTGGCTTCGGTTCGCAGGGGCGCGGGATCGATCCCGCGCTCGGTGCTTTTTTTTTTTTCATTACTATTACTATTAAGTCTTATTTGATTAGTTATGTTTATTAGTTATCATTATTATTTTAATTAGTTATCTTTTCGTGTCGAAAAATTTATTGCGCACTCCGACCGCTTATTTTATTAGTTTGTACGTTCATTTAAATGTAATAATAAATCTAAATTACAACTTATTTATCTTCTAAAAAATTGTTTGCGCTTTACTCATACCCGTCCCTGTGCCAAATAAATTGTAATTCATAAAAGTAAGCGGAAATATATTGATATTCGTATTATTATGTTCATTCTCATATACTTTCATCAAGCGATAAAGCATTATTCCCAAAAACAAGCCATTCATCTATCCGGCCGCGAATCGGTAGTGCCAGAAAGTGCACATATTCTACAAGCGATGAGATGGTCCCGTCGGTAGCGTTCCTGGCTTCGGTTCGCAGGGGCGCGGGATCGATCCCGCGCTCGGTGCTTTTTTTTTTTTCATTACTATTACTATTAATTCTTATTTGATTAGTTATGTTTATTAGTTATCATTATTATTTTAATTAGTTATCTTTTCGTGTCGAAAAATTTATTGCGCACTCCGACCGCTTATTTTATTAGTTTGTACGTTCATTTAAATGTAATAATAAATCTAAATTACAACTTATTTATCTTCTAAAAAATTGTTTGCGCTTTACTCATACCCGTCCCTATGCCAAATAAATTGTAATTCATAAAAGTAAGCGGAAAAAAGCGACAGGACCATCTCATCGCTTGTAGAATTTGTGCACTTTCTGGTACTGACGATTCGCGGTCGAATGGATGATTGGTTTGTTTTTGCGGATAATGCTTTATCCCTTGATGAAAGTATGAGAATTAACATAATAATACGGAGATAAATATATTTCCGCTTACTTTTATGAATTATAATTTATTTGGCATAAGGACTGGTGTGAGTAAAGCGTAAACAATTTTTTAGAAGAGAAATAAGTTGTAATTTAGATTTATTATTATATTTAAATTAACGTATAAACTAAAAAAATAAGCGATCAGAGTGTGCGATACATTTTTGGTATACATTAATAACGCAGAGAATCAAGAGCTAAATAAGCATTGAAATCATCTAAAAGTCTCGCGCGTGCCGTCGCGTGACGTCACGCGCGGGCCGTGCTCGGATTGCTTTTTCCCTCGAAGCCTTCGTTCAGTTCGTTCGGCTTGGCCGCACATGAACGTGCTCAGCGTGTCTATGTGTTGGTGTAGCTGCCGAAGGCGCGGTCGGGATAGTTCGACGGCACTCGGCTCTTTCCGAAGATGTCCGAGCGTCGCTCGCTCACGGACACGCGCTATTATGATTGTGTGATGGGCGCGCGAGGGACTAGAGAGAGGGTAACTTTCGAGCGCGATCTGGCTGCACTGTTCCAAACTCTCTTCCTGTCCCCAACACATTCGGCAGTTATTGTGTCTGTACCCCTTGAACCTTTTTTCCCTGCATTTCTGCACCATATCCTTGCCCATAATTCTATTGTTTCCCCACTGAGGTTCTTCATTTCCCAATATTTGTCCATCTCCATTTGTTCCCCTTTTTGTTCCCATATTCTTTGCGGAACGTCGATTCTCTGATCCTGCACTACTCGTTCTGAATTTCTTGTTCCCATTTGATTTGTATACCCCTCTCTACTTTATACTATATCCCTCTCATTCTCCCTTCTTTTTACCTGCCATATTCATCCTTGCCCCACCCCCTCGAATGGCATTATCAAGGCTTCTCTCCACTTTCACAGGTTTCCATCGATAATTCCTCTTACTTCTTCTTTCAGACAAACTTTCGGCCACATTCCTTCTTCTATCTTTATTATTTCTATCAAGTATTGTGCCGCTCTTTTCTATCACTTTATTTCCTGCCCTCTGCACACCGCTTCCATTCGCCAAATATAATTTGGTGTATTTGGACTGAATCCCATAGCCATTTTTACATATTTTCCGTGCCATCTATCCAAGGCTTTCCTGTTCCTCCATCCCCGTACTTCTGCTGCATATGACATTCCGCTTTTGACGATTGTCCCCACCTTTTTTTATGTTTCCAGCTCCGATCTTTAAATGTTTTTTCAAAAGAATTTCCGGTGGAGAACCATACTCCTTGTACTTGTTGACTATTTTCTATTTCTTTCCCCTGTACCTCCATTTTTTCCTCTTTCGTCCCTCAATATGGAATATCATCATTTTTGTTTTGTTAATATTTACTGTTAACTTGTTTATTTCCACGTAGATTTCGAGCTAGGTCAGCCCTTTCCTCAACCCCTCCACTTCGTCAGTCCCCAAGACAATATCATCTGCAAATTTGAATGGGGAGAATATTTTTCCTCCTATTACTGTCCTTCCCTTATTACTCCTTTCCCAAATCCCGTCCATGTCCTCGATATATAAGCTAAGAAGCGATGGACTCAGCGGGCATCCCTGTCTTACTGCCCTCTTTGTCTCAAATCTTTCTGTGACCCACTCCACTGCCATCACCTCGTTCGCCATTTTAGCGTATATATTGAGGTGGCACAAATAGGAGCTTTATTTTTTCCTTTTTCTCACCAGCCTTGCACCTTCTATGAAGAAAAAAAATGTCACGGAAGCTGCGAGCGGTGAAAAAATATTAAGAGGTCGCTCAAATCTTCCGAAAATTCAAATTATCATTAAAAATCGAATTTTGTTTCGTCCACTTCTAAGCCCTGAATTTTACGTTTTATAACTTTTAAATTAACCTCGCGAAAACTAGCCGGCCCGTGGATATTAAGTGGTCGCTAAAGGTTTGCGAAATTCAAAATTTTCGCCAAAAAATAAATCTCGCATGCACTATCATTCCTTGTAGAAAACAAAATAAACAGCGAAATGTTACATTTTCTGAATAATTTATTATAATAATTTGTAGCAAACACCAAGTAGACGATCTGTGTTATTATTTAATACTGTATTATGGCGTTGCTCGTCACAACGTACAACTACGATTGGTTCGCATTTTGACGAACGAGACCAACTGTGGGACGCATTACGATGCACAGAAAATTGTTTCTAAAGAAAAAAAAGATTAAATGTTTCGGAAGTTTAGAAATGTGGAAGCTTTTGACGATCACTAAATATTCATTGGCCGGCTAGAGTATTCGCGAGGGTAATTTAAAAATTATAAATTCATGGGTGGGAACTGGACGAAAAAGAAACGATTAATGTTAATGATAATTACAATTTTTGGAAGGCTTGAGCGACCTCTGAATATTTTTCGACCGCTCGCAGCTTTCGCGACATTCTTTTCTCCAAAGAAGATAATTGAATAGTGAAGAAAGGAAAAAATGCAGCTCAAATTTGTGCCACCCTAGTATTCTCAATTGCTTCTATCAATTGCGATTGTATACCCACCTCTTTCATTTGCCTCATCACAATATCTCGTTCTAGTTTATCAAACGCGGATTTGAAGTTGATAAACGCTGTAAACATTTATTTCTTCTCAGATTTCCCTTTGTTCTTCTCAGATTTCTCTTTTTTTCTTCTCAGATTGTTATTTATTAACACGTTTAAGGAGTTTCGACACCAAAATCGAAATGCTTGTAAACTATTGAAATTCATATCACCGAGAGATTCATTTAAGATGCATCACCTGTCCAAAAATTAATCCGTTTTACCACATAGTTTCAGAGATTTTGAAGTTTCAAGTTGAACCTTCATCCATTTGGTAATACATGTTACACTTCGTAAATATTAGTTATAGGGCTGTAGGTGTTAAAATAATGTTTCGATTTAAATGAAAAAAAAAACTGAACAAACTGCTATTAGTGTTAGGAATGTCGTGTTAAAAAATTAAGCGGTTTCTCCACGTAGTTCACGAATAACAGTCGAGCAAAGATGTGAATTTTGAGCTCAAACGGTTTGTTTTCGGATATTAACGAAACTTGTAGGTTAAACGTGACAACACTGCGTTAACTGGCTCTGTCGAGTGAGCCACTCACAGTCGAGCATCGACTGGCAGGTATTTTAAAATCGGTGCGTGTTTGAAATGTACATAGTTTTACAGCATTTGAAATTTATAATAAAATGTATTTCACCATGGAGATAGAACAGGACAATCAAATTCCTTTTCTGGATGTACTGGTTCAACGGAAAAACGATGGCACTTTGGGCCACAAAGTTTACCGGAAACCAACGCACACGGATAGATATCTCCACGCTACGTCCCATCACCACCCCTCCCAAAAACAATCGGTCATAAGCTCTCTGGTCTACAGAGCTCTAGCGATCTCCGAACCGAACTCTCTCGAGGATGAACTAGAACACCTACGCAAAGCTTTAGGAGATAATGGCTACAAGCCAGGCAACATCGAAAGAACGATCAAACAACTAAGAAGAAAAATAGCCGATCCGAAAACGGTAACAGAACCTGAAGGGGAGAATGAAGGACAAATAATAGCAACAACTTCCCTTCCATACCTTCAGGGCATAACCGATCGCATAGGCAGGGTCCTTGGGAAACATAACGTGCGAGTCATCTTCAAACCTCAGAAGAAGCTAGCACAAGTGGTTCCGAGTGCAAAAGACCAAAGACCACCATTAAGTGCACCAGGAGTGTACAAGATACCCTGCTCATGCGGTAAAGTGTACATAGGAGAAACCGGGAGGAAGATCAGTACACGGATCAAAGAACATCAACGGTGTATCAAATATGGCCACATTGGACAATCAGCCCTGGCCGAGCATTGGATGGAAACTGGTCATGCCATCCAGTTCGATAAAGCCCAAAGTCTGGCCCCATCAAACAGCTATTTTTCTAGGAAACACCGAGAAGGCTTGGAAATCCGAAAACATCCGGACAATCTAAACAGAGATGGTGGATATCACGTCAATCCCATTTGGCACACCGTCCTCCCGGTTTTTTAATTGACCGGCCGATCAATTAAAACATCTGATTGGCTGGTGCAGTGATCTGGAACGATGACTGCAAGTATATAAGGAATGCCTGAGACACGGGAGCTTCAGTATCGGAGCTCTCAGCCCTGATGATGCAGACTGTAACGTTTGCGAAACGTCGGCACAACGCTGATTCTCAACACGGCCTCCATCCGGAAGCCACATACTCTTCATAAAATGTATTTATTCGTCCGTTCCACATTTTTAACGTTTCCTCGACTTTGTCGAATCAAAAACTCTTCATAAAATGTTGAACGTTAAACGTTTTTCACCGTGTAAATAACAACGGCGACCGCGCTTTAGCGAAGTCAGCGTTGCCAATGGCAGAAACGGCCGCTATTGCCAAGTCTATCGGTTGTTTTTCTTTAATAAAATTGCAACATATTTATGTTTAGTTGCAAAAATGACAACTATTGATATCATTTCCCGGCTTAGAAATATTTTTAACCAATATTATGAGTTTGGAAATGCCCAATTATAGTTTATTTTTAAATGAAATTTTATTCACAAAAGGTTGACAGCCTGCCAAAAACCTATTGTGTTTTCATCCCCACTCTCGCGGCTAAGAAATGGTATCGAAACTCCTTAATACAAAGACGCGGTCCCTTGTTCCGCGCCCCGTCCTAAATCCCACTTGCCTTCCTATAATTTCCCCCCTCCCCGCCAACCAATACATGAGTTTTACCGTAATTATATTGTTAAGTGACTTATACCCTATATTCAGCAGTGTATCCTCCTATGATTCGCCGCACAGTCCATCTCCCCCACTTTATAAATGGGGACTATCCGACCTATTTCCCATCCTCTTCCTATTCCTACTTTCATCCATAGCTCGTTGAGTATTTCCCTCATTTCCCTCAACCCTTCTTCGGAAAGATTTTTGACGAACTCTACTTTCAACCCCTCCTCTCCTGCTGCTTCTGCGTTTTTCTTAAATATTGAATATATTCTAATGAAATAAATGATGATTTTATTCGAATTAATCTTTATTTGCATTATACACTGCTAATCCAAGTATATTATATGGATAGAATATTTCATAAATCAAAAATAAAATAAAAAATCTAATTTACAGTTATACCACAATCATTGTTCAGCATGTTTCGTCATTCCCTGACCTTCAGGAATAATTTTTTTCAAAGAACATATTTCGCCTATACATGGAATCGAACCTATAACTTACCAACCTATAGCTACGCACACTGCCCCTACGCTACCGAGTTTTTATCACATTTTAGTCACAGATATAGCATAAGATACTGAATGAATTCCTATGATTATATCAATTAATTAGGTAACCCTATCGTAAATGCCATTGTGATAATTAGTGAGTCTTATCAAGTATCATGCGCTAGATTTTTCAAACATAATCAATTCGGAGTGCTCGATGGTCCAGTCAGCAAGTTCTGTCGGTAATTCCTCGTCTCTGATCTGGGCGTATATTCCGATGAGACCAACGACGAAGAGCCAGCCGACGGAAAATCGATGCACACCCATAATTGGAACGTCGAAAATAACAGTAGTTAGAAG
This sequence comes from Ophion costatus, assembly GCA_951751655.1. Lineage (NCBI taxonomy): Eukaryota > Metazoa > Arthropoda > Insecta > Hymenoptera > Ichneumonidae > Ophion > Ophion costatus. Next base: position 18,197,094 of record OX632362.1, on the reverse strand, counting down.
AAACAAGTTACGTCTACAACTTGGACGAATAACTCAGTGATTGCTATTCTGCGCGGCTCTGTTGCATTACTATTCGCCCGTCACGCGCGCGCGCGCACACGCACGCACGCACCGCGCGCACGCACGCACGTGCGTGCCCTTTTGCATTTCTCTTACTGACTTCGACTGTCTTGTCGGAGTCAGTCGAAAATGCTTAGATTGAGAAAATTGAGAAAATGCTTAAATTCGTAATTCTCTTTTTTTTATCTCCGTACGACCATTTTTCGCTGATATCGGCCCTTTGAATGAAAAAACGTCCTTTTGTCTTCAGTCATCGATATCTCAGGAACTAATGGTCGTACGGGAATTCGACCGGCAGTTTTGGAAACGTGAATACATACTCTACAAGCTCTGATTATTATTGCAGTGGAAAAAAAATTACTTTTGCCATCAGTTTTAAAAAAGTACAAGAAACCGATGTTTTCTTGGTTTTTATCAAATCCATCGCTACTTTGCAAATATTGCGATAAACACTAATGTTTATGGGCGGTCATTCAGCTCAATATGTCCCCAAGAGCCCTGCAAAATTCCAAATTGATCCGTTCATCGGTCTTTCTTGCCCGATTGACCAAAATTTGAAAAAAAAATCAAGGATCAAGTTTCCTCCTTCTCAGACATCATTTCATGATTATTAAAAAAAACTTTTCATTATTTTTCGTACAATTGGGTATTAAGTGCGCACCAAATGTTGGAAAAAAAACCCTAAAAAGCATGTGTGTGTGTGTGTGTGTGTGTGTGTGTGTGTGTGTGTGTGTGTGTGTGTGTGTGTGTGTTGTGTGTGTGTGTGTGTGTGTGTGTGTGTGTGTGTGTGTGTGTGTGTGTGTGTGTGTGTGTGTGTGCGCGTGTGCGCGTGTGCGCGTGTGCGCGTGTGTGCGTGTGTGCGTGTGCGCGTGTGCGCGTGTGCGCGTGTGCGCGTGTGCGCGTGTGCGCGTGTGCGCGTGTGCGCGTGTGTGCGTGTGTGCGTGTGTGCGTGTGCGCGTGTGCGCGTGTGCGCGTGCGTGCGTGCGTGCGTGCGTGCGTGCGTGCGTGCGTGCGTGCGTGCGTGCGTGCGTGCGTGCGTGCGTGCGTGCGTGCGTGCGTGCGTGCGTGCGTGCGTGCGTGCGTGCGTGCGTGCGTGCGTGCGTGCGTGCGTGCGTGCGTGCGTGCGTGCGTGCGTGCGTGCGTGCGTGCGTGCGTGCGTGCGTGCGTGCGTGCGTGCGTGCGTGCGTGCGTGTGTGCGTGTGTGCGTGTGCGTGCGTGCGTGCGTGCGTGCGTGCGTGCGTGCGTGTGTGCGTGTGTGCGTGTGCGTGCGTGCGTGCGTGCGTGCGTGCGTGCGTGCGTGCGTGTGTGCGTGTGTGCGTGTGCGTGCGTGCGTGCGTGCGTGCGTGCGTGCGTGCGTGCGTGTGTGCGTGTGCGTGCGTGCGTGCGTGCGTGCGTGCGTGCGTGCGTGCGTGCGTGTGTGCGTGCGTGCGTGTGCGTGCGTGTGTGCGTGTGCGTGCGTGCGTGCGTGCGTGCGTGCGTGTGTGCGTGTGTGCGTGTGCGTGCGTGTGTGCGTGTGCGTGCGTGCGTGCGTGCGTGCGTGCGTGCGTGCGTGTGTGCGTGTGTGCGTGCGTGCGTGTGTGCGTGCGCGTGTGCGTGTGCGTGCGTGCGTGCGTGCGTGCGTGCGTGCGTGCGTGCGTGTGTGCGTGTGTGCGCGTGTGCGTGTGTGCGCGTGTGCGTGTGTGTGCGCGTGTGCGTGTGCGCGTGTGTGCGCGTGTGCGTGTGTGCGCGTGTGCGTGTGTGCGCGTGTGCGCGTGTGCGTGTGTGTGCGCGTGTGCGTGTGCGCGTGTGTGTGCGTGTGCGCGTGCGCGCGTGCGCGTGCGCGTGTGCGTGTGCGCGTGTGTGTGTGCGTGTGCGTGTGCGTGTGCGTGTGCGTGTGCGTGTGCGTGTGCGTGTGCGTGTGCGTGTGCGTGTGCGTGTGCGTGTGCGTGTGCGTGTGCGTGTGCGTGTGCGTGTGCGTGTGCGTGTGCGTGTGCGTGTGCGTGTGTGTGTGTGTGTGTGTGTGTGTGTGTGTGTGTGTGTGTGTGTGTGTGTGTGTGTGTGTGTGTGTGTGTGTGTGTGTGTGTGTGTGTGTGTGTGATTCGTATCTCTCTCCTCCTCCCTGCACCAAACAAACGTTAGCCAATAGCTTTATTTGAATAAGTAAGTACTTGTTGCAATGAAGACAGACCGTTAATTCAGTTAAATAGAAGGTTCGACTCGACGGAAATTCTATTTAATTAATTTTTTTTTTTTAATTATACATTTAGTGGATTTAACTCAATAATTTTTTGACTAGATGAGAGCGAATCACAATTTTATTAAGAATAAATAAAATATTTAGTTATTAGAAGACACTAAATAGATCTTCATTTGGATAAATAAATATATTTAAAATAAATAATTCCAATAATGAAATACAATAAGAAAAAAATTGATTTAACGAAAAATCTAGTTAATTCAAATGTGAAAAATCAAATAGACGCATAAAGTTAATATGAATACCAATTTTTCTGTCAGTGTACGAATCCTACTTCGTGCTAACAAGGTACATCCCTCAGGTGACACCCTTCGATTTTGTTGAAATTTGGATATGTTATAACGCACCGAAAAGTAAGCGATACGTATTTTTTTATCGGCGGAAAAACGGTTTTAAAGGGTGAAACCACCCCTCGAAAAACGGCATCTCTAGGGGTAATATAGCAGTTTCACACACAAGGAGTTCACCGGTTTTAATGAAACAAAAACGAAAATCCTTCTAATCCGAAGCAATGAAAACCCACTATAGTGATATCGCAAAAAAAAATTAAGGGGTGAACCACCCTGAGATGATTTTTTTCGAGGGGTGGTTTCACCCCTTAAAACCGTTTTCCCGCCGATAACAAAAAATATGTATCGCTTACTTTTCGGTGCTTTATAATGTTACGTCCTGGAGATTCGTCTCGATACTTTGCCCCATAAAATTATGCGGGATTTAATGAATAATTAACGTAATAAATTACGTTAATAAAATAATTATTCGAAGAGACGAACCGCTCGCGGTCCGTCTCGCCTAGAGATAAGAAAACACAAGTCAGCAGCAACGAACGCCGTGAGACGGTTCGCCGTGAGAAAATGCTGAATGCATCAAACGCAGATCATGGGCACCTCGGCCTAAGCATTTTCGACTGACTCCGACAAGACAGTCGAAGTCAGTAAGAGAAATGCAAAAGGGCAGTCAGTCTTTTTTCGCGAGTCAAACCCATCGGTTCTCCTCCGGTTTTGGTGGCTCTGACGAACAATCTAAAATCCAAGCTCATCAACTAAATAGTACCACATTTATTTCGTTACTTTTGAATATAATTTTATTGTTTTAAATATTTATCGCGCGGAGTTCCGTTTTTATTTCACCCGCGCGAATATATCCGCGAACAACGGTTCCACCCGTTATTCTCCATTCGTCTCTTTCCAATCGCCATCGGCTATATACCGGGTGGCCCGAGAACGAGGTATCTCCAAACCAGCTTGACCGCGTCGCAGATATCACCACTCGTCACGTATACCTTAAGCACCAGTCCGAAAAGGTAAGTGGGTTTTATTCAAGTTATTAACGTCTGTCAAGGATTCGTCTGTCACCCGACATCGCTTCAATCCCCGGTCTCTCCTAGCTCACCGAAACTGAAGCGTCGTTTACGACCACGGTAATCGTAATCCTCTTTTTCGAAGAGGATTACGAAATCCTCAAGTGAAAACCCTGTTCAAGTGAAAAAGTGATAAAAATGAATAAAATGAGTGAAAATAACGGAAACGGTGCCCTTAGCTCGAACGCGCTTACGGACGAAGAATTAAACGAATTGCAAACTCAATTACAAAATAAACAACGCGAGTTAATCGAAATTGAACAAATTAATAGAGCTCGCGAAGTAGAATACGAAGAAAGACTCATCAAAATTCAAGAGAGGGACTTGTCATTCTCGGCGCAGACAAAATATCAAATCCTGCAATTGTGCAACGCGAAAATGAAGACGAAGCCAGTGATTCGCAAGACATTAATTCCGCGTTGCGACGAGAATTACGGGAACTCAGAAACGAATTAGCCGAATTAAGAGCGCGAACCGAAGATACGTCGACGGAAACTCCTCCAGTTACAGAGTCTAATACGGGATTAAGTACGCACCTATCGTTCAAAGACATACTCGAATCAGTCCCGACGTTTAGCGGCGATAATATCCCAATTCTGAAATTCACCCGTGCATGCAGAAGAGCGAAAGACATGATCTCGGCACCTCTCGAACCAACATTCACGCGTCTTCTACGTAATAGATTAAAGGGGCGCGCGTACACCGCGATCGAAGACGACACGTTTCGAACCGTCGCCGCGTTGACCGACCGCCTCAAAGATATTTTCGGAACTGCGAAATCAGTCAATCAATTCAGGGGCGAATTGGGAAACGTGCATGGTAAAGGGCAAAACGGAACATGTCCTCGATTACATTAGCCGCGTCAAAGATCTCCATTCGGCAATTTGCGACGGCGAAACAGAATCGTCCGGGCGATTATCGCAAATGCAAAGGATAGGACTTGAAGAAGAAACGATGGAATCCTTCATCGCGGGACTCCCACCCGATTTTCGTTTACGATTAAAATTCGAAGGTTGCAGTAATTTAGCCACGGCCTACTAAACCGCGTTAAAGATCGAAAAAGAAATGGAACGCGATAAAACGCGTTTTCAAGAAGTCGTCAAAGGCGCGAAAAGTTACGCCAACGCGGCGGGTCGGGGTAAATCGAACTCTTCAAAATGCGGGCATTGTAAAAAATCCGGGCACGTCGACGAAGACTGTTGGATAGAACACCCCGATAAAATCCCACGAAAATCCGAAAACGCCGAAGGACGTAATTCGAGTGAACAAAATAATAATCGGCCCAAAGGCAACGAAAAAAATCGACCAACCTGTACGTATTGCAAACGTACAGGCCACACGGAAAACGTTTGCTACAAACGACTTCGCGAAACCGAGAATTCGGAAAACGCGAAGCAACCTTCGGCTTCCTAGGGTGCAAGCGCGAGGACAGCGCGAAACAGCGCCCTGTCAACCCGGTACAGGCGAACGACAAGTGCGAACCGTCACCATCCGCTGAAATCGCAGTACATTCGTTCCAGTCGTAGAGTTCGAGGGTCCACAATTAAATCAAAAGACCGAGTTCCTAGTAGATTCGGGGTCGGACCCCAATTTAATAAAAACTCATGCGCTAACGGACAAAATCAAAGTAAATTCGAACGATATCCTAAAACTGCGGGGAATTACTGACGAACCCGTGTACACTATCGGATCGACGATATTAGATATATTGGGAACTCCGTCGGAGTTTCATGTAGTGAAAAATTCATTCGGAATTACTCAAGACGCGATCTTGGAGGCGAAATTTTATGGATTAAATCGAGGAGCAATAGATTGGGACGCGAAAGTCGTAAAATGGAAAGACCGCGTATTACCCTTCAAAAACCGCGAAACCGTAAAAATTCCGAGCCGATCAAGTTGCGTGTATTACGTACGCGTTAAAAATACCGAAATCAAGCAAGGCTATATTCCGCGTTTAAAAACTGAAAACGGGATCTACATAGGCGAAGCTGCTGTGTCCAATATAAATGGCGTAGCGTATATGAGAGCGTTCAATACAACCGAAAAAGACGTGGAGCTCACCGTATCAACGGTGACCTTAGAGGCATTTGAGCTCCTCGACGAAAAATCGGAAAAAGACGAGGATCCACGTGAATCGCCGGGCAACGAAGAAAATTCGCAAGACCCGAACGAAAATTCGCGGGATCATCTTAGTATGGAGCGTCGTACGCACGACCATAGAGTCCAGACGGTAAAGTCAAATCCAGCTGATAAAAATTCGGTATTGTCAAAAATAAAATCGCTGCTTCGACTTGACCATCTTAACGATGAGGAGCGAGCAAGCGTTGAAAAATCAATAATGGACGCGCACGATCTTTTTCAAATTCCTGGAGAATTTTTAAATTCAACAAATGCCATCGAGCATAAAATAATAACGACCGATGATCAACCCGTCTTTACGCGACAATATCGCTTTCCGCCAGCGCATAAGGACGAGATCACAAAACAAATCGGCGAATTGATTGACGGGAAAATAATCGAGACCTCAGATTCCCCATATAGCTCACCGTTGTGGATCGTCTCGAAAAAGGCCGATTCACAGGGGAACCCTAGATGGCGGATGGTAATCGATTATCGTAAATTAAACGAAAAAACAATCGGCGACGCCTATCCTCTTCCTAACATAACGGATATCCTCGACCAATTGGGAAGCGCGAAATACTTCTCGGTATTTGATTTGGCGAGTGGATTTCATCAAATTCCACTCCACGGGGAACACGCGCAGAAAACGGCATTTTCAACACCGTTCGGGCATTACCAATTTTCGCGAATGCCATTCGGGCTCAAAAACGCCCCAGCCACGTTTCAACGTCTGATGGACCGTGTGCTGTGTGGATTACAAGGAATCGAACTTTTTGTATACCTCGACGACATTGTACTGTACGCGAGTTCCTTGCTAGAACACGAATCGAAATTTAAAAAACTTACTGACCGATTACGGAAGGCGTGCCTAAAACTTCAGCCAGACAAATGCGAGTTTCTGCGCAAAGAGGTTGTGTACCTAGGTCACGTTATAAGCGAAGATGGTGTCCGACCGGATCCAAAAAAATTAGTGGCGTTAAAAGATTATCCGAGACCGACCAGTCCTACGAAAATAAAACAGTTTCTTGGCTTGGCCGGGTACTACCGCCGATTTCTAAACAATTTTTCCGGTATCGCGAGACCACTCACCCAACTCTTGAAAAAGGAGACGGTTTTCAAATGGACCAATGTTCAAGAAGAAGCGTTTACCATTTTAAGAGATTTGCTTTGTAAAGAACCCGTGTTACAACACCCTGATTTTACAGCACCATTTATCATTACAACGGACGCATCAGCGACCGCGATCGGTGGTGTACTCAGCCAAGGTAAGATAGGCAGTGACCGACCGATAGCGTACGCATCGCGAACTCTGAATAAAGCAGAGGAAAAATAACCTGTAATAGAAAAGGAATGTTTAGCGATTGTATTGCGTAAATTATTTCAGACCGTACGTCTACGGTAGGGAGTTTTCACTGGTGACAGGCCACAAACCATTGGTTTGGCTGCACTCGGTGAAGGATCCGGCTAATCGACTGGTCGCCTGGCGTTTCAAATTGGCGAATTATGAATACAAAATTATTTACAAGCCGGGGAGGGCAAACAGTAACGCCGATGCATTGTCACGCAACCCCCCTGAGCGCAATAAATCAGTTTTCCTTGTAACACCGGTACGGACTAGAGCACATCCCGAAGTATCCGACAACGAAGACGAAATCGTCTTTCACAGCGCGAAAAAACGAAAAGTCGCGCAAGGAGAATCGGCTGACGAAGGACAGGGCGGCAGTTTGCAAAACTTCGCGACCGAACTGCCGTCGGAAAATTCTATTAACGATGACGATTCCGAAATTAACGAAGTATTCAGCGACGAAGATTCAGTCGCACCCGATAATGTCTCAGTAAGTTCAACCGATTCTTCTGCCGACTCGAATAGATCAGGGTCGCCGGAACCGGCCGAAAATTTCAGGATAATTGAAACCAGGGACACACTATCAATGCGAAAAGATAATCTAGTATTTTTCGTAACAACAAAAAACCAACCGGTAGACGACGGAGACAAGGATTTAGCATCCGCATTGATCTTACCGATATATCAAAACCACAATCTCTTACGAGCGGGAGTAGAACGCGTCGGGAACCGCGTATTAATCGGGTTGCCACTAAAAAACGATCTGAGAGCTAACGTCGCGAGGGAAGATTTGAACGAGTCCATGGAATCTCTTCGCGATGTCATGGTTGAATTAATGCTAAAATCAGTAAGCATCGCGAAAACAAACGTTTTGGACAATATTCCCTGGGCAGACACGCTGTCAATGGTAGAAAGCCACTTTAACGACCTACCAATACAACTCACGATTTGCGATCAACTCGTACGCGTCCCTCCCCCGGAAGAAAGAAGAGACATCATTGGAGAGTGCCACGATTCGATGGTTGGTGGACACAAGGGTGTCACTAAAACTTTCAAGCGAATTCGGGAAAATTACTTCTGGACAAACATGAAAGCTCAAATTCAAGAGTACGTCCAACAATGCCGTAGTTGTCAATTGAAAAAACTCGTCCGAGTCAAAACGAGGCAACCGATGCGGATAACGGACACCCCGGGCAGTGCCTTCGACAAAATTGCGATGGACATCCTGGGCCCGTTCCCCGCTACTCGTAAAGGCAACACGAACATCCTAACGATACAAGATCTTTTGACAAAATATTCGTTAGCAATCGCTTTACAGCACACGAGGGCAGTGCAGCCAGATCGCGCGCGAAAGTTACCCTCTCTCTAGTCCCTCGCGCGCCCATCACACAATCATAATAGCGCGTGTCCGTGAGCGAGCGACGCTCGGACATCTTCGGAAAAAGCCGAGTGCCGTCGAACTGTCCCGACCGCGCCTTCGGCAGCTACACCAACACATAGACACGCTGAGCACGTTCATGTGCGGCCAAGCCGAACGAAGGCTTCGAGGGAAAAAGCAATCTGAGCACGGTCCGCGCGTGACGTCACGCGACGGCACGCGCGAGGCTTTTAGATGATTTCAATGCTTATTTAGCTCTTGATTCTCTGCGCTATTAATGTTTACAAAAAAATGTATCGCGCACCCTGAACGCTTATTTTTTTAGTTTATACGTTAATTTAAATATAATAATAAATCTAAATTACAACTTATTTATCTTCTAAAAAATTGTTTACGCTTTACTCACACCCGTTTCTGCCAAATAAATTATAATTCAGAAAAGTAAGTGAAAATATATTTATATTCGTATTATTATATTAATTCTCATACTTTCATCAAGCGATAAAGTATTATCTCCAAAAACAAGTCAATCATCAATCCGGCCGCCAATCGTAACTGCCAGAAAGTGCATCTTTAACACAAGTGATAAGATGGTCCCGTTGGTATCGTTCCTGGCTTCGGTCCGTAGGCGCGTAGGATCGTTCCTCACGCTCAGCGCTTTTTTTTTTTTTAATCATGGTTACTATTAATTTTTATTTGATTAGTTATTTTTATTAGTTATCATATTTATTTTAATTAGTTATCTTTTAGTACCGAAAAATTCATCGCGCACTCTGACCGCTTATTTTATTAGTTTTGGCGTTAATTTAAATATAATAAATCTAAAATACAACTTATTTATCTTCTAGCAAAATGTTTGCGCTTTACTCACACCCGACCCTATGCCAAATAAATTGTAATTCATAAAAGTAAGCGGAAATATATTTATCTTCGTATTATTATATTCATTCTCATATACTTTCATCAAGCAAAAAAGTATTATCCCCAAAAACAACCATCCATCCGACCGCGAATCGTAAGTACCAGAAAGTGAACATACATTGACACAAAAAATTAAAGGGGCAAGAAAAGTTGAACTTCGTCAAAAATGGTCGTACAAAAAAAAAAGGATTTTGAAACTTCAAGTTTCTAGTTTTAGTTCCGACAATGATTTTTTTTTTGAGAATCACTGATTGCGCGTTCGAAAGAAATATCACGGCAAAAAAAAATTTGCTAATTTTTACGTTTTTCAAAGTTCTGCACGGGTTTTGGAGATTTTTTTCGGACTTGACCAATATCAAGGTCATTGAGCCCGTTCAATTCACTTCAATTTGCTTTTTTTAACTCCTTACGACCATTTTTCGCTGAGATATCGGCCTCCTCGTCGGCCTCTGAATAAAAAAACGTCCTTTTGTCTTCAGTCATCGATATCTCGGGAACTAATGGTCGTACGGGAATTCGACCGGCAATTTTGGAAACGTGAATACATACTCTACAAGCTCTGATTATTATTGTAGGTTTAAAAAAAATTATTTTTGCCATCAGTTTTAAAAAAGTACAAAAAATCGATGTTTTCTTGTTTTTTATAAAATCCACCGCTACTTTGCAAATATTGCGATAAACACTATTGTTTATGGACGGTCATTCGGCTCAATATGTCCCCAAGAGATATGCAAAATTCCAAATTGATCCGTTCATCGGTCTTTCTTGCCCGATTGACCAAAATATGAAAAAAAATTAAAGGAACAAGTTTCCTTTTTCTCAGACATCATTTCATGATTATTAAGAGGAAAAACAACTTTTCACTACTTTTCGTACAATTGGGTATTGAGTACGCATTAAATGTTGGAAAAGAACCCTGAAAATCATATTGACTACAAATTTTCGATTTTTTTTTTTAATAACAAAAATGTTGAAATTTTTTTGTTTATAAAAAAATCTATTTCGATTTTTTTTATTTTTTTAATGTTGACATTTTTTTTCGATTCAACATTGTACCGCCAGCATTAGAATTACCTAAAGTGTACGTAGAATTACCCAAAGCGTACCTCTCCGTGGTATGCTTTGGGTAATTCTAATGCTGGCGGTACAATGTTGATTTGAAAAAAATTTCAACATTAAAAAAAAAAATTCGAAACTGATTTTTTTATAAAAAAAAAATTTTCAATATTTTTTTATGAAAAATTTTTTTTTTCGAAAATTTTTAATCAATATGATTTTCACGGTTTTTTTCCAACATTCAATGCGTACTCAATACCCAATTGTACGAAAAGTAATGAAAAGTTTTTTTTCCTCTTAATAATCATGAAATGATGTCTGAAAAGGAGGAAACTTGCTCCTTTAATTTTTTTTCAAATTTTGGTTAATCGGGCAAGAAAGACCGATAATCGGATCAACTTGGAATTTTGCACGGCTCTTGGGGACATATTGAGCTGAATGACCGTCCATAAACATTAGTCTTTATCGCAATATTCGCAAAGTAGCGGTGGATTTCATAAAAACCAAGAAGACATCGTTTTTTTGTACTTTTCTAAAACTAATGGCAAAAATAAAAAATAAAAGTTTCACTACAATAATAATCGGAGCTTGTAGAGTATTCACGTTTCCAAAACTACCGATCGAATTCCCGTACGACCATTAGTTCCTGAGATATCTCAGCGAAAAATGGTCGTACGGAGAAAAAAAGCAAATTGAAGTGAATTGAATGGGCTCAATGACCTTGATATTGGTCAAGTCAGAAAAAAATCTCCAAAACACGTGCAGAACTTTGAAGAACGTAAAAATTTGCAAAATTTTTTTTGCCGTGATATTTCTTCCGACTGCGCAATCAGTGATTCTCAAAAAAAAAATCAGTGTCGGATCTAAAACTAGAAACTTGAAGCTTTAAAATCCTTTTTTTTTTGTACGACCACTTTTGACAAAGTTCAACTTTTCTTGCTCCTTTAATTTTTTGTGTCAATGTATGTTCACTTTCTGGTACTGACGATTCGCGGTCGGATGGATGATTGTTTTTGGGGATAATACTTTATCGCTTGATGAAAGTATATGAGAATGAATATAATAATACGAAGATAAATATATTTCCGCTTACTTTTATGAATTACAATTTATTTGGCATAGGGTCGGGTGTGAGTAAAGCGCAAACATTTTGCTAGAAGATAAATAAGTTGTATTTTAGATTTATTATATTTAAATTAACGTAAAAACTAATAAAATAAGCGGTCAGAGTGCGCGATAAATTTTTCGGTACTAAAAGATAACTAATTAAAATAAATATGATAACTAATAAAAATAACTAATCAAATAAGAATTAAGGATATTGGGTCCCAAATCGCAAATGATGATGAAATTCTGAAAATTTGGTATGTTTTTGTATGAAGTATTTCAGAGGTCGTGTAAAAATTTCACGACAATTAGGAAGCTCGTTATTGAACAATTAACATTCACAAATTAAATGCTGTCTTATGGAAACTGATGTAACTTTGCAATAAGTTTTTCTTTTGACCTCTCAATTTTGTAATATCTATAATATACTGAAAGCAACGGAAACAAAACGAAGTTTATTGATAAATTTTTTTTATTTCTTTTAAAAATTGTTCTTAACAAAATGTTCATTTTTTAATAACGAGCTTCCTAATCGTCGTGAAATTTTAACACAACCTCTTAAATACTTCATACAAAAACATACCAAATTTTCAGAATTTTCTCATCATTTTTTATTTCAACCCTTAAGGAGGTTGAAGTAATGATGATAGAATTCTGAAAATTATGTATGTTTTTACACGAAGTATTCAGGAGGTCGTATAAAAATTTCATGACGATTAAGAAGCTATTTATTGAACAATTAACATTAACATGTTTTATAGGGACTCAACATCCTTAATAGTAACCATGATTTAAAAAAAAAAAAGGGCTGAGCGTGAGGAACGATCCTGCGCCCCTACGGACCGAAGCCAGGAACGGTACCAACGGGACCATCCTATCGCTTGTGTGAAAGATGCATTTTCTGGCACTTACGATTGGCGGCCGGATTGATGATTGACTTGTTTTTGGACATAATACTTTATCGCTTGATGAAAGTATGAGAATTAATATAATAATACGAATATAAATATTTTTTCACTTACTTTTCTGAATTATAATTTATTTGGCATAAGGACGGGTGTGAGTAAAGCGTAAACATTTTTTTAGGAGATAAATAAGTTGTAATTTAGATTTATTATTATATTTAAATTAACGTATAAACTAAAAAAATAAGCGTTCAGAGTGCGCGATACATTTTTTTGTATACATTAATAACGCAGAGAATCAAGAGCTAAATAAGCATTGAAATCATCTAAAAGCCTTGCGCGTGCCGTCGCGTGACGTCACGCGCGGGCCGTGCTCAGATTGCTTTTTCCCTCGAAGCCTTCGTCGGCTTGGCCGCACATGAACGTGCTCAGTGTGTCTATGTGTTGGTGTAGTTGCCGAAGGCGCGGTCGGGACAGTTCGACGGCACTCGGCTCTTTCCGAAGATGTCCGAGCGTCGCTCGCTCACGGACACGCGCTACTATGATTGTGTGATGGGCGCGCGAGGGACTAGAGAGAGGGTAACTTTCGCGCGCGATCTGGCTGCATTGCACGAGGGCATCGGACATCGCGGACGCCTTCGTTAAAAACTTTGTCACTCGTTTCGGTGCGCCGAAGGCAATCCTGACGGACCAAGGTACAAATTTCTGCAGTGGTCTCATGAGAGGTTTGGCCAGAAAATTCCGGATCAAACAGTACAAGACCACGACATTTCACCCGCAGTCAAACGGATCCATCGAACGTTCACACCACGTCCTCGTTGAGTACCTCAAGCACTACGTCGACAAAGAAAATGATTGGGACGAATTCCTGGAAATGGCCATGTTTTCGTACAACACCAGCCAGCAAGAGGGTACGGGTTTCACACCGCACGAGCTCGTGTTTGGAAAGTTAGCAAGACAACCAGCCAAGAGCGACAGAGTTGAAGAACAAGAGCCGACGTACGCAGAATACCTACGAGGACTATTCACAAAAATCCATGGCCCCCAGGAACTCTCCGCCGAAAAATTGCGAGTGTCGAAAGAAAGATCTAAAACGTACTACGATCGAAAACAAAACATCCAAAACTTTAAAGTCGGGGACATGGTCCTCCTCCTAAAAGAACCTAAAATCGGAAAATTCTGTGATCAATACACCGATCCTTGCGAAGTTCTCGAAATCCTTACGGACTCTAATGTCAAAATTAAACATAGAGGCAAACCTAAAATAGTTCACGCGAACAAATTAAGGAAAACGAAATTATCGTAACAATACTTTTGCAGAACGTGAGGAAAATGGGAAAAGCCGACCAGAGGTTCAGTCACATGTTCGTCCTAGTCGCAACGCCTGTACTGATCGGAGTGCTACACGAATTCGAGGGCCTCGTCGGTTACGACTGTGGAGGATCAACGCTGAACGTCACGACTTTGTCCCTAAACGACGTCAAAGAATGCGACATCCCGTTAAAAAACCGGAACCAACGCAGACGTACACACAGCTGCTTCAATTGTCGAAATTTTCTGACACCGCAGTAGTACAATGTCGAGTCGAAATATCTCGCCTCGTGCATTATTGCGGAATGTCATCTTACAATTCATTGGTCATCAACGGTTTCCAAGAATACCTACACGAACTGGACGAGACATCTTGCCGTCGCGTACACGAAACTGGAGTTATCCGACTTGGTTATTCAGCCGAAATCCACGGACTCCGTCGCAACGACACCACAACGAGAAGCATGACGTTATCTGGGTCGACGTCGGCGAACGGGAGATGCGAAGGAACTCAGTATAGCGACCCGTTCGGAACATGGAGCGGGGTTTTCGTACAAGCATCGGTGAAGATATCGCTGTTCAACTACCAGGCAGTGGTCAATCTGCAAGGCGGGAGGATAACACTCCAATCAGGAACGCAATGCCAATTAGCAGATGGTAACTGTATCGACATCGATGGAAACAACGTATTTTGAAAAACTACACCACCCGACACGTGCAACTTTGAGATGTACGACATTCTCTACGAAGGAATAGCCTCCAAATTCACCATAATCGAAGATGGATCGCGATTGCCCGACGTGTACACGCTCGTGACCGAACAAACCGTGTTCGCGCTAGCTAAAACTTCCGAGTACCTCGTTTGCGGGTATAGGCTCATAAAAACCGAACACCCAAAATTATCCATCCTGGAAACCGAAAAGGGACAGTCATTCGCCACCAAAAGAAAAATCTCGGTGAAAAATCTCGACATGTTTTCGTACATCAACTCGAAATTCATTTACGTCGAGAAACACGTCCGAAAACAAATGAAAAGCCTCTACACGGACGTAGTTACGCAGAGGTGCAACCTCGAAAGGCAAATACTTCAAGGCGCGTTGTGAATTGCTGCGCTATCGCCCGAAAGATTTGCTCGAACCGTCATGAAGGGCCCCGGTTATATGTCAGTCATCGCGGGAGAATTCGCGCACATTATCAAGTGCGTTCCCGTCGAGTGCAAAATAAGGCAAACCAAGGAGTGTTACCAAGAACTCCCAGTTACCTACAGGAACCAGTCGTACTACCTTTCGGCAACGTCGCGAATGCTCGTAAAATCAGCGACGCAAATAAATTGCGACCCCGTAGTTCCTGCACAGTACCAAGTCGAAGGGACCTGGTACCAACTCTCGCCAAACCCGATAGAAGTTTTGCCACCACAATCTTTGGCACCACTATCGAAACCAAAATGGAAATACGCATCACCTGGAAATCTTGCCAGTAGTGGCATATATTCCGAAACCGACATCAATAAACTCCGAGAACGAATTATGTTCCCAGCCGAAAAACCAGCCTTGCTCAACAACATCGCTCGGGGAACAATTGGATACCAAGTACCAGCCGGTAGCGTATCAATTCGCGAATTTCTTGACGAAGAAACGCTCAACCACATCGCTCAGAACGCAGCAGCTAAATTTTGGAACGGCTTCATGAAGTTCGGCTCAGCTAGCGGTTGTTTAGTAGTGATTGGTATAGCCGCTAAAAAAATTTGGCGCTCGACCGTTTTATTCATATTGTCTCTGCTACGGCGAACGCTTCGCTTATTGTGGCTTCTATGTACGGGGTACTTCCCCTTATTACATTCCCCACCATTTTCTCCACTTCACATTCCCAATCGATCCCCACCTTGCGACCGTAGCCGGCTTCCCCCTTTGTATCGCATTCACCATGACATTTTCTACCATGGGTATAGGAAAACTGCGGAAAACCTATACCAATACAGTCGGTCCCGAGTTCGCTTCCCATAACATAATCATAACACACGTACCGATCAGTATGCGCGACATCTGTGTAGAAGTGGAGCTACGTGACGCCCGTATTTATTTTTCTCCGAAACTACGAGACGGTGATTCGAACCCGCGACTTTTTGGTGTGCTGATTTTAGAGACGAGCACGCTAACCACTAGACCAGCAAACCGGTTCCCATTTTTTAATAATTAAATGTATTTTTTCCCGTAAAGTTCGCCAGATTTTTTTTTGTTTATCATGCTATTTATAAAATGCCGAGGTAAATTGATGCAGAATCGTTTGGTGGTCACAAATATGCTAATACGGAGGTTTGGTACTTAGTTCCTTAATTAGGCCGATCGAATAACAATCTGGTTTGAGACGCAGGCGAAAGAGGCCGTAATTAGTCATTGATGGATCCAACGAAATACAAAGCAGTGATATTTCAATTCCGTTATGTTTTCTTGACCGATCTCTTTCTAATAAGTCTCAAACAAAAGATAAATGTTTGGTAGTGATTGGTAGCTTCATTAAAACAAAAACATCTACGTCTAGGTGCATGCGATAGAGGCTCGCAATAGGTCATGGATGGATTCAACGGAATACAAAAGCAGTGATATTTCGATTTTGTTATGTTTTCTACACCGATCTCGTTCTAATAAGTCTCAACCGAAGGACAATCGTTTGGTAGTGATGGTAGCTTAATTATAACGGTAGTTAATTCCTTAATTACATCGGTCGAAAAACCATCTCCATCTAGGCGCATGCGATAGAAGGCCGTAATTGGTCATAGGTGGATCCAATGGATCACGAAGCAGTGATATTTTGATTCCATTATGTTTTCTTCACCGATCTCGTTGTAATAAGTTTGAAACGAATTATAATCGTTTCATAGCGATTGGTAGCTTACTTATAACGTTTGGTAGTTATTTCCTTACTAACATCGATAAAAAAATCATCTGCGGCTTAGCGCAATCCGATAGAGGGCTGTAATAGGGTCGTGGAGAGCTCCAACGGAATACAGAGCAGTGATATTTTGCTTCCGTTATGTTTTCGCCACCGCTGTCGTTCTTATAAGTCTCAAACGACAGATAATCGTTTAGCAGTGATTGGTAGCTTAATTATAACGTTTGGTAGCCCATTCCTTAACAGCGGGCAAAAAACCATCTACGTCAGGTGCATACGATAGAGGACCGTAATTGGTCATTGATGGATCCAACGGAATACAAATTAGTGATAATTCGATTCCGTGATGTTTTCTGCACCCATCTTGTTCTAAAGTCTCAAACGAAACATAAGCGTTTGGTAGTGATTGGTAACCCAATTATCCTCAGCTTGTGACTAATTAAAATGGAATCGACGAAAAAAACGATCAGTGCTCCGTATTCCGTTGGATCCACCCGAAACCAATTACAGCTCTCTATATCGCATGCGCCGAGGTGTAGATGGTTTTTCGATCGATGTAGTTAAGGAATTAATTTCAAACGCTATAATGAAGCTACCAATCACTACTAAACGATTATCTTTCGTTTGAGACTCATTAGAACGAGAGCGGTGAAGAAAATATAGATAGGTCAGATCGTGTCCTAGTATATGCTGGAATATCAGTTTAGTGAAAGTCCTACGGTCTTCGAGATAAAAATCATCTGCTTTTGTTTTTTCGCACGCCATTTCTAAAAGTGATAACTTTTTTGACCCGGTTGAAGAAAAATACTCTTCGATATTTGTTTTATCTACAAGTCTTCGTTTTAACCTTAAGTGTTAAGGAAACATTATGGAAAAAAAACTTATGCAGAGTTTTCATACAAACCAATTCGAAAATCTGACTCTGTTAGCCTGCAGTGTCGATTCATATCGTTTGTAGAAATGGCATGAAAAAAACCAAAAGTAGATGATTTTTTTCGAAAAATAACATAAAGCCAAGTTCTCGAAAAACGTGGGACTTTTTCTAAATTGAAATTCCTGCATATAGTAGGACATGATCTGACCTATCGACAGTTGCAGGATTATCCATTTATAACATCACATGTAATATATATATGGTTATTTTTGCGACATTATAACGCATTTTCCGATGAAATCTCGGCCAACCGATGTAACTGGCAGTGTTATACAATGAATAAAATGGACTGGCAGATTCAGTCGGACTTATGCAGCCCTTAACCCGCAAAATTTATCACGACGGTGTTAATAGTTCAGATTGTGGGGTACGTCGTCAGAATGTGCCCTCGCCGATGATCTCTTCGAGCTCGCAGTGTAAATTTTATTGCTACACGCGATTACAATAGGCGCAAAAGAATTATGTGAAACTCTATAAAACATATGAATGGACAAAACAGCTATTCCAAAATGAAAAAAGCTCACTCAAATATAAAATATTAACGTATCAACAAAACAAAGCTAGTAAATTCAACAGAATAAATTTTACCGTGTAGACGACTTTGCAAAAACAATTTCACAAACGCTTACTCCAGTAAAATGTATATTTCATCCAATTCATTCGGAATTGCAGCCTAGGCGAGATTTTCCGGCGAAAATGGCGAGATTGCCATTTTTATTGGCTACTATGGCGATGCCTATTACTTTGACAGCTCGCGTATATTGGGCGAAGTGTCCCGAATGCAAAAATTGCGAAATAAATCAATTGGCAATTTTTTCCGCATATCTCATGACTACTTCTCTAGGGCCCAGCGTACTTTGTCGCCTTTGTCGACCGCCGATGACTCGCGACGTAGCAGCCTTCAGAAGAGATACGTTGGCCGATTAAAGCTGTCACTCGTACAGTTTTCATATCGTATCGTAGTAATGGCAAACGGAGTGCAGTGGCAAAGCCGATCTTATAAATCTATACACCTCTGGAAATTCTCGTACCATCGCGACGTCTCCTCCACCCCCGCTTCTGCACCCACCATGGTTTCACTAGATCGATCGTTGCTATTTGACCGCTTATATCATAATCTCGAACAATACGATTACATAATTCCTCGTGATGTGAAAGTAAATAGCATGACTGATGGAAATATTTGACCGGCAGAATTTTCCGTGTCGATCAACGGCGTAGCGATCCGTGAATTTGATTGTGTGGCTTTTGCCGGAGCCTACACTGGGAGCTTTGGGGGGTAAAACTACAATCGAAATAAAAGTTACAACAGTTACCGAGGTTCCGTTTTAGGTGAGAAGTCAATGTATTTTTGACAATCGCAATGGTACCGAAGAAACAACTTGGTCACAATTCTGGGAAGAACATTTAATTAACATTCACCGCATGTCAAACGGGGTACCGTTCCGATCCTCGTATGAAACGTCTCGTAGTTGTCACCTCTCCATCCGACCAATCGGAGCGTGTTAACGCCGACGATAATCTTGTAGTGATCGAGCCCATCTTTGAGTTGTTTTGTTCTCAGGGCCTCGTTCTTTACGTCCAGGTAGCTCCCGATGAAAGATCCATACACTCTCTCCTTGTCTGTCATGGTATTCACGCTGACTTCGTGTGAGTCGAAATGGCCGCTGACGTCGGATATTCCACTCACCGCGTATTTACCCTTGCCGTCCGATTTCGTGATGATAGAAACCAGCTTGCCATGCCTGAATATCGGACTCCCAGGGGTGAGTTCGTTATCGAATTGGAACGCTGGCACGGCTCCCCAAAGCGTACGACTGCCGAATTTCGATGTAATCAACAAGTGAGATGTCACTGACACGGTATGGAACTCTCCCTGGTTGCAGACCTCCAAGACGTCGTTCATGTTAACCTTCGGCGGGACTATGTTCCCCTGGATGTCTGGGAAGCCGTGTTTGCTGGGGTCGATTTCGTGATCCTCCAGTAGATGTATGGCTACCAATGAATCGTCCTGCAACTTCACTCCTCCGTTGAACTCGACCAAGGTGTATTTTTTCGATGATCCTTCCGGGCTGCAATCGAAGGATGACGAACCTGCCATCGCTAATGAACTCGTCGAGGCTCCTGCTCCGTGTCGATCAGCCCATTCATCCTTTTTCCCCCATCGCAGTAGGTCACCCAAACCTCTTGTTTTTCTATAGTACGCAGTATTCTGGGCTGCGCTATCGAAGTGGTTTGCTTTCCCGGCAAGATAATGGTCCGGTTCTGCAATGACAGCCAATAACTGCCAGAGCTCCGTCGTCAGCAGTATGATCAATGCAACGTGTTTCGACATCGAGAATGTTGCTTTGAACGCCTTACGTGCGATCTTGCCTGATTTCAGATAGAATGCTGTTAAAGTTGGGCAGCAAGGAAAGAATGGTATATACCAGCCTCTAGCAAGCAGAGAGGCTACTAACATTTGATCCAACGCTCCCCCAGCTTTTAAGCAATCGAGCGCTGGAAACGCTCGAGCGTTGGGTGTGTGCGTTCAAATAGTTTTTAAACACACGTACACAACGCGTCGCAGACTCCACCTCTGGTACGTCAAGCCCCCATATGTTGCTTTAAGAACGCCAACCTCTTAAGTCAGCACAGTATACAAATGTGGTCATTACCTTATCAGATATTGGAAGACGGGACGAATGCTTCCAAACTAGTCGTCTGCAGACTGTTTGCTAGATTAGCGTTTATCCCAATGGGGCAGGGTTGACATTCCGAACTTCGAAATTTCAGCCGGTTTAAAATTCCTAATTTTAATGTTCCGAAATTACGAGTTTCGTAAAGATCATGCCAGCGAAAGACTACACAATTGTCTGTAAATCTTGTAGAATGTATAACATTGTCTCGACAAATTTCAAAATTGACGTAAAATCATTTCTTAGTAAAAAAAAAATGTTTATAAATAATCCGTCGATTTATTGAAAATTTTGAAACTTCCATAGCCGAATTATTTTTACGGTGTTCAGATTTTCGAAGTTTTGGTCTTTCGGGTAAAATTCTTTCGCAGTTTTTCTGTTTCGGAATAGCATTCTTCCGCAATTTTGAGCATCCTGATCATTCAAAGTTCGGAATTTCAACCCGGCCTTTTCCCAATTAAGCAATCATCACAGTGTAACCGATCGGAGAATAGCTAATTTTCGTGATTTTTTTTCGATGCTTAAAATACGCCAATCAGTCTGATTTTTTAAATGTCAAATCAAAGCACTTATGAATAATCGAAAATAAATTATTAAACGTTTATTTTTTATTTCATATTTTTTACCGTTGAAAATTTATTCGAAAAAAAGAAGTCCTCACGGTGTACACCGTTGTGGCCGTAAATATTATCTGAAACAAAATTTGTAAAAACATTATTAATCAATATGAAAGCCGCTATCTTGCCATGGAGGATTTTTTAAAATCAAAATTGACAAAATGGCGGCGGTTTGAAAAAAATGATCGAATTGAGCCTATTTTTTCGACAGTTTTTCGTTGGAAAAAATATGAAGAAATTTTAAAAAAGCTTCCGTAGCAAGATAAGGAATGGCGCGAAGAAAGGTGTGTCAAAATTTGAGACGGATAGCTTGAAAACTCTTCCTGTGAGAGTGAATACCGTTTTGAAAAACGACATTTAGAAAACGCGCCAGGTCTCACGCCGCTGCTCGAATCATTTTCTCTATGAAAGACAGTGGCGACCGAAATTATTCGAAATATACCATCGAAAAAGGCAAAAAAAAACGATATTTTGAAAATTTTACATTGTGTTGATTTCTTAAGGAGAAAATTCCACATAGTTTCTAAAATTAGATGTTCAATTCTTTTTCTGTATTGTATCATAACGCATATTATGTTCGATACTTGATCACTGAATAATTAGGCTGTGCTTTGGGATCAATGCCCTAGAGTTTGCCACTTTTGGAAACACATGTGTTTGCCATTTAATTAGACGCCTCTTACATTCGATAATATAATTAAATTGGACAGTAGATGCGCCAATCCAGGCTTTTTATAGTAACGAGTAAATATCGCCACCAAAGTCAAATAGCAAGAGAAAGGTGTAGTAGTGTTGAAGTACATAGACTCGTGGATAAAAAAAAATTGACCGTGCGACAATGATACTAACTTGTTTCCATCATCGTAGGAGCTTTACCAGCTAACGGTGGATAGTCGAATCACGACAATTTGTGTTTCATAAACTGGATCAAGGAAGAGGCGGTAATAATTGATATTTAGTCCAAAGAAAGACGACCCTCCGGATGGAATAATACTTGTACTTGATCCAGACCCTCTCCAATTCCTTTCCATTTATCAACGGAAAATGTACACTGAGAAAAAGCATGATTGATCCAATATCATTGGTGTTATTGAATGAAATTTTGTTGGTTCAATTATAAGATTGCGGATGCAATTAATCGGATTTATTAGTCGAAACAAAACGCGTATCATGTTATTGACTTCAATAACATGATAAAAATAAAAGTTTTTTTTCATTCCAAAGATATATTGTTAGCCAAGAACAATATATTATTGAATCTATCTAAAAAATGATCGCAAATCAATTATATAGTTTCGAATGCATTTTCTGCAACGAACAAAAAAAAGCGTTTCAATTTAAAGCATGAATATTGTTAATTCGAGTACACAAGAAAAATTTAATTTTGCTCGTTTGATTCAGACAAAATTTCTATTGAGTAAATATATTATTTTATTGTCTTCACCATATCCGATATTGATTTTCAAGTACATTAATCGTTCAAATATTAGTATTTTATTTTGATTGAAAAACATTTAGCGGATGGTTGAATTGGTAAGAAAATTATGCGAAAATAAAATTTGATTCTTGCGCATGCATGAAGCGATTAAAGCGTAGTAATTTTTATTTAAAGTTTTAATACAATCGTGTTGCAGAAACCTATATACTTGTTTTCATTAAATATATAAAATACATTTATGTTAATTAAAATTATATATTTGATTTAAAAGAATATGCTATTAATATGTCACGTGTATAATTGAACTGAATACATTACAGCCATTGATTCAATACTTTTTTCTTCGGCTGAAAAAATTCAACCAAATCATATAGAATGGCCGAGTGCCACCGAAATTATAGGTGCGAGAAAACCCGTGGTTCTCGGAGTAACCGCTAGAAGCCGCACGCGCGCTCGTTTCTCGCAGGCGTAGCACGAACTGAAAATCTACTCAAGCGCCAGAGAAACTATATTATATTGCTTCTTGGCATCTCGCTAAGGTCTGAGTGTGGTATCCGATGACCGTTTTAATGCTTACTTTTTATTTGAGATTTTGTATAAAAATTGAAATCCTTTAATTATTTTATATAAAACAAATTCGTTCAAACATTTTATTGTGACACTCCTATCCCACTCTAAAGAACTGCATGCGAACTTCTTTCAAATATTTTGAGCAATTCGCGTTTCGCGTGCGTGTACGTTTATTTGAACCAACAATCAAGAAACGTTTGGAAATGCACATAGAATCATTTTAAAAACAAAACTTCTCGAATTACCAAATATATTCTTTTGATTGCAATGAACATTTATTTAATCGAATATTATATTTTTTCTACTAGAGACTAAATGCGTTGTTACAGATGATACCTGTACTTTGTGACAAAAATACTATTATTTCGAATCGACGTTGTTAATTTTTCAATCACGATATATACTGGTCTCTATCTAATGCAACTACTTTTAATATTGTACGGAGTACGAAAATGTTACGTCTAATGGCATTTTCGTTTCGATGTAGTGAAGAAATAATTCATTCTATTGATTATTTTTTTGTCCGGAATAAAAAATGTTGTAGTAATCGCTTAATTATTTCACCCATACATCTACAGATTGTAAATAGAAATATTTCAACAGATAATCATTTTATTTTAAGAATAATAGAGATATTGAGAGACCAGATGAGATTTTCAAATAAAATAATACGTTATTAAAATCAATCACATTTTCCAATATTTCATAGTATTGTAACAATGTCATATATCGTTGGAACTCCGTGTTCAGACATTTATTTGGATCACCCGATGTATTTTTTTTATTCAATTGGTTTTTTTTTCCGTGTACACATTACTCGTTTCGTGGTAACGCAACGAAAAATCAGCACTAGGCGCTATCCGACCGACTTCGTTCCGCATACTTCGTACATCTCTCCGCTCAGTTGCATGCATTGATACGGGCTGAAATGAGAAAAACGCGTATTGCAAGGCCGCAAGTGTCTGATTTTCCGATAGAAACAAAAAGCCTCCAATGTAGTCTGTGACACGTTCGATCGCGAAAAATTCCATTTTTACGTTATCGTTTGAACGCTTTCGACGAACTGGCATACTTGGTTGGGAAAAGAGAACAATGCTGTTCGGCATTCCAATAGAGAACGTAGCAGGTTCTCTCTATTCGCTCGAACATTAATCGTTCAGAAGAATATTACGAAATGAATTTTATATATGTATATACTTTTTATTTTATTTTCGGTCCGCTATCTACATGCGATGTTTGCTATCACCACGCATCACTGTTTTGAGGACGTTTCTTTGTCCAATACGAATCATTGACTTTAGGGATAGGACTATCATTATGAGCTTTATATGAAGATGCTCAAATTTATCCAAAGGCGATTTTAACGGGTTACACCTAAGTGGTGGCCTGGAAAAAGAATTTTTGTTAATTTTTTTCCGGCAAAGCGTGTGCCGGTTTTCTTTTTTTTGCATTAAAGAGTATGGTGTCGACTATCTTTTATAATTTATGTGGTGAAAAATATTTATAAATGTGAAACAAATCATCCGAAAAAAACGCATTCAGTTTTTGAATGAAATTATCTAGTACTTGAACGAAGCATTTAATAAAAAATACATTTTAAAAAATGCCCGTAGTCCAAAGCGTGCGTATCGATTTTCGGTGAAGAAAACCGTCTATTTTCGTCGATAGAAAAAAAACTATGACTCGAAAAAAAATCCTCCGTTCATGCACTGCTTTTCGATATGTGAAAGAAGCTTCTAAAATTTGAACTTGGTGAGTGCAGTGATTTGTGAGATATCGCGGTCGCCGATTTTGAAAAAGCCATTTTGAGAAAAACGCGTTTAAAGTTCGCCTGCTCTTGGAACCTGCTTATAAAGGCCCATAAATCCCTCAAATTCGAACGAATCGACTTGAAAGTTTGAGAATATTTGTGATATTCCCTATTTTGGGAATCCGAGGAAAACCGAAAGTCGACATTTTCGAAAATGGTAACAGACGTAAGTCCTCAAAGGCCACTGTTGCATGAAATTAACTAGTGCTTGAACGAAGCATTCACAAATATTATTTTTTCGAAAACAGCCGCAGTCCAAAGCGAACGCATCGATTTTCGGTGGAAAGAAAACCCTCTATTTTCGTTGAGATAAAAAAGCTATGAATCGAAAAAATAGAAAGAATATTTTTGAAATTCTATATTTTGAGAATCCGTGGAAAATCAAATGACGATGTTTTCAAAAAGTTCAACTGGGTGTAAGCCATGTGACGGCATTTTGCCATTATGAAGCCGGTCCTCAAAGTCCGTCGTCAAAATTGCCTGCCTGCATATATATGTATGCGTGACAGTATTCTGATATGGAAATGAAATATCGAATCGACTTTTCACTCGCTTTTCAGAGCGCCTTTCCGCCTCGGGTCTTATCGAGGAAAGTTGAGCTAATTGTAATACAACGAACGTCGAAATGAAAAACAGTGGAAACAATTTCGATAATACCGGGAACCAAGGCAAATAGAGCTGACCAAAGATATCGCGGGAGAGCGATAGCTTAGTCGAATTCGATCAGCCAGCAGCCAGTTCATGGCAACAAGGACGAAAATCACAAATGCACGTTTTTCTTATCTCCACCTTGCGGAAAGAAGAAAGAAAAAAATCATAAATATTCACACCCCACTTGCCGCCGTGTATTATCGACGAAACGACGTGAAACTATCTTGTAACGAGAATTACAAGCAACGGGTGACTCCGAGCAAGAAAAAATCTTGCGCGAGAGGATTGTGAGGAACGATTAATTTTTTTTATCCCGGCACTCTACATTTAAATTTGCTGATTGCACTTGTGTCAATGACAATCCTGCGACCTGCTTTTGGACACGACAAAAAAAATATTCGATACCTTTATCAACGGCCGTTTTACTTTATTTTATTAAACTTTGTTGAAAGGATGATGACATATTTTATAAAAAGTAAAAAACAGTAGACTTGAAATACAGTCACCAAGGGGTGCAAAGAGTGCTGCCGAAAGATTATGCCTTCTAAAAATTTCAGGCAACGAAAGCCTTTGACTCTATTCTATTATGTACTTTTGCAACGTCGGTAGGTGTCCATTGTGGGGCGAAAATTGTATGACCCGCACCGAATCATACGACTCCATCGTCCTCTACAACGAAGCTACATACTATGTATTTTATTGATTCTTTCTTTTTTTATCTCGACCACCACCAACAATTTTTCCATACGTCGTTCATATGGCATGAAAAAATACTTAATTGAGTAATCATTATTATTATAGAAATTGTAGATACTCGCATTCATTGTGGGCATAATTTTCCTCGATGCGAAACGGAGAACAATGAGCTTATTTTTTTAGACAGTGAAATTTCAATTTTTTTCTTCATATAGCCTACCTACAATATATTTTCCTTGCCTATATTATGTTTTAGTGTCCGCGAAGTATATATTTCGTTTCCAAAGTATTTTACAATGGGGTTGAAGTCTGCATCGTTGGAATACAACGGCTCTTTGTACTTTATGATTTCCATTGTACTATGGAAAATCATATTTTGTTGATGCAGGCTGTAGAACCCCAAAAAGGATCCTGCAAAATGTTTTCACGATTTTTGTAGCTTAAGTCTGTCAAGGAAAATTTGCAAAATAAAAGAGTAATCATTTTCGTTGCATTCCAACGATGCAAACTTCAATGTCATATTTTATGAACGATCTGAAAATTACGCAAAACTCGCGTAATTTCATTGTCCAAAATATTTTTGCAAAACCCGCAGTTTCCGAAATAATGAAATCTATAATTTGAAAAAAAAAACCGTGAATTGTTTTCTCAAGTATGGTATAAGCAATAAGCAGCGATAAAGGAGCTAAAAAATACACCAACAATCCGTCAAACGTGTCAAATTTAACTGCTCCGCTATAAAACGACCTATCTTACATCTTGTGCTTCCATTTTTCACATCCGTACTCGTTGCTGGTTGTTCCACAGCCTGAAAAAGTATGATGAATCATTAGAAAAGTATAAAAACATTTGGCTGTTTGTACTTTGATATAGTGAATCGAGAAATTCGATGGGAAGAAGATCGCTATTTGAACTGACCAGAAAATCTCCAAAGCACTGAATAAAAAGTTTTCTGCACAGTAAAATTAGAAAATGCAGCAAGGACAATATTTGTACCGAAGAAAAAATGTCGATTTGTCGAGAATGAGTGGTTTCGAAATTATGGTCGCTTTGAGATTTTTTTTACAAATTTTCCGTCTTGTTACCAAAAACAAATAATCGTAAAAATAATACTGCACTATGGACACTCAATTGATACTTTAAAAAACCCGATAAAGAAATGATCACCTTAAAAAAACTGCGTGCTGATTTTAAATGTGTCACGTCGCGACCAAATGCGTACAATGTCTTTTTAAGCCTAATACGCACGATAGCGGAATTCTCATTTTTCGACGGATCTGAATATTTTCTTTAGAGTTAGGCCTACCACGGCGGAAACGTAGCCTATCCATAATAATATAACTAAGCGTTTCTCGTACCTTCCCACGCGAAAGCGTAGCGGTCTTAACGATATCGAGAACAAATATATAAGCGGGAAAATTTCGAACAGTCTCGTTGTAATCCGAACAGAGTCCGAGTATATCGCAGAGTGTCCTTAAGACCCAAAATACACAAAGGAAACCTTCGGGTTACAAGGATGACGAACACGTGAAGCGACACGCAAGAAATGCGTGATGATATTCATAAAGACGTAAATATATAACAACGCAACGATACCGAATGCTCACGATCATCCAAGAGCGGAAAAATGTCGAAATCCTTAAAAAATATACACTCGCTAGGAGAAAATCCTCCGACCCAGGAAGTTGCTGCGGTCATAAAACTGCGTTGATATTTCCCATGCGGACTCGCGGGCCTCGGTCAACAAGCCCTATCTCGAGCGTGCGTTCTTGGCGCCGACAAGGCCCCTTTTTTCGTCTATATTTTTCCGCGCTCCAGATAAAGAAGCGCAGCTCCAATTCCCGGAAATAGAGCGACGGTTGTGGCTATCGCAACCTACTCCTCGCTCCCACTCTCATTCCAACTTATACATATTTTCCACCAATCCAAAAGAATGCACCCCCAAATGTGCACCCTCCCAGGGGGCCAGTCTCCCACCACCTCAGCATCCCAATTTTTCCTACATCCTAGAAGAAGAAAATGACCAAGTCAGTCTTCCGGCAACCACGATCACACAAACTTCTTTTTATCGAGTCTCAATCCGAGACTCCAGTCAGAATCCAGCGAGCTCATATCTAGAGTTCCTTAACCGATATCCATCGCGTTGAATATTCATTTCCTTTCTTGTAAAGCGTACCTTGTCTTGCAACTCGAGTTTATACAAATCTTGTACTTCGAAAGTTCTCTAACAGTTACGCGATAATCTTAAGAATTTTGACATTTGTATTACGCGCAATATTTCATTGTATTTTCCATTCTCGAACCGCGAAATCCACGAACACTAGAATCTGTGTCACCGAACATTTGCTGTATCCGTCACACACACACCCACACCATCTGCGAGCGTTCGGGCCATCGACGAAGGGCCCTTAGTTTTACGACCGTACCTGACACCCAAGCGACTGGGTTAACGCCGAGACACATCAATGTAAGCGAACACATTTTCACCCTTTCGTCTTCAATTTGTATCTTTAGAATAATAGGATCAACCCATACGGCTGATTCTAATAAATTACGAGTCAATCGAACACAAGAGTCACAACCATTATTTTCAACGATTGGATCATCCACGAAATTCTTTAAAATTATCCTTTCCACCAGCACGTCCCCTTTTTAACCCTCATCCCGTGCTATTGCGCTAGGCGTAGGCAAGAAAGAGGGATACCACACATATATATATGCCCACGTCCCCTCAGGACGTGACAAGTGAGATCTTACCACTTTAAAAATGTATAATTCGAATTATAAATTTTTTTTTAATCTACGAGAATAATTCGAAACAAAAATGTATGATACTCGGCATACAAATTACAGAAATAATTTCCTTATTTCACAAGCTTTCGAAAAAGGTACAATGTTATCAACTGTTGCACGGGCTCGTAATGTCGATTTTTGAAAAAAATATTAAAAAAATCATAATTCATGCTACTCAAGATCTTTGATTTCTGACACTATGATCATTTTGGTCATGCATTTTTCAAAGTCATAATTCGCTCATCAGTTTTCAGAAGAGTATCAATCGAGTGCCCAGTGTCGTTTTTTAAACAATCATTGGTTTTTGGTAACGAGTTTGAAAATTTCTTAAAAACCTTAAAACCACGGTAACTCGTAACCCACTCATTAACCTTCTTGACAGGGCTTAATTTGTTGCGAATGACCCCCTTCAAGGAATAGGTTCGAATTTCCAATCACCCTGTACGTGCGTGTGTAAAAAATATATCAAGCCATTTTTGTATGTACATAAATAAGATCGTTTCAAGGATTTTCCTGTTCCCAAAATTAACTATTCGTAAAAAAAATTTCAAGGACCATCCTCAAAATTGCTAAATATCATGATAGCCCCCATTGCATAGGCATAAACGGTTCAGAGTCTTTTCCCCCTATACGGAATACGAAACCGAAAATAAACATTTTTCCGCGTTTTTCAACGAGGTGATGACAATACGAGAAACATAGTCGAGGGTCACAGTCATAGCGATTTAACAGAAAATGTCCCGTATATGTATACACGGCACACACACACATGCACTGACACGTACACGTAGGGAATCCCTCTATAGGATAATACGCCTCTGTTCGTCAAATTGACGACGCCGACAACGACAACAGACTTTCCGATGCAAGAAGTGGGAGTACTTCGCTGCATATTCAAAAGCCACCGAGACGCGGCAATACTTATCAGTGCTTGAACCATCGAAGTGCGTCTTCGTTGACAATTGTAAACAGTATAAAGAAGAGCCAGTATCACACTGGATCACGTGAAAACGGTGCAAAAGTATTTTCTCATAGACGTCCGTTCGTCAGTGTACGTGTTACAGGATTTACCATAGTTAAAAAACAATAATTGGCGTTTTTTGTTGTTCAAATCGAACGTTTTTAAATCGATTGTTCGCGAGTTCTCGATCGATCTCGAATTTTTTCGGGTTGGCGCTCGTCGGAACGTTGCGTGTCTTATCGTCGAGTTTCCGTATGCCGATTGAGTAAGTCAGGAATCATTGGGACGTTTTTAATCGCGAGACTTCACATGGCCACAAATACTTATGGATCGTTTGTGCTCGAGCGTCCTTCAAGTTTTTTTTTCGCGGAAAGTTGACGATTTTCCGGTCGTCGCCATATCAGAGTGATCCAATATTGTGAAAATTATATCATCGTGGCCGGTAGATTATGCAAAAAAAGGAATTACCGGAGAATGCGACCCGACCAAAGGTGCGCGTGTATATGTGTGTGTGTGTGCTAAAGAAGCTAATTTTGATTAATTACCACAGTTGCAGGATTATTCATTCGTAACAAGACACCCTGCATATTAATTTCCAAAGTTAATTCATTAAATCGCATGCTCTTTCAAGCTTTTCCGACCTTTTTTTTGCAAGTGGGCGGCCCAGCAGCCCCCCATCCGAGTATTGGCTCTGGCGAGTACAGTACTGTGAAGAAAGGTAATTTCACATAAAAATAAAGTTCATGTCACTTTTGGATCTTAAATGACCTTGAACGACTTTGACCCCTAAATGGTTTTTATGCTGCTTTCGATGCTCTACAAGATAGTTGGAAAAAAATGTACCGTCCCATTTAAAAAGGTGGAGGTGACCTTTGCTGTGCGACAGCGCCTCCACTGGGATAAAAAAAATGGCCGCATTTGAAGACCCCTTTCGTACGGTACAAATTTTGTTTCAAAAATTTTTTTGTGACGTCGATAATTACAGAGATATTCAAGGTGGCAACAGTTAGTGCCTCACCCTGTATAGGTATTTTTGGTGCAACGATAAAGAGCGGAAATTAAAAAATTGCGCCATCTTCAGGTTGTGCGTTGGTGACAGATTTAAAAAAACCGCTTAATCGAGCAGTTAATAAAGAACATACGGTTAATAACCGGTTAATAGAGAATAACTTACTAGAAAGCTTAATAAAGGAATAACAATAGCATACTTCGAATTCCAAAGGTCATTACCCGGGTAAAAAAGATCGAACAGCATCTCCGAGGGGTAAGGCTTTTTTTTATTCAACGGCAATTGTGAAAGACAAAAATTCGCGCTTTGAAATAGTTTTTATTTTTTTCCTGCGATCATCTTCCTCGGAGATTCAGCTGTTGAAAAAAGTTGAAATTTTGGCGAAAATGACATTATCCTTCAGTCGTTGTGCTTACTGTACAACAGTAACCCAAACAAACACAAACGACATTTTCAACGTCGTCAAACACGATATTTTAACAATCTTGCCATTTTCAACAATCTTTGTTTTATTTTATTTATTCAATCCGTTATGTGCTTTTGATAAACTATATAGCGTAATCCTCTTTAGGCCAATTCTATTCTTGACTTCAAGCCCTGTTACTGCAAAAGATTCTTCGAAATCGATTGAGTAGTTCTCGAGTTATGTACGAACAAACATGCGGATCCTACAGTTTTAAGGGAGCTTTCCAGTGTGACAGCCCGAAAAATCGCTGTTTTTCGCGATTTTTTTTTTTTAAAGAAAAAATAATCTAATCGGTCTGGTTTTTTTTTGTATATTAATTGGGTATTGAAGAATACAAAACAATTTTTTAAAGATCGATTTATTTATTAATTAATATCTACAAAAATGATGAAACAATTGTTGCAGAAAATGCACTTGGATGTGGTGTCCACGTTGGGGGTCACAATTTTGATCTGAAACAAAAAACACAAAAAGATTATTGACCGGTATATAATTGGCTTTCGTGCTATGGAGGCTTTTTTTTTTTTTTGCAAAAATGGCGCCGGTTTGAACAAAAAGTATCGATTTTAGCATTTTTTTTGGCAGTTTTTTTTACAAAAAAATAGGAAGATGTCAAAAAAAAAAAGCTTCCATAGCACGATAAACAATGACGTTAAGAATATTGTGTAAAAAATTCAACTCGATAGCTTTAAAACTCTGCCCTCCAAGTTGGACACCGTTTTGAAAAATGCTGTTTCGAGAAAAACGCGTTCAAAGTTTCAAGTGAGGAAATTTTAGGTAAATCGTTTACTTACGGTCAATCAGCGATGCCAGGTCCATACAATATCCCTTCTGCTTCTTCGAAAAGATCGTGCTCAATGGATTGGTCAGTCCGACGAGCTGTCCTCGCCTCTTTGCTATCCAGGGACGCCCGGCGGTTTGCTTGGGTGATGCGCGCATTCTTGTACATAGCGGCGAAATCTGCGGCGCTCGGCCCTATCGTGCATCCCATCGTCTCCAAAATTTTTAAAATTGGGTCGTAACCTTCATTGAAGGTGCACACAGCACACTGCGTAGCGATTTCTACTATCTGCTTGCCGCAGAATACGTGCTTTGGGGCTAGTTGCCACACACCGTGATTGAAGCTCTCGTTATTGTTTTGAGTGTTCGCGCCCGTGCATCGTTCTAGGAGATCCTCCGTTGTTAGATCATCGTAAATCGATTTTTGAAAAATCGATTTTTTAAAAAACTTCACGTCGCTATTACACTTTTTGCACTTCAACAGTTCCTGAAGAGCGCCGAAAACCAAAAAGAACTCCAAAATCACATAGCTAAACGTTTGATAGATTCGGACTTCAAACTCTGGACTCTTTTTCAAGATTTTTGCTGCCGAAGTGCTCGCAAACGTTAGATCCGTTTCGATATCGTGTCGATTTGTTCCCTTGAAACCCGCGGATCTTCTTCGTTCATTTCGCGGATGTCCGCTTCTCGAGCCTTTTCTATCCTGCCACGCACATTTCTCTTTCGTAGATCTATCCATTTGGAATGTCGAAACCGAACTGAAAGACGAACCGGACTCACGTTGGAAGGTACACGAGCAGGTAGGAACGAGACAATAGAAATAACGGTCGCACGGGCAGACGGCCGACGCGGCAGCTGTAGCGCTCCGTTGCCTTCTTCCAAGAAATGCTGTACAGTAACCGAAATAATCTGAATTTCCGCATGAAAATTTCAGGGAATATTCGGAAGAGTGTATACTATTCGATAAAGCAAAAAAAAATCGATTTTTTGAAAATTTCACACTGGAAAGCTCCCTTAATACACTTGGAGATATGCATAGGCATGTAAGCCAAGGAATTAATTCTGGACACATTTAATAAAAATTAACTTTTTTTACATTCCGGGAGAAAATGTATATTCTGCAACGCTAAAATGATTCTGTAATGTTTTTATTTTAATCTATGATGTTTCTTAATAAGCCTACTTTGATAAGAATATAAAATATAAGTG
This sequence comes from Ophion costatus, assembly GCA_951751655.1. Taxonomy (NCBI): domain Eukaryota; kingdom Metazoa; phylum Arthropoda; class Insecta; order Hymenoptera; family Ichneumonidae; genus Ophion; species Ophion costatus. The sequence continues at coordinate 18,163,793 of OX632362.1, read as the reverse complement.
AAAGTAACGTAAAATTGACTAAGAAATGCGAAGTTTAAAAAAATGTATGAGGAAAAACTATCAAGGTTCGTATCCGAGAACCATTTTTAAAGTAGCCGATTGTCCCCAAACTTAATTTCAAGACCAACTTTTAAAAATCGTCATATTATTCAGATGAAAGATAAACGTAAGATTATTTTTACATAATCTTTCTGGATAATTAGGCCCTAGATAAAAAATAGATCAACTTTCATATACTACCATCTAAATAACTATAAGCGTATTTTTATGGAAGATAAACGTAATATTAATTATGGATAAACTTTTTAGATAATTAAACGTAGATAATACATCGATAAACTTTGAAATAATACCATCTAGATAAAGACGAGAATATTTGTATCGAGATTTTTTCAAGGACCATCATGTCCCCAAAATCAAAGATCCACGCCAGATTATTCAGATGAAAGATAAACGTAAGATTATTTTTACATAATCTTTTTGAATAATTAGACGTGGATAGTAAATAAACTTTCAGATAATACCATCGAAATAAATGTAAGAATATTTATATCGAAGATAAACGTAAGCTTTTTTTTGGATAAACTTTTGCGATAATTAGACGTAGATAATATTCAGATAAAATTTAATATAACACCATCTAGATAAAGATGATAAAATTTATTCTTATTTATTTTCTTCCCCGTACGCACACATACGCACACACACACACACACACGTGTCCGTCTCACGACGTCCTAGCCCTTGGCCCTGATATTCAAATTGTACCTGTGGTATCATCAAAGTGCTAATCCTTAATAACACGGAGGTATGAGGTACCAAGGACAGTCCGCGTCAGCATAATTTTGCCGCAATACATAACTCGTCCGCGCGTCAACGCGGTTACGAAAGTCGACGTCGTGCCAATGCATACTGAGCTATTTCACGGTGCATCGATATCGCAAGAATACGGAACGAAGATTAAAAAAGAACGCTCATATGCGCAAAAAAGAAGGAAAAATATATTCGCAAAAGTATATCTCGCACGAGTTAAGGGGAGAGATACCTTTAGGGGAGGAAAAAATTGCTGATTTTCATGATTTTTTTCAACGGAGTCATCCCATGTGACAGCTATTTTTTGCTTTTTTTGGCATTTTTTTATGAACTATTAAAACACGCTATCCTCGAATTTTCACCACACATTTATTAACATCTTCACAGTCCTGCAGAATTTTATGAAACAAAGATAGCGAGTTGAATCGACTTTACACCGTTCGGAAGATACTCGTGTGTTAAAAAAGTTGATTGACGCCTGCCATGATTCCGGAGGTTTTGCTCATCTGAAGTCAAGAAATCAAACGGAATTTTCATTTGTAGACCTGAAGCAATCGCCCAAACAGAGTGAAGTAAAAATATCGAATATTGAATTTTTGGCACTGTTTTAAGAGTTAAGTTCCAAGTTCCGTCATCTTCACCGAAACACGTTCAATAGTTTTTGAGATAGTTGGAAAATTCGAAATTTGCGTTGCACAGTTTCGAGAAAAACGGATACTGTCAGACCGCGTGACACGTAGCGTCGGCGGGTTTCCTATGAAACATGTTAATATTAATTGTTCAATAAATAGCTTCTTAATCGTCATGAAATTTTTACACGACCTACTGAATACTTCATGCAAAAACATACCAAATTTTCAGAATTCTATCATCATTACTTCAACCTCCTTAAGGGTTGAAATGAAAAATGATAAGAAAATTCTGAAAATTCGGTATGTTTTTGTATGAAGTATTTAAGAGGTCGTGTTAAAATTTCACGACGATTAGGAAGCTCGTTATTAAAAAATTAACATTTTGTTAAAAACAATTTTTAAAAGAAATGAAAAAAAATTTATCAATAAACTTCGTTTTGTTTCCGTTGCTTTCAGTATATTGTAGATATTACAAAATGGAAAGGTAAAAAAAACTGATTGCAAAGTTACATCAGTTTCCATAAGACAACATTTAATTTGTCAATGTTAATTGTTCAATAACGAGCTTCCTAATTGTCGTGAAATTTTTACACGACCTCTGAAATACTTCATACAAAAACGTACCAAATTTTCAGAATTTTATTATCATTTGTGATTTGGGACTCAACATCCTTAATCTGAAAAACAAACCAACGAAGATTTTGCTTTCATTAACACTCATACGCAGAATATGAACCAAGAAAAAGTGAGTAATGCTGAAAGTCGACGAAATGGTAGACTTTGAAACAAAAAGATTCAATTTTCAGAAAAAAGGCTACACGTTGCAATACAAAAATACGTTTTTTAATTTTCAAAAACATTTAGTGTCATGTTTTGGACAGTAAGGTTGGAAACATTTACATCAAATTTCATTAGAATCAGAATATACTTCCGTTATTTTGGAAGATTAATAAAAAAAAATACCATGTAACTTTTGAAAGATTAATAAAAAAAATACCATATAAAAATAATGCAGAAATATTTCATTGAAAATAACGAAGTGCCTCCCCGTCCGGTTATCGGACGAATAAACGTATGTTACTTGTCCGGATAGCGGCTCAGTTGACGCCGTATTTCCAGTAGACGTACATATTAGGTTTGTTCGCGCTAGCTACACTTTCTACACTTTGACCAGATACAGTAATAGAAAGTCCACTGGAGGTGTAAGAAGTGTAGAAAAGTGTAGCTAAAACGAACAGACCCATTGATGTGATTCGTGTAAGCTAGTATCCGGACGAATACATATATATAATTGTCCGGATAGAATGTGTTAAATCGTTAAACAAACTATTCGGAAGAATAATTTACACGTAGTCATCCGGAAAAAATCTTTATAATTTTGTTTAGGTTTGGGTTGGTTGGTTTTTGTTCGGGTTGGTTGGTATTGTTTAGGTTTTTTGGGTTTGGGTTTGTTCGGGTTGGTTGTCATTGTTTGGGTTTTTTGGTTGGTTGTTTTTTGTTCGGGTTGGTTGGTTTTGTTTGGGTTGGTTGATTTTTGTTTGGGTTGGTCGGTTTTGTTTGGGTTTGGATTTGTTTGGGTTGGTAGGTATTGTTCGGATTTTTGGGTTGGTTTTGTTTGGATTTGGGTTTTTTTGGGTTAGTTTGTTTGGGTTTGTTTTTGGAGTGACTTGTTTGCATCTGGGTTTGTGTGTTGGGATTGTTTGTTTGGGGCGTTGTAGAGCGTGAACCGCGCGAAATTAGCCGCTATCCGGACGAGTAACATACGCTTATTCGTTCGATAACCGGACGGCTAGTCTCAGCGTAAAAATAAATGAAAATCAGCCAATTTTAACCTTGCCTAAAGGTATCTCCCTGAGGGAGTTGGTGAAATGCGTTTTGAGGGCCATTTCCCTAGCATGGCCTAGCTACTTTTTCTCTAGTCTCCATAGAAAATTTACCAAATTTCTCTACCAGGTCCAGCAGCGCTGCGTAATTCATTACGAAAATGCTGAAAACCTCACGTCAAATTACGTTTCCAGATAAAAATTCGATGAAGATGAATTGTCATTGAAGGGTCTTAAGGCCTCTACAATTCGACTCCAACGTGAATTCTAACCTCTCCAAATCGATTTCTACGGAAATTTAAATCGACTCGATCTTCGTTGCCAATAATGGTTAACCTTTGAATACGTTTTTCATACTCCAGTCAACGTCTCCCTATTTCGGAGCGTATTACGTTTTTTTCTAGTATTTCTCAGTGATTCACGTTTCACCTGAAATTCGGGCGTAAACGTCCTTTTTCTTCACAAATTTTCATCCCCCGTTATTCCACAATGTTGAAAAGGAATATTGCAACGATAACAGAGATTTTGGAAACTCACGACGGCCGTGACAAAGTTCTCAAGTGCCTCTCCTACGTCGCTAAATTCGCAACGTTGTTTGTCGAATCGCCGGAGGCTTCCAAGAAGATTATTCACTTTGGAAGTAAGATGAGCGAGTGTCGGGTAATGTTGAGACTCATGGACGATATTCCGATATTACACGAGGCAATTGCATTCGGATGGGGAAAACAAGTACGGAACATCCCGCCTCTCTTGCCGTACGAAACAACTACGAAAATTTGTGCAGTCTCGTATTTTTTATAGGAACCAGACAGATGTACGTGGATGCTCCGGTTATTAAAAATTGTCCTTGATGCAATTGCCTCACCTGTGGAGCACATTTGCTGGGCAGCCGAGCAGAAACTTCTCACAGCAGACCCAAGCTTTTGGGATAATCTGAGCACTCGGTTGTGGGTTTTGTCTCTCACTGTATCGCTATGGACGTAAGCTACTGAAAAACATTTTCCTATGGGACCCTTTGCTCAATAAAAATCATAACACGATGATTTTTTGAATTTTTACAAAATCTTTATTGCAAAAAAGTTAACACCCTAGGCCATAGAGTAAATGTGATGTAAACATGGTGTTTTCAAAATTTCACGCTTATGCGGACACTTTAGAGAATGCACTTTAAAGGATTAAGCTACTGTGATGATCCAAAAACCAGTCATTAGGAAAAATTAATTTTCCAGACACAAGTAAGATTATTGAAAAACTTGTACGTAAATTTACAACGTTGTGTACCAAATATCATCAATAATGGAAATTGAAATGAGGTTGAAGTTCGCATCGTTGAAGGGCAGTGAAAATGAACATTTCTGAATTCCTTCAAATTATTTTAGCGTGTTTCACCTACGGAAATCCGGCAATCATTTTTTAAGCTAATTATTTAGCGATGTACTATATGAATCTACAAAAAAATATCTAACACAATAAAAATGAGGCAACAAAAATGTAAAAAAGAACTCCCGTTGCGTTCCCACGATGCAAAGATCAACACCGTTAACCGTTCGTTGGCACACTTACCTGGAGAAACATGCCGAAGCCGATCAGTCGGATGAGCATGAAAAATTCATGAACATACTTTAGATATTGGATATGTACCAAAAATTGTTATATCACAGTATTATAAAGCCTATCAATCGTGATGAAGAAATCCTGATTTCTCATCGACAATTCGAGCACTACAGCAGTGTCAAGGATGCTCACGATTTTCCTCACAACTGTTGCAGATGTCAGAGAAGACTCTTACTGATACAATCCGAGATCGAGACTGCATCGTCCAACGATAATCCTGTTACCACGCTGGAAAAGAAGCAAAAGAAAGAATTAATGGACAAGCGGAGGACTCAAATATTAACTTGCCTGCGTTTGATGCTGGACTGTAGTTACGCGATAACTTACCTTCCCACCGTTCAGCTCCGGGGACGACCCTTGTTGAACACCTGGCAAGTGGGATTGCTCGGTGCTCTGTCTTCAATAATAGGGATTCATCAAATTTGCATGAAAACCGTTTCCCGGTAGTTTGTCATTTTAGGCTTAACGTCTTCCAATAATAGTTCTACTTTCATCAGTAACTTGCACTCGATGATTATCTATCCAAACGTATTATCGTTGTTAAATAGTTATTTATTATCGTCAACAGCTTAATTTTTTCATTATGAACAACACTATCAATAATATTATACGGTACACAAAGAGCTAAAGCCTTGAAAACGATCATTTTCATTATCATTGCCTGTTCGAAGCGCAATCGTCCAACTTTTTGAATTTTTTGCCGAAGGCGGCTTCTGTATCGAAATCTCGTGGATCTGTCGGAGAGAAGTTTAACCTTCTTACATGTCCATACTCAATACACGATTATATATCAATAATACGCAAAGAATCAGAGTTACTTTCTTTTCCGTGTGCTTTTTTTTCGCTCGCGAACGCTAAACAAGCCGTAAGAACGAATCTCCATATTTGCCAGTGGTATTTTTTTATTCTCCTTTACCGATCTCTATTTAAAACGTCCCAATGATGCTCCCGAGTCTCACAGCTTTTCAGCGACAGACCGTGTGCACTTCCTTATCACTACTTATCACCCTGTTTGTTTTTTCCAGCATCCTCTGCTCATTTAAAATAATTTACATGTTTATGGCGCTTCGAATAAAATTCATAGAGATCATATTACGTTAAAAGGCACGAGACTTAGAAGCGTTCGTTAAATCAGGCAGTTACGGTTAAAATATGCTGTTTAAAAACTTTTGGTTTTTTCTTTGCACTACCGAAACGCATTCGCAAAAAAAAAACAATCAACGATTAAACTCGCTTTTTTAATGCGAGCAACGTTCGAGTACAATAATCTTTATGTATAAATATATATATATATATATATATATATCTAGAGATCGTCCGTATTTACTGACGAGTGCGATCTTTTTTACTACATCGTCTTCACTACCGAATGTTTCAAAGATGGATTTGAAAATTTCACTAATCGTTTGTTTCTGTAACAGTTTAAAGGTATTCCTTTCGCGGAGGGCCGTATTTTGTGGGGGTATGAGCAGGGCCCTTCTGAATCAACGGCAAAATACAGGGGCGCTTAATAAACAAGAAATTAGAGACAATTATTATACTTAGCGTTAAACTGGGATAAAAATTTCGCGCGAATTTTGCAGATTTAGAGATTTTTACATTTTTTCTGAAAAGTTCATATGGCAATTCTTCTGCTAGTTATATTTTACTTCGTCTTCGTCTAACGCATGGCGATAAATGTATGTAAGTGGGGAAGCGCATAGGCATCAGGGAGAGAGGGATGACGTTGAAGTTTGCATAGTTCGAATTAAGAATTATTTTTGCAGATTTACTTTGCAGCCTTCTAATGGCATTTCTAAATAAAATTTGAGATCCTGAATGAAATTTGGGCATGAGAAAAAGGAGCTGATTGCCATTTTGTTCCAACCGTGCAAGCGTCAACATCTTAAAAAGAGCACGCCGGGAGCTTGTGGATCGTGCACAAACATAATTGGCGAAACAAAAATGCAAACTTTACCTGCAAAATGGTGATATTTAATTCATTTAACAAAATAATAGCAATAGCACGAGAAACATGATGGTGCATTGTTTGTTCTTTTTCAAGTTTTCCGGGAGACATAGCGAAGCGTTTGATGGAAGAGCTTAGTTTCGCGGACACGGGAGAGATCAGTCTCGTCCTTTTCAATTCAGCAGAAAAGACACAATTAACGTAAACATTTGTGTGTGGGTGTTTATGCGCGCGAAACGAGAAAAAAAAAGAAATAAAAAACAATCAATTCACTACAATCCCGCTCCAGAATCGTAGACCGTGTACAAATCCATTTCGTCAACAGATAAACCAGTCGAATGAGCGCGCGAACAGTTTTCCCGGTCACACGGTCAGCGTTATCATCTATTACTATTTCTTCTTCGCATATACCGCGACCGCGCAACTGATCGACGTATGCTCGTGGACTTAAAGATACGTTATAAATTAACGGCTGTAGTGCCCCGCTTACAATTCAGCCCTCGAACTGTACAATCTAGTGTAAAAACTAACTGGCGGCTGACAGAAATCGTTCATTGTTTGGCAAGGCTGTCTTGCCGATTCGAAAAGCGACGGTAACGCGGGCTTACGTGTTTGCTTCCCTTTTTTGTTTTTACACAAATTACGTTCTGTTTATCGCGAACAATTGACAACGGCTCGTTCAATCTTTAGGTTATGTGACCCAGAAGTACACGCGTGTCCACCCTTACTGGCCAGCGCTAACGAAATGCTGTTTTATCGACCAGGTTACGTTGTCGATATATACGCGTAGATAACGTTTATTGTAATTTACTATTAAAACGTTTGAATTCACGAAGGGCGAGTTACGCGTGACTCTAAAAAAAAAAAAGAAAGACGATCTGGATCACATAATCGTGGGACACGCGAACGTTATTTCTTTATGACTATTCAAATATTTTTCATCCTCAACGAAACACGTACGTGTACGATCTGGCGGTTCGACACACACCTTTCGCGTTAATCCTCCCTTCAAACTCTTTCTCTCTCATCTCTTGCTCAAACTCATAAAAAAAAACCAAGATTCTTTGTCAATGTAAAAACATCATACTCGTCGCGAGCTGCGTGTTGCGAATTCATTTTTTTGTTCTTTCGTTTCTCGCTTTCTCTTACGAATCAACGATAGCCCGTTCGCTGCGTTACCAGACGCCGCGCATATGTGTTTCATCGATTTCTCAATAACCGTATTGTAACGCAACGCTTACTATTTAAATTAATAAACTTTCACGTATCTGTATTATTCGTGGTAAAAAAAAAGAAACAAAAAAAAACATATACGGTATGGTAACGAGAGAGCCAGTCCCCAAATGAGTATAAATAAATTTAAAAAAAAAGTACTCTATAGTTGCCGTCGTACGAAATTCACGCGTCGGACACGATTCGCTTGCATTACGAAATAACGCACGTGCCTTTTTTTCCCTCTTTCGTTTTGCGTCCGTGATTACCGAACGACATGATAAACCGAATATTCGTATCGCAAAGGAAGCGAAGTATACGAAACACATCGAAAAATACCCCGGGTTAGGCAGCCTTTGCTTCTTCAAAGATTGCCTACAGCCTCTGTTGCACAGATATTAGCGGGGCTTCTTTTTACGTTATTTTTTTTTTCTTTTCTTGAAACGCTCCGCGTTTCGAGAATCCGCGTAGCCACGGAAACGCGTTCGCTTTTAGCACGTCCCAAAACAAAAATTCAGTTGGTCCAACGTCTCTACGAAATGATCAATAACTTGGTCAACTATTGCGAGTGAGGGAACAAAAGAAAACAAAAAAGAAATCGGCCGCGAAACGCCGGAAGTCTTGCGGTATTTTGGACTGTTAAATCGCACAATTTCTAGTCGGCTACTCAGTGTTTTCTCTTCCTCTTTTTCTCGGGTCTTAAATCATGGAGCCGTATGACGAGCGATTCCCAAAGTTCACGCCGGCGTGATATTCGAGCGGTGGGGTCTTGCTGTTCGTTTTCCAACCTCGGGACATTGGCTGATGATGACGCATCGGCTCAGACGCGTGCTGCCAGTGCCAGCAGCTCCGGCAGAAATATCGGGAACAAATCTGCAAAGAAACGAGTATCAATGCAGGAACAAAGAGTACACCCCATTTATATGGTAGAGAGATACGTATTTTTTTTTCATAAATCGGCGGAAAAATGGTTTTAAGGATGTTGTGTCCAAAATTAAAAATGGTAATAAAATTTTTTAAATTTGATAGGTCATTGAATCATTTGAAAGGTTGTGTAAAAATTTCACGACGATTAGGAAGCTGGCTACTGTTAAATTAGAATTCACAAATTACACGCAGCCTTATGGAAACTGAATTAACTTTGCAGTTATTTTTTTTTTTCTAAAAAATTATGCCATAAATACAAAAAAAATCACACTTGAGGAAAAACATATAAGAATATAGCGGCAACGTCGCATAGACCGAATGTAGCGGGAAATTTAAATACTCATTTTCGTTCACGGACGACGTTGTTTCTTGCACCATAAAACCACTTTTGTTTTTGATATATATGAAATAAAAAAACGATCATTCATAAATATTTCTTCTATTTCTTGATAACAAATAGCAAAGTTTGCTATTTGGTAATAGAATCGCAAAGTTACTTCAGTTTCCATAAGGCTGCGTGCAATATGTGGATTCTAATTTCTCAGTAGCCAGCTTCCTAATCGTCGTGACATCTTATCACAACCTTTCAAATGTTTAACATAACGACCTATCAAATTTTGAAAATGTTATCCCCATTTTCAATTTTGGACGCAACATCCTTAAACGCCTTAGGCATAGTCGTCTCAATATTTATCATCTCACCACTCATATTACACTGTTAATGAATATTGACTACAATATTCTCAGTACAAGCTCGCGAATATCGCGACTTTTATTTGCCGTATAACCTTTGCTTCAGAGTGAAGCATGGCAAGGCATATTTTTTCGGTTTCACCCGCAAGCAATCCACCGATTTCATTTAAGGATGTTGAATCCCTATGAAACATGTTAATGTTAATTGTTCAATAAATAGCTTCTTAAGCGTCATGAAATTTTTACACGACCTCCTGCATACTTCATGTAAAAACATACCAAATTTTCAGAATTCTATCGTTACTTCAACCTCCTTAGGGGTTGAAATAAAAAATAATAAGAAAATTCTGAAAATTTGGTATGTTTTTGTATGAAGTATTTAAGAGGTCGTGTTAAAATTTCACGACGATTAGGAAGCTCGTTATTACAAAATTAACATTTTGTTAAGAACAATTTTTAAAAGAAATTAAAAAAAAATGTATCAATAAACTTTGTTTTGCTTCCGTTGCAAAGTTACATCAGTTTCCATAAGACAACATTAAATTTGTGAATGTTAATTGTTCAATAACGAGCCTCCTAATTGTGAAATTTTCACACGACCTCTGAAATACTTCATACAAAAACGTACCAAATTTTCAGAATTTCATTATCATTTGCGATTGGGGACTGAACATCCTTAAACAGAAACTAAAATTCTTCTCATGCAAAACGATCAAAAATCCACTTGGGTATATGTTTTTTTAATCAAAGAACGAACCGCCACTTTACTTTTACTTTTCTGACCTCATATTTAAAAAAGTGGCTACATTAAACGTAACCAGTAATACTTGGAGGGGGGAAGGGGGTGTACAGTTTACGTATTTTGCATTTTGGCCAGTTAGCAAGCTTAAGGGGGTACATTCCATACAGTTTCGAACAACTTTGATAAAAATTTGGAGTATTGGGGGAAATTAATGGCGGATTCGTATTACGGGGGTAAAAATACATCGATATAGGATTAGAAAGAAAAAATTGAAATCCAAATTATTTTCCGATCTGAGCCAAAATTAAGTGGCTTCACGTAATCGTCGATATATTATTTTCGGTCAGAATTTCGAACTCCGATTTACACGCAATGTCTCCGTAGTCGTTTTCTCTTTGAAATTATTTGTTATTCATAGAGTTCCGATGATTTTTCGATGTTCGGCACAATTTGAAAGACGGACCATCGTTTTTTGCCAATTTTTCCATACCCCTTTGCCTCTTTTTCGGTCATTTTTTCAATGCATATCCCGGGAAAACTGATTGTCATATTAAGATTAACTGAGTGGCATTCTTTACGCAGACCAAAATCCTTTTCTGAAACCCTCCAATAAGTTTCTCACTCAGTTCGAACCGACGCTACGGCTGTTTGAAATTTCAGAACATCGGCGGTTCAAAAAAGTGACCGAAAGGGTCGAGCCATTTGTTTTCGACTTTTACACCACTTTAAGGGTCTATCCAATGGGAAATTGTTTACCGATCACAAATATCATGGTTTTTTTTTCTTTCGAAACCTCAAAATTACGTGGGTTAAACGCGAAAAGCGTGTATTCATATACATTCGACAATTTTTAAGGCCTTAGGCCGCATTAACGGATATAAAATCATGTGCGAATTGAACAACTTTTTTCGCATGAAAAAGTATTTCACTCATAAAATTAATTACACATCTATTTAGTATGAATAGAAGTTGAAGTTTTTGGGGAAAATAAATGGTGAATTCGTAATCGGGGGGTAAAAATACGTTGATAGAAACTTATGAAAAAATATTTAATATCCAAATTTGTTTTGCATCTGGACTAAAGATAAGCGTCTTCACGCAATCGCCTGTCATTTCTTCTCCGTTTCGATTCGAAACTCTGCTTCGCGCGCATTCCCTTCGCAACTGTTTGCTCTAAAAACTGCCTCTTGTTTCGTCAAGCTACGAATATTTTACGATTTTCGGCCGAATTTTCAAGTCAGACCATCGATTTTCAGGAATTTGTCCATATATTTGAATCGTAATATTTTGAATCAGTATATACATTTTAAATAAAGAAAAAAACAACCACGTTAAGAAACTTCAAGCACGGGGGGGGGGGGTTAATCTTGCTATCCAGCAAAAATGCAAAAGTACGTAAACTTTAATTTTAAGCCTATAAGGCTATAAGGCTGGTTAGCCAGAATTTCCGACACGCTATATTCCAAATAGCTTTTAACCACAATAGCAACGTGAGGCCGAGCGTTGTCATGTTAAAATGTTATGGACTCGTGTCTGGTCGTATATTCTGGACGCTTTTCGGCTATAGCTCGCTTTAAAGGGATCAATTGTGGCCCGTAGAATTCTCCCGTGAAACTTCCACAAGCATTCGGTGGGCTTCGGCTGCACTTTTCTTCCAATTGAAACAGAAAATCAACACTTCCCGCAAATGATGCTTATTTGGGACGAAATTCGACATTTTCACCGCAGTAAAAATTAGACTTGATGCGCAAAACTCAAAGGTCTGTAAACGATATTTGGTTAAGAGATGTTGATACTTCACGATACAGCAAAAATCAGCTGTTGCCGTCAACCATTTATACCACCTAGAGCCATCTTGTGAAAACGGACCGAACTAAGTTGTACACCTAATATTTATGGCCACGGCCGTGTAAACCGTGCGGACTCCGAATACTTTCTTTTTGAAGACATTTATAACCGTAAAATGAACGTTTTAAAATGTATTTTCTGTTTTTCACGAGTGCTTTTGACATAAAAAAATCCGACTGATTAACGTATTTCAACCATTAAATCATACCCATCAAATCAATGCAGAATCTCTACGTAACGTTCAAATTTATTGCAGCAAATGTTCAGTTACACGAGCGTCCGTGTAGTTTAAAATTTACCCCGATGTCGAGCAATAACTGTACCGTTTTTTATGGTAATTCAAATAACACACAAGTTGTTACAGTAATTATCATATATTCTTTCTCTTTTGGCATTCTCTTACCGGTTCCCGACAGAAGTAAGGTCCGTGTTGCACAGCGCACACCGAGCATACAGAATCTTCGATATACGGATCGATCTGAACCTGTTACCAAACGACGGAAAAAGAAAAACGATCAAAATTAAGTATTCACTTTTTCCTCAACAGGAGCACTACTGGATTCCATACCTTTTTGGTGAAGAGGGAAGTTTTTATCTCCACAAATGCTGTGGCGCATGCCTTCTTGTAGGAACGTTTGCTGCCGAACGTCACGCGAGCCGAGCCGATTGGATATTTCCACTTGTCCGTGTCGATGCCTGGCAATGTCGTCATAATTAAATTTCCGACTTTTTACAAATTAAATTCCACATTAAGGGGTCTTCTCAGTTTAGAGGCTAAAAAAGGCTATTTTCATGATTTTGATAGGTTTATATTATACATATTGATATAAAAGTCGTTACATTTAATAAATACATACACTTTCGAGATACCTAAAAAAACATTTTTTCATGTATTTATGTAACCGAAACAAACTTTAAACGCGTTTTCTCGAAACAACGTTTTCGGACGGCTCGTTGGTAAATTCTTCGAAACTACTGAACCGATCCTTATGAAATTTTAAATAGTCTATAAGTAATAGAAGTAATAGAAGTCTATAAATAGTGACTCGAACAAATAATTTTTCTTTCAATTGTATTTCGAAAATGTTATTCAATTATTTAAAAAATTCAATTAAGCGTAACAACTTTTATATCAATATCTATAATATAAAATTATCAAAAAAATTCACGAAAAGAAAAAGCCCATAAAAAAATTGGAAAGGGCTATTCAACTATCAAAAAAATTCAATTAAGTGTAACAACTTTTATAGCAATATCTATAATATAAAACTACCAAAAAAAACTCATCAAAATAGCCCTTTTTGCGCCTAAAGTGAGAAGACCCCTTAAATCCCGTAATAATACAAAATTGAGTAGCCAAGCCTGAAAGAAATAGAAAAACTGTTACTGATTTTAAAAAATGAGATCCTCTAAGAGCAAGTGTGCCCACTTTGCGCACACAGTAAAATTCCTACGTGTTACCCATTCAATAGATCTAAAACGGTCCATACGACATCTTAAGGGAGCTTTCCAGTGTGAAATTTTCAAAAAATCGATTTTTTTTTTTGCTTTATCGAATAGTATACACTCTTCCGAATATTCCCTGAAATTTTCATGCCGAAATTCAGATTATTTCGGTTACTGTACAGCATTTCTTGGAAGAAGGCAACGGAGCGCTACAGCTACAGCGAAACTTTGAACGCGTTTTTCTCGAAACAGCATTTTTCAAAACGGTGTCCAACTTGGAGGGCAGAGTTTTGAAGCTATCGAGTTGAATTTTTTACACAATATTCTTAACGTCATTGTTTATCGTGCTATGGAAGCTTTTTTTTTTGACAGCTTCCTATTTTTTTGTAAAAAAACTGCCAAAAAAAATGCTAAAATCGATACTTTTTGTTCAAACCGACGCCATTTTTGCAAAAAAAAAAAAAAAAGCCTCCATAGCACGAAAGCCAATTATATACCGATCAATAATCTTTTTGTGTTTTTTGTTTCAGATCAAAATTGTGACCCCCAACGTGGACACCACATCCAAGTGCATTTTCTGCAACAATTGTTTCATCATTTTTATAGATATTAATTAATAAATAAATCGATCTTTAAAAAATTGTTTTGTATTCTTCAATACCCAATTAATATACAAAAAAAAACCAGACCGATTAGATTATTTTTTCTTTAAAAAAAAAAATCGCGAAAAACAGCGATTTTTCGGGCTGTCACACTGGAAAGCTTCCTTAAAAGACTACCTTAAAAGGCTACCTGGAAGCCCGAAAAAAATTGCCAAATTCAGGATGTTTCTTGTGGAAAACGGTTAGAGAAAAGGATTCTTTTGAACACAAAGGTACATGTATTGAGAGCCTTAAAAAAAAATCACCAAATAATACCGAAAACAACAAAAAAACATGGCTGCCGGCAGATAATGATGTTTTCAAAGTGCAATGGACACGATATCTCAAAAATCACTTGATGGATTGTTTCCAAATTTGCAGGAGATACGATGAGGAACATTTACGGCGGGGTATACATTTACAACGAAAAAAAACCGACTATTTTTCTCGTTAAACAATAGAACTGTGTATGTAGAATATTTTCCGAAAGTTTCAAGGCGAAATTCGCAAATCTTCAAACGTTACTGCGAGAGCGCAGGGAGGCACGCAGAGATGGGCAAAAAGTAATTAAATTAACAATTAACAACGACAATCGCTACTGTAAGTGACTATTCAATTACTTTGAACAGATTACTTAAGTAATTAGTCACTACAAGTACCTAGTGCGATTTGTTTCCAATTCTATGAAAACTTCAAACGCATTCTTCGCAAAGCTGCATTTTTGTATTCGGCGTACAGGATTTACTCAATGCATCTGGGTAGAAATATTTATAATATTGTCACCTTATACTTGACGAGAATTGTTTTTGAAAAATCAACAAAGGAGCGACTTTTTTCATCCAAATTTTACACAAGTTTTGCATGAAGTGTTGATTTTTTTTGTAAATGCATGCCATTGTCTTAAATTTGAATTTTCTTCATTTCAATTACTGCCAAATAGGAACTATAAATGCTCTAACTGAGCAAATTTGTTGAATTGTTTGCAAATCAATGTCTACGGGAAGCTAGACCGCACGCCGATTCGCAAGTGTCGCGGCAACCTTGCTGTGACGCTGTGCCACGGCTGCGTCATTTTGATAATGAATGAATTAAAAAAAATTGTCTTGTATACTTAAATCTACGATTAAGTAGGTACGATCATTACTACGAACTTTCGGATTTGAAATTTTTCTATGATTTTGACGAATACTCTTTGCGCCTATTGCGAAAATTTGAGCTATTTTGACCGTTTAGTCTTTTCGCAATGAAACTGCAAAGTCGAGCACTTTGAGTTACCGAAGCACGTCGTCTTATGGAGACGGTCAACCGGAAGTGCGGTGATCGTGGTTTTTCTGCTCACGTATCCGGCTAAACCCGTTGAAAAACTGAAATTCGATAGATTACATGTAATAGATATTGTAAAAAATAAGAAAGTCAATCTTCACCGTGTAGTTAAAGTACTACATTACAAGAAAATTTCAATTTCCCATAACCCAGCTTTGTTTTGAAATCAATTTGAATAGAAGCCGCCACGAAATATGCAAGCAACAATTTATGGAGTTTTATCATTTATCACGTATCAATAATATGTATAATTATATTTTGCTTATCGTGTTAATGCCGCTGACGTAATTCAAGCCTATTTCAATACGCTTGAATTTTATTTTAATATTATTACGAAGATTACTACCGAGTCGTTGACAATTTAATTTTTCAGTTTTTATTTGTTCACGTGCAATAAATTCATCATTTACCACAACATTTGGCACACTATAATCGATAATACGAATAATCGACATAAGTAAACGTGGGTAATAAGTAAATGTGGGTAAAATTAATTCATATTCTTTCTTTGACCCTGTGGAAGTGATCGTGCCTCCTTAAAATATACACTACAGTTTGATAAATGTAAAATAATGAATTCTTAGTTTAAAAATCCTTCAGAATTGCTTATTCCTTCCCCGTCGAAATGTATATCCAGCCTCAAAGATCGTTGACGATCTCACTTTTTGAAAATCGATCTTCATTTTTCAATAGTTACGTAAAAACGACGTTTCTTTTTATAGATTTTGTAGTTCCAATTACAATTCGTCGGTAGTTTGTTTAAAAAAATTAATTAAAACATCAACGATCGTCAACTACTCGTATTCATTGTTACTTTGAATAACCCGTTCGGTTTTTAAATTTCAGATGAACCGTTTAAGCTCGAGCGTCTCCACCGCCAAATGTCGCGAAAAAAAATCTCATCGTCTGCCGGCGGCCATATTTTTGATGTTTTTCTGTATTTTTTGGTGATTATTTTTCAAAGGCTCCCAATAAATGTACCTTTGTGTTAAAAAAAATGCCCTTCTTTTTCATCAATCGTTTGCCAGTTTTTTTTCGAAATTTGGCCATTTTTTTCCGGCCTCTAGGCAGATGTTGGCTCAAAGTTTGTTTCTCCTCATAACCGGAAGTGAAAAAAGTCCCGTGAGACCAAAACGACTGCTCCGGAAAATTCTCATAGTTCTTGAACCGATCGGCGGATTCCCAATTTTGCATTTAGGCTTAGAACGAACGTAGCAATAGTGTAGTCTTTTTATGTCGCCACGGTGGCATTTCCACGAGTGTCCTATACGTCCTCAACGATTCAACGAGCATCCGGAAACAGGATACACGGGAAGTTGTACCTGCATAGATGACCTCCTCGAAGAGATCGTTCATGACTTTGGCGAGGCCCTCGGCGGTCAGCATGCCGTGGAGGGCTCCGACAAACACCGTCTTCTCCGGGTCTAGTTTCTGCGACGACGATTTCGAATAGTTGCTGTCGCTGATGTGCCAAGGTATCACTTGGACCTGACAACGAGAGTACACATGAACCAATAACGATCGATGATTAATATAATGCGAGCTGATAGAACTGATGTACTAATTTGCTCACGTCCTTGGGCTTCGATCGTTTGGGGGTGATCTTGTAGTACCAGCTTCTCTCGTCACCGAGGCGATGACTGCAGCAGGACAGCAACGCTTTCACCTGTGCGTCATAATCGTATCGTTGATGAATTCGACGACACGAGGGAATGTTTTGGCAAAATTAACAGAAAGAAAAAACTCGCTCTATTAAGGTTCCGTACATATGACCAAATAATATTTTTTTCTAACTAGATATTTAATCAGGTAATGCTTTCTGTCTTAGTTCTTAGGTAGTACCAAACTGAAACCATATGGGGTAATGATAGCTGAATAAAGCTTTGTATACTCCTGCTGTAAGCTAATAATGAAAATATATTAAATTATTGTTATTTAAATATTTACAATACCAAATTACTTATTATTGGAGTCAGTACCAAACAATTGCCAATGTCACATTTTTCGCAGAAAAAGAGGAGGCGAAGGAAATTAATGAAATATACGATCTAGTCTTTTTTTAATTTGCAATCTCGTTTCTTCCGTGACGTCAATCTCTCGTTCTTGGCTGGCACCGATTCCAAAAATAAGTAATTTGGTATTGGAAATATTTAGATAACAATCATTTTATATATTTTCATTATAAATTTATTGTTTTGTGTATCCAATAAATTATTATATACCAGGTGTAGAAGTGTGAAACCGAAATTTCCCTATAGATGGCGCTAGCCATCAGTTTAGGGACCGTAAGACCGCTTCTGCAGCGCCATCATCTCCCTCTAACAGCTGACGAAGATTTTCAACACGCAACAAGCCGAGTTCCCTACACCAGTATATTTTTCTATACCTTAAACATGTCGAGTTTTGTGCCTACGAACCACGGATTGGCGGACAGCATTGATTTTCTGTTATCATCTGAAGAAAACTGCTGCAGAATCGCATCGAATGCTTGTCGAAGCTTACGGTGAACATGCGCTTCGTAAAACACAGTGTTTCGAGTGGTTCAAAAAGTTCAAAAGTGGTGATTTTGACGTGAGACACGAAGAGCGTGGGAAACCACCGAAAAAGTTCGCGGCAACGAATTGCAAGCCTCATTGGATGAAGATGATACTCAAAATCAACAAGAACTCGTGGATCAATTGAATGTGACGCAGAAAGTCGTCTCCGTTCAATTTTATCATTTCTAAACTATAGACGTGTAATTTTTACAAAAAATTCCGGTTTCATACTTCTACACCTGGTATAATACATTACGAATCGGCGTTTGTATTATGTATACACTAAATTATTGCATATACTACATTATGAATCGGCGTTTTCAGTATTTGTTGTTTAAATATAGTATATGGTACATAATATACAGAAATTCCAAATTCCTAACGAGTTTAGTTTTTGAGATAGACCCCGTAACGAAAATGGTCTAAAACTGTCAACTTTGACGGCCCCCCATTTCTTTATTTTTTAAGATAAAACTGAAAAATATTTTTCCACTCTACTCAATGAGCTTTAAAAAAATGACACCCCTTATGCCAGGGTAATAAAAAATAAAATTTCTCTTCCTTTTTCATGTATGGGACCCCGATGAAAAATAAGTAAATTGAATGTCTTATTCAAGTGTCGGTTTTGGATCAACGTTCTACACAAAAAATCGAAATTTCAGATCTGCAAATCATTCCGTTTACGAATTAGATACCCGTGAAATACGGACGGACAGACCGTAGAGTGCCATTAACAGGGTTCCGTTTCCGCCCTTTGGGTACGGAACCCTCAAAAGAGTATCTCACTTGTTTCTCCGACTCGAAGATGACATAGGCGTATCCTTTGGGCTGATCCTCCGAATGTTCCTTGCCCGGCCACTCTACGCGTATTGGGCCAAACTGCTTGAAAGTCGATACGAGAAGAGATTCGGTCGCATCCCACGGTACTCCACCCAGAAAGACCTTGGACGAGTAGCCCGACGATTTGGCCGTGCGCTTCGGCAATTCTCCGGACCACGTGCACGTCGCTTCGCAAAGTGCTACCGTAAATTGCAACGAAGGGAATGAAAAACTGCCTTTTCTTTCAAACGCGGTTTTCCACTCACCTCGCGATACATTGGCTTTCTCAACTATGCACACTGTCGTACAAGTACTCAAGAAACCGCGTTTCAACGAGATTCATCAATGTTCGAGTTCGAAAGAACCAAACGACACTTGCACGGATTTGATGAGCCAACATTTTTTACATGTTCGGTATGTTTGTTCATTTTGTTTCGTGAGTACTTGGAATTATGTTCTATCGAACAGGGACCAGACGTGTATTTGCAAATTTTGTCTGGAACGCGGGACTGAGAATTTTTCTACAAAAGGGTACTAGGACCTGACCCAAACAAGCATAATTGATTTCAACGAATCTACACTAGCCTAACAAAAATGTAGTGTCGTCTGTAAATTGTTATTTTTCCAGCCTGAAATCAAACCGGGGCATTGGCGTTACCGCAGTTTTTTTATGGAGGGGCAGGGACTGGCATAGAAGTGCTTTCGGTCACGATCATCTTTTTTTTAAATACAATTTGCATTATAGTCGATAATCACGTAACATACATAAAATATGAAGCTTCAATTATTTATTTATGTTAACATATTAAACTCTTGCAATACCTCAAAAAATAATCAACTAATTTTCAATAGTTTTTTAATCCAGTTACCAGTCTTTGAAATTTACTTTCACTAGGTATGCAATTAAGGAGGTACGATCACTTCCACGGGGTCAAAAAAGAGTTTAAATTTATTTTACCCACAGCTGCTCTGATTGATGTTTACTATATGTTGATTATTCGTATTATCGATTATAGTGTGCCAAATGTTGTGGTAAATGATGAATTTATTGCACGTGAACAAATAAAAAGTGAAAAATTAGATTGTCAACGACTCGGTAGTAATCTTCGTAATAATATTAACGTAATAAAATTCAAGCCTATTAAAATAGACTTGAATTACGTCAGCGGAATTAACACGACAGGCAGAATATAATTATACATATTATTGATACGTGATAAATGATAAAACTCCATAAATTGTTGTTTGCATATTTTGTGGCGGCTTCGATTCAAATTAATTTCAAAACAAAGCTGGGTTATGTTTGCCAAACGCATCAGCTGTTACTCGCGACGTTGGGTGCTATTTCGTCGTTCTGACCATTCTCAACCGGAAAGTGAAACTTTCTTGTAATGTAGTGCTTTAACTACACGGTGAAGATTGATTCTTTTATTTTTTACAATATCTATTACATGTAATCTATCGAATTTCAGTTTTCTAACGGGTTTGGTTGGATACGTGAGCAGAAAAACCACGATCACCGCACTTCCGGTTGACCGTCTCTATAAGACGATGTGCTTCGGTACCTCAAAATGCTCGACTTTGCAGTTCTATTGCGAAAAAACTAAACGGTCAAAATAGCTCAAATTTTGGCAATTAGCGCAAAAAGTATTCGTCAAAATCATATCAAAATTTCAAATTCGAAAGTTGAATTCGTAATAATGATCGTACCTCCTTAAATAAGTCTTAGTTTTCTATACTTTTTTTTACAAATTGACGCAACACTTTTTTAGTTGGAATTTTTTTTAACAATGTCATTATCTATGTTCAGCAGTGACATATAAGATTGTTCCTGAAGATATGCGCCTCATAATAGAAAAACTCTCACAACCAGTGGAACTCACCGGGACTACTATTGTTGCTTAGAAAAGTTTATATAAGTTAGGGCTGTACTTCTTTCTAATGTGCTTTCTTAAATATCTAGCATTTATTTCATAATTTTTAAATGAATAAAATTAATCGACTATTTGAATTGTTGTTTTGGTCCGATTTTTTTCTGAGCTGGATTTCTGGGGGTCTATCCCTGTCCACTTCTGGATATGCGGATATCTAAGAACGTAGGAAATTTTGTTTCGTCTCCGGGTTTCACAGAAGTTGGTGTGAAAACGACTGAATCTTGTTTCCTAACCTTTTGTGTATAAAAATAAACGCTTTCAGAATTCGCCTGAACTTTGTTAAGGTAGTCCTATCGCTTCACACTAGTCATACCACTGATCATACTTGAGACCTGTACGACTTGGGATCTGTTATATTTTTCACATATGCAAAAAAAATAATTTGTAATAACTGAAAATTTCCATTTATAAACTGTTTAATGAATGATCACGTTTACTTAGAAAAATGAAAAAATAGCTATTCAAACGATTCGCGTAGTATTTCTAGGTTTGATATTTGGCAACATTGGTTCTATCTCCGTCTCTTTTTACTCATTCAGGCGAGTTTAACCTCCATGCTTTTCAATGTCGATCTGTCAAAACAATGTCAGGGGCGGAAAATGTAAAGCATCGTATTCGGGCCACGACTGGTAAAAAAGCGTGGAAAATTTGTGTCGGTTAAAAATGAAATATGTGTGGAAATTCGAATGAGTGAGATGAGGTTACGACTACAGTCGGCTGTTGCTTTGCTGTCACGTCCCTTTATCGTAGCAAGTGGTAATAAATCCAATACCGGAAGTTCAAATTAAACTTGATATTACATGGAAATTAGGTCAATAAGCGTATTTTTTTCTGAGAGCATTGGATTACTACGAGTGTTAAGTATGTAAATCTGATTATTTTTAAGAATCTGACGAATTCTCACTATTGTATACACTTTTGTAGCGACCGGAAATTGGGTTTTTATACGTCGTCTCGGGATCCTTTCACAAAAATACGCATTTTTATATTTCTTTTCTCTGTAATAAGGTCGATAACCGACCCTGAAATTTTACAGAGACCATTATTGATACATTTAGTGAAGTTCGAAAAAAAAATTGTGTAAATCCTTTGCATTGAAGACTGTCGATAGGACTACCTTAAACTGGGACCAAACGGTCCCAGACGATCATTACCTGCTGCATTGCGATGACATCTGGCAGCGCGATCGAGGGACAAATAGGGTTCCAGAAGGTTTGGAGCTTTGTTAATCGGCATCACGTAGTTTCCGGGCGAGCAACAATGATGATGACGCATGTTGGAGTGTTGCTGCTGCTGTTGATGATACTTCTTGACTGCCATACGCTGATAAGCAGCAGCTCTGTTTCCACCGTGATAGAGTTCCAAATCACGCGGCATCAGAGCGCTCAGTGGCGGAGGATAGCAAGAGTGCCCGGATGAATTGAGCGACAGGCAATTCTGAGGAGAAAAAGATAACACAATCAATAGTACACACCGATCGATCAGCGAAATTACATGCATTCTCGGATAATTTGAAGAAAAAGGTAACGAAATTCTCATCCACGTACTCGTACCATAATGTCAGAAAGCGAACCGTCCACGCTGCTGTAACCGCTCGTCTCGGAATCGGCCGGGGAGTTCGAGCGCGAGCCACCGAAGCCGAGCATGTGAGGGTATTCCAAAGTTGGACTGCCGCAGTCGCTGAGGGAAAAAAAAATACCCGTTACAACGAAAGCGAATGAGTGGGGAACAGATTTAAGGGGGTACACCTCTCTGGTAACTTCAAAAAATGGTTTTTTTTTTGCATATTTTTATAGTGTGAACTTTCAACAATATTTGAAGACCAACCGGACCCTGAAATTCTAGAAATTGACGAAGTTACACCTATTTTAGTGGAACAGTGTGGTATAAAATCATGTGCGTATTTAACCATTTTTTTCGTATGAAAAGGTGATGCACTCATAAAATTACACATCTATTTAGTATGAATATCAAGCTGTTAGAAAATATATATTATTTTTTCGATGTACAAAATGGCCGACTACTAATACTTTCTTTTATCTTTTTTTAGGCGCTCCGCGGCGTGACATTTAGCATCCACAATTTTTTACCTAAAGCAGAAAACAAAAATTCTCGTCAATCTATATTAAAATACCTAGATAAGAACGTACGGAATTTAAAAAATATTGTTTTATTCAAAAGTTGTAGGTATTTGAACTTAAGAAATGAATTTTCAGTGGAAAATTTTCTTATAACTGCTCATAAAATGAAAAGTTTTCGATTAATCAGAAATTCCGTACTAACTTCCCTGCCAAATGCAATTAGGAACATAACTTTTAAACTTGCAGTAAATCGAGTGAAAATTGTTGAAGTTCTTTGTCACGCCAATTGGAAAAAAGCCGTTTCGAGAAGTTTCGAGTGGTCGGCCATTTTGACAATAAAAAAAAACATTCTAACAGATTGATAATTTAAAAAACTCATTAAAAAAAATCATTTTTTTTAAATCAATTTAAAAAAATCAATTTTTTGAGCCAATTACAAAAAATCAATTTGTATTAATCATTTTTTTGAAAATTCTACAGTGATGTTACCCCTTAAGATCAACGACACAAGTAGCCACAAGTTTTCCAGTTTCCCCGTGCCCTCGTGCGAATACGATAAAGTATACAAAGGACAAATAATCCTTTGGGTCAACGAAATTATTCGTTTAAAGGTGGTCAACCGCATATTGAGGTGAAACCCTAAAATATTTTATTATCCCGAGTATTCGTTACTTCGAAGGTTAAATTTTTCAAAGCGATTCAATAAAAAATTCTTTTTTTTAAACTATTTACTTGGATTAATTAAATTCCCAATGACGGATTCACTCAGTCCGAGGGATTTTTTTTCAATTTAGTTTCTTAGGACAGAATGGCTGTGGAAAACTTTAGGCGGCCGCGCAGGAACGTGAAATAGCCAAGTGACAAGTAGAAGGGACGAGCTCGTAAAAACCCCCAAAGGCATACGAATAAACATTGTAAGTCAAATAAATAGCAATCAATTTGTAATCCAAAACCCGGACGAAGTATAAGAACAAGTTACCGTTAATAACGAAAAATTCCATTTTTAAAACATAATTTGCATCTTCAAAGTGTTTGAAACACGTGGGTAAAAGGATATTCTCATATTTAAAGTATTTGAATTTAAAAGTATATTAATTTAAGTATATTAATTTAAGTATATTAATTTAAAACTAGTAGCTGAGGCGTTCGGAGCGTTTTTCCGGACGCAGCATTTTTCAGATTTTTCAATTTTTTTCTTTTGATTGATTTTTTTTCAATTAAAAGGAAATTCAATTTGCGGGCCATCAGGAAGCGATTTTTGTCAAATCTTTTAGAAAATTGATTTAGAAATTATTTTTTCGTCCGTCGAAGCAAAAAAATTGTTTTTTTTTTTCAAACGGCTGCCATTTTGTTATCCAGGGGTTTTTCCTGAACACAACATTTGCTTTTTTCGTATCAGAAACAAGACGCGTCCGGTCACCTGTAAGCAGGTGAGCCTCTGATGGGTCTGCCATAGTAGGGCGAATTTCCCGGCGATGAGGGAGAGCCAAGATTGAAGTGAGACCGATTGGGCGGTGATAGCGTCGGGCTGCTGCTGCTGTTGCCGCTGTTGGAATAAGTGTACGGATTCGAGTGGACGCTACCCGGGGTGCTTGGACTTCCGGGTGTCGTAACGGAATTCGGTGTACCCGGCACGTCCATGTTCGACGAGTTCGGATAGTATCCATGAGTTTCTTCGTATTGCTGAAACGAAAAATAATCGTTTGTGAAGCAAAGTTTATATATTCAGAAATTTAAAAAAATAAAATAAAAACTTTGTTACATTCATGGTATTGAAGTTTGCATCGTTGGAATGCATCGAAGAAGTTTTTGTTTTCGTCTTGGCCACTTTTTTTGTTGGCACATTTAGGCTACGAAAGTCATCGAAATATACTCGAAGATCATTATTAGGGACTTATTGAATCTGCACCAAAACGACTTTAGGTAGCAATTAAAATGAGGGAATGGAAAAAATGAAGATTTTTCGTTGCGTTTCCACGATGTAAACATCAACACCATGTATATTCGATGATTAAGCGCACACGCATTTTGCGTACATTTTCCATCACAATCGTTTTGAGCGTCAGGTGCAAGTACATTTTGACAAATTATCAAATGATTTCGGAGTATAATTAAGGCCTTAGGCCACAGTAACGGGTATAAAATCATGTGCGAATTTAACAATTTTTTTCCGTATGCAAAAGTGATTCACTCATGAAATCAATTACACATCTATTTAGTATGAATATCAAGTTGTTAGAAAATTTTTTTTTTTTCGATGTACAAAATGGCCGACTACTAATATTTTATTATGTTATCTTTTTTTTAGGCGCTCCGAGGCGTGACAATTAGCGTCCACAATTTTTTACCTAGAGCCAAAAACAAAAATTCTCGTCAATCTACATTAGAATACCTAGAGAAGTACGTACGGAATTTAAAAAAAATTTTGTTCTATTCAAAAGTTGTAGGTGTTTGAACTTAAGGATGTTGTGTCCAAAATTGAAAATGGTAATACATTTTTTTAAATTCGATAGATCATTATGTAAAACATTTGAAAGGTTGTGTAAAAATTTCACGACGATTAAGAAGCTGGCTACTGAGAAATGAGAGTTCACAAATTACACGCAGCCCTATGGAAACTGAAGTAACTTTATTTTCTTAAGTAACGAATTTTCAATGAAAAATTTCGTTATAACTGCTCACAAACTGCACATGAAATGAAAAGTTTTCGATCAATCAGAAATTCCGTACGTACTTCTCTGCGAAATGCAATTAGCAACAATAACTTTTAAATTTCAAGTAAATCGAGTGAAAATTGTTGAAGTTATTTGTCACGCCAATTGGAAAAAAGCTGTTTCGAGAAGTTTCGAGTAGTCGGCCATTTTATACATCGAGAAAAAAAAAATATATTTTCCAACGACTTGATATTCATACTAAGTAGATGTTGAATTAATTTTATGAGTGAATCATTTTTTCATACGAAAAAAACGTTGTTAAATTCGCACATGATTTCATACCCGTTACTGTGTAAGGCCTTAAGGATGTTTGTGAGTTTTAGAGAGATACCACCATGGAAACAACAATTGGATGCTGTTGCTCCGTTTGTGTCAAGCCTGTATGCAACATTTCCGATCGATCCATTAATGCTTTTGACAATTATGGAGTCTTCAATTTGCAGTTGTTTTCCATGCATTCTTATGGAGCCTTGTTTCACTCCCACATTGAGACTCTTACTTTCTCATACTGTGAAAAAAACCTCACGAAAAAGATGGTACTTAATGTTTCAGATGTTTTGTGTGGATAAACTATGTAAACATAATTGTAGTATAAGAAAAAGCCTTTTCTCGTAGAAATTGAGGTATCGGAATGAGCGCAACGCCATTCTCGGAATCTATTAGAATACTTTACGAAAATCGTCTCACATTCCTCGATAGGATTTTGCAAAATGGATTTTTTCGCATGGGATTGAAGTTTGCATCGTTGGAATGCAACGAAAATTCTTTTCAATTCCTTATTTTTATTGTTATCCAAAATCATATTTCGCAAATTCGTTGTCGATCTCTAAATAAGAATCCTAAAAAATGATTGTATAATTCTCGTAGCTCAAACATGCCAAAGAAAATTTAAAACAAAAAAAATCATCTTCGTTTTATCCGAACAACGCAAACTTTAACGTAATTTTTTTCGCTTTCCTCGCGGACCGCGTTTTTGACTTGGCGAATGTAGTCTCCGCTTGTCTCATCCGGATTGGTTTGATCTTTCAAGTGGCTAGGCTACTGTAAAAATGGCGAACGCTCGTTCGTCGCTTGAGGTAAATCAAATTGAAGCGTCCAACAGATGGCGCAGGAATCGCAGATTGAAGGTAAACTTATTATTACAACGATAGAACTGCTAGTAAAACTTTAAGGGCGTTTTTCTCGAAACTGTGTTTTGCAAAACAGTGTACACGATTTCCCGACATCTAATAAACGGATTGACTTGAAGTTTCATCTAAACATTTATCTTTCATTTGTTTTTAACAATAATCTCATTATGCCTCGAAAAATCGAAACAAAATAGCAATTTTTTTTTATAATAGAATAATACTTTATGCGCCTGTTGCCAAAATATAAGCTATTTTGACCATTTAGTTTTTGCGCAATAAAACTGCAAAGTCGAGCACTTTGAGTTACCGAAGCACGTCGTCTTATGGAGACGGTCAACCGGAAGTGCGGTGATCGTGGTTTTTCTGCTCACGTATCCAACTAAACCCGTTGAAAAACTGAAATTCGATAGATTAGATATAACAGATATTGTAAAAAATAAGAAAATCAATCTTCACCGTGGAGTTAAAGCACTACATTACAAGAAAGTTTCAATTTCCGGTTGAAAATGGTCAGAAGGACGAAATAGTACCCACAGACTTAGCAACGTCGCGAGTAACAGCTGATGCGTTTGGCGAACATAACCCAGCTTTGTTTTAAAATTAATTTGAATAGAAGCCGCCACAAAATATGCAAATAACAATTTATGGAGTTTTATCATTTATCACGTATCAATAATATGTATAATTATATTCTGCCATCGTGTTAATTCCGCTGAGGTAATTCAAGCCTATTTTAATAGGTTGCCGGCTGATTTTTTTTTGTCTTTTTAGTCCGTTTTTGTGGTGGATATGTTAATATTATTAGTACGAAGATTACTACCGAGTCGTTGACAATCTAACTTTTCAGTTTTTATCTGTTGACGTGCAATAAATTCATCATTCACCACAACATTTGGCACACTATAATCGATAATACGAATAATCAACATAAGTAAACATCAGAGCAGCTGTGCGAAAAATAAGTTCAGACTCTTTTTTGACCCCGTGGAAGTAAACTCCTTAAGACCACCCCTAAACGGACTTTTAACGACTCGCAATAGTTTTTGCGATTCTGAGTCAAATTTTTTTTTTTACGCGCGCTGACTATATACATATATATCTGCTACATTTCCGTTCATACCTATATATGTTATCGCAGTGTCCGTTTTATCCGAACATAAATACCCCAAATAAAACCAAACAAACACATCCAAAAAAAAACCTCAAACCCAAAAACTGTTGTGCGTTGCCATAAAATCCCTCTAGGGGTTGTCTTAAAATATCAAAAGGAAGGTTTCTGCTAAATTTGAGCTCGATCCTAAGGGAGGGGGGGGGGGGGCGTTTCCGCAACCTTATCCATAACTGCTTTAATTATCAATTCTTTTAAACGAAATTTCATACCCAACTTCGTTA
>OX632362.1:18003991-18135324 GCA_951751655.1 Ophion costatus | reverse complement strand
TTTACACGCGCCCGCACACATTTTCCCGAAATTTCCTTAAATTCCAAGCCGCGGCACGATATCTCAAGCGCGCAGCTACTTTCTGTCAGTTTATAAGAATTGAGCCGCCCGGCAGTGGTCGTTTGACGCGACTTTAACGGGCGGCAATAAAGCGAGGAAAAAATCCTCGCTCGTACAATATTTGGTATTTTACGAGAGTTCGGAGCATCTTGTCCCAGACGATTGCACATATATTATGAGTTATTGCGATGGAGGTTGTTTTTTTTTCCGACCGTCAGGACGCTTGGCGCGTTAAGACGCTCGCCATTGATCCTTCCGCGTGTCGCACGACGAAACGAATAATCGCTTACGCGGCTTCGTCTTTTTTTTTTAAGGCCTTAGGCCACAGTAACGGGTATAAAATCATGTGCGAATTTAACAATTTTTTTTCGTATGAAAAAGTGATTCACTCATAAAACCAATTGCACATCTATTTAGTATGAATATCAAGTTGTTAGATTTTTTTTCGATGTACAAATCAGCCGACTACTAATATTTTCTTTTATTTTTTTTTTGTTAGATTTTGTTAGATTTTTATTTGAATGTTCATTTATTCATATGGCATTGAAGTTCGCGTCGTTTTGACGCAATGAAGATATCGTTTTTTTTTTCGTATTGCTGTATTTTTTTCGCCTATTCAGGCTGCGAAAATCGCTTGAGCAGTCTTGAGGATTCTTATTCAAATTTGCAACCAAAACCGGCGGAACGAAGCTTTTGGATGATGACGATAATAATAAAGACGTAAAAAGATCGGGAAGACGTTGCGATGCAACGATGCAGACTTCAGCAGTACTTGTTTATAGGGCAAAAAGTAGAATATCTTCGCTTGAAATGCGAAACGTGGGAATTTTTGTGAGATCCGAATTCGCACGGGGTCGAAGTTTGCATCGTTGGAACGCAACGAAAGTTCTTTTTTACATTCGTATTTTCCATATTTCTATTATTGCAGATCTTTTTTGCGGATTTATATTGTAGATCGCTGAGTAAACATCTTCAAAAATGGTTTAGGGATTTTTGTAGGCAAAATCTATCGAAGGAAATTAAGGGGTCGTCGCGGTGTAAAATCTTCAAAAAATCTATTTCTTTCGCATTATCCGATAGTGTAGACGGTCGTAAACATGCCGTTCATATACTTACAGGAACGTAAGTAGACCATTTACATGAAAATTCCGCACTCGAAACTTGAAAAGCGTTTTTCTCGAAATGTCGTTTTTCAAAACGGTGCACACTCTCAAAGGAAGAGTTTGCAAGCTATCCGTCACAAATTTTCGCACAATATTCTTCACGCCATTCTTTGCCTCGCGATGGAAGCTTTTTTTAAATCGTCATATTTTTTTCAACGAAAAACTTTCGAAAAAATAGGCTATACATGATACTTGTTTTCAAATCGTCGCCATTTTGGCAATTTTTTTTCAAAGACGTTTTTAACCTTTCAAAAAATGTAAAAAATTAAATAAGCGTTAGAAAAATTATTTTCCCTTTCTTCACGAGTGCTTTGATTTGATGATATTGAAGTTTGCATCGTTGGAACGCAATGAGTGTCCCGTAGCCCAAATTTTTGGCAGATTCAGGCCTCCAAAATTACTCAATTTTTTTTCAGTATCCTTATTAATGATCTTCGACGCGTAAGAATACTTCATACGTAAAAAAAATTTTCGATAATGACGAAAATGAGGCATTAAAAAAATTAAAATGAGCTTTTCGTTGCATTCCAACGATACAAACTTCAACATCGGCGATTTGGCATTAAAAAATCAAACTGATTAGCGTATTTTAACCATCGGGAAAAAAAGTCGCGAAAATGATCTACTTTTCGACCCGTTGCACTGTGATTCCTTAAAGAAATTCAGAAATATCAACTTCCGTTGCGACGATGCAAACTTCAACCTCGTTAAGGGAGCTTTCCAGTGTGAAATTTTCAAAAAATCGATTTTTTTTTCTGCTTTATCGAATAGTATACACTCTTCCGAATATTCCCTGAAATTTTCATGCCGAAATTCAGATTATTTCGGTTACTGTACAGCATTTCTTGGAAGAAGGCAACGGAGCGCTACAGCTACAGCGAAACTTTGAACGCGTTTTTCTCGAAACAGCATTTTTCAAAACGGTGTCCAACTTGGAGGGCAGAGTTTTAAAGCTATCGAGTTGAATTTTTTACACAATATTCTTAACGTCATTGTTTATCGTGCTATGGAAGCTTTTTTTTTTTTGACATCTTCCTATTTTTTTGTAAAAAAAACTGCCAAAAAAAATGCTAAAATCGATACTTTTTGTTCAAACCGGCGCCATTTTTGCAAAAGAAAAAAAAAAAAAAAAGCCTCCATAGCACGAAAGCCAATTATATACCGATCAATAATCTTTTTGTGTTTTTTGTTTCAGATCAAAATTGTGACCCCCAACGTGGACACCACATCCAAGTGCATTTTCTGCAACAATTGTTTCATCATTTTTATAGATATTAATTAATAAATAAATCGATCTTTAAAAAATTGTTTTGTATTCTTCAATACCCAATTAATATACAAAAAAAAACCAGACCGATTAGATTATTTTTTCTTTAAAAAAAAAAATCGCGAAAAACAGCGATTTTTCGGGCTGTCACACTGGAAAGCTCCCTTAAGTTCGCAGCGTTGGAATACAACGAAAATCGTTCTATCTTAATTCCTCAAATGCAAAGCGGATTTTAGTCCCGTACGTGCCTCGATCATTTTTTTATATGCTTATCTGGCGATCTGAGACGCACATCGGCTGCAATAATGTTGCAAAACAATCAAAATGGCGAAATAAAATATAAAGAATTTACGTTGCACTACAGAGATGGAAATTTCAACAATGTCAATTTTTTTTTCGTACTCCCAGGTTTTGTGTACCAGTCGCATTGTATTTTGTCGTATGAAAGGCCTTCCATTAAAACGGTCGATTCGTATGACCGTACGAGGACGCGAGTATGTGTCGTTCATAGCGCAGGGATCCGTGAGTCATGATAAGAGAGCAGCTAAATCGAACGTCTTCGATATTATTCTCTCTCTCTCTCTCTCTCTCTCTCTCTCTCTCTCTCTCTCTCTCTCTCTCTCTCTCTCTCTCCCTCTCTCTCTCCTACATCGCGGATGCAACACATCGTGTATCGACGGCAATTCGTAGATACTACTTTCCGATCGGCGCGAGAATAGGACGAAAAGTACATGCTCCTCATTGAAACGTCATGTGCAGTTTTCGTGTGCGTCACAACGAAGGTCCGCGCGTTTTTTTTTTCTACATCTGTACCTAGTAGCAATACGTGTGTACTATACGCGCCCGCGAAACGTCCCAGCAAAAAGGAGCATCTCTCAATCGCTTTCAAAAGAGCATTCAGTGGTTCGTTCCGCTGGCGACAAAAAAGCGGTTGCTTCCCCACTTGAAGAGTAGTTTTTCACGACTGGCAAACCCATTTTTCGTGGATTTTACAATTAACGGGAAAAAGTAAGGACACATCTTCCGTGGTTTTTCCATTGATATTGAAGTTTGCATCGTTGGAATGCAACGTCATTGTTTCTTCCTATTGCAATGGTTTTTTTTTGACAGATGGAGGTTACGGCAAACTCTTTTCGAGGTTCTCATTAGAGACCCACAAGCTAAATCTATCGAGAAATACTTTGGATAAGGATAAAAATGAAGAAGAAAAAAGAATTTTCTTTGCATTATAACGATAAAAATGAAGAAAAAAAAAGAATTTTCTTTGCATTCCAACGACGTAAACTTCAACAACATGTTTTTTTCGACCGGAAGCAGCCCCGAAAACAATAATTTCGGTGTGGATAGGTTTGATCGAACTCCAATTTGATTATCTTTCTCAAGGGATAACACCACTCTAAGATTTCGGAAAGATCGTTTTTTTTTTTCGTTTAAAAAATACTTTGGGGTCATAAAAATCATGTGCAATTTGTCCTGTAACGATTTTTTTTCTTTAAAGGCCCAATCGATTTTGCCGCAGCGCCTCGGAGCGTTGCGGCAAAACTTCTTTCAAACTGGGAAGACGGATTACTCGAATACTTTCGCATGGATCTATTTGAAATCTCGATAGTAGCTTCACAATTACATTCTCTGTGGGAGTTCGTAGCCGTTTTTTCGATTAAATGTAAACTTTTTTTTTATAAACAATTTACTGCCTATTTTTTGGGCGAAAAATCGATTTATTTCTTTCAAATTGCGCACACGTATGCAAAATTTGATTTGAAAAAATCCCTACGTAGTCCCATAGCTAATGATACATAGATTATAATTGTTTTTTGGTTTTTGTTCCAGGTCTTGTACTTAACGAGAAAAGCGTCCTCCCGTGAAGCTGTTTGTAAAAAAACACGTTTTTTCGAGATGGGCTCCGTCGCCGCCATTTTGTATAAAAATTATAATAATTTTTTCATTTATCGTTCTATGTGTGTTAAATAACCCTTCTCAAAAGAAATCCTATCCCTTTCTTCGTACTCCCAAAACAAATTGTCAAAGTTAGGCCTTTTTTTCTGCCGCGAGAGTGGCGTTATCCCTTAATCGAACTTTTTTTCCCCTCTAGATATTTCATTCCGGACCCCATAGTTCGAGAGTTGCCGCGAATTTTCGAAAAACTACACTCCTGCACGAAAAGCTGAATAGCCTTGCGGAAAAAATCGGAAAACCAATTTTTTCGGCTAATTGGAGGTAAATCCGGGCCTGTTCGAGTCCTGCCGAGACGAAATTCGTGTCGAAGTTTGCATCGATACAATGCAACGAAAAGAATTTTTTTTGATTGCTTTAATTTTTTTGGTCGATTTAGGCTGTAAAAATCCCTCGAACGTTTTTACGTATTCTCATCAGAGATTGTCGACACCAATTTGCAAAAAAAAAAAAAAAAAAAAAAAAAAACAGGCTCCGGATAGTAATAAAAATAGAGAAATGAAATGAATCGTTGCATTCCGAAGATGCACCGAAGATGCATCGAAATTCCTATTAACGATTCCCAAAAAATGGCACGTGTCTTTTTGAGATCAGGAGGATCGCAATAAACCATGACGTTGAATTTTGCACCGTTGGAATGCAACGAATTGCCTTCGCTCATTTTGCATTTCTTTAATTCATGCTTATCCAAAGCTTTCCTTTCTTTTTGACAAATGGAGGTCATAAAAGTTTAATGAGAATACGTAAAAACGTTCAAGTGATTTTGACGTAAAAAAAAAAGGAATTAAAAACAATTGATGTTCGTTGCGTTCCAACGAGCGAAAGAAAAACGCGCAGAGAATAAGAAATAAGCTTAATGGAGCTTATTCTCTTATCCTTCGAATGCTACCTCCAACGTTGTTCCGGGCGTTTTTTTTTGGTCGTTGCAAGGCAACCATAGGTTTACAACTCTGCTGGAAAGTTAATAAATTACTTTGGTACAAATTTCAAGTGCCAAGTGAATTCAGGAGAAAAAAAAGTTTTTTTCTCTCTCTCTCCCTCTCTCGTTCTCTCAGCCGTCAGAGGAGCTTGATCATCTACGTGGCGGCGTGAATGATGGAGTGGAATAAAGAAAAGCTGGAATTTCGGGCTTCTCGACGGGGGAGGGTTGGAGCCGATCCAATTGGGATGATGATTGTTCGGCTTTTGTGTAGCACTGCATGCAGCCAGATGTCACTTTCACCGGCGCAATGCCGTCAATTTAAAAACATTGCGATTTACCAGCTTGCGTCTTGACATTGACAGCAACGATTTTTACGCCCCCGATACAATTGAATAAATCTCCGTCGTTTCGTTAACGGGAGATATACACCTAGGAGCCGGAAAAAAGGTCATTTTTGGGAATTTTTTCAAGGAAAATTATGTGAAATTTCGGATTGGGGTTTTAATTATATAAAAGTATATACATTGAAAAATATGTTTAATTTTCTTCATTTAAAAATATCAAAAATATACAAGGATATTGTATGATTCTTGGAGCGTCGTGAAAAATATATTTTTGATTTTTTGGTTTATTTTTGGTTTTTTAAATAAAGAAAATTAAACATATTTTTCAATGTATATACTTTTAGATAACTAAAAGGCCAAACCGAAATTTCAAATAGTTTTCCTTGGAAACATTCACAAAAATTACCCTTTTCCGGCTCCTAGGTGTACATCTGCCCTTAAGGCAGGATTCTACTTTAAAACTTTGAAAGGCTAAATTGGATGAAAACACCCACCTGGAACACGTCGAAGGCATATTATATGGCCCAGGCATCGCTGATTGAGGGTAAGATAATTTTTTCTACGATTTATCACTCACCAAAACTTTAAACGCGTTTTTCTCGAAACGACATTTTCAAGTACCGTGGTCGTCATAACTCAAAAAGTACTGAACCGATCCTTATGAAATTTGGAACACATATTCTATATGTGTGTACCAACCGACCTAACTACAATCAACTTAAAATTTTGATTAGAACTATTTTTTTATTGCAAAAAAAGACCCAAAAAAAACGCATTTTTTTCGTATTTTAGCCGCCATTTTGTTAATTTTGCACGTATATAAAATATTCTAGTTAGGTCGGTTCCTGAAGGGATACTGAACATGAAACTATTTGATTTTTTTGTTTCAGACCATCCGTCGGGAAGATTTCACGACCACGGCAACGGTACCTGCTTTTCGAGGCGTTGGCTTTAAACATATTTTACGTGTACAAAAAATGAATAAAATACATTAAAAATTTTTTTTTTATGTACTTAAAGAGTGTATTTATTGAACAGTTTAAACCCCATATCGATATCTTTAATAGTATTCTCAGAAAAAATTCACGAAAATAGCGTTTTTTTCATGGTTTCAAAGTAGAATCCTGCCTTAAGTTCAAATATCTACAACTTTTCAATAAAACAATATTTTTTACATTCCGTACGTACTTTTCTATGTATTCTAATGTACATTGACGAGAATTTTTGTTTTTCGTTCCAGGTCAAAAATTGTGGATGCTAAATGTCACGCCGCGGAACTTAAAAAAAAAAAAATAACGAAAGAAAATATTAGTAGTCGGCCATTTTGCGCATCGAGAAAAAAAAATTTCTAACAGCTCGATATTTATACTAAATAGACATGTAATTAATTTTACGAGTGAATCACTTTTTCATACGAAAAAAATTTGTTAAATTCGCATATGATTTTATACCCGTTAAATTATTTTACCTACCATTCTTGTCTATAAATAGTGACTGAAATAAATAAAAATAATTTTTTATCCATTTCGAAAGTGTCCTTATCAAGTGTGAAAACTTTTGTATCAATATCTATAATATAAACCTATCAAAAAAAAAAAAAATGCATGAAAATAGCCTTTTGTAGCGTCTGACGTGCAAAGACGCCTTGAAGAAAGAAAAATATCGAGAACGATTATAAAACGAGTGGAGCTTGATCGGTGCATCGGCCGCTGACGATTGTTGCGATTCTCTTATGGTTGTCATAGATCCCCGTAATTGACAGGCAAAAATTGTTTTTGCATATCGTCCATTGAATGAAATTTCCTCCGAGTTTCAATAATGACGCCTCGTCGCTCGGAAGATAATATATTCGGGCAATGCTGACCTAGAGGCTAGATATTGTACCGAGGAAATTGACCGGAGCGAGAGAGGCAGAGAAACGGATTCCGAGAGACCAAAAACGTCCATAACGACATACAATTACCCATCTTCACGAATATCGTTCTATAAAGATTCGACACCATCTCCAAGCTATTGCATTTCTCATTTTTCTTCATTTCCACACTACGATTAATTCGCGAATCTCGAAAGCAAATTTTACGAGGCAATTTTTTCCAAAATCTTTTCTCGAAATTTTCGACTTTTTGTTTTCAAATCGATTTTTCCGTGACGATTCGTGCATTGAATGTCATTGGGCGTGGGCGGTTAGCTTTCGCAGGGCGAAACATTT
Source organism: Ophion costatus (assembly GCA_951751655.1). Lineage (NCBI taxonomy): Eukaryota > Metazoa > Arthropoda > Insecta > Hymenoptera > Ichneumonidae > Ophion > Ophion costatus. The sequence continues at coordinate 18,127,406 of OX632362.1, read as the reverse complement.
TACCAACCGTGTAATTCTGATGCGACGAGCCGCGTCCTTGATTCGGTGGGTTTGTTTGCGCAGGATACTGTTGACGATGTCCCGACGAACCGATCGACGATTGGCTGCCCATCAGAGAGCCACGGGGCAGGCTCAGACCGAAGAGATCCAAGATCGACATGTCCGCTGCGGAGTAAAACGATACGGAAATCTTTCGATACAACGAATTCGTATACACTCTTGGCCTACATGCGTTGCGCCGGTTCGGCAAGGACTGGACATTTCTTTTGCTCGTTGACAAACGAGAAACAACTTTTTTGCCTACCAACAGTTTGACACGAGATTCGTCCCCGTTGCTGCCACCAATACACGTACGATCGATTGACACAGAGGGCGCGACGAAAACGTTTTGCATTTCATCGATTATCATACAAAACGTGATACATTTCGTTCACGGTTGTTGCTCACTGTTGACTCGGAACTTCCCTGACTTGCAGGTTGTCCACACGGGTTTTGCAAACGGCCCGGATCAGGGTCAAATCAAGACTTTCTTTTCATCAAATATACATTCGTTGAGTTAAGGGGTTACCCCCACTTGCGATTTTGAAAAAATCGATTTTGTTTTATTGCATTTTTTCGAAGTATAAGTATCTGAGAATATGTCCTGAAATTTCAAGTCGATCCGAACAAAATTGACTGAGATATGAGCGTTGAAAGAGAAGAATCCGTGAATTGAAGAACTGAAATTGAAACTTTAAACGCGTTTTTCTCAAAATGGCATTTCTGAAGTCGGTGACCAAGATTACTCGAACACTAATGAACCGATCTTCTTGAAATTTTGCGGGCTTATTTAGTACATAAAAATGTAGTCTTTAATCGTTCGTTTTTTTTTTTTTCCAAAAAAAAATGGGCGATTTATAGCCAAAAAACGGCCGTTTTTTTTCGTTAAAATCGAACCATTAACTTTGACTGTCCGCCATCTTGTGAAAAATGAATATTTTTTAAAATCCTTCGATTAAAGACTAGTTTATACTTATATTTGACTAAATCCATCCGCATTTTTTTTTCAGATGATCCACTTCGCCGCAATGTTGGTCACCGCAAACCGTGTATATAAAAACATTATTTCATTGACGGCCATTTGCCACTAAACAATGTAATATTTTTCAATAAAAAAATTACTGAAAGTTCTTCAAGATGTGTTCTTTAAGATAGTATATTGATCGTTTGAAAATTTTTTGTAGTTTTCTTTAAAAAAATTCATGAAAAAGGCCTTTTTTTGCGCTACAAGTGGGGGTAACGCCTTAAAGACCATGAGTTAAGGGGGTATACCAGTGTGACAAAAAAAAAACGATTTTTTTGCCTTTTTCGACAGTTTATACTTTCAAGAATATCCTGTAGACGGTTGAAGGCCGTAGCTCTAACTCTCCTCGAATGGCAGCCTTCTAAAGAGCAAACGCTCGTAAGTATCAAATGCCCCAGCTGAAGCTTTAAGGGGAAGGTAGGGGTTCGCATTTTTGAAAAATCGATTTTTTTTGCCTTTTCTTGTAGCTAAACATTTCAAGAATATAGTCCCAAAATTTGCAAGTCAATCAGAGCAAAACTCTCGAAGTTATTGACTATTTAGTCCCGCTCCTGTAACACTGTAGCTCGCGTTTCAAACTGTAGCTAACACTTCAAACGCGTTTTTCTCGAAACCACTTTTTCAAAGTCCGTGTTCACTGCCATTTGAAAACTACATGACCGATTTATTTCAAACTTGGTACACACTTTCTACATATAAAATACTTCCCCCCAACGGTTAGTTTGAGATTTTTTTTTACATTGAGGGGGTGTTCCACCCCCAAAATGGCGGAATTTTTCGTGAAAAATAGCACTTTTCACTTTACATGACCACCAAAAATTTGGAAATGAAAAAAAAAATTATCAAAGACCGTTGGGGGGAGGATTTGATGATACTTTGACTAAATTTTAATGGTACTTGATTTCAGATAATTTCTAGCTGAGATGCAGTGAACACCGCGAATCGTGTTTTTCCAAAAGCGTTCTTGGAAAAGCTTTGTCACCGGCTTGTTTGTGGATATTATCGCGTACAAATTTCACGCAATGTTCTTGAAATGACACTTAACAATGTACAAAAGGTTTCAATAAATTGACTCTATCCATATAGATGAAAAAAATTCGCAAAAAAGTGTTTTTTTTCACGCTGAAACCCCTACCCTTCCCTTAAACGCGTTTTTCTCGAAATGAGATTTTTAAAATTTGCCGACATTGTAACTCAAAGAGCAATTATCCGATCGACTTGTAATTTGAACCGAGTACTCTTGAATATATTCACTCTACAATGACGTAGGATATTTTTGATTGGATGAAAATTGACGATTCCGCATTGAAAAAAACGACCATTTTATAGGCAAGAAAACAGATGTTTTTTTTCATAACTACGGCATTTTGTTAGATTTTGATATTTTTCGAAAATCGTCATTGTACACGAAATACCTTGCAGTTTAACGACATTTTTTCGTTTTTCGATTTCGGCTACTCAATCGGCCGGAATCGTGTCAGCAGTGGAGGAACTTTGTTTTTTTGGCGCCTCGGAAGGGAGCTTGGATCTCAATATTTTTCTATGCAAAAATGATGTAGTATAGGTCAAATATAGCCAAATATATTCTCAATTTTCTGAAACATTTAATTGAGTACTTTTCTTCCAAAAAATTCCCGAAAATCACTCAAATTTTCAGCGTTCACACTGGTAGAGCCCCTTAAGTCCCGTTTCCACCATACTAGTATTCGTAAACGTTACGAACTATGCGAGATAAATTATGTACGTGGAAATTAATCATTTTTGTGAAAAAAAAACATAATATTTTCAACTGACATGACGAAAAAAATGAAAATCTCGATACGATTTTTCTATTGAAAAATTATGGTGAACTGAATAACATAATTGTTTTTAAGATCAAACATATGGAAATGTTAAAAATTGTAATAAAATAAAAAACACTGAAATTCGAAAAATAATTTAAACATCATTGAGTAAAAAAAATACATTAAAAGCAAACACAGAATCTGTTCTTTATTGTAAACAGAATTTTTTATGCCGGTGACGATAAATAAGAAATAAATATGAACACTTATCTGTAATACTCGTGATGTGATTGTGGATCGACAGTTCGAATGCTTTACAGTAAATTAGTTTTCATTATTGTGCAATATAGAGCTCAGTATAGAACTTTTCAGTATAGAGCTTTACAGTAAATTAGTTTTCAGTATTGTTAACTGTCAATGTTTGGCACTGACGCAACTTTGGTGAATATTCGAAAGTGGGGCTCCTGCTAGAATCAGGTTAAGGGAGCTTTCCAGTGTGAAATTTTCAAAAAATCGATTTTTTTTTGCTTTATCGAATAGTATACACTCTTCCGAATATTCCCTGAAATTTTCATGCCGAAATTCAGATTATTTCGGTTACTGTACAGCATTTCTTGGAAGAAGGCAACGGAGCGCTACAGCTACAGCGAAACTTTGAACGCGTTTTTCTCGAAACAGCATTTTTCAAAACGGTGTCCAACTTGGAGGGCAGAGTTTTAAAGCTATCGAGTTGAATTTTTTACACAATATTCTTAACGTCATTGTTTATCGTGCTATGGAAGCTTTTTTTTTTTGACATCTTCCTATTTTTTTGTAAAAAAAACTGCTAAAAAAAATGCTAAAATCGATACTTTTTGTTCAAACCGGCGCCATTTTTGCAAAAAAAAAAAAAAAGCCTCCATAGCACGAAAGCCAATTATATACCGATCAATAATCTTTTTGTGTTTTTTGTTTCAGATCAAAATTGTGACCCCCAACGTGGACGCCACATCCAAGTGCATTTTCTGCAACAATTGTTTCATCATTTTTATAGATATTAATTAATAAATAAATCGATCTTTAAAAAATTGTTTTGTATTCTTCAATACCCAATTAATATACAAAAAAAAAACCAGACCGATTAGATTATTTTTTCTTCAAAAAAAAAAAAATCGCGAAAAACAGCGATTTTTCGGGCTGTCACACTGGAAAGCTTCCTTAATTTTCTTCGAGGGTTCAAACAAACCGAAAGAATAGTTAGCCTGATTCTAGCAGGAGCTTCGCTTCCGAATACAACAAAGAATATTAAACTATACAATGAAAAATAATATAAATATTAAAAACACACGAAAATATTTATTTTTATAGTGTTCAGTTTATTCGTCAAGTCGACTTCATTTTTCGTAATTCTTGCAAACGTAAATTCTGAGAAAATTCCAGAAAATTTCCAAAATTCCCCGACTTTTTCCTGATTGTTCCAGGAGGAAAGAAATTCCCTGAGTTTTCCCTGTTTTCCATGAGCGTAAAGAATATATAATAAAGAATATCAGACTAAACAATAAAAAGTAATATAAATATTTACAAAACACAATAATATTTATTTTTATAGTGTACAGTTTATTCCTCAAGTCGATTTCATTTTTCGTAATCCTTGTAAAAAGTAAATTCTGAGAAAATTCCCGAGAATTGCCAAAATTCCCGAACTTTTCTGATTGTTCCGGGAGAAAAGAAATTCCTTGAGTTTACCCTGTGATCGATAAGCGTAACAACCCTGTCATTGGAAAATTCGTTGGACTTATCAAACTGCCCGAAATTATCATGAAATTATGGATGATTGGAAATTACCTTCGGGATTGGGTGCTTTGAGAGACGAGTAAAGCGATTCGTTAGGTCGACTCGAGTGAAAGGAGCCCTTGGTGTTCGGGCTGCTCGATGGTAGATCGAGAAGCAAATTATTGATCGACTGCAACTGATGTATGTGCTCGCGCTGATGCATCTGGATCTTCTCCCGATGTTGCAATAGTTGTTGCTCCCTCTCGCGCTGATGCAACTGCATTTTCTCCCGCTCGACACGACGCTGCTGCATCTGCAGAGGATCACCACCTTGTTGCAGCGAATCGCGCTGTTGCTGTTGAAGTTTCCGGAGATTGTCGCGCTCCTGTTGCGTTTGCAGTTGCAGCGGATCGCAATCCATGTGAGACGATAGTTGGAGCGATGGATCGCGCTCGAGCTGTTGCTGAAGATTCAAAGGATCTCTCTGCTGTTCCGCGCGCTCGAGGCTCTCCGCCGTCGTGTTCTCGGCGTCGTAAGACATCGCCAGCTGAAATTGAAATTGGTTTTTTCTTGTTCTTATCGTGCACGGTGTTATCAATGGACAGGAATGACGAGTGTGGCTTCGAAATAAGTAAAAGCCCTCAAGGGCGTACGAAGGAAATACAGGGTGTTGGGAAGGTCGATGCAAAGCCTTAAGGGGGTGATAGGTCACCTCGTTAGGAACATAACCTAACCCAGATTACATTAGTCAAAAATCTAATTTCGAGTTATCAGTTGCTTACCATGATAATTTCGACTTATCGTGGTATGATTTTTGGATTATTTAAAAAAATTCGTTAATAACTCGTTTACCTCTTATGTGAATTTTTTGGATTTTTTCATTTCACTTCTGGAAGTGAAAAAATCACTTTCGGTGCCTTCCAAAGATTCAACGTCATTCGAGAATCGACAGTCATAGTTGTTACGAATTATTGACTCAGAAATTCCCTGACTTTTCCAGGTTTTCCACACAGGTTTCGCAAATATTTCAGGGAGATTGGGGTCAAATAAAGAACTTTTTCAAGATCGATTATATAACAATGTTAGATATTGAAATAAAAAATTTTAAAAACTGAAATTCGAAAAATATTTTAAATACTGTAAAGTGGGAAACAAATATATTGATAGCAAATGCAGAACCTGTTCTTTATTATAAACAGAAATTTGTATGGCGGCGCCAATAAATAAAAAATAAATATGAACACTTACCTACAATAATAATTGTGTGGTTGTGTATCGCCAAATCGAATGCAAATGTACAGAGCTTTAGAGTCAATTAGTTTTTAGATTTTGAATTTTTCAATTTTTGACACTGACATATATCTTTTTTTATATAATGAAGAGTAATGTAAATATCAAAAATATACAAAAATATTTATTTTAATACTTTTCAGATTTTTTTTAACGTTCATTTCATTTTTCGTGATTCTTGCAGAGTCAATTTTGGAAAATTTCCAGGAAATTGTCAAGATTTCAGGAAATTTTTTGAATTGCAGGAATTTTCAAGATTCCAGGAAATTGTCAAAATTCCAGGAAATTTTCAATATTCCAGAACATTTTAAAAATTCCAGGGAATTTCGAAATTTCCAGGCAATTCTCAAAATTCCAGGGAATTTCGAAATTTCCAGGGAATTTTCAAGATTCCAGAAAATTTCGAAATTTCCAGGGAATTTTCAAGATTCCAGGAAATTAAAAAAATTTCAGTTTTCAAAATTCCAGGAAATTTTCCAAATTCCGCGAAATTTTCCAAATTCCGCGAAATTTTCAAAATTCCAGGAAATTTTCAAAATTCCAGGAAATTTTTAAAATTCCAGGAAATTTTCAAAATTCCAGGAAATTTTCAAAATTCCAGGAAATTTTCAAAATTCCAGGAAATTTTCAAAATTCCAGGAAATGTTCAAAATTCCAGGAAATTTTCAAAATTCCAGGAAATTCCGTCTCAGAAAAGACGGAAAATTCCGTCTTTTCCCGGATTATTCCAGACGGAAAGACAGCCGATTTCCCGGTTTTCAATATGCGTAATAGCCATAACAGTTGGAAAATCTGACAAAAGATACGAGTAATTTTCACGATCTGTTTGATCAACCAGGCCAAAGGATCCTGCTTTCGACAGCGCCTCGCAACTTTCCTAGATGTAAAGAATTCACGCTGGAAATTTAAGGGGCTAGACTACTGTGAAAATGACAAACGCTCGTTCGTCGCTTGAGGCAACTCGAATTGGAGAGGAAGGCCCAACGTATGCTGCAGGAATCGCAGATTGGAAGCAAACTTCTGATTACAACGATATAACTGCTAGTCAAACTTTAAACCCATTTTTCTCGTACCTGTGTTTTTCAAAACGTTGTCCACGATTGACTTGAAATTTGGTACACTTAATCGTGTAATAGTTTAGTCTTGACCGACGTTTTTCTTCTTAACATTCTCTTCACATTAGTTATTAGCAATAATAATGTCATGTTTTCTCGAAAAATCGGGTAGAAATTTAAACAATTCTATTTGATGATCGAAACACAACTAAACGTTCGGTCAAGTGTTAGCCAATATTATCTATTTTCAGAAAAAAAAAAACGTCGTTTTTTCTGTTTCAGATCAACCGGGTCGCCAAAATCAAGTACACCGTTGAGCTCCTCACGTTCAAAGTTCACAAGATCGTCCGTAACTTCTCCAATTATTAATACTTTTCAATGAAGTTTAGTACACAAATTCATGCGATTTTCCAAACCTACTTATCGCTAAATTTTTTTTTTTCCAACCCTGATTTTCGTCCCGTCACAGTAGCCTAACCCCTTAATATCCATAACCGAGCTTTGTCCCTTTATTATTCTCCATACGATTCGTTGGTGTATTCGCCAAACAACAGCGACAAGGCACGACTCAAAGTTTTCGTTTTGCCCGTCTATTGCTCGTCTTCGCCATAAAATCACGTACACAAGTATGCGTAGCCCAATTGGACAACAAGCTTCGTGGCAAATTTCAACCGCTCGCGTTTGTATCGTCACGTTTACATAGACATCGGCACAAAAGAAATATAGGGCTGGAAGGACACGTGGTCCGAGTTCCGAGAATCGTATAGGGTGACGCAGGAAGAGATGCGAAAGTAGACGCCGAATAGAAGAAACAAGGAGGAAAAACAAAAGAATTCCTCAGGATCCGGGCACAAGAAATTGAGGAAAATTCTCATAGAGCAGAAACTTTACGATTAGTCGATGAAGAGCTATCGTTTCCGAGAATCAAATCGCTCCGATCCACGAATTTTGAGGAAAACTCACGATTTTCGAGGCCGCTTCGAGTTCCCGACAATTAGCGACCGTCAATACGAGCAATAAATCGTTAAATACACAATCGTCTATGCCATCTTTTGAAATTTCAATATTTCGTACGAGATCGAAAAAATCGAGCACTGCTTTCGCTTCAACGGCACATCCGAACGAGTTATCATCAATTATCATCTGGTCAGACTCTCGTTATCCCAAACATTGATAAAACGCGGTTTGGCACTTGCAAGCACACTTTTTCCTCAATAATCGCGAAATAAAGAATTGCGACGCGACGATTATGCAATTTTGTAGGTAAATAATTATTATCGTGCCCAACTGCCTTCTTGAAGGGAATCAATACATATTCGCAATTTCCTCGTATCGAAAGTCGCGCACAGTTTTTCCAAAATATTGTTTTCCAATCATTAACAATGATGCCATGATGTTTCGTTAATTTTTGGAGTGAAGGTAAAAAATTGAACACAGAGCTCTCTCTCTGCTCGGAACCACGTGCCTCGTGTACTATGTTCGTCCGACCAACAGGCCAGGCTCGGAAGTTTGTTTATTTTTCACGTGTACTGAAGGGCACGCGTCTCTTCGCGAGAGAGAGAGAGAGGAAGCTGCCTTGCAATCGTGGCTTTTCGACGCCGCACGAGCACGCAAATTTCAACGTGGCCTCACACAAAAGAATTTCCGAAATTCTCGGCCCGGTTGACAAAATGTACGAACTAGAGCGAATTCGACGAAAAAAGCACGAAAAATATTGCCGTTATATGTAAAAAGTTTCGCTGTTAAAAAAATATTCGGTTACCTGTTGATACAGTGATGCCATCGTGGAATAAAAAAAAATAAACTATCTTCTTTCGCGCTTTTGTCTCTTGCGTCGTTCGTTCCTTCGCGCGGTCCGAAAAGTCTTTTCGTCAAAACGACGCGAGGAGACGTTGATGGGTGATACTTTTACGAGTTGACTAAGCTCACCAAAACGATATACTACTATCCCAAAGATAGTAAGACGAGAATATAAAGCGAATGACGTTTTGATGTGAAAAAAAGAATTACACACTTGACTTTGTTGCGAATAAATTAATATAAATTAACGACGAGTCACATTGATGGGGGCAGGGGACCGAAAAGAAAAACAAAATGTTTCGTTACTCGATAACGCTCGACGGGCGTAATTGCCCACCGGTGGGTCTCAATGACTGCTGCGTTTGTAAATGTAAATCTCAACGATCCATTTGGTAATGCAACGGTTAATTTATCCGAAAAGTATATGTGCGTGTTTCGTGGATTCTCGAAATTATTATCTTGAGGACGTCTCCTCGTTCCCGTTACGAGGACGAATGACCGATTTAACAATGTAGTGTAAATACTTTTGGGAATACAATGTACGATACGCCCATTCTTGTCCGCGTCCCTCGCGCTAGCGAACTGAATTGAATATTTGCCGGTACGCGCGTTCACGCCTCGCGTCGCTTCGCGAGGCGTAGGGTGAGCTTTTTTACGCGGGCTCGGCTGGTGGGGGAAACCACGTGAATCCCGCGACGCCAGAGCGAAACACATTAACGGGAGATATACACCTAGGAGCTGGAAAAAAGGTCATTTTTGTGAATTTTTTCAAGGAAAACTGTTTGAAATTTCGGATTAGGGTTTTAATTATGTAAAAGTATATACATTCAAAAATATATTTAATTTTATTTATTTAAAAATATCAAAAATATACAAGAATATTGTATGATCCTTGGAGCGTCGTAAAAAAATCGGTGCCCAAAATTTCTCGAAAACCAATGAACCGATTGCCTTGAGGTTTTTGTGGTTATTCTATACACCATTATCTAGTACTTGTCATAAGAGTTTTTTTTCCGTTACTTAGTTTTTGTTTTATAGGCAAAATAATAACTAATTTTTGGCCCAAAAATCACTATTTATGTTAAAACGTCCGCCATTTTGTCATAGATCGATATTTTCAAAATCGGCTATGACAAGTACTAGATAATGGTGTATAGAATAACCACAAAAAACCTCAAGGCAATCGGTTCATTGATTTTCGAGAAATTTTGTGTACCGATTTTTTTACGACGCTCCTAGGATCATACAATATCCTTGTATATTTTTTATATTTTTAAATAAAGAACGTTAAACATATTTTTCAATGTATATACTTTTAGATAATAAAAACCCCAATCCGAAATTTCAAATAGTTTTCCTTGAAAAAAATGCACAAAAATGACCTTTTTCCGGCTCCTAGGTGTAGATCTGCCCTTAACGGGCTACATCTATCTAGGTGGGTCGAAAAAGTACATTTTTCAAAAATATTTATATTCTATCGCGATAAAATAATCGCATCATTTTTTTGTTTTGACATTACCTTGTTACTACTTTCAAGTGTTGAAAACTTTTTTTTAACAAAACAAAATGGCGGCGTTATGCGGTATTCCTTTAGGCGTTTTTGAAAAACTGCTCGGATAGCTGAAAAAGTTATCGATCGATTTGGCTGAAATTTCGGGAGGTTTTCTCACTCTAACATTATCAGAAGGATATACGTATAAAAAAATGAACGAGTATAAAATTAAAAATTATGTAGGCTTTGTAATGAAATTTTCATATTCTTGACCATATTTCGACAATTTTTACCGCAAAAAAGGAATTTATTTACGCGATAACCTTAAAACTTTAGGTATATCCTTCCAATAATGTTATAGTGAGAACCCTTCCAAAATTTCGGCCAGATCGATCGATAACTTTTCGAACTGTAACATGAGCGGTTTTTCAAAAGACGCCGCATAACGCGGCCATTTTGTTTTGTTTGCAAAATAATTGTTTTTAACACTTGAAAGTCCGTTATAAGATAATGTACAAAAATTTCAAATGATGCGATTATTTTATCATCTTTAAAAAAATTCATGAAAAATGACTCATTTTCAGGCGTCTAAAGGAATTTCCCCCCTTAAGGCCTTAAGCCACAGTAACGGGTATAAAGTCATGTGTGAATTCAACAATTTTTTTCGTATGAAACATTAATTCATTCATAAAATTAATTACACATCTATTTAGTATGAATATCAAGCTGTTAGAAAAAATATATATTTTTTTCGATGTACAAAATGGCCGACTAAAAATATTTGCTTTTATCTTTTTTTTAGGCGCTCCGCGGCGTGACATTTAGCATTCGCAATTTTTGACCTAGAACGAAAAACAAAAATTCTCGTCAATCTCCATTATAATACCTAGAGAAGTACGTAGGGAATTAAAAAAATATTGTTTTATTCAAAAGTTGTAGGTATTTGTACTTAAAAATGAATTTTCAGTGAAAAATTTCGTCATAACTGCTCAAAAACTGCAAATTTTTCGATTAATCAGAAATTCAGTACGTACTTCCCTGCGAAATGCAATTACGAACGTAAATTTTAAATTTGAAGTATATCGAGTGAAAATTGTTGAAGTTGTCACGCCAATTGGAAAAAAGCTGTTTCGAGAAGTTTCGAGTAGTCGGGCATTTTGTACATCGAAAAAAAACATTCTAACAGCTTGATATTCATACTAAATGGATGTTTAATTGATTTTATGAGTGAATCACTTTTTCATACGAAAAAACATTGTTAAATTCGCACGTGATTTTATACCCGTTACCGTGGCCAAGGCCGTAATAGTTACGTAAAAACGACAACGTTTTTTCATAGATTTTCTATGCTTGAGTTTCAAACCGTCGCCATGTGGTTAAAAAAATTATTTAAAAAATCGACGATCGTCAACGACTCGTATTTATTGTTAACTTAAATAACCCGTTTGGTTTTTAGATTTCAGATGGACCTTTCGAAGTGTTCACCGCCAAACGTAACGAAAAAAATTCATCATCTGTCAACTGCCATGTTTTCGTTCTTCTCCGTATTTAACATTTTTTTTCAAGGCTCAGTAAATGTACCTTTGTGTTGAAAAAGATCGGACTTTGGTCATTTTTTTGAGCCTCTAGGTAGAAGTAGCCGCTTGACTACCTCTCTGGCTTTTCTCACGCGCGATCCCACCCGTGAAAACCGAAAACCCCCTTTGTCTACGCATATCACAAGAAAAATGGTCCCTTCCATAAAATAATTCTACGAAAAATAACCACGGTTGCTTTGTTTCCGTTTTATTCAATATTCTATGCGGGCCGTTTGTTTCCGTTTCATTCAATATTCTATGTGGGCGGTGGACGAGTCCATCATCGGATACTCCGGGCTCATTTCGCGAGTCGAATAATTAACAACTACTTCGCGCGAACGTTCAGCCTTGTCGGGGGTATTTTCCTCAGTCTTGTCGGTCGACTCCTCGCCCCATCGTGAGAACAGATTAACGCACAGCTTGTTGAGATCCTGATCCCGAGCTCCGGCCGGTCCCGCGCTCGAATTCTCGACGGAATCCGTGGTTGCCTCGGCGGGCATGTGAACTTCCGGGAATTTGTATTTCGGCATTGTCGTTGGAGCATCTGAGAATCGTATTTGTTCGGTTACTTCGCGAATGGAGACAGCGCTTATATTCGAATCATTATTTCACGATGGGCTTCCAGAGACTGTTCATTTTTTGTTTGTTCGACCGTGAGCTCTACAAACTTTCCACGTCGGGCGTGATTTACGAGCCTATCATGAGAATTACTGAGGATCGAACGCTCCACCGATGTACGTTGAAAAATCTTCTTTTTTTAAACCCTACGTTGACACACCGAGTCATTTTGACCCGGACGAATTTTAAATAAAACGCTCATTTTCCCACAATTGAAAGTTTTCAATAATGGTTTTCCATTTCATTTTTAAGAGTCTTTTAAGAGTCTCGATTATGCAGACGTATTGGAAAATGTTTAGAGTGTACATCTCGGAAGTTGATACATAACGAAAAACGAAAATCAGATTTAATAAAATATCGAAAAACATAATAACGATGGGCCTGTATGCATAACACCAAATTATTCGAGACGAAAATTCTCCGAATTAAAAAAATGGCGATGGTTCACAATGGAGAAAATCATTAAAGCGAACGGCCAAAAAGTCGAGCGGTTGAAATCGCGGAGGGTCAAAATGTCGACCGGCCCGGATGGCGAATCGAGCAATACGTTACTTGCGCCTCAGAGTGAAGCTGCGAGATGGCGCTGTCGGTCAGTCGGCTAAAATATCGTAAGGCAGTCATCCCACGTGACGGGCCCCATCACGTTCGCCATTTTGGCCGTTCGACCTTTCAGCGTTCGACATTTCGGGCCATCGGCATTTTGCGTTTCGATATATTGCTTTTCGCCATAGACGGTATTACGCATATTAGGCACTCGCTATTTTCTGTTTCGGAGATATGGGTGTTCTACGTTTTTCGATCCTGTATTTTTATGTTCCGAATTGCAGACAATCTGAATATTCGTTTTCGAATAAATTAGCTCTCCAATAAATAATGGTTCGATTTATAGTCATTCGATTTTTTTATCAGTCGAAAGATAAAATTTCGAATAATTTAACCTTCGTTATTTTGAGAGTTCATAATTTTGCCGTTTCGAAATCTTTGTTGTTCTATATTTGGTCATTCGACATTTTTACCCCCACCCCAAGGAACATCACTTGATGCATTGCCCGTACGCTCCCTACCAAAAGTGAGTTTGTCTGAGAATTTTCAGTACTTTGCAATAACATTAAAATCGAAAAAAGATCAACCGTATTGAAGATGTTAAGAACATTAGTTTTGAATAATAAGAATGCCAAAAAATTATATATAAATTGTTTAAACAAAAATTTGTTCAAAAAATCTCCGGTACATTTGATGTTTTGTGACATTAAATGAATTACCATATTTTTCTTAATACATATGATTTTTTAAAGAATTTTTTCTCTATTTCGAAAATTCCGTTTTTGGAATTTTTCAGAGGCTGTACCTATGATTTTATACCCGTTACTGTGGCCTATGGCCTTAAGTGTCCGCCCTCGATGTTGTCGAAAGTTATATGTGTGATAATGCATTGAAAATTATGGGGATATTACGATATCCGTGGGCCCTAATTCTGACCACGCAGCCGTCATATTAGACCCAAAATATGACTTTTTTTAAGATCGGCAACCATAAAAACTCGACCCTTAAGGGGGCGTTAAAGTTTGTATGAGAGAACATATTTTTTTTGTCAGATTTACTTGAAACTTGGCATAAATACTGTACAATACAAATAATTAAAGGCGTATTTCAGCAATTTCCAAACTCTAACTTTTAAGGGGGTTAAACGGGAGTGCCTACGTTTGCATATGAAAACATATTCTTCGAACAAATTTACTTGAACCTTCCTCGCTGTTCGGTGCGTGTAGACCGTCAAGTAGTACTGTTAACCCCTTAAATGTTTCTGTTTGGCTTGGCATAAATACACCAAACAAATACATGTTTGATTATTTGCATTGGAGTGTATTTATACTAAGTTTCAAGCACATCTGACAAAAAAATATGTTTCATATAAACTTTATAACCCCCGTTTTGCCCCTTAAGGGTCGAATTTCGATTTCAACCACTCTTCAAAAAAGTCTTATTTAGGGTCAAATATGGAGACTGCGTGGTCAGCATTAGGGGCCACAGAAATCGGAATACTGCCGAAATTATTACACGTATTGTTTTTTATCGGCGGAAAAACGGTTTTAAGGGAGTGGAAACCGCAGTTTCCGCAGGCAGTCCACCGATCTGAATGAAACAAAAAGCAAAATTCTTCTAACGTGAAGCAGAGAAAAATCCACTACGGAAGTATTGAAACAAACTTTATTCAAGGGTGACACATCTTTCTCCTCTTGAAACGGTTTTTCCGCCATAAAAAAATACGAGTCTAATGATTTTCAATGCTTTTCACGTGTGACTTTCAGCAGAATCGAAGACGAGCGCCGAAGTGCTCCTTGCCAGTGTGTCAAAATCGTAGCCGAATACAAGTGTGTCGACGCGTCATCGCAGACACGTTTCAATTGAGAATCGACTTTTAAGTTTCTGTAAGATTCACTGCGTCGCGTTCGAGAAACACGAAAATGAAGATTTAGACTCACAGTTTCAAATGAAGAATCACAATTTGAGACGGAATTTGATTGTCAGAAAGTGCACTTTGTATGCGAGAGATCCGTCGTAAGAGACTACGCTAAGTTGTTCAGATTTCTCAAATCTTCCATTTTCTCCTCGCTATTGTCAAACTTATTGGAGATTCGAATTCGAGCTTTTACCGGACGGATGTACGTGTAAAAAAGAGTATTTTCGGACATTCATCGATGAAACGCTCGCCTCGGGACGAGGGAAAAACGTTCGATGCGTATAGATCCCGATTCTTAGCCCTGGTCACCAAAGATGTCAGGATCGACTCGGGTAGGTGTCTTCTTCCAATGAAAACCGAATTTGGAGTGAAATCTCGAAAGGACGCTACATGCGAACTTCCTCGCTGGAAAGATGAGGCTTTCGTACCAGGAAACGGTGGCGATTCCTCGATCAGTTGTTCCATCACGTAGCCGAGCATAGTCGTGGTAAACGTGTCGTCTCTTCGAAGACCCAGAGCTCTGTGGAAAGCATCGGCGGCTTCCTGCGTATTCCCCGTTAGGGCGTGAATGAAGCCAATTGCCGAATACGTCGAAGGATTCAAAGGATTAAGTACCAAGGCCTGAAAACGAAGAATAATGTTACAGAAATAATGTAATAAATGTTCTCGCTATCGAGCGAAGGAATAAGGAAACTTTACCTGTTGATGATACTCCAAGGCCTCGTCATATTTTTTCATTTTTCTACACGTATGGCCGAGATTGTTCAGAAGGGGTTCCCACTTGCTCGGCAATATGACGTTCTTCATGCCACCTTGAATTCTCTTCGTGGCCTCCTTGAATTGTCGTTCCGCCGATTTGTAACTGCGAACATTGCGAAAGAACGCGATTACCCGAGAATATCGATTGCACGTTTAAGGTAGAACGAGCGCGCGCTCTTTATTTCCATCGATTTCGTTCAAATTTTAACCAGATATTGCTCATATCGTAGGTTCATATCATAGAGATAATAGGTTTTAAAATTGCAACTTCTAACTTTTAAATTTTATTTTATTATATATTATATTATAGAGGACAAATTTAGATTTTAAATTTATCCTCTGTAATAAGAAGACATATGGCAAAACCGCATCGTGCCACGGATCCAATGACGTAAGTTTGCGCGGCATATTTAAGGGCAGATAAACACCTAGGAGCCGGAAAAAAGGTCATTATTGTGAATCGATTCACGGAAAACGATTTGAAATTTTGGATTGGGGTTTTAATTATCTAAAAGTATATACATTCAAAAATATGTTTAATTTTCTTTATTCGAAAAAGGAGCGTCGTAAAAAAATGGTACCCAAAATTTCTCGTAAACCAATGAACCGATTGCCTTGAGGTTTTTTGTGGTTATTCTATACACCATTATCTAGTACTTGTCATAGCCGATTTTGAGAATATCGATTTATGACAAAATGGCGGACGTTTGAACATAAATAGTGATTTTTGGGCCAAAAATTAGTTATTATTTTGCCTATAAAACAAAAACTAAGTAACGGGAAAAGAAAATCCTATGACAAGTACTAAATAATGGTGTATAAAATAACCACAAAAAACCTCAAGGCAATCGTTTCATTGGTTCTCGAGAAATTTTGGGTACCGATTTTTTTACGACGCTCCTAGGATCATACAATATCCTTGTATATTTTTGATATTTTTAAATAAAGAAAGTTAAACATATTTTTCAATGTATATACTTTTAGATAATAAAAACCCCAATCCGAAATTTCAAATAGTTTTCCTTGAAAAAAATGCACAAAAATGACCTTTTTCCGGCTCCTAGGTGTATATCTCCCGTTAAAATAATACCGCAACACAAATTTTTATTTGGAAATAATTTTTAATCGAACAAAGTTTTTAAGTAGTTACGAATTAACCAAGACTTTTATTTGTTCATGAAGGTGACATAAACAATATAAAATATTAATATTTATAACGCAAATCTTTTTTTATGATACAAGTTTTTAACTTGAGGAACACGATAATTATTTTTTTTCTTGAAATATTGAACAATACTTGTCTAAAACCATTCCATTTCGAGAAAAATGGGATAATGGTCCAATAAGCGAAAATTACTTAGCTCCATTAGCTTCGATGTTATCTACTTATCTATAGTAACGGATCGGTAACAGCAAGAATATAGATAATATTCACTAGTCTGCACAAAACCAACAAAAAAATCCAAACACAAATCTAAACAAAAAAGCCCACAAACAACCCAAAGTAAGAAAAAACAAAATTAAATAAAAAGCCCAAACTCAACAAAGAAAAACCAAACCCAAACAACCCAAAGGAACTAAAATAAAAGAGAAAAAAAAACAAAAAACATGACCTTTAAAATTGACTGAATCACAACAAATGCAAAAATAGTATATAATACAAAAAGAAAAAACAAAAAAGCAAAAATAGTATATAATACAAAAAGAAAAAACAAAAAAGCAAAAATAGTATATAATACAAAAAGAAAAAAATAAAAGAAAAAACAAAAAAGCAAAAATAGTATATAATACAAAAAGAAACTAAAATAAAAGAGAAAAAAATCAAAAAAATAAAAAACGAAAAAGCAAAAAAAACATGCACTCTAAAAACTCCAACCTTCCCGCGGTAAAGTGCGTAAGTAGATAATATCGAAACTAATGGAGCTAAGCAATTTTCACTTATTGGACCATTATCCCATTTTTCTCGAAACGGAAGGGTTTTTACATAAAAACTGTATAGAACATAAAATATCAATTTTCTTCATAGGCTACAACGCTTGTAGGAAACATTTTTCTCTAAAGTGAATATTTACTAAAATAAAACAAACAAAGAAACTGTTAAAATCAGTTATCGTGAGTGTTGACGTTGAAAACCAAATTTGCGGGTATGCTCACTAAAATATTTGTAACCAGCGAGTCAAAATACATGGGCACGCGGAATTCCAAATTAATCAGAGGTATGGGCTTTTCGGAACTACACCAAAAAAATCTGTTTTCCTGGCATGTGACGTCACTAAAGATCCAACCAATCTTGAAGCGTTTTCGACCGCGTAACCAAGCGTTCGAAATGATCTACTCTAAAGATTGAAATAAACGAAAATCATGCATATTTTTTCGACAAAATGATAGAAAATGCTTTTCAAAACTACATTATTTTAAGACAACAAGAGAATACACTATAATTTCACTATATGCAAATACTCTACTTTGAATACGTACTCCAAGTTGTAAAACGATATTACGCCCGTTTCGTGAATAACGAAAGGATCGTTGGGTGCGATGCTTTGTGCCTGCTGAAAGAATTTGTCCGCTAGTTTGAGATTATTCGTGAGACCGCACTCGAGGCCGATGTAAAGAAGCGGCAGATGGCAGCCCTTCATGAGCTGCGACGCCTTGAAGTAAGCGGCCATAGCTTGATCGTGTTCGTTCTCGGCGGCGAAGGAGTGACCGTACGCTAGCCACGCGGGACCGAAGAGTCTGTCGAGAGCGGTCGCCTTAGCCAAATATCTTCTCGCATGATCGCTCTTGCCTGTGACAGCGAATCATTTTACGTCAATCGAGACATTCGATAATGCCACCGGCCAACGAACGAGAAGCGGTTTTACGCAGTTTCCGGTGGTAACATAATTGAAACTCGGTAAAATATAGCCGCCTGTATCGACACGGTTTTGCCACAGTTTCCCTGTGCCCTTGTGCAAATACGACGTACGGAACTTTGAAAATGAAGGAAAGAGAAGACATTGAGGTACTTCGGTCGTGTAACGATGAACGCTTTTTCCTCACACACCCTCACCTATTCCAAAGTAGTAACATCCAACGGCAAACCAAGCGAGGGCCATATCCGGATATAAGTCGACTAATTTGTGCGCCAGGTAAAAAAGTGCTGAAACATTCGATCAATCAAATAAAGACGATACACATTTTATTATTGGGATGCTGAATAAGTTCTCGTTGTTTTTTCGTGGCAAATTGAAGCTTTATTTTGTAAAATCATTTCTAATGCTTTCGAACGTTTCGAAACTGTTGTGTCATCAACTTTTAAGGGTTCTGCAAGTTTAGTCAGCGTCTGACAGGAGTAATGAAGCCTCCAATTCAACACATCAAAATCAGTATGTTGAAAGCGTCTAAACCAATCTCTGCATGTTGTTTCCGTCAGAGCAGGTCGCCGTAAGTTTCAACAAGAATTCTGTGAGCTTCGGCTGCAGATTTTTTAAATATAAACTAGTACACTAAAATTCCCCGCAAGTCATCTTTTTTACACGAAATTTGATATGTTTAAGGAAGTACGATCACTTCCACGGGATCAAAAGAGAGTCTAAATTAATTTTACCCACAGCTGCTCTGATTGATGTTTACTTATGTTGATTATTCGTATTAGCGATTATAGTGTGCCAAATGTTGTGGTAAATGATGAATTTATTGCACGTGAACAAACAAAAACTGAAAAATTAGATTGTCAACGATTCGGTAGTAATCTTCGTAATAAAATTCAAGCGTATTAAAATAGGCTTGAATTACCTCAGCGGAATTAACACGATAGGCAGAATATAATTATACATATTATTGATACGTGATAAATGATAAAACTCCATAAATTGTTGTTTGCATATTTCGTGGCGGCTTCTATTCAAATTAATTTGAAAACAAAGCTGGGTCATGTTCGCCAAACGCATCAGCTGTCACTCGCGACGTTGCTAAGTCTGTGGGTGCTATTTTGTCGTTCTGACCATTTACAACCGGAAATTTAAACTTTCTTGTAATATAGTGCTTTAACTACACGGTAAAGATTGATTTTATCATTTTTTACAATATCTATTATATCTAATCTATCGAATTTCAGTTTTCCAACGGGTTTAGTTGGATACGTGAGCAGAAAAACCATGATCACCGCACTTCCGGTTGACCCTCTCAACAAGCCGACGTGCTTCGGTAACTCAAAGTGCTCGACTTTGCAGTTTTATTGCGAAAAAACTAAACGGTCACTAAGAAAACTAAAAAAAAGTTTACACTTCGGCGAAATGTAAACACTGAATTTCAAGCTTGCTTATAGTACTTGTCTATAAACGCGTTACCATTTTAACCCTCAATCCGTGAAGGTATTTGGGGCACCTTAACCCCGTGACCCTGGATCGTTTACGTTTTCGCACAACCAACAATCGTCAATTTAAGAAATCTGGGCATATTCATGGTCAATCTTTAGGCCGTACTTCTCAAAGGAAAATTGAGTTTTCTTTTTCTTTAAAAAATGTTTTTTTTTCCATTAAATGTTAAGCAGCCTGCGAAGAAAATGATTTTGGGCAGGACGAAAATGATCCATGTTCACAGATTGAGGGTTGAACTACACGAACGCAAATCTGGTAACGCCATCTGTAGGAAAACAGCGAGAACTCATCCAATGTCCTTGTACTCGGGCAATTTGAAGAATTTCGCGATTTCTTCGATATTCCACCCACCGTTTGTTTTTTTCAATTCAACCAAACAGGCTATGTGTACGGGTAAGCACGAGCTGTGGTACGGATCTTTCTTCAATATTCTGTAACGATACCGACGGGTATAGAAGTGTGCGCATTATTTTAGCGTACATTTTATTAACTGAGCCAACTAACTGATCTTAAGCGGTTACATAAGTTTTGAAATTTGTTAAAAACCTTTTTTTTAATTTTATGATAGAAGACTTCAAGAATATTTTCCTAAAGGGGCTGGAATCAACGATTAAATGTAAGTTAAAGAAAAATGTCTCCGTTTTATTCCTACTTAAAACTTTAATCGCTTTTCTCCCAAAATAATGCACCGATCTTGTTGAAGCTTTGCACACTTCTTCTAGATACTATTGACTAGTGGCTGAACGAAGGATTTTTTCCCCTTTTATTACAACTCATTTTACAAGGCAGCACATGGTCTGGATTTTACCAAAAATCGCACGGTTTTGCATACAACTTTACTAAAAATTCGAATTTCCATTTTTTCAAAAATCCCTCGTTCAATCACGAGCTATGCTCACCTACTGACAAAAATAATTTGTTTTTTTGATTTCAGATAAAGCTATCATGAGTTATCCCGACCACCGCAATCACACTTTTTTCTAAAGGTTCTTCGGAAACCAGTTCTCGACGGCTGAATTTTCAAAATGCTTGGATGAAAATTTGATAAAATATTGTTCACTACTGTCGTACTTTTATATGCTTGAAGTTTGAATAAAATGATTATTTTATTATATTAAAAAAAGATAGAAAATATGTTTCTTTTCCTTCAAAACCCATGTAACCGGTTAACAAAAATGTTTAGAAATGTTAACTGATACAACGAACCGTTCCGTAAGAGAGAAACACTGATGGTAGTCACAATTATAGTACAATCTTTCGGCCTTCGCGACCTGCATGTCGAGGTTGTCCAAAAGCCTGTCGGTCACCAGTATACCCGATACGCTGCACGTTATCAGAGACCGATCTTCCGTCGGTATTTGGTATTTCTTCAACTTGCTCTCATATAAAAGGCGCAAGAGATCGCGGTCCGCTTCCGTGCACTGCTCGTTGAAAGGCATCGAGTCCAATAGTTCTCTTTCTGAAACAACCATCGTTGGCTTTCCATCAAGAGCAACGGATTCCCCATCAAAAAGGATTCGGGACATGATGCGTGGGTTTATTTTCCGCACCTTCGCCAGCCGATAACATTTGATTTTGTACCAGAGCCTCGAAAGCCTGATAGTTGTAGACATCGCAGTGAAGAGCTTGCTTGTAGCAGTCCGTGGCGACTGTTCTGTTGTCGGTGGCTTCGTAAACTCTGCCCTTCACGTACAGAATGGAACTTTGGATCTGTGAAAATGCGACGTATATTGAAAGGCTGATCATTATAATCTTTAAACGATCGCAAATATTGTACGGGGTTGTTGTTTCTGCATGCCGAAGGAGACATTGAATCAGGCAAGAACGACTGCTTTATCGATGAATCACAAATGTAGGCAATTCAGCTGGTAACTATGCAAAGTTGTCTACATTTAAACCGTTTTTTTTTCTTCTCGTAAACGGCGTGTCCGATAAGAAAATCAGTACCTTTAACATTCAGCGGGGAGATACTCTACCCCCCTCGATAAAACGGTTATCGCAAAGTATCGAAAAATCAAGACAGCCCGAAAGTAGCTGGCGTGTACTAACATTTTTCGGTGCGTCTTGCATCATGAGAGGATGGTCCATAAAACTGACGCCGGACTGGCTCGTGCTTGGGCAGACTTCCGACTCTTTGATCACTTGGAGAGCTTCGTTGTACTCCTTGGCCTCCAACAAACTCCTGACCACCAGGTAATGGCAGGAGAGATTCGTCTAAAAGAAAGAACTGTTAGCGGGTAACTTGACCAAAATCCAAACGTGCTACAATTTGCAAAGCGCAAGCCACTACAGGACGCGTAGACTGTGAAGCAAAAATTGCAACCATTCGTCGTAGATGCGACATTGAGCGCTGTACGGAACTTGGCTGCAGGAATTTAACAGGCTACATCTGTCTAGGATTAAGAAATTGCATTTTCCGAAAATATTTTTATTCGATAGTATCACCTTTTAGCTATATTCCCTAAAATTACATTCAAATGTTTCTAAAATTGAACGAACCACAGGTTTTAACAGTCGGCCGAGAGAGCGGTGGCAGCACTATGCTTCAAACTTTAAGGTGGAAGGAGCGTGTGGTCTTGATTTCAGTAGATTTTGTTCAAATTTTAACCAGACTTTGTCCATATCATTGTGCATGCTTGAGTAACATTTCGGAACTGTCGACTATTTAGATTGGGAGATAATGGGTTTTAAAATTGCAACTTTTGAGACTGCAGGATTTGCATCGACCGAAAGGTCACACAATTCGTCGTACCATTCTATTGCGTGTATAAATTTTGAAAAAAAAATGATGTTTAGATAGCAAACTAGTTAGGGAAAGAGTGAAAAAACGTTTGGATTGCCTTTACCAGTCAGTTTTGCTAAAAACGTTCAGTAAAGACAGAATTATTCTTCGTAAAAAATATTTATCCCCCATCATAAGGCATATGGCAACACCGCAGGATAGCATTGTTCAACATTGGGAGAAAAAAAAAATTATCGTGGGGCTAAAGTTTAAAACTTTTATCATAGAAAAATATTTGCGCTATAAATATTACTATTTTGTATCGTTTATGTTATCTTCATCAACAAATAAAGTGTTGGTTAATTCATAACTAACTAAAAACTTGGTTCCATTTAAAATTACTTCCAAATAAACATTTGTGTTGCAGTATTATTTTAAATATGCAGAGCAAACTTACATCATTGAATGCGTGGAACGATGCGGTGTTGTCGTTTGTCTTCATATTATAGGCGGCCAATATTTTTTACGAAAAATTATTCTGTCTAAAATTTTATGCAACCCTGAAGTGTTAAAAGTTGCAATAAAAAAACGCATTATCTTCCAATATAAATAGTCGACTGTTCTGAAATTTCACTCAAACATGCATAATGATATGAACAATGTCTGGTTGAAATTTTAACAAATTCTAAAGGAATCAAGAGCGTGCGCTCGTTCTACCTCAAGTCTTTTCGAAGAAGTCGAAAAGTCAACATTTTCAATCGCGAGTCCTAGGTCGAAAATATTTTCAGCAATGAGTGGAATATGTAAACTAAGCCTCAGATTTCCACTAAGTGTTTTTATTTTATTTAATGATTGTATCACCAGTATTTGTTATTATTTAATTCTATTTGGGCAAAACTTTTGCATGAATCTGTCTTGCCTCACGAGCACCAGAATTTTCAAGCTGCTGAAGTGTTTACAGCGTTGCTGTAGTTTTGAATATCGCAATTTCGGTACGTAACGCTCGAATGCACTCGTGTTGAGTGATAGTGAAATATTCCAAAGAGCTTATTTCATAGATAATCTACCCACGCAGAAAATTCAAACCATTCTGTATAATTTTTTCATTGTGCTTTCTGTTGTCATATCTGCAAGTAAGACGTCTGTGCATAAGAACGCATGCGAAACTACCGCAAATTAAACGAGTTGCAATATTTCATCGATCGTATATATTGCATTCTCGCTTGAAACAAAAGCAACAACGCTTCCAACTTTCATCGCCACGATAGCATTTTGGTAAGACTCTCATCCTCGTTCATTGCAAAAGACAAAACGGGCACGATTTGTGGATACGAACAATACCTTTTCGAGGTTCCGACTCCTTATCAAATGAGCAGCCCGATGATACTGTTTCATCAGGTACATACATTGGGCCAAAGCACACACGTCTTTGGGCTCCTCGTTACTCAGCGAGACGACTTTGTCGGCCCAAAACAAAGCGGCGCTGTACAAGTGCTACGGAAGTTGGAAAAACAAAGAAGAGCGAACGGTACACGTGAAAAACAAAGTCATCGACGTTTTGACTTGTTCACGGATTCGGGAACTCACCAGATCGATATACGATTTAACGAGCTTACGGCAATTATCGAGGCTTATGCTCTTCGTGTCCGTTATATTCTGCATTCCATTGGAATCGACATCGCTCTCACGACGAGACATAATTTCATCCGCTTTTGTTTACGTACGACCGCGGAATTATAAGTCACGAGGAGGTTATGTTGTCAGGTTATGTTTACTATGCCAATGAGGATTTTGGAGCGCCCTATCAAGTGTGCCATTTTGAATCAGGGTGGTTGAATAAGTTGGTCGAGTTGGTCGGTGATTTGGGGGTTTTATGACCGGTCAAATAGCAGTATAAATTACCGATCATATTGCAAGTACAAAGTGCTCAAAAACATTGTTCTTGGTACGTGATGAAAAGTAAAACGATCGCATATTTATTTAATACGTTTTCCAACTACGACATATATTTCTGGTGTATTCCTTTGCCCGGATTGGCTGCTGATGCCGGAAATATGTACACTACGTTGCACTGTGTCAAATGGATAATGTCCCGAAAAGAGTGATGCGCTGACGCAACAGAAATTTTGTCCAGACCTTCCTTTTGACTTTCTATGAGAGACTCTAAAAGGGGTTTTTTGTGAACGACAATAGTTTTCCAAACATGGAGTTTTAAAGGTTATCTTATTTACTGCACTTGTAGTATATTTATACCTAGTAGGCTATGTTCTGACGATACCGATATATGTAATCGTGCTCTCCGCTTTGTACGGATCTTTCGTGAAGGAATTCGAACATTTTTTTACGTACGTGCATCCGAACGTGTGTGTGTGTGTGCGTGTGTGTGTGTGCGTGTGTGCGTGTGTGTGTGTGTGTGTGTGTGTGTGTGTGTGTGTGTGTGTGTGTGTGTGTGTGGCGAGTGCGCGGCGCCTCGGCTGTTGCTGGAATCGCGATGTGCTCGGCATACCGGGGTGAGTGCACCTCACCAAAGTTAGCCCCGCCACTTTGGCTAATCGAACTTTTTTTTTACGAATCGTTTGGTGGTCGTTTGGTAGCGTTTGGTAGTCCCTTTAAATCGTTTGGTAGTTTTCCGTTTTTCGAAAAATCGATAATCAAAAATTAGGCAGTAAGTTGGCCCCCCTACTTTGACTAATCGAACTTTTTTCTTTACGAATCGTTTGGTAGTCGTTTGGTAGCCTTTGGTAGTCCATTCGAATCGTTTGGTAGTTTCCCGTTCTTTCGGAAAATCAAAAAAAAAAATGCCGATCCATGAGATAGGACGATAGGTGGCGGAAAACGACTCGATAACCAACGCCATCTATAGCTGACGGGCTCAACTCTGGCTATACCTATATGTTATCGCGCTTTCCGCTTTGTGCGGATATTCGTTGATCTTGGACGATGGAAACACATCGCTAATTTTCCTAGAACCCTAGAATAAACATTCGTACTTTTTCAAATAAATAATACGTTTTATCAATAAATTAAAATGTCAGGTTATTTTGCGATACCCTATAGGATATTGAAAATAGATGGTAACGGTGATGCTATTTTCGTAAATATACTAAACAATCGATTAAGCAACACTCATTATTTTCAAGTTGTCATCAAGAGGTTGAATGATTTTCAAGGAAGTGATTGCTCAATGAATCGGGGTATATTTCTTGCAGTGATTTTTTAAAATGAGCTATGCAATCGGTATTACATTGTCGTATAAGTGTACAGCAATACGTAAAAAAAGCAATGATGTCTATTTCCGTTTACATTAAAAATGAAATTACGTTCGTTTTCGAAATAAAAAAAAAAACCATATTTCGGAGAATTTGCTTACACTCCGGTTATGAGGCGACAATGTATTTCCGTGAAATATGCATAGAGGTAAGAGGGATTAGCAATTTTCACGATAACGCCTTTCGAATACAGTAAAATCTCGATTATCCGAACCAACTGGGACCGAGCCTAGATCGGATAATCGAAACGTGGGTTTTTTGGGACGAGATCATAAACAACACCTTTTTACATAAAAACAGTACATACATATATATTAAAATTTGACATACAAATTAATTTGAAGTATTAATTAATTTTAATTTGATTATTAATTTATCTATTAATTAATCACATTAATTAACCATATTAATTTGATTAAATACGTTGAAATATATATATATATATATATATATATATATATATACATATATATGTCCATAAAGTTTTCTCTCAGGGTAAACGACCAATTTCTAAGCTTAATTGATTGATCTTAGTAAATGTTATCTTTTGTAAAATGATCTTATGCCAAGTACGTTTTCCAAAGATACGAAAAAAAAACTCATAAACCTAGCATGTTTCTCAACATCTAGGTCCTAATCCAGAATATGCCAACTGAGCGAATCCTTGCTTCGAAACCGATTTGTATGTACAAACGTAGATGACACGTATCAACGCGATATACGACGAGACAGGGTAATATAAAAATGTTATTTCGAGCATCCCCATTCCATCATCGGAAAGAGCAGAATTTGAGAATTTACTCCAGTAATGTCATTCGTATCGTATTTACCCAAAAAGTTAAACGCATAGAAACCCACTCAATTAAAAAAAGTCTCATAACTTTCAGATGACGATGACGTTTGATAACTTTCGAATTATAACGTTGATACTACATTAGTAAATAATCTGAACAAACAATTGGTAAACACTAATAAGATCCAAGTTTTTATCGGTAGATAAATTTATCCGAAGATAAAAATAAATTCTTGATGCATCCCGCAAAATCGTTCGAAATGACATTTTCTTCTAAGGAACTTCTTAATATTTACGTTATTGCTCCATCTTGTGATAAATGAAAGCAAACAATGATGTCTATTTCCATTTACATTATAAATTAAATTACATATCTTTTTCAATTGGAAAATGTGATACTGTGGAGAAGTCGCGTGTGTTTTGGTTACGAGATGATCGAAGTCGTGTTGGTATTTGGGTCGCGTGAGCGCAGAAATAGACGTGATTATCGGTAGGTGCCGTGATAATTCCTTTCAACTAAACGTCCGGACCACGTGACATGTTATCAATCCACTGTTCATTGTTGGAATACCGACGAGCGACGAAGGAGTAGATAAATATTCGCTGAAAGATGGAAATTCATATGCAATGAATTCGCATCGTGGTTTATACCGGGCATTCCATTTTAAACTCGCTCCTGATTTATCTCGAAAAATACTGCTCCGATTAAGTATTTGTAGTGAAACTTTTAAGGTTCAAAGAGCACGTTCGAAAATATAAAATTTGGTCCAAAATTCAAAATGGTGAACTGGAAGATGCTCGAGATGTTAAAAAAATATGGAACCGAATTTTGTCACCAATAAATTTAGCAGGCCAAAATTAACAACTTTTGTAGGACATTTTTTTTCAATTAATTTCATTATTTTTAGGTTACAACACAATTTTGTACTATACTTTACAATCAGATGGCTGACATATTTGAAAAAATGGGAACATGGCTTTTTCACCAAAAAAATTGTCAAGCCGTAACTAACAACTTTTGTACGATTTTGTTTATTTTTATAAAGTCTATCGCTTATAGGTTAGAACACAATTTTTGACTATTTTTGCGCTATCCAGGATGCATCACGAGAAGGTAAAGTCTTTAACATCGAGCGATTCGTTTCTCCGCCCCGTTCGTCCGAAGCACGATTATACCAGGGTTAAGGGCTCAATAACATCCTTAAGGATGTTGAGTCCCTATGAAACATGTTAATGTTAATTGTTCAATAAATAGCTTCTTATTCTTCATGAAATTTTTACACGACCTCTTGAATACTTCATGTAAAAACATACCAAATTTTCAGAATTCTATCATCATTACTTAAACCTCCTTAAGGGTTGAAATAAAAAAAGATAAGAAAATTCTGAAAATATGGTATGTTTTTGTATGAAGTATTTAAGAGGTCGTATTAAAATTTCACGACGATTAGGAAGCTCGTTATTAAAAAATTAACATTTTGTTAAGAACAATTTTTAAAAGAAATTAAAAAAAAATTATCAACAAACTTCGTTTTGTTTCTGTTCCTTTCAGTATATTGTAGATATTATAAAATTGAGAGGTCAAAAAAAAAACTTATTGCAAAGTGACATCAGTTTCCATAAAACAACATTTAATTTGTGAATGTTAATTGTTCAATAACGAGCTTCCTAATTGTCGTGAAATTTTTACACGACCTCTGAAATACTTCATACAAAAACATACCAAATTTTCAGAATTTTATCATCATTTGCGATTTGGGCCTCAACATCCTTAATTATATAGATACAGTGACAAAGAAATTAGGTACATTTTTCTCAAATTGGAATTAGAGGAATATAATTACCCACATTATCTTTTGACGGATGTCAAAAGAGTTAGGGATACTGATACTAATCAGTTTAATGGCTGGACCGTCTAAATTTTTGTTGCCGACTATATTTTTATTGCCTTGCCAACAAGCTAATTATCTTCACATTTTTACCACGGGTGCTTATTGTAAACAGCATGAAGTTTCCCTTCAGTGTAAATGACCAATTTTTAAGCTAAAATGATTTAGCTAGTAAATTTCATCTTTTGTAGAATTAATTTTTTCAGCGTTTTGTCATAAACTCATCGATCCGAGCAGTTGTCAAGTACCTGACGCCCACTTCATACATTTTTATGGCGATTTTTATTTCCTTCCATACGTAAATTTGACAGTAGAATTTTTTCATATAAATACATTCGGGTACACGGTACCCGATGCTATTGTACCGATTGGCCATGCAGCAACGGCGGCACTTTGTTTAAATAATCATAACTCCGGTGTTTTGCAATATTTTTCATTTACAAAACTCAAACTTGACGAAACTGTGTATCGACTGTGTGTTGAATTCCGATATTCTCATCATTGAAAAAAGTATTGAAAATCGTCCTGTTTTCTAGGCCGGAAGCAGACCCCTTAATATGCATTCGCACCTATTTTTTCCCCTCATTATCGTATATAGAATATTGAAAATGGATGGTAACGGTGACGCTATTTTCGTAAATATACGAAACAATCAATTAAGCAACACTTATTATATTCAAGTTATTATCAACAGGTTGAATGATTTTCAAGGAAATAATTGCTCAATAAATCGGGGAATATTACTTGTAGTGATTTTTTAAAATGAGCCATGCCATCGGTTTTCCATTGTCCATAAGCTTACTGGTTACGAGTTAAAAGAACAATCACGTCTATTTTCGTTGACATTATAATTTAAATTACGTTCGTTCTCGAAAGAAAAACCATATTTCGAAGAATTCGCTTGCATAACACCTCTCGAAGAAACGCCCGGACTACGTGACGTTTTTCAAATGCACTGCTCATTGTGAAAACGTGGGCAAGCGACGAAGAGATGAATAATTATTCGCACAATGGCAAAAATTCATATGCATGCACTCGCAACGTGAAATATATTTTTCTGTACTGACGACGTAGCAAAGTTTCACATCGAGGTCATATTTTCACGCCGTTAGGCCGAAGCACGTTTACAGCGTGCGTCGGTCTAACAGCGTTTACCGAAGATAAAGAGATGTAGAAATTAGGTACATTTTTCGCGGAGTACGATTGAAAAAATATAATCAGACTATAAAAAGACCAATTTGTGTATATGTATACTCATAAGGATGCTTATAGAAAAATTGTATATGCGTCCTCTATTATATAGAGGAAGTCGTGAGAAGATGATAACGCTAAGCCCATGTTGGAATAAAACAATACATATTCGAGTCTGTCAACTTTAATTATTTAGAGGTAAGAGCTTTTGGGATGCTTATCCATATCTCTTGCAGGGATTTTTTTTCATGATCTGTACAATCGGTATTCCATCGTCCAATCTGTGGACTAGCAATAAGTGAAAAGAAGAATTATGTCTATTTTCGGTTACATTACGAATGCATTTACGTACATTTTCTAAATTAACAGAAAACCATATTTACAAGAATTCGCTCAGACTCCGGTTATCAGACGATAATGTATTTGTGTGAAATATGCAGCGAGGCAGAAGCGATTAGTAGTTCTTAGAATAATTCCTTTCAAAGAAACGCCCGGACTACGCGCCATCTCACCAATGCACTGGACATTGTCAGAACGCGAACTAGCGTCGAAGAAGTGGATAATTATTTGCACAGAGGTGGAAACTCATATGCAATGCATCGATATGCATTTGCCTATATAAATCTGAGCAGAGTTTCAAAATCACACAGTGTTTTCTTTTCCCGTCTCGTGCCATCAACGTTGGTAGCCTCCAAGCGCAGCAAGTTCATCTGAATCATGATGTTACCAGCGTTCGTTACGTGGATACGAGTATCAAAATAATCAATAAGGTAACTTCCTTCTCGTATGGAAATTCGACGAATATAATTACCCAGATAATCGTTTTAACCTCAATTGAAAGAGTTCCCACTCAAAGACAATAGAGTTATACGTATACTTACACTTATATAGTAATACGTATACTTACAATACTTACAATATAATACTTACAATACGTATACTTACACTTATATAGTAATCACCGTTTATCGGCTGGATTAATGTATAGCTATATGAGCTATACTTTTATTATTTTGTCAATGAGCTATTTCTCTTTATATGTATCTTTACCACGGGTGCTTGTTTAAATCATCGTAGAGTTTTCCCTCAGTGTACATGACGAGTTTCAATGTTCAATCGATTCAACTGAGTAAATTTAATATTTCTTACGTTTTCGGACGTATTGTCATAAACTCATCGGACCGAGCAGTTATTAAGTACTTTAAGTACACTTCGTACTTTTTTCAAAGCGATTATTATGCGTTCTTGTACATACATTTGACAATGGCATTTCCTGACGAAAATAATTTCAGGTGTACGTTTGCGGGACCACTGCATTTTTTGAAGACTGGCAGTCATGGAGATCGTTATTCTTGTGCCTCGCAATTGTCGGTAAGTACATTCAAAATGAGCCTCGTGAGGTTGGAGTAAGAATCTATTTAGACAAGCTATGTGACTTCCTGCATAAACGACCATTCGTAAAGCCAATACAAGGCGCTTCAAGACCAAATCTTCAATAACAAATTAATTAATGATGAGCTAATAGAGGCTCGCAATTATTGCATGATTATTTCTCACAATTGATTCCTACGACGTAACGTAACCATAAAAGAAAAAATACCTGATCGATCATCTGACGTTAGCGACTACGTCCGTCAGCATTTTTGTAAATTCAAACCTTAGGACCGGTAAAAAATTGTCAATAGTTATTTTTCAGCACCTCTTTTGTTTACAATCGCATTGCGTTTTTCAAATGCATGCTCTACAGAGTATTTAATACGTGCTTCGTTGTTTTCCCGATTGCATGTTTTTTTAATCGATATCTTAATGGCAATCATTCTAATTGAAAGATATTATTTTCGGTATTAGATGCTAGGAGAGTCGTGTTCGTATGTATCAATTGTCAAAGTATTTTCCTTCTGAGCTTGATGCTTCCGTAATGAAGATCACACTTGGCATTTTTATAAATAGGACAGTCATTTCATCTCGATAATAGAAGTTCGCGGTTGTCGCAATTGGCGTATAGGCACATATTCCATATGATTAGTGAAAAATCGACCATTGTTCGATTCAAGGTGGCTGCAAAGATCAGCCATATTAATTTGGTTCGAAAAAATTCATAATAACGCTGCTTAAAGAAACAGACCAATCAATGAACAGTTGTTAAATGGCAACTGATTATCCTCATACGTATTGTCGTAGAAACGATGGGTGCCTGTCCGAAACTTCGCGGCGATGGACGTGAAATACCCATTGAATCGGCACTATTTTTCGTATCAATAAAACAGGACGGCCGTCATGTATGCAGCGGTGCACTCATAAGCCAACAATACGTTCTCACTGCGGCAAACTGTGTTCTGGATGGATTATTGAGATCCCTTAATAACACAAGGGTGGTAAGCGGTACGGATACAGCAAATTATTCGAATTGGGAATACCGGATAATAAGGATCTCTCCACACGCAGGCTTCTCATTCGGAAAATTCTGGTGCAACATAGCTGTCATTACGGTACGAGAACGAAAAATATTTATTCTAGGCAATCGATTACTTTCATTTACGAGTCTGAATCTGTACGTCATCAGGATTCTTGATATATCGAAACACTCAATTATTGAATAATGACCTAACCATGTGAATCCGGTTCTAGTCCCGTGGCTACTCTCTTAATCAAGCTCGTCGCATAAACTTCAACCTTATAGCCTGAACGTTCGACCAATTTTTTGCTCAATACCTTGCAGTTATCAGCGCACATAGAATCACCCGGAAAGTGAAAGGAAATAGCATTTCCAAATGCAAAGCCATCGTGGGGCAAGCCTGCCACGTTGACGGTATTCAAATTGTATGAGTCAAAAAATGCGAATCCTCGTCTGCAACAATGGACGATGAAAATAAGCCCTTTCCCAACACTCGACGATATATACGACATGGACGATCTTGAGGGATCTTCGAGGGATCTTCCCTAGTTGGCCAATCAACAAGCAGAGTGAGTAGTCACATTGGGTAACCTATTCCCATATTGATCACGTAAATCAATTTCAACGTCGAAAATGTTTTTAAAACAGGACAGTAAAACCTCGATTATTCTAACCTTATCCAAACGTCCGATTATGCGAACTCAATGAAGGTCTTTTTTCTCGGTAAAGGTATCCACCTGTTTTTTCTCTACTAAAACTGTTTCCTAACACTTTGGAATATTTTCAAAATACTTTATTGCTTATATGAGGGATTCTCCGTGAATACAGCCACTTTTTTCGGCCATCTCAGATCTGCCCCATAATTGGTTATATCAAAGTACTAGTTAAAGGCATTCTATGTGATTTTTTTTTATCTCGGAAACTTGAAGTTAGTGAAGAAAAATGTCTGCACATAAAAGTTGCAGTTTTGCGTTAGCTTTTGAGGGGAATATTTGAAATAATTTTTACGTTCCGGTAACGCTGATTTTTTACCAAAAAGGGGGGAAATAATTTTTTTTATTAAAAAAACAGCCGTTTTTTGGCTGAAAAAATTACAGAGGCTTCCAGTATGTCCGACGATATCGCAAAAAAATCGCCAGAGTGGGACGGATCGAGGTTCTGGGGTAAAAAAATGAAACCACAAAAATTAATTTTTTTATACCGGAACCTCGCTCCGTGCCACTCTGGAATTTTTTTTTCGATATCGTCAGACAAACTGGAAGACTCTGTAATTTTTTCACCCAAAAAGAAATGGCCGTTTTGTAATAAAAAAAATAGATTCCCCCTTTTTTGGTAAAAAAATCAGCGTTACCGGAACGCAAAAATTATTTCAAGTCGTCCGCTCGAAAGCTAACACAAAACTACAACTTTTATGTACAGCCATTTTTTTTCAGTTACTTCTAGTTTCCGAGATATATTCACTTGAAAAAAAACGGCATTTTCTAAAATATTGAATTTAAAAATCTGAAAAAAGTCACATAGAATGCCTTTTAGTAGTACTTTGATATAACCAATTATGGGGCAGATCTGAGGTGGTTGAAAAAAACGTGGCTAAATTGACGGAGAATCCCTCATATGTGACTTCCATAAATTCGATCGTATATACATTGTATACAAATACGAGAAACCGCCCTGGAATAGTTTGAAACCCAACCAGAAAATAATCCGAAACAGCTGCTGTTCTTAAAACGGATTCGAGACTAAGCGGCCAAGAAACGCACAACTACTGTGCGACAGTCAAAAATTGATAATTATTTTAAGCCGCAATTATGATTAAACTGCATAAGTAGCGGTGGTATGAAAATTTAATTTTTCTTTTTTGTTAATTGCTATCAAATGAAGACTTTAGGGTCGTTGGATGAATAAAGAGATTTTTTGATACCATTTATATTATATGAGTTGATTATCCCGGAAATCCGTGATATATTTTCGATTATCCGAATTTTTTATTATCCTAACGAGGTTTTACTGTATATGAGGTAGGCTGGGTATAGGGGTCTGACAAGGAAACGGTGCGAGGTCGATGTCTCCGATTTCGATGAAATTTGGCATGCTTGTAGAATGGGTAAAAATAGGCGATACGTATTTTTTTATACCGGCGGAACCCGATTTTTACGGGTTGAACCGCACCCTCGAAAATTGGGGTGTTTTTCGTTTTTCGTCGATAACGTTTTAACGGTACGAGATATGAAAAAACTTCAAATTGCAACAATGTTTATTTTTTCGTGTACTATACATTGGAGATGAGAACGATGCGGATAGCAACAAATTTCATATTGTTTATTGCAAAAGTGCAATTTTTTCAACCGTATCTCCGAGAATTTTTAATCGATTGGGATGTAAATTTGCATACATGTAGAGAATGGAAAAATTGCGAATAGGGATTTTTTCTTATTCCGATATCTCACAATTAAGGGGTTGAAAGTGCCCTTCGATTTTTTAGCCAAGACCAACGTATAATCAGCTAGCCTCTTGGCATTTCGGTCTAAATTCACGTCAATATATATTCGTGTTATGACGCAATTGCATATTTGTAACATTCCAGCCCCCCTTCCTCCCAAACAGTGCCCCTCTCAAGAGGCAAACGTTCAAAGTTTTTACCGTGCGGCAAGGACGAAAATTTGTAGAAATAAAAATGGGTTACAAAGAAAATACAATCAGTCAAAATAGTCGATACACATTTTCTCATTTTGGCGAAACGACACTCTTAAGGGGTCAACGCACCCTTGAAAACTTTGTTCTTCCGATAGCTCGTAAACAGGCCGAAATAAAAATAAAGTTCGAAGGGAAAAATATTGTATTCTTCGACTACTAGACGTTCATGATGATAATGATGAGTACAGCGACAAATGGTGTGTTGTTTATTGCAATAATTCGTGAATTACCGGTGAATAGTACTGGTGAAAAGTAATTCACGAATCACAAATTGATCACAATTACAGAATCAACAGATTGAGCAACTCCGATGTTTTAGTAATTCCAGTAAAATCTCCGGTTTTGGTCCGCCATATTGGATTCGGTATGTCACTATGCTTCAAAGCGTTAATTCAGCTGTATCATAAAATCGGCGCGCAAATACTAATGCTGAACTGAGAGCAAAGCACATGTGTATTTACGAAAGACGCCCACGTCGAAAGAGAGGATAGTAAAATCCTGCATAGTTTATTGGGACCGTAATCATAATATCGCTAACACAATTATAAGCGAAAAATGTATCTAAACATGCAAATTTGGTGGCGGGCTCGACTATTATCCCGAAAAAAAACTACGAATTATTGTAAAAATATTAACTGAATTAACTATATCGATATTGTAAAGTCTTTCACAGTGGTTAATAGTTATTTCGGGGATACTAGATAAAGAAAACACACTACCAAAACGGCATGATTAGATAGACGCTTATAGTTGTGTTAATCATATTATGATTGCGGCAGCAATAATCTATATGAATTTTACTATGCCCACTTTTACCATGGGCGTTTTTTTTATATTATAAATACTATGGACATTTTTCTCAGTGCAAGTTTGTACTATTTATATGGTTGGCATTAACACTTGTTGAGTATAAACTGTTACAAGATCTTACGAAAAGTTACTATACGAACAACATTATGCTAATCGTATAGTGAAAAAGTAAATCATTTGTCAATAAAGTAGAGACAGCGGTGGCACGCTATGATCGATATAGATATATTAGCGCATTCATTCATCACACGGAGAGAATTAAAAAGTAATTTTTGTGGTGAATTTCACGGTAAAAATTACCGTGATATATTTCAATGAAATGACAAGTGAGAAAAACATAATAATTCGTATGCGTCAAGTTTTTTTTAACTCACGTTACAGAAAATTTCAAATACGTAGTTCAAATTTTACTATACAAGAAGGGTAAAAATTGGAGACAGTAAAATTTAGCATGTATGTTCGAAAATTTACCTACTGTCGGTTAAAAATTACCAACCGCGCCGTACGTTATTTTTACGGTGCTGCACAGTAAAATTTACCTGCGTCAACCTCCGAAAAAAATTCCCTATAAGTGAGTCAGAGATGTGTGCGCCCGTGTAGATGACAAGATAGTCTTTGAGGATTCGGCTTCGATCCGGCCAGTGAAGGTTATTCCAAAGTCAACAGTGGAATTAGAAGATGTTTACGTTTCGGCCCTCTGGTTCGGGTCCTCTTCAGAAATTTTATTTTTTTGTATATAATATGATACACATTTTGTCATAATAATGTTTGTTTTGTCATAATAATGTAAAAACATTATTATGACAAAACGTGTATCATATTATATACAGAAAAATAAAATTTCTGAAGAGGACCCGAACCAGAGAGCCGAAACGTAAACATCTTCTAATTCCACTGTTTACTTTGGAATAACCTTCACTGGCCGGATCGAAGCCGAATCCTCAAAAACAGTTCCCTATAAGGCTGGTAAAATTTAAATTCTTCGATTGAAGAAATCCTTAGTAAAATGTATTTTTTCTTCAAAAACTAGTGCTATAATAATCATAATAAGAACCGAAATAACAATAACCATAATAATAATAATGAATATTATTTACTATTGAAAAATTGGTACAAATTAATGCTGTTTGTTTTTTGTTGGGAACATTTTTTTCTTCCATATAAATTGGTATAGTCAACAAACGGATAAGGAGACAAATTTAATCATTAGAATTTATTTTTCGTTTAATACTAACATTTATTTATAATACATTTTGTACCATCGTAGGCTCGAGTGATGTGACTAATTTGCGCACATATTACTTCGTCATCATTTAACACGATCGCTACGTGTCACTTTCTCGCAGCGAGACACTGCATGCGACTGAGGCTTCAAGCTAAACTGAACCGGCGATGTACGCAGTTTAGACGAAATTTTTTTGGGAAGTCCCATCGTGCCATAAAGAAATCGCGCTCCCCTACTTACCCCCACCACCATACCATTCTGAAGTGAAAGGAATGAAGGGGAATTTTTACAATGCAGTGCCTCAAAATTCCCGTACCGTACCGCACGATAATTTTAACCAAGCGCGCACGATAATTTTTACCGAGAGCACAATACATTTTCCTGTAACATTCATTAAATTTTATAATAAATCTTAAAATAACTTTTATAAAGACGATACTTTTTTATAGACATTTCTGAAAGGCATAAAATACTAAAATGCACAGTAAAATTTCGCTGATATTATATATTTTTCAAATTTAAGTTTTGCGTATTTTGTTACACATCGAAATTTACTAGAAAATCTGGTAAAATTTTCTATCTGAAGAAGAAACTTTATTTTATTTTCGTGAAAATCTGTGTTCTACCCAACAATAATAAGCGAAGTTTCAGGGTTGTCATCTGGTTACCGTTACTGCACGGTAATTTTTAACATTTAATTCTCTCCGTGCAGTTTTTAGAATCCGATATTTCGAAAACTATTGGGCCACGCCAAAAATCCATTTAAGCAGTGACATATATTATCAAAAAAGCAATCTGTGCAAAATTCCACCTATATCAGAGGTAGCAGCTATTCGGAAATGCGGCTGGAATTACTTTTATCCGTTATGCCAAATCTACGATTGAAATAGCATAAGTACCCGGTAGCATAGTGGCAGCGTGCCTGAATATATGGATAGGTAGGTCGTAGATTCGAATCTCCATGTAGGCGAAATATTTTCTTCGATAGAAATCATTTCAGGAGGTCAGGGAATAACAAATCATGATAAACAATCATACAGGTAGTACTCACAATTGAAAATTTTTGAATTTATGAAATATCATTATACATTTAGTGGACATACCATTCAATGTGGTAAAAATCACTATTGTTTGATAGTGTAAGGGATCATCTATTTTATAAAAACCTACAATATTATACATTGACAAACAACGTATGCTTGAAAGATTGTTGGTTGCGGTTAACATATGATCATAGTTAACGCAACTGCTAAAATATCATAAGCAGTACTATATTTTCGGCGGTAACCATGACTACAAAATATTATTGTCCCGTTGCGGTAATATAAAATATGCTTGAAATATGGTTGAGGTTACGATACATTTCTCTCTGTGTAATATGCCCTTCTACGGGGCCAAATGTTTTGCTCAGCCAGGATACAATAAGTTATATATTTGTTGCAGAATCAGACGAGGGCGATTCGCCTGCCATGAAGTTTCGGTGGAGAGTTCTGAACCTGAAGACGACTCCCTTACCATGGATTTTTATACGAAAGTTTTCCATTTGAAGACGTTTAAGAATAAGGAAAAACGGTTTTTGGTTGAAGAAGTCGTCGAAACCATCGTACGATACCCCCTTCATAGACGAGTGGTACACCAAGATCGATCTGTAATGGGAGGCGTATAAAGCGAGCTATAAAAGTATATATTCGGCTAAGTATACATTAAGTTAGGCTGCTCGAACGTTCGCATACGGCGCCGAAGCGTTCGGGTAACCGAGAATTCGGATAAAGGAGGTTAGGATAATCGAGGTTTTACTGTACAGTTTTAAAAGCATTTTCAACGCTGAAACTGATTCACGTGATTAATACGTGAATAGGTTACCCAACGTGAGTACTCACTCGGCTTGTTGTTTGGCCAGGTCGGAAAGTTCCCCTGAAGAGCTCAACAAAATCATCCATATCGTCTATATCGTCGAGTGTTGGGATAGGGCTTATGTTCCCCGTCGGTTGTTGCAGACCAGGGTTCGCATTTTTTGACACTTTCAATTGGAACACCGTTAACGTGGCGGGTTGGTCCCACGGTGGCTCTGCATTTGGCAATGCTATTTTCTTTCTCTTAGTATTGAGAAAAAAATTGGTCGAACGTTCAGGCTACGAGGTTGATGTTTATGCGACGAGCTTGATTAAGATTGTAGCCACGGGACTAGAACCGGATTCACATGGTTAGGTCATTATTCAATAATTGAGTGTTTCGATATATCAAGAATCCTGATGACGTACAGATTCAGACTCGTAAATGAAAGTAATCGATTGCCTAGAATAAATATTTTTCGTTCTCGTACCGTAATAACAGCTATATTGCACCAGGATGTTTCGGATGAGAAGCCTGCGTGTTGAGAGATGTTTATTATCCGGTATTCCCAATTCGAATAATTTGCTGAATCCGTACCGCTTACCACCCTTGTGTTATTAAGGGATCTCAATAATCCATCCAGAACGCAGTTTGTCGCAGTGAGAACGTATTGTTGGCTTATGAGTGCACCGCTGCATACATGACGGCCGTCCTGTTTTATTGATACGAAAAATAGTGCCGATTCAATGGGTATTTCACGTCCACCGCCGCGACGTTTCGGACAGGCACCCATGGGGTCGACGACAATACGTATGAGGATAATCTGTTGCCATTTAACAACTGTTCATTGCTTGGTCTGTTTCTTTAAGCAGTATTATTATGAATGTTTTCGAACCAAATTAATATGGCTGATTTTTGCAGCCACATTGTATCGAACAATGGTCGATGTTTTACTAATCATATGGAATATGTGCCTATATGCCAATTGCGACAACCGCGAACTACTATTATCGAGATGAAATGAATGTCCTATTTATAAAAATGCCAAGTGTGATCTTCATTACGGAAGCATCAAGCTCAGAAGGAAAATACTTTGACAATTGATACACCCGAACACGAGTCTCCTAGCATCTAACACCGAAAATAATATCTTTCAATTAGAATGATTGCCATTAAGATATCGATTAAAAAACATGCAATGGGGAAAACAACGAAGCACGTATTAAATACTATGTAGAGCATGCATTTGAAAAACGCGATGCGATTGTAAACATAAGAGGTGCTGAAAAATAACTATTGACAATTTTTTACCGGTCCTAGGGTTTGAATTTACAAAAATGCTGACGGATGTAGTCGCTAACGTCAGATGATCGATATGACATATGCGAAGGTATCTTTTCTTTTATGGTTACGTTACGTCGTAGGAATCAATTGTGAGAAATAATCATGCAATAATTGCGAGCCTCTATTAGTTCATCATTAATTAATTTGTTATTGAAGATTTGGTCTTGAAGCTCCTTGTATTGGCTTTATGAATTGTCGTTTATGCAGGAAGTCACATAGCTTGTCTAAATAGATTCTTACTCCCACCACACGAGGCTCATTTTGAATGTACTTACCGACAATTGCGAGGCACAAGAATAACGATCTCCATGACTGCCAGTCTTCAAAAAATGCAGTGGGCCCGCAAACGTACATCTGAAATTATTTTCGTCAAGAAATGCTATTGTCAAATGTATGTACAAGAACGGATAATAATCGCAATTGAATAAAGTACGAAGTGTACTTAAAGTACTTAATAACTGCTCGGTTCGATGAGTTTATGACCATACGTGCGAAAACGTAAGAAATACTAAATTTACTCAGTTGAATCGATTGAACATTGAAACTCGTCATGTACACTGAGGGAAAACTCTACGATGTTTTAAACAAGCACTTGTGGTAAAGATACATGGAAAGAGAAATAGCTCATTGGCAAAATAATGAAAGTGTAGCTCATATAGCTATACATTAATCCAGCCGATAAACGGTGATTACTATATAAGTGTAAGTATACGTATAACTCTATTGTCTTTGAGTGGGAACTCTTTCAATTCAGGTTAAAACGATTATCTGGGTAATTATATTCGTCGAATTTCCATACGAGAAGAAAGTTACCTTATTGATTATTTTGATACTTGTATCCGCGTAACTAACGCTGGTAAGATCGTGATTCGGATGAACTTGCTGTGTTTGGAGGTTACGAACGTTGATGGTACGAGACGGGAAAAGAAA
Source organism: Ophion costatus (assembly GCA_951751655.1). Taxonomy (NCBI): domain Eukaryota; kingdom Metazoa; phylum Arthropoda; class Insecta; order Hymenoptera; family Ichneumonidae; genus Ophion; species Ophion costatus. The sequence continues at coordinate 18,086,299 of OX632362.1, read as the reverse complement.
ACAATGTGTGATTTTGAAACTCTGCTCAGATTTACATAGGCTAATGCATATTGATGAATTGCATGTGAATTGCGGATGAAACCACTTTTATATGCGAAAGATGTCAATAATTCGTGTCTCATTATTATCCCAGCGCTGTTTCATCTTGCCCCGAATACGGGGTAAGATGACAAAAATAAACGCTTAATTAAAAATATATATTGTTTGGTCCAAATCAGGAAGATTGATTTTTGCCTCCAAATGTAAAAGATTAATAAATGCTGTTTAGTTTAAAAAATAATTAAACTTGACAGACTCGTATATTTATTGTTTTATTTCAACGTGACCTTAGCGTGACCATCTTGTCCCGATTTCTTCTATATAATCAAGGACGCACAATGAGCAAACAGTATATAGTATTTCCAAAAAACGCGTATGGTAAAAGAGGGTATTACCATAATGTTGTTCGTATAGTCACTTTTCGTAAAATCTTGTAACGGTTTATACTCAACAAGTGTTAATGTCAACCATATAAATAGTACAAACTTGCACTGAGAAAAATGTCCATAGTATTGATCATATAAAAAAAAACGCCCATGGTAAAAGTGGGCATGGTAAAATTCACATAGCTTATTGCTGCCGCAATCATAATATGGTTAAAACAACTATAAGCGTCTATCTAATCATGCCGCTTTGGTAGTGTGCTTTTTTCTTATCTAGTATCCCTGAAATAACTATTAACTACTGTGAAAGACTTTACAATATCGATATAGTTAGTTCAGTTAATATTTTTACAATAGTTGGTAGTTTTTTTTCCGGGATAATAGATAGTCGAGCACGCCACCAAAGTTGCATGTTTAGATATATTTTTCGCTTATAGTTATGTTAACTATATTATGATTACGTTTGTTGTAAATACCATGCACTTTTCTCTGTGTAGGATTTTTGCTATTCAATCGATGCAGTTGATTACATACTCCCATACCCAATAGAACTGCATCGAAACTTGTATTGAAAAATGTACAATTCAGCATTTGAAAAACAATAAAATTGAACTTTACATATCCCTACATGGCAATATGGAAAAAATGTACACTGGATAACGCACCTCTCAAAACGATTAAGGGGTCGCACCACTCCAGAATTATCAAAAAATACTTTTTTTTTTGTTGCTTAAGCAATGCTTCAACATCGTAAAAACGCGTTTTTCCCGAAACTAATTTTGTCAATTTTAGGAACACATTACTTCAACACAGTTGCATGGTTCGGTATGAAATTTTGACACGAGCTTCACAATTGTCTTCCTTATAGAAATACGTAGGGGTTTTTCGATTCAATGTAAACTTTTCATCTTATAAACAATTTGCTGCTAATTTTTTTAGCAAAAAATCGATTTTTTTGTTCAAAACTGCACCACTTTTGCAAAATAGGATTGAATAAAAAATCTCTACGAGGGGCAGAGCGGGGTCTTATGAGCCGCGGGGTCTCCTGCACGAGGGGGGGGGGGGGGGGGGGCAAGATGGCGAAGGGACGGTGGGGGAAATACGAATTTTTAGTTAGACATTTTAAATCCTCATATACATGCTTTTAAATATCTAGGGGGCACCTCCCCCCCCCCCTGGATGCCCCTTTGATACAAGTGGTAGTTGTCAGAAGAGGCGGGAGGGGTACGCGGCTCGGCCACATCAAGACATCGTGTGTTTACTCTGCAAATGAATCCTCATCACGACCTTATTATTATTATACTGGAAGTCTCAATCAGCCAAGATACCGCACTTTTAATGAACGATACTTCATGGGCGATAAATCACTTTACTAGTCGAGGCGACCTGCATTATGTTGCGAAAAGGGTAAATCGATGAAGCTGCACTTTTACACAGACCTGCCTTGTGACAGTTCAAAAGAATCCCTTGCGACTTGCAGTAGTTTTCGAAGTATGGATCTTTAGAACTTATTTATTTGACTCCACGCCTACTATAACTATAGGTCAAGTAGGCAAAGGTGGGCAAAGATAATCTAAATCTAAAGTTCGTCAATCGTTATTAGGCTACTCAAAAATTTAACATCGTTAATCGTTCAAGCGTTAGTTTCTTGAAACTTTAAGGCAACCTAAAATTATCCAGTAAAGTCAACAATCTATATTAAATTGTAGGTAATTCTTCTTATTAGGTTTTACCTGACACTTACTTTTCAAACTAACCAGTGAAATAAGGATTTCAGAGTCAGATTAATACGTAAATATTTTTTTATAACGGCACGGGTACATAGTACTACAGTAGGTACACAAAGAGTATAATAGGGTCTAGTAGGGTAGGCTATAGGTAACGAAGGCAAATAAAAAACTAAGTAGAGCGCAGCTCTTGTTAAACGCAGTATAGGTTCCTGCTTACACGCACACTATGCATAGCTACTCATCTCACTTGCACTCACGCCATACACTTCGTTTGATCGCCGCCTGCCACATAAGCGTGGCGCGCATCACGACGGCGAAATTTCGAACTTAAGAAGGTACGATCACTTCCACGGGGTCAAAAAAGAGTCTAAATTTATTTTACCCACAGCTGCTCTGATTGATGATTACTTACATTGATTATTCGTGTTATCGATTATAGTGTGCCAAATGTTGTGGTAAATGATGAATTTATTGCACGTGAACAAATAAAAACTGAAAAATTAGATTGTCAACGACTCGGTAGTAATCTTCGTAATAATATTAACGTAATAAAATTCGAGCCTACTAAAATAGGCTTCAATTACCTCAGCGGAATTAACACGATAGGCAGAATATAATTATACATATTATTGATACGTGATAAATGATAAAACTGAATAAATTGTTGTTTGCATATTTTGTGGCGGCTTCTATTCAAATTAATTTCAAAACAAAGCTGGGTTATGTTCGCCAAACGCATCAGCTGTCACTCGCGACGTTGCTAAGTCTGTGGGTGCTATTTTGAGTTTAACTTCAAAGTTAAATTGTTGAGCAATATGTTAACTTCGTTCATTAACGATTTACGGATTAACGTTTTTTCCGCTCACCTTTTCAAGTATAGGTTATGTTCTGACTATACCTATGGATGTAATCGCGGTCCCCCTTTCGTACGGATCTTTCATAAATGAAATTCAACATCTTTTTAGTGCGTAGGTGTGTGTTTGCGTATGAAATCGTGAGATGCATAAAGTCGCTGTGGGCGTGGGACACCCCGGATGTGCGTGAGAGTCGTGTTGTGCGTGGAATAATGGGGTAGGTGCAATGCACCGTGGGTACGGTAAAAAACCACTTTATATCTCCTTCGGAAGTTTTGTATTCAAGATTGACTAAAATTAAATACGATTTGTAGAAATTGTACATCTTAAAGAGGTTGGAGCGGTCCAGTTTAGTCAAATGATGGTTTATGATTTTTTCTTTCAATGAACCTCGAAAAATGCATACAAGGTATAAATTTATTCTGTAGATGTTAATTTTTTATAAAATATATAACGAGAATAATTATATTTCATAAAATATATAATAGGAAAAATTATTTGTCATTAAATATATAATAGAAAACTTCATAAAATTTCTTGAAGGAAATTCAGGAAAAATTTCATAAAATATATAAGGGCAACATTATGCCATTTTATATTTTTATTACGTAAATAAGAAAAACTGTTGTGTCACTACCAAGTTAAAATAGTATAACTTTATCGATGATTATTCTTCATCATCGATAGTAAAATTTCATTCTGAGAGCTTTCTGAGAGACGTTTGACAGACGTCTTGCGCATCTAGCCGCACGTAAAATGACCTACATCAAACTTTTTTTTCATCGCTGGCGTTGTGTGGTGAAACAATTATCAGAAAGATCGTAAAGGCTCGGTATACTCTCGACAATAACATATGCTATTTTAAAACGTAATCTTGGATTGCGGCTAACGCTCCAACCTCCTTAACAATGGTGGGGAGCGTCAGCGAATAACCAAAGTGGTTGCGTGCGATGTAAATGTAAAAAACAAGCGTTACGTCGAGCAGCGAAACTGCCGGTAAATCTTGGCAAGTGGGTAGGGTGCAGGCTAACGTGTAGGCTACACGAAGATCCGCACAAAGCAGAGAGCGCGATTAAATGTATCGGATAGGGCGAACATAGCTCACTGAGTATAGATATAGTAATCCAGCAGTGAGTCAAAAGACGTTTTAAATTCAATATTTCGAAAACGTTGGCGCGTCTTGAAAAATCTTTTTAAGCGTTCTCTTAGAATGTCAAAAGGAAAGTCTGTGCAACCTTTAAGCTCGATCAGCGGCTTACCTTTTTCAGAAATTTACCCAGTGTCGCGTTTCCACTTTTGTCTTGATTTGTACTCCAGTTGTCGAGAGCCCAACGAACATCGTTTCGGCTCTTTTGAATTTGGAATGCAAAAGTATCATACATTTTCACACAAAATAGGCGTTTGCGTTTTGAAATAAAAGACGAATAGAACAAATCAACGCGCGCGTTTTACCCGCCGCTACTGTAGCGGCACTGGCGGTGGCGGGAGTCATTGCATATGAGGAAGACTTAAGAGGGAATGATACCTTATCGCGGTCGGTATGGTAGAACGATTATAGGTTCCCACGAATCTCTGAAACGGCTCTTCAGATCCCGTCGAAACTTTGCCAAACGACGTCAAATAGATAGACGAACGGCTGTCTTCTCCTCAAATTTTCCGAATTTGAGAAAAAAAATGTAGATTAGGTTATCATAAGCCAATCTACATTCTTTTTCTCAAAATCAGAAAATCTGAGAAGAAGAGAGCCATTCATCTATCTATTTGACGTCGTTTAGCAAAGTTTTGACGGGATCTGAAGAGCCGTTTCAGAGATTCATGGGAATCTATAATCGTTCTACCATACCGACCGCGATAAGGTATCATTCCCTCTTAATGCTGGCAGCTGCGATCAGGTGCGTAAGTAGCGTGACAAATTTCGGTCCTAGCGCCGCCACTGTCGCATGGAGACTAGATACAGGAGGCCACACTCGGCCTTTCAACTCGTCCCCAAAACGGTGTCCGAGATAGACGCCGCTGGGGTGCCCTGGAGTACATGCAAAACATGGGTCCGATGAAGACGGTTCACAGCTGATGTACCTAACCTTCATTCATCTTTAAGTGTCAGAGTAATAAAATTGAGGACAAAGTGATACGGTATTTGATTAATACTCACACAGTACAGATAAAGCATAGTTTTTAAAATCAAACACTAGTTTTTAATTCTTGTGTCATTTTTCAGAGTACAAAAAGAGTATATCCGACCAAAGTAGAGTGTACACTTTCACCATATCGCACACACTGAAATTGAATTAGAAGAATGAAAAACTGATAATATTTTTCAATTATCGAATACGATATAATATTCGTAACATTCATCATGAAAAAAATACTAATTTCCATTCGGGCTCTCAGTGAACAAGGAAATTTATTTTGTCATCAATTATTGAATAAATTACTGTACGGGCGACAAAGTTTTCAGTCGGAATATTTAGTATACTTAAACAAAAGACTTACCTTTGCTCGCTTTCAAAAAAGTTTTTCTTCAAATGGACATGGGGAAATGACCAATCCGTGATCGCCCGAAATTTTGACGTTTGCTGTCACGCTTCGTCTGTCGTAAGGTTAGTCTCATCCGATCACTTTCACCTCGTCGACCAATATATTACTATACATAGCGTCCGCAGCACCCCAGCGCCGTCTATGTTGGAGCCATTTTCGGGGACCCTTTTTTCAGTGGCTTTGCACGGGAGTTTGGTCTCCTGGTATCTAGTCTCCATGAGTAGTCGGTAGTCGCTGCGGTTTTGAAACCCGGACATGCATAACCTAAATACAGCGAAGAACGGAGTAGCGATTGAAAACGTGTGTTGCCGGAATTGTTTTTTTTTCTGCGTTTTGGACACAGTACGTTTTTGATAAATTGAACGCTTATTTTAAAATGGTGAAGTGGTGCATCGTATCGAATTGTCAATCCGGTAGCAAAATTGAAGCGAAGTGCTCGATGTTGCACGTACCAAAAGACACGGTGCTGTGGAAAAAGTTGGAAGAGTCTATTCCGCGAATTGTTAAGCTGAACCGGACAGATGTGTGTGAAAAACATTTCAATGAAAACGATACTTCTCGAGACTGGGTCGAGCTCGATGCAAATGGACAGATAATTGCATAGGTGTTATCAGAAAAAAATCGCATGTGAATTCAAGAGTTCTTACGCAATATTTTTTGTAGGTCACACATAAACGTTCGACACTGAAAGACCTTTTTTGCATTTGCATTTTTTGCATTTGTATTTTTATTAAATTACATAAAAAACATGGGAATGAGGGATGGAAAAACAAAAATTCAGACAAATAGCTTTGAAAGTTCACATGCAATATGACAGCTTCAAAATCGTATGCATATGCTTATCACGCTCGCTTGGATTTAGAAAGTTGGTTTTACTACGGTTAGGATCATATTTTTTTTATTGTATTAATTGAAACTGACAGGACTTGCGCCTTTTCCGGGCCCCTTTAAAAGTGTTTCGAACTCATAATAAATATCCGCATAACGAACATGAAGGTGGGGCAGAGATAGAGATATAGAAGCATGGCCAACTAGTGCTGTCTCTGTCTGACCCCCCCGGCCGCGCTACGGGTATTATGATCGGAACGAACCTCGTGGCGCCTAGTGAACTACCAACTCTCTTCAATAAGCTACCTACCCCTTCCACTGGAGTTTCCAGACCTGTATGTAAGGCCGTGGGAAGAATAGAATACGTAAAAATATTTAACGTATGGGAGAAATCAATTTTGCACCTATGGATTTGCCGTGCATTAGAGAAAAGTAAACTTTGAAAATATTTAATTGTAATTCTGCGTACGCAGTGCTCGGTTAACTCAATCTTTAAATGTATGCAAGCGCATAAGACGAATGGCAACGTGCTTTTCGTGAAATTCTCCAAGTCTGTATACCTGCGTTGGTGTGTATATATATATATATATATATAATACACACACACACATAGCATCCTTCGACGGCGTAACAAATCTAATAAGGGTTACAATACAACCATAAATTCGGGGAACCAGAGTCGAGCTGACGACCCTTTAAGATTTTCAGAATGAAGAGTCCATTGAGCCGATGAGTCCTTGTAAGGTGCGTCCAGCAATAAACTAGGCAATGGCAAACTTGCGTACTAAGAGTTTGGGCAGGTACATTTTTTACTGGGAAATTTTCAGTCGCTGCAAATCGATGATATACCTGCGAAATTGCCAACAAAGAAAAGGGGGTTAGCCCCCCTCCCCCTCGAGCCTGCTCCCCACCTGTCAACTTTCTGAGGTCATCCAACTTATAACGAGTCAGAAGCTCTCGATATTATCCCCAGAATGCTGCGCTGAAAAACCTGCAGAGCTCCAAATATTCTTAATTCACTTGCGTTCGAGATCTCGCACGGTTTGGAATTCGTTTTGCAAGCGCGGCACGTTCAAAATCGTTTCATTTTGTCGACTGGATATCTGTATATACGTGTTCCAATATATCGGACAAATTTTTCAAATTGCATTTCCCACACGGTGTGAACATTGAAACTTTCAAGCGCGTTGCTTGAGATCTCATCGCACGTCCGTGCTGAGAAACGATTGTGCAAACGTTTCAGACTGCAGAAAATTGGCCTATTTTTTTTATGAGGCAATATTACAATACTCGTCGCTTTTCCGAGTTATTGAAACAAATTGTCGAACGGTGCGTCATCAATTTTCAAAAGTAACGAAACAGTGTATGCAGTATACGAGAGAGGCGCGACGATCGACCTCCCTCCTCCCGCCGCGCCACCCGCCACCCAGCGGCCACATCAAATTCCAATATATTCGCCATTCACGCGAAGAACCGAAGATCGTGTTCTTGGCGTGTGTCCGCCGAAAACTAGATCTACAAAACTCGACGATATATATATATACATATTTTTTTTACGAATCAAGAAAAACTCGATTGTATCGAGTAATAATTAGGAAGTGATAGTGCGTGTTTTCGTCGAGAAATGGCAGACTTTTTGGATTCCGAGGCCGAGGAGAGCGAGGCAAGTACACACGCAATATAGAAACATCGACGTGCAATGCTCGATTATCATCTGGATCGAATGAAAAAATGTCCCGACCGTTGTATCATCTAATTCTCGTATTTTCCTTCCTCGTATTCCCCTTAAGGCGTGCGTTTCGATAACGGAGTATTTCGCGAGTGTGCCCTAATTTCTTAATGTTCTCTTACAATCTCAGGAGGAGCAAGAATTGGATCACAGTGGCAAGAAGAAAGCCAAAAAGGCCAAAGCAATGGAGGAGAGCGACGAGGAGGAAGACGGTAAAGAGAAGAGCCCGCTCGCTCAGTTTTTTGTCAATTTTTATCTTCCACGCGCACGCTCATCGAAATATAATTCATCTCCCGAGCAGATGACGAGGACAGATTGCGCGAAGAGCTCAAAGATCTCATAGACGACAATCCGATAGAGGAGAGCGACGGCGAGGACAGCGACGGGTCCGGAACTTCCAAAAAGAGAAAAAAGAGCGACGACGAAGACTTCGACGACAGGCTGGAGGACGACGATTACGATTTAATCGAGGAAAATCTTGGGATAACGGTCGAGAGGGTAATATCGTGTTAGCGAGGCGCGTCGATGGCTGCTCGAGGCAAATGTTAACGTCGCGGGTGTTTCGGTTCTTTTGTAGAAACGTTTCAAGCGCCTAAAGCGTGTCGAGGACAGAGAATCGGACGAGGAGCAAGAACAGCAGCCTGGGGAGGAGCGAGACGCCATCGCCAATGAACTGTTCGACGGCGGCTCCAATGATGTGAGAATTTTGCACATTTCTCCCTATTCAATCCGAGCTCTTTCGCGTGACTACGCCATCGTCGGATCGCGTGTAACGTTACGAGTGAAGCAGAATCATTGTTACAGTTATCGAAATGACACAACCGGCGATCTATCGTCGAACACATTTGCTCATCGCCGCGTGTAGAGAACGCGAATATTTACACACATGCTTAATTTTCATTTTCATTGCTATCTAACGATCGAAGGAGCGAGAAGCGCCGACGGTACGTGCGAACTTGGAACAGTCCGGAACGACACTGAGAAGCTCTGCGACTTAGATACTGCGAGACTAGGAGCTTCTTGTTGACTCACTTGCGATCGTCGTGTTACAGGAGGACGAGAGAAGGAGCGAGCGCAGTCACAGGCCCGAGGCTGAACCCTTCGAGGAGGAGGGCAGCGAAGGAGAGTACTCGGATGCTGATGACTTCATCGTGGACGATGATGGAAGACCGATCGCCGAGAGGAAACGAAAGAAAAAGCCCATATTTTCCGACGCGTACGTTGAGCGTTTTCGTTTTACGATGTATAAATGTGCGGTGCTCTTTCGGAGTACGATCCATGGAGATCACTCAAACCAACTATATATACGATTTAAAAAATACATATATACGGCTGTTACGCGTATGCAAAACAGGGAAAACCGAGAAAAAATCAGGGAATTTTGAAAATTTGCTGAAATGTTTCCAGAATTTACATTTTGCAACAATTACGAAAAATGAAACGGACTTGGAAAAAAGGAAAACTCCAAATTATGAAAATACTTTTGTATATTTTTTATATTTATATTATTCTGCATTATATACAACAAAAAAGTTATGTCAGTGCCAAACCTTGAAAATTTCAAAAACTAACTCACTCTAAACCTCTTAACATTTGCATTCGATTTATCGATACACAACCACACAATTATTATTGCAGATAAATGTTTATTTTCATTTATTTATTGGCACCGACTTAAAAAATTCTGGTTACAATAAAGAGCCGGTTCCGTATTTGCTTTTAATTTATTATTTTTACTTTACAATGTTTAAAGTATGTTTCGAATTCCAGTCTTTTTTAATGTTTAATTTTTATATTTAACATTTTCGTATATTTGATCTTGAGAAAAATTATGTTATTGATTTCACTCCGATCTCCCCGGCATATTGGCAAAGTAAGGAAAAGCCAGGGAATTTCTGAGTCAATAATGCGTAACAACCATGACATACAACTTTTTTGGAGTAATTGTGTATATGGATTTTTCGGAGTGATCGTTTATGAGAATTTTTTGGAGTAAGTGGATGTATGGCTTTTTCGAGTAATATTTATAATGGATGGAAATTTGCTCATTTCCGTACCTGTACAGTGCCCTCCAGGAAGCTCAGGATATTTTCGGAGTGGACTTCGACTACGACGAGTTCGACAAGTATGGCCAGGAAGATTACGAGGAGGACGAGGATGAGGAGGAAGATGAATATCTGGACGACGACGGTGACGGCGAGAGACCTCGTCGTCCGAAGAAAACCTCCAAGAAAAGACCAACGAGAAAGAGCATCTTCGAGATTTACGAACCCAGCGAGCTCAAACGCGGCCACTTCACGGACATGGACAACGAGGTAAAATATTTGCACAGAACCTTCACGTGTTTAACCCGGGATATATACATTTAAACGGGGAAAAATTAAGCGATTTTGACGGATTTTTTAAACTAAGAAATAATTATTCTACGTTTATCAAACTGCAAGGATAGTTTAATAGTATATTGTAGTATACAAAACAATTTTCACAGTATTAGTATACAAAAAAAATCGGCGTGCAGTCTATCTTCTCGTAGAATTTGGTCGACGAAAAAATTCAAAAAAAATTCAGTTCGAACATGTATAGTTTCTATTTGACGATGATCAAAATGAAGGAAATGCCAATTTAAGAGAATTTAGATAAAGAGACGCGTTAAAAAAAACCAAAATTTCCCGCAAAATTCCTGTAAAAATTCGATTAAAAAAAGTCGCAGCTTTCTAATATTTCAAAAACAATTCTTGTTAACTAGAATCTCCCTACGTTGAAGAGTATTTTTTCAAATGTAAATTTTATAGAAACGGCATGGACGATCGATTTAATATTTGGTGAGTGCATTAAGTAAATGGCAAAGAATTTACTGCATAAATTTGAAGCAAATGGTAACATCTCGGCATTCGCGCCGGAGCTCCTTGAGCCGCACAGCAAGCGACTTAATAGATGTTATTTCACAGTAGAAAAAGTCCTAATATTTCATCTTCTATGTATACAAAACTGTCTCGTGACTGACTGACCGACAACGCACAGCCTAAACAACTGAAGATAAAAAAATGAAATTTGGTGCTAATGTTCCTTAGAGGGCGCAGAGGTGCACTAAGAAAGCATTGTCTGAAATTCGATGCTTAAGGGGGTGAAATGAAGTGTAAAAGTTTGGTTGGGTTGTCAAATGTCACGCAACAATATGCATAAGCCGCGCATCATAAATGTTGCGTGACGTTTGGGGCACCCTATGTATATGTATATATATGATGTTTGTGAAAAGAATAAGGTCGCTATCTGTTCCCACTGAATTGACCGTAAGTCAGTCAATTTTCGGAATCTTCACTTAACATTTATTTTATACATTGTTGAATACGTGAACTTTAAGGATATGCAAAAAGAATCATTGGCCCGTCACAGTGGCGTTCCCTTAATGAAAACACCAGTGCCGTAATTGATTTTTCAATAATCCGTGCCACAGATTCGAAATACCGACATACCGGAGCGTATGCAGTTGCGATCGGTGCCAGTGACCCCTGTTCCGGAGGGTTCGGACGAGCTGGACCTCGAGGCCGAATGGATATACAAGCAGGCATTTTGCCGGCCAACGATATCGATTCAGGACGCCCATCTGAACGACGAAGCTAAGGAGCGCGCTCGAAAGGGTCCTCAGACCGTTGGGAAGATCAAGAAAGCTCTCGACTTCATGAGAAACCAGTACTTCGAGGTCCCCTTCATATCGTTCTACCGTAAGGAGTACGTGCTGCAGGAATTGAACATAAACGATCTCTGGAAGGTGTACAAGTACGACGCGAAGTGGTGCCAGTTGCGACAGAGGAAGGAAAATTTATTGACGCTCTTCGAGAAAATGCGCAATTATCAGTTGGATCAGATAATGAAAAATCCGGACGCTCCGTTGCCCGACAACGTTCGCGTTATCAAGGAGGAAGATATCGAGCGGTTGAAGGCCGTGCAGACGAGCGAGGAACTCAACGACGTGCATCATCACTTTATGCTCTACTACAGTCAAGATATACCGAGTATGCAGGAGGCGGTGCGTCAGAAGGAGAGAGTAGCGAGACGGGAGGCCCGGACGCTCAAGCGTAAGCAGCAAATAATGGAGGCGGAGGAGAACGGCGAGGAGCCGCCGCCCGAGGAGGAGATAAACGTCGAGGAGGAGGAGGAGGTTGACGACACGTTGAAACAGGCCGTAAGATCGGGCCCTTACGCGATATGTAGAAGGGCCGGACTCGATACGTTCGCCAAAAAGTTCGGTCTCACACCTGAACATTTCGCCGAAAATCTTCGCGACAATTATCAACGTCACGAGGTGGATCAAGAGCCCATCGAGCCTGCCACGGTTGCCCTCGATTTTTGCGGTCTCAAGTTCGAAACGGCCGACGAGGTTGTCAAGGCCGCTCAACTGATGGTCGCTTTCCAACTGGCCCGAGAGCCACTGGTGCGCAAGTGCGTGCGCGAAATGTACATGGAGAGGGCAAAAATCACGGTCAGACCGACGAAGAAAGGCATCAAGGAGATCGACGAGAATCATCCGATTTACACGATGAAGTATCTCAAGGACAAGCCGGTTCGCGACCTCGTGGGGGATCAGTACCTGAAGTTGACGATGGCCGAGGAGAACAAACTCATCGTGATAACGCTGAGCGACGTTATCGAGGGCAACACGAGTAGCAACTACGTCGAGGAAATAAAGCAGCTCTACTATCGCGACGAATTCAGCAAAAACGTCCAAGACTGGAACGCCCTCAGAGTGGGAAGCGTCGAGATGGCCTTGAATCGCATGGTGATACCGGACATGAAGAAAGAGCTCAAAACGCATTTGACCACCGAGGCAAAGGAGTGCATAATGCGCGCCTGTTGCCGAAAAATGTACAATTGGATCAAGGTCGCTCCTTACACCTGCAGTTTCCCCGGCGAGGAGGACGAGGAGTGGAACACGAGCAAGGGCCTACGCGTAATGGCCGTAGCTTACGAGCCTGATTATTCACAAGCCGCGTTCGCCTGTATCGTCGCACCGGACGGCGAGTGCACGGATTACCTCAGATTGCCGCATCTCCTCAAACGTAAAAATGGCTTTCGCGAGGACGAGAGGGTTCTGAAGGAAGCTGATCTACTGGCGATACGTAATTTCGTATCAACGAAGAAGCCTCACGTGGTCGTTCTCGGTGGCGAGTCCAGAGAGGCAATGATGATCGCCGAGGATTTGAAAGAGTGCATCACCACCTTGACCGAGGAGGAACAATATCCACCTATTCAGGTTGAAGTATGCGAGAACGAGTTGGCCAAAATATACTCGAACAGCAACAAGGGAACGGCCGAGTTTCGCGATTATCCACTTTTGTTGCGCCAAGCTATATCCCTTGCGCGACGTCTGCAAGATCCGCTCGTTGAATTTTCACAATTGTGCACGCCGGACGAGGAAATTTTGTGCCTCAAGTATCACGTTTATCAGGATCAATTGCCGAAGGAGGACTTGTTGGAGAATATTTATCTGGAATTCGTGAATCGAGTGAACGAGGTCGGTGTCGACATAAACAAAGCCGTGCAACAAGCTTATTCGGGCAATCTGCTGCAATTCGTGTGCGGCCTGGGCCCGAGAAAGGGCCAAGCCTTGATGAAGATGCTGAAGCAGACGAATCAACGGCTGGAAAATCGCACGCAGCTGGTGACGGCGTGTCACATGGGCCCGAAGGTCTTCATAAATTGCGCCGGTTTCATCAAAATCGATACTAACAGTCTCGGCGACAGTACCGACGTTTACGTCGAGATACTCGACGGCTCGAGGGTTCACCCGGAGACTTACGAGTGGGCGAGAAAAATGGCCGTCGACGCACTCGAGTACGACGACGAGGACACCAATCCGAGTATGGCCCTCGATGAAATTCTCGGATCACCGGAACGCCTCAAGGATCTCGATCTCGACGCTTTCGCGGAGGAACTCGAGCGACAAGGATTCGGCAACAAGTGCATCACTCTGTACGACATCAGGGCCGAATTGAACTGTCGTTACAAGGATCTTCGAGCTCCTTACGTCTCGCCGAGTCCCGAAAAACTCTTCGATATGCTCACGAAAGAGACACCCGAGACTTTTTACATTGGCAAATTGATACTCGCCACTGTGTCGGGCATAAGTCACCGAAAGCCTCAGGGTGAACAATTGGATCAGGCGAATCCCGTGCGCAACGACGAGACCGGACTCTGGCAGTGTCCCTTCTGTCTCAAGAACGACTTTCCCGAGCTTTCCGAAGTCTGGAATCACTTCGACGCCGGTGGATGCCCGGGAAAGGCTACCGGCGTACGATTGCGCCTCGATAACGGTATATCCGGATACGTTCATATAAAAAATTTGTCCGACAAACACGTCGCCAATCCCGAGGAGAGAGTCAGCCCCGGTCAGATGATACATTGTCGGATTATCAAGATCGAGGTTGATCGGTTCAGCGTCGAGTGTACCAGCAAAAGCAGCGACCTCGCTGACAAGAATCACGAATGGAGGTAAACACGAGTTTTCATCTTACGCTTAAAAAAGTGATTTAGGCGAGGAAAAAATCTGCTGATTTTCAGGATTTTTTTTTTTAAGAAGGTACGATCATTACTGTGAATCGAACTTTCGGATTTGACATTTTTTATATTTATATTTTATATATAATTTTATTACGTTAATATTATTACGAAGATTACCACCGAGTCGTTGACAATCTAATTTTTCAGTTTTTTTTTGTTCACGTGCAATAAATTCATCATTTACCACAACATTTGGCACACTATAATCGATAATACGAATAATGAACATAAGTAAACATCAATCAGCTGCGGGTTAAATAGATTTATACTCTTTTTTACCCCGTCGAAGTGATCGTACCTCCTTAAGGAAAGATTTCTTTGCCATTTTTGCGACTCAGGGATGTTTCATTGCTGCGGGTGTTACAAGGTATTTTGCTTTTATTATGCTTCAACAAGTGCGAGTCGGGCCTCGCTCTATTAGGGTTCCGTACATGTGACCGATAAACTTTTTTTTCGAACTAGATATTTCATTAGGTAACGCTTTTTTTCTGTCTTAGGTAGTGATAAACTGAAACCACCGAGGGTGATGATAGCTAAAGAAATCTTTGTAAACTCCTGCTATAAGCTAATGATGAAAATATATAAAATTGTTCTTTATTTGAATATTTACAATACCAAATGACTTATTTTTGGAGCCGGTACCAGCCAATTGCCAATATTGTCACATTTTTCGCAGACAAAGAGGAGGCAAAGAAAAATTCATGAAATATACGATCTACAGTCTTAAATTTGCAATCTCGTTTCTTCCCTGACGTCAATCTCTCGTTCTTGGCTTGCACCGACTCCAAAAATAAGTCATTTGGTATTGTAAATATTTATATAACAATAATTTAATATATTTTCATTATGAATTTATTGCATTGTGTATACAATAACTTATTATATATAATACATTATGAATCGGTGTTTGTATTGTGTATACACTAAATTATTACATATACTACATTATGAAGCGGCGTTTTCAGTATTTGTTGTTTGAATACAGTATATGGTACTTAATATACAGAAATTCCAAATTCCTGACTAGTTTAGTTTTTGAGATAGACCCCGTAACAAAAATGGTCTAAAACTGACAACTTTGACGGCCCCCATTTCTTTACTTTTGAAGATAAAAGAGAAAAAATATATTTCTACTTTACTTAATGAGCTTTAAAAAATAACAACCCACATGCCAGGGTAAGAAAAAAATTCTGCTCCTTTTTCACGTATGGGACCCCCATGAAAAATAGGTTAATTGAATGTCTAATTCAGTATTTCGCTTTGGGTCAATATTCTGCACAAAATATCAAAATTTCAGGTCAGTAACTCATTCCGTTTACGAGCTAGAGACCCGTGACATACGGACGGACAGACAGCAGAGTGACATTAAAGGAAGGGTAGGGGTTTCAGCGTGAAAAAAAACAGTTTTTTGCGATTTTTTTCATCTATATGGATAAAGTAAATTTATCGAAACCTTTTGTACATTGTTAAGTGTCATTTCAAGAACATTCCGTGAAATGTGTACGCGAAAATATCCACAAACAAGCCGGTGACAAAGCTTTTTCAAGAACGCCTTTGGAAAAACACGATTTGCGGTGTTCACTGTATCTCAGCTAGAAAATTATCTGAAATCAAGTACCATTAAAATTTAGTCAAAGTATCATCAAATCCTCCCCCCAACGGTCTTTGATAATAATTTTTTTCATTTCTAAATTTTTGGTGGTCATGTAATGTAAAAGGTGCTATTTTTCACGAAAAATTCCGCCATTTTGGGGATGGAAAACCCCCTCAATGTAAAAAAAATCTCAAACTAACCGTTGGGGGAGGTATTTTATATGTAGAAAGTGTGTACCAAGTTTGAAATAAATCGGTCATGTAGTTTTCAAATGGCAGTGAACACGGACTTTGACAAAGTGGTTTATAATACATTATAATGGTTATAATGTTTAAATTATGTTTCGAATTTCAGTTGAAAAACAGAAATATGAATTTTATAAAATTTCCACATATTTGGTCTTCAAAAAATTATGTTATCCGGTTAAGGGCAGATATACACCTAGGAGCCGGAAAAGGGTAATTTTTGTGAATTTTTTCAAGATAAACTGTTCGAAATTTCGGATTGGGGTTTTAATTATCTAAAATTAATTATCGTATTAATTATCTAAATTATCTTATAATTCTTCAATAGAAGGATCGAGTTGAGCATTTCCTTTGTTTCTTCAAGTCGGTTAAAAATGTAGTTTTTTTTCACAAACGTCAGTCATTGCTATTTTTACGTATATAATTTGTCTCGTATACTTTGCAACGTTTACAAAGACTAATATTCCTCTAACTCAATAAATATGTGTTTGATGAAAAGAAAGTGTTCTTTATTTGACCCTAATCCGGCTAGTCTGCAAAACCGGGAATTTTTGCAAACCCTGTATGGAAAACTTGGAAAAGTCAGGGAACTTCTGAGTCAATAATGCGGAACAACCCTGTCCAACAAATGGCGAAGAAAACATTCCGTTAAAAAAAAATCAAGAAAATCATAATGTTGTTCCTCTTCTAGAGGTATCTCCCCCCTTGACAACACTTGAACTCGGCACCACAATTTACACGTTGCTCCATATCTAATTGAGACGACGCTGAAGTTTGTATCGTTGGAATGAAACGAAAATTAATTTCTCTCAATTGCTTTTTTTATCGATTATTTAGACTGTAAAAATGACTCAAACGTTTTCACGTATTCTTATTAGAGATTTGCCAACTCGATTTGCGAAAAAGCAGGCTTTGGGTAACGATTAAGATCGAGAAATGCAGAATGGAGAAAGAAAATCGTTGCATTCCAACGATGCAAACGTCAACGTCTTTAGTCGAGGTGGGTCGCGAATGTCCGTTTTTACATTTTCCTGTTTTACGTTGCAGACCTCAGCGCGATCCGTTTTACGACACGGAAGCCGAGGAGAAAGACACGAAGGTGGAAGAAGACGCGAAAAAGGTCAAGCAGCGGCAAACTTACGTGAAACGCGTAATCGTCCATCCGTCGTTCCACAACATCAGTTATTCCGAGGCGGAGAAGATGATGAAAACGACGAAACAGGGCGACGCGGTCGTACGACCGAGTAGCAAAGGCGCCGATCACTTAACCGTCACGTGGAAAGTCACCGAGGACATTTATCAGCACATTGACGTGAGAGAGGAGGGCAAAGGAAACGCGTTCTCCCTCGGTACGAGTCTATGGATCGGTAACGAAGAATTCGAGGATCTCGACGAAATTTTGGCACGACACGTGAATCCGATGGCCTCGTACTCCTCCGAGCTGCTGGATTACAAGCACTACAAGCCAACGGTGATGGGCATGAAGGACAAAGCCGAGGAACTCTTGAAAGAACAGCAGCGAGAAAATCCAGGCGGCATTCCATACATCATTTCGGCTGCCAAGGTGAGAAACAGTTGCAATCTTTGATTGAGGGACCGTTCCAGTGTGACTGGCTCGAAAATGGCTGATTTTAATGATTTTAAACCAAATTTGTTAATCCGTAGGTTTTTTTCGTTCATTCAAATGACTTCTCTTGTACATAAAAATATTTTTGTATGTTTTAGTTCTATTTTTTGTATAATTATTTTCGTCACTGCAAAATGACGCCTTCAAAAACAGCGCCTGACGGCAGGAAGTCCCGAAAATATTGTGTGAAAGAAAAAGCCAAAGATTATTAATCAGTATGAAAAACCGTAGAGGCGTCCGGAGGATTTTTTTCCAATGAATATCAACAAAATGGTGCCCATTTTCAAATAAAAAGAAACGCATCCTACGACGTTAAGGAATCGCATGAAAAATGATGGGGCAGAATTTGAAACGGATACCTCGGAAATTCTTCGTTTAAAATCTTCCGCCGTTTTGAAAAACGACGTTTCGACGACTTTCGCGACCAAAATTAAACAGCGTGTTTACGAAAGTTCACATTTTTGGATAATGCAAAAAAAAAAACGATTTTCATAAAATTTCACACTGGTATGGTCCCTTAAAAAGATGAACCGCCACGAATCTCATTCGAACACATCTTGCAGAATTATCCCGGA
Source organism: Ophion costatus (assembly GCA_951751655.1). Taxonomy (NCBI): domain Eukaryota; kingdom Metazoa; phylum Arthropoda; class Insecta; order Hymenoptera; family Ichneumonidae; genus Ophion; species Ophion costatus. Next base: position 18,067,599 of record OX632362.1, on the reverse strand, counting down.
AAATTTTTGCTCTCGTACTTGCCACGTTCGAATTGCCGCCACGAGTACGTGACCGTTTCGCCGGACGGCTTTCGATTCCGAGGCCAAATGTTCGCGAGAGTCGGTGATCTCTTCAGCTGGTTCAAGAAACACTTCCGAGATCCCATCCCCGGACAAACCACGCCGAGCACACCGCGCGGTGCAGCCACTTCCAGAACGCCGTATCACAATACCCCAGGCGTTGGTGGTAAGTTGATCATACGTTGTTTTTTCCCCCAATGTGGCATACGCAACCGGACAGTAATCAGAGAAAAATCTAAAATGTATTTAGAGTACAAACAAGTCTCCGCCGTTTGACAGAAGATAGCCCCACCAGGAGGTTATGGTTAAAATAGATGTAAAACGTCATATCGTAAGGTTGGACATCTGGCATGACCTTGAAATATTAGCGATTTTGTATCAGCATCGCATTTTTTCGTGCGAAAATTTCGAGTTTTGAGCCGAATAAGCGTAATTTGCGTGGCACAAAGGAGTGACACGACAAGCAATTTGAATTTGAATAAAACATAAAGTATCGTTCTTCCACACTAAACGCTCAATGTTTTATTTAAAAAACGGCGGAGACTTATCGTACTCCTAATAGTTAGAATGAATATTTATATAATTAAAACGATCAATCAATCAATATTTTTGTCAAATAATAATAATTTATATATTTAAATCAATAAACAAAATTTAATAATTCTAATATGTTAAATGTTTTTCACTTCAAACGAAACACCAATCACAGCGTATGACGTCATTCGTGTATAAACAAATATTTGCATATCCGTTTTTTTCTCTCTTGTTTACGTTTTTTTATATATGTAACCAGTATTTAACGAGGAACCCAAACAAAAACGTGAAAAAGAAAACCTTGCACTTGATTTGGAGGTTACCTTATCGTTTGTTTACACACATATCACGTCACGCGTGCTGAGATCGCGTGGTGTAACGTTTGGACGGCGAATGGCAAAAAATAACGTTTATACATCATTTTAGGTACTTGAAAAGCTTTATTTGTATAAAATAACATTTTTCATGGGTGTGTGTATCCATTATGAGTGACGCTGAACACCTTTTGAAAAGTTGTCCGATTCCCTATTGGGAATACCCAATTGACCGTATTTCATATTTCATTCCGTCCCAGGTGTCAATCAAGAAGCTATACAGAGGGTGGCTCAAAATCTTCCACATCACATGCTCCACTCACTCTCGCAAGTAGCGAACCAAACGCCGCATCACTATCCGCCTCATACTCCGGGAACGGCGGCTGCCGCCGGTTACGGTGGGATGCACACGTATCCGAATACACCGTACACACCGTCAGGACAAACTCCGTTCATGACCCCGTACCAGACGCCTCATCACACGCCACATCACTCGCAGCCAACGCCGAGATACGGTCAACAAACGCCGAGCCAGCATCAGGGACCGTTTTTACATCCCGCTGCTCCTCAAACCACCGGCGTACATCACAGATCGACTCCGTCTCATCGGCCTACTCCTCCGATATCGAACAGCTCCGGGGATCCCATGGATTGGAAAAAGGCCGCTGAAGCGTGGGCACGATTGAAGCAAACGAGAGTTTCGTGAGTACAATACAACCTTTTCGTTGAGGCTGCGTGAAAGTCTTACGGAAATGCTACCATGGCGATGATTATTGAATACATTGCACAGCTCGACAGCCGATTTTTTTGTTTGTTTGTAAGTCCAGGTTTACGCATATGTCAATACAGACCTTGCAGTGTTAAAAGTTACAATTTTAATACCCATTGGCGGGGCCGGGTTGAAATTTCAAACTTTGCATCGATGGTTTCAAATTCTTAATCTTAATATTCCGAAATTACAAGTTGCGTAAAGATCATGCCACCGGAAGTCTACACAGTTGACTGTAAATTATGCAGAACGGTACGAGTGGCGATAGAAAAAGGATACAAATATGATTTTTTATGCGAGATCATTATCAGAAATAGTATGAAGAAGATGAACGCTTTATTTGAATGACCAGTAATGCGACATACGAAACTCCGAATATGTAATATTAAGCATGCTGCAAAATTCTGAAATTTTTACTATAGAAAACGGGCTATATCAGAAAGTTTAATATAATAAAAGCTAATAAGAGATTCGTCAGGTTCACGAATGTTTTGGACTCCAGAAACCATAGCTTCGACCATCCAGTTTGCGAAAACTGATGTTTAGATAGTGTAAGATTGCCAGGGTTGTTACGCGTATGGAAAACAGGGAAAACTCAGGGAATTTCGTTCCTCGGGAATAATCAGGGAAGTCAGGGAATTATGGAAATTTTTTGGAATTTTATCACAATTTACTTGTTGAAAGAGATACGAAAAATGAAACCGACTTGACACAAAAATTGAACAGTATAAAAATAAATATTTTTGTATATCTTTAATATTTATATTATTCCTCATTATACACGAAAGAAAGTTATGTCAGTGCCAAACATTGAGGATTTAAAAAACTGAAAACTAATTTACCGTAAAGTTCCATTTGTAAATTAAAGTAAATTAAAAGTAAAGCTACAAAAACACATTTGTATTCGATCTGTCGATATACAAACACATCATTATCATTATAGATAAGTATTTATATTTATTTTTTGTTTATTTTCACCGGCGTACAAACTTTTGTTTATAATGAAGAACAGGTTGTGTATTTGCGTTTAATGGATTTTTTAAACTTCATAATGTTTAAATTATGTTTCGAATTTCAGTTGAAAAAAATAAATACCAATTTTATGAAATTTCCATATATTTGGTCTTAAAAAAATTATGTTAACCAGTTCAACATAATTCTTCAATAGAAGGATTGAGTTGAGAATTTTCTTTGTTTCTTCAAATCGGTTAAAAATGGTGTTTTTTTCACAAAAATCAGTTATTGCTATTTTTATGTATATAATTTTCCCGTATACTTTGTAACGTTTACCGAGACTAATATCTCTCTAACTCAAAAAAGATATGTTTGATGAAAAGAGAGTGTTCTTTATTTGACCCTAATCTGGCTAGTCTGCAAAACCTGGAATTTTTGCAAAACCTGTATGGAAAACCTGGAAAAGTCAGGGAATTTCTGAGTCAATAATGGGTAACAACCCTGATTCCGATGAAGAACGTTCAGAACGTTCAAAATTCCGAAAACTCACACATAAAGCAGGTAGCAAGTTAGCCTAACGCGTTTAGATGGCAGCACCAGTACCGTAACTGTGGCGTCGCTGCGAAAATCTGAGGAGTAGGCAATCTACAAGTTTTGTAACAATAATAATAATAACACTTTTGGCGCGTGGACTTTCCCCACACGTGTGGCTACTTATTGAGAATATAATTAACTGAGAATAAAAGAAGACTACTAACATTCATTACGATTATATAACATGTGGAGTTGGGTTTTCTCGTTTATCCTAACGAAACCATATCTCCATATAACACATGTGAACCCATGTTTATACGAATCAAGTGCCGGAGGTCGAAAATTCTTTCGGAGTCATAATCGTTTCGGGCAGTATTCTTTGAGAATACTGAAGTACAGAGAATACAGAAGTTTTGATCCTTCGTGGTAGAATTTTTTCAGAGTTTTAATCACCCTTCACGTTTTATTGTGAACATTTAATGTAAGGATGTTTAGCTATCGATATTCTTATTTTCGGAACTTTTCCCTGTACAAACTATCGCTTCATTCAGGAACTCGAATTCCTAACGCTACAATTTTTCGGAACTGTGGACTCTAATTATGGGAAGTTGATACTTGTTTTATGTGCTGTGCTTTTATGTCGACGCTTTATCAGTCGGTCCCATGGTTATTGTTATTTCATCCCTGCACGTACCATTTCCGGTTATATGATAATTCTGTTGATAAAATTATGGAATTATAAATTTCCAAAAGTATTGAGTACTAGCTAATAAATTCGGAGTTTCGAGCGTGCTGATAATTCAAAGTTCGGAATTTCAACCCGGCCCCGCATTATCTCCCAATCTACATAGTCGACTGTTCCGAAATTTCTCTCAAACACGCATAATAATATGAACAATGTTTGGTTAAAATTTGAACAAGATCTATAGAAATCAAGAGCGCGCGCTCGTTCTACCCTAAAAACAATCCAGTTAGGAATTTTATTTTTGAGTTGTCATTAATGCGCTCACAAGGCTTGTCTGCGCACACCGGAAGTTTAAGATTCGTTGGCAGACTGCGATCATGAGACTTGGGTTAAATAACTATTAGATTCGAACATACATTTTTTCAAATTACTAGGTCATTGGGTATGAAACGTACGATTACCTCAAGCACCAAGTTACTTTGTCACATCGTATTCTTCGTTTCTCCAAATTTCAGAAGTACTACACCACGGTACGATGATTCTCGCAAAACTCCAAGAGTTTACGAGGATTCGTCGGGACGGGCGACTCCGAGAACTCGACCGCCGCCGTCACGCACTCCGTCTTACAAGTCACCACGTGGAACACCGCACACAAATTCCAGTCCACGCAGCATGTCGCTGAGCGGGGACGGTACTCCGCTTTACGACGAGAGCTAACAGAGTCACGCGTTCTTTTCGATCGTAGCGAATAATGAGTATATTATCACATTATTACTCCCGAAAGGCGGGGACGATGTATTCGATTGTGAGCGCAAGAGAATTCATTGTCGCGCTTTATTTTATGAAAATGGCAACAAATTGCCAGAATCATCGATCGATTTTCCAGTGAAAATCGAGGCAGTTTTATCATTGATTCGACAACGATTTTTTGACAAATTAATTCCGTAGCTCCCATACGGTTTGTACATAATATTTACGTACAGAGAGGAGGCAATTGCCGTGATGGGATTGAGCTACATTTACTTTTTATTATACATATTATTTATTCGTATTAAGGGGAGACTACACCGAGTTTTGTACTTCCCCGCATATTTGTGCATTTTTAGAAAACCGCAATATCAATTTATAGCCAACTCGTGGCTCTCCAAACGTTGTACAATGTTTTTCGTATACACTGGATTTTTATTCGCAGCTCACGCGACAGCTGTGGAAATCCATCATTTCGCTAGTCCTTCACAAGCACTGCAAAATATTTTTGCCTTTTTTTTTATACAAAGGTACTCGCTCGAAATTGAGACAGTGCACTTACGAAAATCAATGTTCAATTATATTTATTTTTTAGCCCCGTTCCGATATTTATTTACCCCGCGTTTTATTTCTCGTCGATTTCACATGCTTTTGTGTGAAATTTTCGACACGAGAGACCGATGCGCAGAAACGTTTTTTATGCGTTTCCGCATCGCCACCCAATAATCGCTTGATTGTACATAACATTTTTTTTTATCGCGATTGCGCAGCACGCGCAATTGTTTTTTACATCACACTCCAGTAACTTTGTGCTGGGAACGGCACCAAGTTTGTTTATATTTGAAAAAAAAACATCACAGTCGTGAGTCGGAATGCTTGAGGAAATCGTTCAAATTTTTACCGGCAAACGAACGATCCTTCGTTATCTTTATGAAGCTTTTTTCAATCTACTCAAGACAAGAGTAACAAATTCGCACGTGAATCGTTTCCGTGTCTCGACATGGAATGCAAAACTCTCTAGTCTCTCCGTAAACGAGAACGATATTCGAAAGAAATCAATCAAGAGTGGACTGATGTATGTTGTGAAGATTGTAATATCGCGCTGTCGTTCGGTCAGTGGCTGCGTCGAAAGGACAGAGCGAAACGGAATAATTTCTTATTCTACGTTTCCGTAAACGTGCGGGTTCCATTTGAATATTCAAATTGTTAAGTGTTTGTTACGTTCGTTTACACCATAAGGACGACATTCGCATATATTTTGTACAATGGCTTGACAGTGATATTAAACGATATACATACTCGATGAATCGTCATTTCTTATTTATTTGTTCATTTTCTTCTCGTAATAATCATATGTCCGATAGACTATACAGTACTTTACTTTATTATATAAAGATCTCGCAATGGCAATCTACCTTAAGACTAACTTGCTCACATCGTTGATAGCTGATCCTCCGATAGATCGCCATCGTGCAACGGAACGTTTCTGTAGAACATGCACGTTACCCCGGACGCTCCTCTCGTCGTCATCCTAGTCAAATATACGAATTACGCGACGCTTGGATCCCCGGAACGTCAAAATGACGAAACTTACTGCCTCGAAGTCCCGGCCACGACAGTTTGTCCCTCGTCCGGATTCATTTTCTGGCGTTTCCTTATTTTCCACTTGGCCTCCGTTTCCGCTGACTTCTCGAACGAATTTGGATGCGAGCTCGTGCTCTGAATGAAAAATCATTAAGATGCGCCGAGCTTATTTCAAACGAGCTATATTGTATATAAGAACACGAGGAATATATTAGGTTGGTAAGAAAGTCTTGCGACACTGTAATATTTGTATTTAATTGTTGCTTCGTTCGCTCGGGAAGGATTTGCTCAACGAAATAGTCACTGGAGATAAAAGCTGGGTGTTATGCGTTAACCGAACATGAAAACGCCAATAGCTACCGCAAGGGAAAAAACCAGAACCAACTCCTAAACCAACTTCACTGAACGTGAAGAAAGAAATGTTCTAATTTTTTGTCGGTAGGATTTAGAGGTCCTGCTGCGTTATGAGCTTGTTCCGCCTGACATCTCAATAAATGCTCAGATCTACTCTACACAATTACAGAAGCTGTCGGATAATAAGAGGTCTTTTCACTTCAGACGCTAAAAAAGGTTATTTTCATGCATTTTTTTGATAGGTTTATATTATATTTATATTATAGTTATATCAATATCTATAATATAAATCTATCAAAATTCATGAAAATAGCCTTTTTTAGCGGCAAAGTGAGAAGACACCTTAGAACAAAAACGTGATAAGCGGCAACAAGTTCGTCGTTTACACGACAACGTTTAACCCTACGCAGCTGAAATGACACGAAAAACTATTTCATAATTAGAATGGGAAGTACTATCACATTCATCATACTCACCGGACCTAGTCCTATCAGATTGACAATTATTTCGGGCTTTCAAAAACTATTTACGTGATAAGCAATTTGATAGTCAAACGGATCTTCGAAATACCCTTGAGGAGTTTTTCAATTGAAGAGCTAAGGATTTTTGGACGGCTGGCATTCCAAATTTACCAAAGCGTTGGACACGTGTTGTAAATCAAGAGGGAGACTATATTATAAATTAATGCTATCTTAATAAAATGTTATGTTTATTTAAAGAAAGGGGTCGTTTGTATCGCAAGACTTTCTTACCAAACTAATGTAGTTGCAATACATATGGACGATCTCAATATTAATGATTAATATTCAAACAAACTCTTGACTCTCCACGAAGGAAGGTTGCAATCCGAACCATAGTATCATTTCCGGGCTGCCCATTTCCAATTCCCAAAAGAACGGCTGCTAAGTAATTTTGTGTCATACCTGCTCGAGACTCTGTGGAGATCCTCTATTTTTGCTTGAGTTTCTTAACTTTCTCTTTTGCATCGTACCGGCCTTTTCCGCGGAATCGTTCGTTTTCGCGTTTCGTTTCTACGGACAACATCGATAAATATAACAATGGAAGAAAAAGCAAAACGGCAGGTGCGTTGCAAAGTTCTTACTCTGAGCACGATTTTCGTTTTGGTTTCATCCTCGTCCGACTCACTGGAGGGGTCGTGTTTCTTTCTCGTCAATCTTCTTTTTCCGATTCGCCTTTTCGGAGACTCTTGACTATGCGGCGATCTTCTCGTGGATAATTTATTCGCTGCCGGAGGTGATGTTTTCTCCGGTTTCTGCGCGAACAAAGTAAACGAGTAATCGCAAAACATTTTCATGGCTGTCACGCATACGGCAAACAGGGAATTTTGAAAATTCTCTGAAGTTTTGAAAATTCACGGGAATTTTGAAACTTCTCTGGAGTTTTGAAAATTCACTGGAATTTTGAAAACTCACTGGAATTTTGAAAATTCAGTGGAATTTTGAAAATTCAGTGGAATTTTGAAAATTCATTGGTGTTTTGAACATTCACTGGAGTTTTGAAAATTCTCTGGAGTTTTGAAAATTCACTGGAATTTTGGAAATTCTCTGGAATTTTGAAAATTCTCTGGAATTTTGAAAATTCACGGGAACTTTGAAAATTCTCTAGAATATTGAAAATTCACGGGAATTCTGAAAATTCTCTGGAATTTAAAAAATTCTCTGGCGCTTTGAAAATTCTCTGAGGTTTTGAAAATTCACTGGAGTTTTGAAAATGCTCTCGAGTTTTGGAAATTCATGAGAAGTTTTAAAATTCACTAGATTTTCTAAAATTCTAGTGAATTTTGGCATTTTGAAAATTTACTAGAATATCGGAGTTTTTAAAAAATCACTGAATATTTAAAAATTCGCTAGAATTTTTCTAATTCACTGGAATTTTGAAAGTTCACGAGAATTTTGAAAATTCACTGGAATTTTAAGTTTACTAGAGTTTTGAAAATTCACTGGAATTTTAAAAGTTCACTGGAGTTTTGAAAATTCACTGGAATTTTGAAATTTCACTGGAATTTTGAAAATTCACTGGAATTTTGGAAATTCACTGGAATTTTGAAAGTTCACTGGAGTTTTGAAAATTCACTGGAATTTTGAAAATTCACTAGAATTCTGAAAATTCTCTGGCGTTTTGAAAAACCTCTAGAGTTTTGAAAATTCTCTGGGGTTTTGAAAATTCACTGGAGTTTCGAAAATTCTCTGGAGTTTTGAAAATTCTCCGGAGCTTTGAAAATTCACTGGAATTTGGAAAATTCGCTGGAATTTTGAAGGTTCACTGGAATTTAAAAAATTTACTGGAATTTTGAAAATTCTCTGGAATTTAAAATATTTTCTGGGATTCTTCCAAAATTTACTTTTTGCAAGAATTACGAAAAATGAAACCGACTCGAAAAGAAACTAAAAAATCTGAAAAATAAATATTTTTGTATATTTTTAATATTAAGACTTCGTTATATACAAAAAAAAGTTGTCAGTGCCGAACATTGTACGTATCAAAAATTAAAAATTCGTTTACTGTAAAGCATTTAATGTAATAAAAATGTAATAAAAACATTTGCATCGATTTGTCGATACACAACCACCCAATTATTGTTTTAGATAAGCGTTTATATTTTTTTTGTATTTATCGGCACCGACATAAGAATTTCTGTTCATAATTGAGAACAGCTTCTGTATTTGCTTTGAATATTTACTCGAATCACAGTTTACAAAAAAATGATTTTAATATTTAACATTTTCATATATTCAATCTTAAAAAAATAACGACGTTCTTTATATGACGCCAATCTCCCTGGAATATTTGAAAAACCTGTGTGGAAAAGCTTGAAAAGTGAGACAATTTCCTAGTCAATAATGCGTGACAACCATGATTTTAGAACATGAGGAAATATTCGTACGCTCGTTGATCAAAATAGTTTCGAGTGCAAAAACATTTTTCGTTTATAGATATATTCGTGAATGTAACGATACGTTTATATGATTTTTAATTCAAGAGACGGGTTTTTACCTTTTTCTTAGCTCCGTTCGCGTCGTGCGCTTCCGTTCGCTTTTCACTTGCAGCCTGGTTCGAAACGCGATTCCTACGCGTTTTTGGCGAATTCCCCGCATCGATAGCTTCAGCCTCAAGCTTTTCCATCGAGGAAGTAAATGACGACTCCTTGCAATTTCCGGGACTGTAAACCGCTCTATTGTCCTTCGTAGTAATCCGTTCACCTGTAATCCCGTGGCGTAGCGCACTTACGTATAGCGAGCAAATAAAATAGAATTGCGCAGAAACGTATGATCAACGGCGAACTCTACCTGTCCAATAATTCAAGGGCGGCAAGATACGTCGCCCGCGGGAGCTTGTAGGAACGCTCAGACAATCAACTGATGTATTGTGTACTCCCAGTTTCTTCGTGATTTCGTTGTTAACTAAACGAGACAATTATTGTTAATACCAATAAAATTACGGAAATCGAATTGTCGGCAAATATATCTCCAACCTGATGACAACGACTTCCATTTCTCGCAGAAATAATTTATTTTACTGGGACACCCGGTGTGGCATAGTTTGATCAACTCTTTCGGCACCACTGCAAAAAAAGAAACATTTTTATTATTAGAAGTATAGAACATATCGTTTGCATAACTAATTAACGACTGATGACTATTTACGTACTACGTTTAGTGTCATTTAAATCGCCTACGAGTTGATAGAAGACCTGACCAACTGTTTCGATCAATTTCGGACTTCGCCGCCGCTTTACAAATTCCGTCACAAATTTTCGATGCACAACGTGTCCAGCCTCGCTGTAAACATTAAACGGCTGGAGTCAGTGCGATACGAAACCTCCCGAATGTATGTTACCCATTCAACTCGGTATTTCAAAACTGGAATTATTTTGTTTAGAGGATAAGCCCACCGTTTTTCGCTGAAAATTGCTGTGCAAAAAATTACACGTTTTTTTCTCGAAACTATCTTTTTCAATATGGCGCACGTGATTTCTCGACATCTAATGAACAGATTGACTTGAAATTTCGTAGACTTGTTCAGTGTAATAGTAGTTTGGTCTTGATCGACGTTTTTCCATCAGTTTTCAACCATGACATTTTTCCTTGAAAAATGGAAAAAAAGCGTCAACATTTCTCTTTAATCATTGAAGTACTATAACAAAAAACAGCTTGATCAAATCTCGGCCTATATTATCTATTTTAAGAAAACAAAACTCGTTTTTTTTTTCGTTTCGGATCAACCGGGTGGCCAAAATCAAGTACAGTGAGTTAATGTACATAGAAATAAATATCCAAACGACTTTCCAATCTTACTTATTACTTCGAAATTAATTTTCGTCGCCAAATTAAGGGTCATCACAATAGCCTAACCCCTTAACCTGGAGAAGAATACGAAAGTGTTTCTCAACGAAAATATAAAACACTAGAGAAGAACCAAAGATTTTTTGGCAAATACTGATAAAAAAGGTTTGCCTAACATTTTTTTAAATGGAAGGTTGCGTGAGGCCTCAAAAAATGAATACTCCTTTTAAATCCTGGATACTTTTCTGCTATTCACATGTACATTGAAGAACCCTGTGGAGATGTAGCGCGAACGGTGCGTCTTTTCTGGAAACGTCGTTTTGCAAAACAGTGAAAGATTTTAAACGAAGAGTTTTTAAGCTATCCGTTTTCAATTTTGCCACATCACTCTGCATGCCGTACGGAAGCGTTTTTTATTTCAAAATTTCACTTTTTTTTTTTTACGAAAAACTGTCGAAAAAAGGTCCGATGTGACACTGATTTTTGAATGGCCACCATTTTGTTATCCCTGATCGAAAAAAAATCCTCCGTACGCCTCTAGTTTTTCATACTGATTAAAAATCTTTTCGTGTTTTTTTAGTCAATTTTTCGATGAGTAGGACTTTCTGCGGTTGGGCACTTTTTTTAGGCATCATTTTGCAGTAGCCAAAAAATTATATAAAAAATAAAACCAAAATATCAAAAAAATGTATGTACGGCATGTCATTTGAAAAAAAAAAGGTAATTATGCAGTTTAGCGCCTTTTCCGAAAAACGGAGGGAAAATTTTTTTTCCCCAAAAACTGCCTCTATTAGTCCTAACTTATGATATTTCGTCGGGGGAGGCTGACATTTTCCATAATTACCATGAGTTATGGGGTTTTCAAGTTTGAGAAAACACATGATGGAATAGGGCATTTTCATGCATTTTGGCAGTATGTGTCGGGTCTGGAACGACTTTCAACTGAAATCCACTATCCAACGCACTCTCTGAGAGGGTTCGGGGGGGTAAAACCCCCCCGACGGGGTAAAGGGGCAGCGCCCCTGCGGGGGCGGAGGGGGCGGAGCCCCCCCAAGATACTGGAAAGAAATTTTTAAAAGAAAAAAAGTCTCTTTTCCATAATTTGAAAATGAGTCATTATTTTGAAAATGAGTCTGGAAATCGTCGAATGTACTGTGTGTAGATTTTGAACGTATTTCGAACTGTTTACTAAACGTATTTGAACCCAAACAAACCCACACAAACCCAAACAAAATTTTGAACGTATTTCGACTGTTTACTAAACACACATATACACACATGCACACCCAAACGCATTCCCAACAAAAAAAAAAAATTAAAAATCTCAAATTTCAAAACCCCATAACTTATGGAGTTTATGGGAAATGTCAGCCTCCCCCGACGAAATATCATTTGTTATGGTGGAATAAACAACCCCATGGCGAAAAAAATTTTTCCCGTCGTTTTTCGGAAAAAGCGCCAAACTGCATAATTACCAAAAAAAAATCTGACTGCTTATCGAATTTAATTTTTTTAAATCATGAAAATCATAAATCTTTCAAGCCAGACACACTGGAATGGTCCCTTAAGGATGTTGAGTCCCTATGAAACATGTTACTGTTAATTTTTCAATAAATAGCTTCTTAATCGTCATGAAGATTTTACACGACCTCCTGAATACTTCATGTAAAAACATACCAAATTTTCAGAATTCTATCATATTACTTCAACCTCCTTAGGGGTTGAAATAAAAAATAATAAGAAAATTCTGAAAATTTGGTATGTTTTTGTATGAAGTATTTAAGAGGTCGTGTTAAAATTTCACGATTAGGAAGCTCGTTATCAAAAAATTAACATTTTGTTAAGAACAATTTTTAAAAGAAATAAAAAAAAATTATCAATAAACTTCGTTTTGTTTCCGTTGCTTTCAGTATATTGTAGATATTACAAAATTGAGAGGTCAAAAAAAAAACTTATTGCAAAGTTACATCAGTTTCCATAAGACAATATTTAATTTGTGAATGTTAATTGTTCAATAACGAGCTTCCTAATTGTCGTGAAATTTTTACACGACCTCTGAAATACTTCATGCAAAAACGTACCAAATTTGCAGAATTTTATTATCATTTGCGATTGGGGACAACATCCTTAAGCGCCACAGTTACTACGATGCGAGAGTGCGCGCTACTTCCGTAAAAACGTACTTGAGTAATTTCCCCTCGAAGACCAAACGACACTTGGAGTCGTCGTCGTCCTCGCAAATAACAGCGGGTACCCAGCCAGTGAGTTTCTTAGGATTCTCTTCGGATCCGAATTTAGCAACCGTCTTCTTTTCCGCCACGTCCGACGTTTTTTCCGAACCGGCCTCTCTCGATTCCATCTCGTCATCTTCCTTGACAACATTGGCACTCTTCTCTTTTTTCGCGTTTTTGGCGTTCGAGGGTTCCGCAGTCTTAGCACGTTCCGCTATCAAACAGGCGGCGCTTTTTTGGACAGTGGGAGTATCTTTCTCTTCGCCGATCGACAGACTGGATCCCGATCGAAGGACGCATTTCCACGGTGCGTTACCGACGTTCATGTCATTCTCGTTGTTCTTCGCGTTCGGCGGATCGTAGTGTCGAATGTCGAGATTGATGCTCTCGCAGCTGACGACGACGGGTTTTTTCGTATGCTGAGCCGTTGTTTTCGACGGTGTCGACGGTCCGGTGTTACATTGAATATCCTTCGGAGGATCCTTGACGCACGAATTGGTCGAGTCCGTTTCCGCGACTATCGAAATCGGTGTCTTCTGGCGTTTAACGTCCAACGACACGTACGCAGAATCGTCGCGTACGCTGGCGGAGCCATCCGTGCGAATTCTTTTATCCCGACTGCTCAGACCGCTCGTGATCGGCCTCTGGACGGCTGATGTTTTCCCCGAATTCCTATGAACGACCTTTGAACCAATATTCGCATCAACGGAGTAGCCTTCCATCTCGTCGAAGCACTGCGGAGTGGCCTTTTGGTCGTTTCGCGAGTCGTTCGTTCTAGCCGGGTCCGGGTCGATGGAACGTGAACTCGATTGGGGATAATACTTCGGATCGACGGTTTTACGATCGTTGCGAACGTCGGCTCGTTCGTCCTCGGTTATACTGACACTCGAGTCGTAGTATTCTTTCCTCGTGACCTCGACCCGCGGTTCTTTCTCGTAACAATCCTCGACGTCATCCTCGGTTAGACTGATGCTGGAGTCACGATAATCGACTTGCCCAGCGATGTCATTCTCCCTGACTCGACGCTTTCTCGGGCTCGCGAGCGCCCTGCTCCGAGAATCTTTCACGCCGGCTCGCTGATCCATCGAGAAGTCCTTCTCGCTCAGACTCGAGCCCTCTCTGCCGCCTCTCGGTTCTTCGTTGAACTTTGACTTCTCGCCCGACCCACCGAGCGTTCGCTCGGAATCGCGATATCGCTGCTTCATCCTCCCGCTATTCGCCATTTTGTAATCTGTGAATCTGTTCGACTTGCGCGATCTCTCGTGGCAGCGTGAATCAACGGAGGTTTGTTTGCGCGTATCGTAAGAATCGTTATCCGACTCGGTACTGTCGTAATCTTCTCTCGTTAATTTCCTTCGAGCATTATCGCTGCATCGGCTTCTCTGCAATTTATTCGACGTATTTGAATCGGCGTTGAGAGTGCTGGGCGAATGATTGCCGGAATGTTGAGGAGGCTTCGCGCGATCACTCGCTTCCTCCGTCGATCGAGTTTCCGCATGGGACGTACGCGATTCGTTTACATTTTTGGATGAATTTGGACTTTCGGCGTTTTTGGAGTCCGCCGATTGATACGACACTACGTACTTCATGCAGTCGAACATCTCAACGATTTTGTGTATGTACTCCAGAGAGCAATTCTTACTCGTCAGATTATCGATTATTATGTTTAGCTTGTCCTCCTGGATCATGTCCTTCAACGATTTGCCGATAACTCGCCGATTATTGTCCAAACTCGTCGTAGAAGCGTCGTGCAACGATTTATTTCTTTCGTCCAGCGCGATCACCTTGGATTCACTTACCGACGATTTGATCGAATCGTCGAGGCTGATCAAAGGCGTCTTGGCTTGCGAGCAGGCGCATTGATTTCTGTCCGAATGTTCGTCGGTGGGCGCCTTAGGCTGGGAAATCGGTGACACAGGCTTCGAGTATTTCGTACGCTTGCGAGGGGATCTCGATTTCCTCGGGTTTTCGAATCTTGGCTGGTACGTGACCTCGGTTATTTCGCTCTTTATGTCGTCGTCGCTGTCGGTTATCGGCGTCGGCCACCGGAAACTCAATCTGCTACCGTCGCTCACGAAATTTCGCCATACCTGGCAAACGTTTTCCCAGTCGTCCGGAAAACCGTTGCAAAATTTGCCGCTCACGTACTCCGGCAGCTCTGCGGGACAAAATGTTTGCAATTATTGGGAAAAAGCAACGGCGGGTAAATTGTAGGTGGGGGCTTTCAAAATTTTATGTTTAAGAGGAGGGTAGGGGTTCGCACTTTTGAAAAATCGATTTTTCTGTCTTTTCTTGTAGTTAAACATTTCAAGAATATAATCCCAAAATTTCAAGTCAATCAGAGCAAAACTCTCGAAGTTAGTAACTATTTAGTCCCGCTCCTGTAACACTGTAGGTCGCGTTTCAAACTGTAGCTAACACTTCAAACGCGTTTTTCTCGAAACCACTTTTTCAAAGTCCGTGTTCACTGCCATTTGAAAACTACATGACCGATTTATTTCAAACTTGGTACACACTTTCTACATATAAAATACTTCCCCCCAACGGTGAGTTTGAGATTTTTTTTTACATTGAGGGGGTTTTCCACCCCCAAAATGGCGGAATTTTTCGTGAAAAATAGCACTTTTCACTTTACATGACCACCAAAAATTTAGAAATGAAAAAAAAATTATCAAAGACCGTTGTGGGAGGATTTGATGATACTTTGACTAAATTTTAATGGTACTTGATTTCAGATAATTTCTAGCTGAGATACAGTGAACACCGCAAATCGTGTTTTTCCAAAGGCGTTCTTGGAAAAGCTTTGTCACCGGCTTGTTTGTGGATATTTTCGCGTACAAATTTCACAGAATGTTCTTGAAATGACACTTAACAATGTACAAAAGGTTTCAATGAATTCACTCTATCCTTATAGATGAAAAAAACCGCAAAAAAGTTTTTTTTTCACGCTGAAATCCCTATCCCTCCCTTAAGGAGGTTAGAACGTTAACCACAATCTGAGAGTAAAAAATATTTATGTTATTGTCTAGACCACACTGTCTTTACGATTTTATTTTGTTTCTTCTTATCACAAAACCACAGAGATACAAAATAGTTTAATGCATGATCCGGTGCAAGTATTTTTCGGTTGTTTTGATTCGACAATTGTATTAGGCTGGAACAATTGTTCAAAAATGAAAGAAGGAAGCCAAGTTTATGGTTTTAACTCCCTAAAATTAAAAAACCCATAGGATTATGATTTTTTTCCCCAAAAATGGAAAAAAACCATAGGATTAGGGTCTTAACTCCCTAGAATGAAAAAAAAAACATAGGATTAGGTTTTTATTCCCAAAAGTGAAAAAAAACCATAGGTGTTTGGTTTTACTCGATAGAAAGCTTTACCATTGCGCTCGTCCACAAGATTGCCGCAAAGATGATAAGTGTGTTTGAAAATGGATTGGACGCTGATGGCTGTGAGTCGCCTAATGACGGGCTTGCTTCTGGCAACTTTCCCACACTCCAGAGTGCCTTTGATGATCAGCTGGGTCTTGTCGTTGAGTAAAACCCTCCACCTGGAGAATATCCTGTCCTGAGACTTGCTCAGCTGCTCGTTGGCCCTGGGCTCTTCGTAATTATTTCTAGGCTGATAGTCGTGTTGCTCTCTGAGCACCTTGTCCCCATCCACGGAGCCTGAACACTGCGAAACGGAGGAAGCGGCGATCGCCGGAGTGGAGCGTCCGAAGCCGTTCTCGTGTCTGTCCAGATTCAAGGGCATGTTCAGCAGAGGAGTGCGCTTGTTTTCCATGGCAAATCGCTTGGAACGCGCGCACGACGGGCCAGGGATTCTCGGCGGCGGCATCATAGCGCTGTCGTCGTCCTTGTTCATGGGGAACTGATTTTCGCTGGAAGTGACCATACTGTTGCGAATGCCGCATGACGATTTTTTGTGCGCCATGATGCTTCTGAGGTTGGAGCTGGACGCGACGACTTCGCTGTCGATCCTCGAAGACTGTATGGACATAGCGGCGCAACTGGTGTCCAAGTTGTCACCGTTGATACTTGAAATACTCGGCCATGCACCCGGGCTGCTATTCTCGGCGGTTCTACTGTCGGCATTCTTCAGCAGAACCATCTTCAGAGTGCGCTCCAACCTTTTGTATCGTTTGTCCATTTGGAGATCTTTGAACGTTACCTGCGGGATCGAACGATACGCAGTTTTGATTCAATTTACGGAAACAATTTCCAGCGTCTATCGAAACATACCTCACTTGTGCTTGCCATGTTTATCGGTGGAATTGCCTTCGAGTAACATTCAAATTACCGAAATAAACAAGGAGCCAGCAGTGTGCGCGATCATGCGAAAATAACGATGTTTCGACGGGATTGATCAACGATTTACAATCTTATTGCGAAACCTTTCAACGTTTAACCTGTCTACGCGCATACTCGCGCTATTGTTGCCTTCGCTCGATAAATAAAACAATCGGATTCAACACTCTTTCGGCACATGGGATATGCGCAGAAAATACATTTTACGCGGGAAAGAGAAGTGTCAATGGATGATTATTTCGAGATATGACTCGTCAGCTTGTAACCCCTTTACTATCAACAACGTTCGGGATTGGGGAGAGGAAAACTACTCTATCGACGGAGGAGTATTTTTTGAGATTGTACTTTGCGAATACTGTCGGTAAAGAAGCTGTCTGACGTGACGTTACAAGACACAAACTTATTGCGCCATCTGTCGATGGCAGAAATAATCAAGCGACCTACTTTGCCGGTTACGGGTACAGTAGATCGCGCGAGCGAAATTGCGATGTTACCAGAGCGGCGTCTTGGACACGTTCGTAGTCTACGACTATGGAGACTAGAGTAAAGGAGGCCAAACGCGTATAGGAAAAGCATTATAAACGTGGACCCTGAAAGTGACGAAAAGTTGTGGTTCTAAATTCAGCAACAACAAGCGCTAGTGCAGGGAGGGTAGGATATGAAGTATGGAATCGGTGACGCTATGAAGTGAGCGTAGATACAAACTGGAGGATTCTTGGTTTTCCGGGTTTGCATTTATTACGTCATTCTTGGTTCTTGGCTTTTCGTCTTTGAACGCACCAACAAGATTTACAAGGATTTTTTTATTGCGATAAACATCAGTGCTGTGGAGTGCAATGAGTGATTGGCCGATTACCTGCCCAAAAAATCATTCACATCGTCCATTAAATAATAAATATGCGCACATTTTGTTGTTGTCTTTCTAATTCGTTTGGATTTGATCGCACATAGTATAAAAATAATTTATTATTAAATCTTTCGATGGTCTAGGTTGACTTGGCTTTGAATTTTGCCCAAAAATATTGTCTAATTAACAAATGCACGATGACAGAATTAATCGACTAACGAACAAATGTACTGTTTTTTTCATCTGTTTTGCGTATAACTCCGCTTTGAATATTCTCTTCTCTCTCTTTTCTCATTCCGTCTCTGTTAACCTATCTTGAATACAGCAGCGCCAGCGGATATTTCAGTAAAAATTTTCGCTGTTTACATAGCCCCCGTCCGCAGTACAGCGTTCGAGCTCCTTTGCTCGAGTCTCCATGTCTACGACGCTGAGTTTTGTGCAGTGCTCATTAGTACACGAAATGCTTGGAGATATAGGGTCTGTTCGTTTTAGCTACACTTTCTACACTTTCACTAGATACAGTAATAGAAAGGCCACAACATGTGTAAGAAGTGTAGAAAAGTGTAGCACGAACAGACCCATAGACGAATAGACGAGAAACGTTTTTTCTTTGCATACAAATGTTTTGTTTCTTTTTTAATTCAATACGAAGTAATTTCTTCATTGCGAGTACATAAAAGTGGTGGTTCCGATAGCAAATTTATTAATTGTCAGGCTGTACGTGGAAATAAGTAAAAGAGGATCGCGCCATCGACAATTTTTTGTTGAAGCCTCTTGGAGTAGCACAATCGAAGGCGCCTTTTCATTTATAAAATGTTCCACCGGCAATTGTTTCTTAACGGAAAAATGCTGCAGTTACACGACGCGAACTTCCCCCACTACATTGCACCTCGCTGAAGGTCAACCAAATAAATAGTAACGTGCCAACGGTGGCAGACGGCAAAACAAAGACATGAAGACGTTACGGTGTAGCAAGTGCCGCAAAAATGAATATAGGGAGTCCCATTTATATTTAGACATCGGAATAACTCGAGAACAAAAAAATACACAAAGATCGCTAAAATACGTATCGATCGGATTCGAAGGACAAATCAAGTGGCATGATTCGTGTTTCATTTTGCGGACGGCCCCGAGATTATTTCAAGGTTAACTTCGTTTTTTTGTGGCAACATATTCTTTTTGACAACCATATTCTCCCTAAAAAGGTTTACCCTGAAGTCACCTTGAGGACGTCTGCAAAATAAAAACGTATCATGCCTTTTTATTTTTTCGTTCGAATCCGTTCGGCGCGTGTTCTAGCGATCTTCGTGTCTTTTCTTTATTTTCGAGTTGTCTCGTTGGTTGAATATAAATGAGACACCCCTTACATGTAGGTTCCATTTTACTTCCTGGAGTTTGAACGTTTCAGTAGCATCCATTGTTGAACTTTTTTTGCAATGTTGGTGGATTCATTGATCATAAGACATTAAACGCAGTACATTTATTAAGGCGAAAGATACCATTAGGAATGAAAGAATTGCTGATTTTCAGGATTTTTTTCAAAAAGGAAAAATCTATCCACCATTTTTTAGACTTAGGGTATGTTTTATTACTACTTTGAATTGTTACATGGTATTTTTTATTAATTAAAAAAAAGCGGAGGTATGGCACGGTCTTCTAAACGGGTTGCGGCGGACGTTTTCAGACGACGTAACACGTGGCGTCGACGGGATTAACTGGGGAAAAAATCAACCAACAAAGATTTTTTTTCAACACTCACATGCAGAATATAAATCAAGAAGAACCGAGAAATGTTGTAAATCAATTAAATGGTAAAATGATAATAAAAAATACTTTTTTTTTCAAAAACATTGAGAGGCATGTTTTATACAATAAGATTAGAAACATTGATACCAAATTTCATCAGAATCGGTCGATTCGTCTTTTAGCTATACGCCACGACAGTTTAAAAAATGCGGTTTGGAAGACCGTGCCATACCTCCGCCATTTTAAGCTATTCCTTTCGCGGATGGCCGTATTTTTTGGCGGCAAAAGCAGGGCCCGCCTGGATTATCGGTAAATTACAATGGCGCTTAATGAAAAATAAGTTACAATCGATTATTACATACGGCGATAAACTAGAATAAAAAATTTCGCCAAAATTTAGTAGATTTAGACGTTTTACATTTTTTTTTGAAAAATCACGGTTACGAAACATCTACTCAAATAATTCCGTGCCCTGTGTGGCATTGACGCAATAGTGCGTCAACCTTTATTTCCCTATTTAACTTGCTCTGATTTGAAATCGAAGCCTCACTCGGGGGTTTTTGGGCTCGCTGAATCCGAATTTGAAGTCAAAATTTGGAAAATCAAAATGGCGACGCCAATATGGCGGGCACAAATAAAAAACTTCACTCGATTCAGATGAAAATTAGTGCTCCGGGATTTTTGAGGTCGCTTATTACGAATCTGAACCTTAAATTTGAAAATTCAAAATGGCGGCGCTAGAATGGCGGACCGAAATTGAAAATTTTACTCGATTTAGATAAAAATTGGTACTCTGAGATTTTCGAGGTCGCTTATTACGAATCGGAACACAACATTCAAACATTTTTAATGGCGGATCCCATATGGCGGACGGAAGTGCAAAAAACAGCTCGATTTGGATAAATCTTGGTACTCGGGGGTTTTCGGTGACGCTGAGTGTGATGCTGAACTCAAAATGAAGGAATTTTTCATGGGGAATTCAATAACATGGAGCAAAATACAATAAATAGGTGGCAATATATGAAGCTTGACTACCGAGTTTCATCTAAATCAATCTGTATTATTTGTATATTCATTCGCCATATTTGTTCGTCATCATGAATTCCTGAATTTTGAGTTCAGATTCGTAATCAGCACCATCAAAAACCCCAGAGTACAAGTTATCAGGGTAAAAAAAAATTCCTGCCGTTTTGGGCACTTTTTGTCGAATTCTCTCTGCCAACGACGGGGTTAATATTTTCTTTAAACATTCGGTGAACCTCCATTTTTATCGTCATTACGGAATCTTTAGATTTTTTTTACACCCGTGGGCAGTTTCTATCAGGCATCTAAAGTTTTTCAGTGTATAAATTATTAGATAGAAATGTGGCCAGCGTGACATCTCCATAAAGCGCTGCATAAATGAGAAAATGTTTAGGGTCATAATTTTTCGTTAAAAGCTCGGTAACTTGGCTTGAAATTTTACCAGTATGCTGGGATGTGTTTTTACTTGATTATAGACGAACATCAGGTGATTGTTAAATATTTGGGTTCGTGAAAGGAATACCTTAAAGATTAATAATGAAAAATACTACGTAACCATGGTAATAACCATGGCCAAAAGTAGTAATGAAACATACCCTAAGTCTTAAAAATGGTGAAGAAATTTTCCCTTTTTAAAAAGGTCATGAAAATCAGCAAATTTTTTCCTCGCCTAAAGGTAGCTCCTCCCTTAAAAACAATAAGTGTTCGAAATCATTTGGAGGGGCAATTTTCCAGTATTACGAGGTCAGGTCTATTTTTTCTACTTCGGCTGTACCCCAAGAGATCCAAGTACCTCATAGCGTTGTTTGATTCGGTCGTCCTCGATTTTTCGGGTGCTATCGCTACTCTTTTTTTACCAGTAGCAGACTCGTGAATTTCCATCACGCGGCCATGCTTGCTGCATCGTGGCGGAAGTGTAACCAGTGGGAGGCACTACTTTCGATTTCTCAATACCCATACCGGATGGAAAGTTCAGCTTACCTTCTTAAAGGCAAGCTAAATTTGAGCTCGTTAATGGCCCTGCTTAAGGGGTTACCCCCACTTGCGATTTTGAAAAAATCGTTTTTTTATTGCATTTTTTTGAAGTATAAGTATCTGAGAATATGTCCTGAAAATTCCAAGTCGATCTGAACAAAATTGACTGAGATATGAGCGTTGAAAGAGAAGCATCTGTTCTTCGTGTAAACTGAAATTGAAACTTTAAACGCGTTTTTCTCAAAATGGCATTTCTGAAGTCGGTGACCAAGATTACTCGAACACTAATGAACCGATCTTCTTGAAATTTTGCAGGCTTATTTAATACATAAAAATGTAGTCTTTAATCGTTCGATTTTTTTTTTCGAAAAAATGGCCGTTTTTTAGCCAAAAAACGGCCGTTTTTTTCGTTAAAATCGAACCATTAATTTTGACTGTCCGCCATTTTGTGAAAAATGAATATTTTTTATAATCCTTCGATTAAAGACTAGTTTATACTTATATTTGACTAAATCTATCCGCATTTTTTTTTCAGATGATCCACTTCGCCGCAATGTTGGTCACCGCAAACCGTGTATATAAAAACATTATTTCATTGACGGCAATTTGCCACTAAACAATGTAATATTTTTCAATAAAAAAATTACTGAAAGTTCTTCAAGATGTGTTCTTTAAGATGGTATATTGATCGATTAAAAAAGTTTTGTAGTTTTCTTTAAAAAAATTCATGAAAAAGGCCTTTTTTTTGCGCTACAAGTGGGGGTAACGCCTTAAGCTTGGGGCCCAAAAAAACTGGTCGCTTGACAATATGCTTTTCCAATGAGAGTATTGGGATGATGAGGTCGGGATTTAACATACAATTAATAAATAGTCGTGCCAAGTTCGAGCTTTTTTTCCAATTGAAAGATATTGGCAAGCAAGAAGTTACTGCCGTTTAAACCAAGTGTTGCCGTTACTGCATGGCTAATCGGATTAAGTGGTTATGGGAATTAGGGTGATCCAGAATGAGAAATTTACAAATGTACTCTTAGTATAATTATAAAACTTGCGTAAGACTGGACACTTTTGTGAAACTTTGAAAATTAGGTGAATGGCAGGCAATCGACCAAAAAGATCGATTTTCGATTCATAAAAAAAAGAACGTTAAGGGATCAGGCTACTGAGAAAATGACGAGCACTCGTTCGTCCCTTGAGGCTACTCAAATTGAAGAGGAAGGTCCAATATATGGTGCAGAAATTGCAGATTGAAAGTAAACTTATGATTACAACGATAGAAGTGCTAGTAACACTTTAAACGTGTTCTCTTTTGCGAAAATATGTTTTTCAAAACGGTGTACACGATGTCTCAAAATCTAATGAACCGATTGATTTGACATTTCATACACTTATTCAGCATAATAGTAGTTTAGTCTTGACCTACGTTTTTCTTCTTAACATTTTTTTCTCATTAGTTATTAACAGATATAATGATGTCACTTTTTTTCGGAAAATCGAGAAACATAAATTTGAAGTTTTTTTTTTTGATGATTGAAACAAGATTTAAAAAGGTGGGTATGTGAAGTGAAATATGGTGGGTAATGTATGTAATAGGGGAAGGACTCCATACAATTGAAGCTACGGTAAAAAAGACGTAAAGGTCGTTGACGATCTCACTTTTTTAAAAATCAATTTTCTTTTTTTAATAGTTGCGTAAAAACGACGATTTTTAAAATAGATTTTTTATGTTCGAGTTTGAATTCGTCGCCACGTTGTGAAAAAAAAATATGTAAAAAATCGACGATCGTCACTGACTCGTATTTATTGTTAAATTGGATAAGCCGTTTGGTTTTTATATTTCCGATGGAGCGTTTAAGCTGGGGAGTGCCCACTGTCAAACATCACGAAAAAAATTTCATCGCCTGCCGGCTACCGTGTTTTTATTATTTTTCTGTATTTTTTGGTATTTTTTTAAAGGCTCGTAATATACTAAATGCGTTTCTTTTGCATCAACGGTTTCCCAGAATAAAAATTCTGAATTTGGCCATTTTTTCGGGCCTCTGGGTAGATGTAGCCCCCTTAATGTTCATACAAAGAAATGTCCAAACCATTTTCAAAATATCCTATTTATTTATTCAAAATTATATTTTTTTAATAACTCCGATTTTCGAGTCGTTAAAGTAACTGAACCCCTTAATGATTCGTTATCAACACATTGATAAATATATCGAAGAATTTTCCGGTCATATGACAGAAAATATTATAAACTATGCTCCGTCCGAATTTTAAGTGAATCGGACGAATACGATTTGATATACGACTCACACCTTTTTGCAAAGTACCGTATTTCCGAAATTTTAAGTTTACGCAGACCCCCTAAGTCAGACTAATATTATCGCTGATAAGGGTTCATTAAGTTGGCAAATTTCGGTATTTCAGAGTTTCGAAAAAAAAACCGGCACGCCCAAGAAACACAAGTGTGATATCATATGCGAAAAGAGCGGTTGATCGAGTCTGCAAATGAAATTCACTCAACCAACGATAAAAATCCAGATATCAGGCTTATCTGCCTTGCTGTGCTAAAATGTCTATTTACCAGCCCAAAATCTCTTAAATAGACGATTAAAATTGAATTGTTAATCTACCGTTGCGTTTCCTACAACGAATGGAATAATTGAGACTAAAAATCGTCCAAACGAATCACATTTCCCGGCGATAATACGAAGAGGCTCGACAATTTTGAACGTTGCACGCGAAAAAGTCCGTAAATGTAAGAAAGAAACCCTTCCAGCCAATGGTGCTTCAATTGGACGATGGATTAACGGGAGGATTTTAAATTTTGCCATATGAATGCTTTATGGGCCTGGCATCGATGATTCTGTAAGTCTACGAAAAAACACTCGTTTATTGATGTTTAATTTTTGATTTTCTAGTGTAGAAATCTTTGAACCTTTCAAACGCGTTTTTCACACACTTAGCATTTTCAAAGTCGGTGAAGTTTCTAGCTCAAAATCGACTGCACAGACCCTTTTGAAATTTTACACACTCTTTCTACACATAAATTACAATCCAACGGTGTCGAGTTAAACATTTTTTTATAGTTTTCATTTTTTTTGCAATGACGAAATTTCCGATTTTTAAAATGAAAAATCGGTGTTTCGACTTCTAAGTGTAACCAAAAATTAAAAAATCAACAAAAAAGAACCCGCCAGCGTTACCTTAACGAACTAATGAAATCTTCTTGGTTTTTTCATTTCACATGATCCAGTGATGAGTTATGCGGGTCACCGCAGGGTGACTTATTTTTTAAGCGTCTTGCGAAGACTTGCTGTCAATGGCTCATTTGTGCATAATTATTCATGAAAATTTTACAGAATATTCTTCGAATGTCCTTTTATTATATACTAATTACATAAATAAATATACATTAACTGTGTCGTAAAAAAAATTATCGTAAATATGCCTTTTTTAGCGAATTAACTTTACATCCTTCCCCCCTGAATGTAGCAAAAGTATGAATGAGAGAGCGATGATCGGAAAAAATCTCGATGGCGCATTGAGATGGACATCGAGGAGGGCTAAGTGGCGCATATTCATACGGTGCAAAAGAGAGAGACCGATGATGAGTGGAGGAGGAGAGAGAGCGTGTGTGTGTGTGTGTGTGTGTGCATGTGTGTGTGTGAGAGAGAGAGAGAGAGAGAGAAAACGATTGCCCGGCGCTGGGTACTTGGGCATGGAGCGATGGGTGGGAGTCGTGAGAGAACTAAAAGTCTCGAGTTCTCGACTCAGTCTGTCCGCGGCCGTCCGTCAAGCCGACTTCGTTCAGGAGGTCGTGTACAGTGATTACCATCACTCAGTCTCGGCACATGTTCCCAGCAGTGCGCGCAAAATACGAATTTCAAACCCTACGACAATATTTCTCTCATCCTCGCGAAATTATTAATTCGGTATTTACATTTTCAAATTATTTTATAATTGTCTATTTTTATTTCGATATTCGCGAGCGACATTGAATAAAAATTTAAAAAACCGGCGAACGGCTAGTTGACGAGGGGTTGTAATTAGTGACGAAAGAACAAGTGGACCGAGAGTGTGACATCGAAATAATTGTGGCTCGATATCACGATGAATCGTGATAACATGTGGAATTTTCATATACTCCTGGGCCTGGTGGTCCTCGGGATTTATTCGTCCCACTGGAATATCGAGGCGTTCAATGTCGAGACCAGGCACTATACGAGTTATCACAAAGAAGCCAGCAGCATGTTTGGCTTTTCCGTTGCGGAATATCGCGACAGGAACCGACGAGGCTGGTGAGCGATTAATTCTGATGCTATTGTTGTATTTTTAAGATTTTTGGCGCCTGGTTATCAAAATGCACGAAAAACGCACCCGGCCGACGGTGCGATTGTGCGAATTGAAATTTCGGGGGCCCTTATCGTACGTCTTGTTGCTTTACAAACCCAGGAAATTAGCACGTTGCCACTCTCGTCGAAAATACATTCGTGAATTATATTTTCGGTGTGTTGCGTCGTCAACATCCCTCAAGTCTGTGAACACCAGTGGTTACGTGGGAAACTATTTTTTCCATTGGACGTACTCGCGAACTTTCTCGTCCGATTCAGGGGGTTAGGCTACTGTGGGGATCCGAAGATGAGAGTTATTTAAACAAACTAACTTTGAAGGACTAAGTGAGATGATTGAAAAATCGTTTACACATTTTTTGTATGGAGAATAATAAAGTTTTTTTTTACTAAATTTCATAAATCAATATTAATAGTTGAAGAAGCTATAAACGATCTCGCGAAAGAACTTTGAACATGAGGGGCTGAATGGTGTACTTGATTTTGGCTACCCGGTTGATGTCAAACAAAAATAACTCGTTTTTTTCTTGAGAGGTTAGTGCCACAATCGAAGATTACATTTTTTTAAATATATGCTATTATCAAGACTATACTGAGATTTTCTGATTTTTTTCGCAAATTTACATCACCAAATACCAGTGGTAGAAAATAGTTCAACGTGTGTAATTTTACTTGCGGTTTGAGCGCAAGATGCTTAAACTATGCGGTGATATAATTTGTTTGGCTATTTAGCACCAAGATAACCCATTCTTTACAACGGATTAACGTAAACTCAACCTCTGTAAACATTTAGAAAAAATAAATCCCATCTTGCCAATCGTAAACCATGTATATTCAATATTGAACCATCAAGGTTTGATGAAAGATTACGAATCTTGGCTGGCGAATGAAGAGCATTGCTGCCAACCTCAATGTCCGCGAAGTTGTCGTATTTCGGCAACAATATTAATTAACGGTAATAATAGATAATCTCGTGACATAACCATAAATGGACATAATAAATAACTCGAATTTTCATTATGACTTGTATAAAACATTTGCTAACGCAGTTTTTTCATAATAATCATCGATAATCTCATACTTTTTCAAGTTAGTAGCAACACAAACGTTTTTCTTATTTACGCAATCAATATTAAAAAATGCATAATTTTGCCCCTTAATTACATATTTGATGAAAAATTATCATCTACAGAATAAATCTATACCTCGTATGTATTTTTCGGAGATTGTCATTGCAGAAAAATGCACAAACCGTCATTTGACTGAACTCGACCGCTCCAACCTCCTTAAAATAGATAATATTGACCAAGACTTAAACGAGCGTCCTTTCGTTATCGTGTTTCAATGGCAAAAGAACATTTTGAATTTTTTTCTCTTTTTTTCGAGGATTAATTACGTTATTGTTGATAACTAACGAAAAAAAATGTTAAGAAGAAAAACGTCGGTCACGACCAAATTACTATTACACTGAATGACTGTACCAAATTTCAAGTCAATGCGTTCGTTAGATATCGAGAAATCATGTACACCGTTTTGAAAAACATAATTTCAAGAAACAACGCGTTTATAAAGTTTTACCAGCACTTCTTTCGTTGTAATCATAAGTTTATCTTTCATCTGCAATTCCTGCACCATATGTTGGACCTTCCTCTTCAATTTGAGTTGCCCCAAGCGACGAACGGGCGTTCGTAATTTCCACAGTAGCCTAACCCCTTAAATAGCGACAACCTACTCGTCTCCAACCAATCTCCCGATTCATCGGCCGAAGATAAGATTACACGTGAAAACGTAAATACGCGAGGCCGCGTTATTTTTTCGCTCAATGGCAATTTTCGGAGCACCAACGTCGCCAAGGAATTTTGAACTTTGACGACCTTGCAGATAACGTTGCCGCCTGTGAAATTTCCATGCACAATCGGAGTATCGCACGAGCTTACGTTACGATTTGTGAGGTATGCGCGCTAATATGCACGTATGACGCACCGGCGCAAAACGACACATGTGAGTCACACGACTCGGAGATTTCGGGAACCGAAATGATCGTTGATTCGATGAAATTGTCAGCGATTTCACCGACGTCGATTCATCCAAATAAAAATGGACGTTGGTGCGAGGACGGAGCGTCATGGTGCGGTCATTGATATCAATAGGAATTGATGGTGCTGAAGTTTGCATCTTTGGAACGCAACGAAAATTCTCCGTGATATTCTTCGTTTCTTCACTTTTATTATTATTAGCGATCTTTTTTTGCAGTTTTTCCTTATAGATTTTCAATAAGTATCCTCGACAATGTTTCAGTGATTTCTGTGATCCGAATGTGCAAAAAAGATCGGCAATATGAAGAAAACATATTTGAGTTGCAGTCGAACGATGCAGACTTCAATACCATTAGGGGTGGCGACATAGGTATGTGTAAGGCAAAATCAGCCAAGAGTACGCACTTTATAAACTTTCATTTCTAGAAACATGCATTTTTGTACTTCTCATTTAAACTAAGCTTTGGTCATTTCGGAACATTATTTCAAATATAAACCTTTAAGTAAGAATCGCGCAAAATATTAAAAAAGGCTTAAACCTAGACCTCGTATGACGCGCACTCTTAGGATGCTGTGCTCGAACGAGTATGCAGTGATAATCTTTCATAGAGGCTATGCGTGTGCATGAGAGCGGAGTTGTGATAAGGAATAGTGTTTTTAGTCTATGGTCACTGCAATTTTCGTAAGCAAGTAAAACGGCGACATAACCTTTCAATAAAAACAGAATTTGTATCACAAATTTCAAGTATAATAACATTCGTTGGTTGCAAATTGATCGCAAGCCTTTTAATACGTGCTCAAAATTGTTAAAAAATACGCTGCGGCTAGCCGTCCGGTTATTGAACGAATAAGCGTATGTTATTCGTCCGCATAGCAGCTCAGTTCACTCGGTTAACGCTGTACAACATCCCAAACAAACAATTTCCAACACACAAACCCGAATAAACCCACCCAAACAAATCAAACTAAAAAACAAACGCAAACAAACCCAAACAACACAAACCCAACCCCAAACCCAAACCAAACAAACCCAAACATACAAACGCAAACGAACCCAAACAACACAAGCCCAAACAAACCAATCGCAAACAAATCCAAACAAACAAACCAAACAAACATACCCAAACAGAACCAACTAACCGAAACCAA
This sequence comes from Ophion costatus, assembly GCA_951751655.1. Taxonomy (NCBI): domain Eukaryota; kingdom Metazoa; phylum Arthropoda; class Insecta; order Hymenoptera; family Ichneumonidae; genus Ophion; species Ophion costatus. The sequence continues at coordinate 18,038,105 of OX632362.1, read as the reverse complement.
ATAAACCCAAACACAACCAACCAACCCAAACAAAACAAACCGAAACCAAACAAACGTAAACAACATTATAAAAGTTTTATTCGGATGACTACGTGGAAGTTATTCTTCCGGATAGTTTGTTTAACAATTTAACACATTCTATCCGGACAATTATATATATATGTGTGTGTGTGTGTGTGTGTGTGTGTGTGTGTGTGTGTGTGTGTGTGGGTGTGTGGGTGTGTGTGTGTGTGTGTGTGTGTGTGTGTGTGTGTGTGTGTGTGTGTGTGTGTGTGTGTGTGTGTGTGTGTGTGTGTGTGTGTATTCGTCCAGATTTACAGCGGGCTTACACGAATCATAATAATATGTACGCCTACTGGAAATGCGGTGTGAACTGAGCTGCTATTCGGACGAATAACATACGCTTATTCGTCCGATAACCGGACGGGGAGACACTCCTTCAAAAATAAGTTCAAACACATCGAAAATGTATTATTAGTCATGAAATTGGAAATAAATACCTGAACGAAGCGAGTTGTTGTCAAACACCTTGACATGGCATATCCCACTGACAGGTTAGGTGGTGTTGCCAACACCAGGAAAAATAAAACAATTCGAAGCACTGCGTACCGTAAAACGCGTCTAAGTTGACATTAAGGGTAATTTTGACAGATCCTGGGGCTACTTTAATAGAGCGCCAAAATACGGTTTAATTTCATAATAATGTTGCTAAAATTTATTTTAATATTGCTTAAGTTGATTTTGATCTCATTGATAGCTATGAGAGTGATTAAGTGCCTATAATAGTACCCTAGGTACCTCATATTCCCATGTAAAATGTTTCCTCAAAAAAGATGACGATTTGATTGTAAAAAATCGTTTTTTCTTATTAAATTCCATGTACAATGCATAAAATATAAAATGTTTGTATCAAAATGATGTCAAAGTAACCCATAGTCTTTGACATCAGTTGCATACCAATGCAATGACTTTCTTATACATTTTATACACTTGACTTTCTTATAAATTTGATAGCCAAAGGTCACATTGTTCTATTGGAGCAAAAAAGTTGGAATTTAGGATGTTAAAAAAATTATTCACAAAAAACTTCCAAAACGTGTTCAAAGTAACCCCATTTTACGGTATTCTTTGGTAGCATGCACTTTTTGGTGGCTCCACCCCATGTGTGCAGAACGTAACGAGCATAATTGAGGAACGCTCGTTTTCGCGTCATCTCGGTATAGATCGAGAGACTCTTGTACAGGAATTGAGAGCATCGTGCGAGCGCATTTGAGGCCGTCCTCACACGGACGTCCCCAATTGCAACACGTGGTTGACTCATCGCTCGACTTACTTCCGTAATCGAGTCGAAATATATACGAGCTTAAAAACACGCTCGCCCTGAACTTCCCCTCAGTCTCCCCTTACCGTGATGTTACGATGAGATATATTACGAAATAACTGCTTGCCGAATTTGCCAATCATATGCGCGTTATTACGAAATTAATGCAGCGGCTACGTTGGAGTCGCGTCGTATCGCGACTCATTTTCATTGGTTTATTTAATTTTATTTTTATTTTTATTATAAAATTTTTTGCCGCTATAGATTGTAGGCAGGTTAAAATCCTGAAAAAACTTTTGGGTGATTCTCGTAGCCTTGAATGCCAAACAAAAATTAGGGAAATATAAAGAAATGCTCTGCACTCCAACGTTGATCGAATCGTCAAGCAAGGAACATAAGGCCTTATATACCTTTGGATTGGAAGTATAAAGAAATGCTTTGCATTCCTACGATGATCAAATCGTCAAGCAAGGAACTTGAGGCCCTGTACACCTTTGGATGGCCGGAAAATAAGGCTTTTCTTTTATTAAAAAAAAGTACTAATAAAGCAATCAAAATGAGGTTTCAAGGGTTCGTTTTACATATCAGTACGTACCTAAATCATTATTTTATTTTCCAAAAAATAGACATGGGTGGCTTAGCGGCTGGTAGAAAGAAAATGTCTCTTTATTTCAGACTCTCCATGGGCGGACTAGTTGGAGACCCACATAAGCACCTAGAACATTTTTTTTCTCGTAATCGACGAGTTCTGCTAGCAAAATGCATACGATTCCTACAAAATACTGATTTTTGCCAATTTGGCACCATGAGAAAAAAAATTGCATTTTCGACCCTTAATTTGTTTAGAAAAACCGTAATTATTAATCAATCGTAAAAATCTGTGTACTTCGCTAGCTAAGAAGTCAAGTCTATCTAAGAAGCTACAGTTGAAATTCGAAACGATGCTGAGGTTTGCATCGTTGAACTGCAACGAATTAAATTTCTTCTGGCAGATTTCGCCTACACAAGTCGTTCAACCACTTTTTAAGATAATTATTTAGTGATCTACATAATAAATCTATCAAAAACGATCGCCTGTAACACTTAAAATATGGAAAATAAAATATAATCCAACAATTTTGTTGCGTTCCAACGATGCAAACTTCAACACCATAAATTTGAAGTCAACGGGTTAAAAATTGTGGGAGCTACGAGTCCGTCCGATTTTGAAAGAATGGTTTCAAGAAAAACGCGCTTGAAGTTTGAAACCCATTTTTCTTCGAAACATATCACTCTTGGGACGTTTATATGCATCATCAATACAGCCAATTACAAAAAACGATACATTTTTTTCCTCCAAGAGTGCTTTATATGAGGCCTCAACGTCCCTACACACACTTTTAAGGTTTCTTTTAGTTTTTTTTCTTTTTTCGAGGGTCGTGGAACTTATCGTGAGCGTGAGATAGAAATTTTCCAAATTGTAGGCAATTGGGATTGCGCCCAGGTCGTTCTGACGATGTGCGACGGTCGCAGGGAGAGGGTCCGCGAGACAACGATTTCCGGTCGGACTATAATCGAACCGGAAAGGGACGTGCATCGCTATCGGTTTACGAATGTGAATGCCCGCGAGTCGCGCCCTCGCACGAAAACACCCCATAGACGTTTCTTTGCCTCAATACGTAGGCATCGTTCATTTTTGCTCGGTCCACCTTGTATAGGAAACTTTACGAGCTTCGTTACCATTAATCTCACGTCTGCTCTCGCGCCTCACTCGGGCAGGCGGAAGGCCCGCGCTTCAACCGGGCTATATAAACCTCTCCGTGCCGTACGTTTTACAAGCTTGCCGCATTAATTTTCCAAAAATAGCATCGAAACGAACGGGTTATTTATAATCGAAGATCGTATTTCGCGAAATCTTCGAAACTCCGAGCGTAGATAGAAAATCGTTCAGAAAAATACGTTTTCCATTCGAACGGACGTGAGTATGGATTCGAGTGGTAGGTTTGGAAGTTCGGGGCGGATTCCCGAGTACATCGGATTTGATGGAAAACAATTATTTTTTACGAAAATAAGCGTGTGAACACGTTGGTTGAATGACTGCCAAGAATTGGATACGCTGTTAACAGAGATTCGTTTGTATTCGTGGCGATGTATTAATATACCGACAACGCGATGGATGTATCCGTGGAGCACCAGACGTTCACGTTCCGATTATGCACAGGATGTTAGGTCATGGTCTCATTGCACCGAGAGAGTGAGATATTGAGCTTGCGAGGTACACGAGAGTCTGCAAAGCTGACGAGTTCGTTAACGCTCTTTACGTTGCGCGTGGGTGGCTCGCCGTTATCACGTGGATCCGTGGTTGTATCTTTTAAAATATTTCTTCCCTAAAACGAAGCCTGTAGTTTTTTTGCAATTACCCGTACTGAATTTCGTTGCGGAGTCCCCAGATACTATACCACATCCTTATAGGGATTTGAAAGGGACGTCGCGCTTAGGGAGTCCACATTGGAATCCAAGTGGATTCGGTACTATTTCCCGATTGACGGCGGTTGGGAATTTTTTATTAAAAATTTTCAGGTGGAATTTGTTTGGGTTTGTTTGGGTTTGGGTTTGTGTCCCTAACAAATCCCTCCAGACACGTGGGTGCATCTTGGGACTTCGCAACAAATTTGTACACGGGATCACCAATGGACACTTTTTTTGGGAGTTCCAAGAAAAGAACTCCCAAAAAAGTGTCCATTGGTGACCCCGTATACAAATTTGTTGCAAAGTCCCAAGATGCACCCACGTGTCTGGAGGGATTTGTTAGGGGCACCTCATTAGGATCCAATTGGATTCTGCACTGTTTAGTCCAGTCACAAGTGGCCAAAGTCGAACATTTTTGCGACCACTTAGTGAAACATGTATTCCTATGTTAATCGGCCCCGGAAACCGAATTTGTAGGAATTTTAACTATTAACAGTGAAGAGAGGAGTTAAAAACTGAACAATATGCATTATTTCGATAACGAAGAGGAAATCGAAAAAAAGTGTCCCACAAAAGTTGTAGAATGGAAGATTTTACCTCCTAGTTGTATACGATTTGTTCTCCATCTCCAATGGTTTGGACGCAAAATTAAAAAACAAATTTACACCACACTATGAACGCGCGAGGCACTCGAACGTGACGAAATCGAGAAGATTGAAGACCACCGGTACCCATAGTTCCCCGATGAACGCCGTTGAGAATTCTTACCAGGTTCGAATCGAAAATATGTAAAAAGTCACGAGAAAAAAGTCGACCTGGTGAAACATAATCTGCACCCTTCATGAGCGGCACGTGTGTGGTGATATTACGTCAGAGTGTAGTAAGATAACGGACAAATGATAATTACGGTGGACTTTCGGTGATGAGATTCAAATCGATTTTTAAGATATACTTTTTTAAGCAATTTTTACTTTTCGAAGATATGATTTATATTTTTTTTCAACAAGAAGTTTTACTCATTTTTTATATCTTATATATATTTTTTTTAGAATACTCAATGTATAGATCGCGATTGGACCCATCGAGAATCGTATCGGATTGGCTCGAGATTCACATTTTCGAGCACAATTCGATCGAATCGAGCGAATCCAATGGGGAATCGCGATGGTGTTAAAATTTTCTTTTCCATATTTTTAATATCGTAGATCTTTTTTTATATATTGATAGTGTAGATCGCTGAATAAATATCTCAAAAAATGGTCGGAGGATATTTGTAGACAAAAACGGTCGAAATGAACTAAAGGAATTCAGAAATATGAATTTTCGTTGCGCTTCAACGAAGCAAACGTCCACCTCATGAATCCCGATATGAATCCAATGTACAAGCGTGGCGTTTTAGTATAGATCCGATTCGATGACCCGTTGGATCTTTATCAGGAAGTGGGGTACAAGTATCAGCATCCAATTGGATCTCTACGACAATTTCTGCACGGGTAACTGACAAGAAACATCTCTCACGTGTCTGCTTTCGATTTTCTTGAAACGCATATATGTGATAAAGCATTAAAAGCTATTAAACACGTATTTTTTTCATCAGCGGTAAAACGATTTCAAGAAAGCCACTCCTTAAAGAAAGGCGTGTCACCCCTTAATGTGACTTTTTTCAACACATCTATAGTAGATTTTTCATTGCTTTACATCAGAAGACTTTTGTTTTCTCTTTCATTCAGATCGGTGGACTGCTTGTGGATGAAATTTCAGAACCACCCCTTGACACCTCATTTTTAAGGGGTGGTTTCGCCCCTTAAAACCTTTTGCCCGCCGATAAAAAAAAATACGTGACTAATAGTTTTCAATGCTTTATCACATATATGAGTTTCAGCAAAATCGACGGTGGACACTTAGGTTCCTTGGGAGTTGCAAACGATCGACGGATCCATCCCTATGTTACGTCCGCTAGGTCCACTTGTCATTTGTCGAATGCAAATTTCATGGTGACTGCTCGCGAGACCGCGCACAATTTTTCGTCGAAATTCCGGTCGGGTTCCGGTCCTGCGATTGACTACATCCGTTCGAAGAATCCGCCTCGCGTCATAGATAGCCATAAAACTAACACGTGGTTTTCCTCGTCGTATGTAGACTTTAGCGTGGACGAGACGAAAACTGGGTGCGCTAGAGATCGTTTGGTTGAAAAAATAAATTAATCACACCGCGGTATCTACGCCAATCGCGAAAAGATCGAATTCCACGAGACCGCGCGCGTATATGGTGCCCGAACTCGATCGTCTCAATGCTAATATCGCGACTTTGAAAAGAGACTGTACACGCGTGCACAGAGCCTTGATTCTCTCCTAGAGCCGAGCGGAGTCGCTGAAAATCATGGACAACGTGCAATTTATTTCAATCATTTTGTGTTGCGCAATCGTCCCCGTCTTACTACTCGTGAGAATCCGTTCTTCTTGCTTCAGCCGCCGAGCTTTTTTGCAATTCCACAATAAAATAATGATTTTTGACTTTCACAACTGTCATCAAGACAGTTATTGTCGTCAGGGTGTCAGAGAAATAGGTGTAAAAAAATATTTTTTATAAACATGCTTTTATTCAATGTAGTAAAAAGTAAAAAATAATTTTTTGCCCCAAGCTTTTTATATGTGACTATAAATAAAAGCTCGGGGCGCTCAACTTGTTATATGTTTAATAAATTTGCTCAATTTAGTTTCATTAACCGTATTTAATTTGGCACAATAGTTATTAGAGATATATTAGAGATTCAGGATTTTTATTTAAGGCCTTAGGCCACAGTAACGGGTATAAAATCATGTGCGAATTTAACAATATTTTTTCGTATGAAAAAGTTATTCACTCATAAAATTAATTACACCTCTATTTAGCATGAATATCAAGCTGCTAGAAAATATTTGTTTTTTTCGATGTACAAAATGGCCGACTGCTCGAAATTTCTCGAAACAGCTTTTTTCCAATTGGCGTGACAAATAACGTCAACAATTTTCACTCGATTTACTTCAAATTTAAAACCTATGTTCCTAATTGCATTTCGTAGAGAAGTACGTACGGAATTTCTGATTAATCAAAAACTTTTCATTTTATGAGTAGTTTATGAGCAGTTATAACAAAATTTTTCACTGAAAATTCATTTCTTAACTTCAAATATCTACAACTTTTGAATAAAACAATATATTTTAAATTCCGTACGTACTTCTCTAGGTATTCTAATGTAGATTGACGAGAATTTTTGTTTTTTGTTCTAGGTGAAAAATTGTGGATGCTAAATATCACGCCGCGCCTAAAAAAAAGATAACAAAAGAAAATATTAGTAGTTAGCCATTTTGTACACCGAAAAAAAAATTCTAACATCTCGATATTCATACTGAACAGATGTGTAATTAATTTTATGAGTGAATCACTTTTTCATACGAAAAAAATTGTTAAATTCGCACATGATTTTATACCCGTTACGGTGGCCTAAGGCCTTAAGAAATTTAAGGTTGTTTTACAGTAAATTAAATATAGTTGATATGTTAACGGATTTATGCAAGTTAAAGCTTATATGTCTAAATTTTGAGCGCCCCAAGCTTTCATTTATAGTCACATATAGGTGATTTGGTAAAAGAATGATCTACTTTTTCGTACATTAAATAAAAGCTTGTGTTTGAAAAATATTTTCGTTACATATAAATTATTTTCTACTTTTAGTCTTTAATTGTTTTCACTAGTTAGTTGCTACTAGTAGTTTACCAGTTTACGACTAATTGCTTACGACTTACTTACGACTAATTGCTGCATATAAACTTTTCACCTCCAAACACAGTCTGCTACGAATTTGTTTGTTTGTGTTACTGAGATTTTATATGGATGATTTGAAATGGCTAATTGTACATAAAACGTTGAAACTTTTATGGATGTTTTTTTTTCAATTAGAATCATGCATTCTCACTTTTTAGATGCATATTTGCAAAATTCCAGAGCTCCAAGTAGTCGGGAAGTGGGTGAAACGTCGATTTTCCGTTTTGCATCTCACAGAAAGTCAAGTCAAATAAAAGCTTGTAAAAAAGCAAGATAAATCTTCCGCATACATACATATATTTTTTTTTCATTTATTCCAATGCTGCAGGTGACGAGCCCGAGTGGTGACGCGATTCGTCGTAATTTCACAAATTCGCGCGCGCGCGGCAACAATGACGTGTTCTCTTTGGTCTGCCGCGGATTCGCGAGCCCGCTCGGGCCATGAGCGAATCGAGGCTGATTCCAGGCTTCGTTGCTAAATATAGGAATTATTAATTCAGGCGTAACCAACTGTGCAGACATACGTTGGTGAACGCAACGAACGTGCGAAAACGGGACTCTTGTTTCCGCACTTGGTCTACTGCAAGACCTCGCGCGCCCATTTTCACCGTGAATATAATTTGAAAAAAAGAAGAAGAAGAAGAAAAAGAAACGGCGTGCGCGAAACGTGTATTTCCGGCAGAAAAGCTACTAATCCTAGATAATTCCGGGCGATTCGTTCGCGCGTGAGATCGCGCGGAATAAAACACCGGTATTGTGTATCGACGGATCGCGGGTACATATGCGCACGGACGTGCGCGATAAGTACGCGATATTCGTACAACACGATGTGCCATGGAGTTTTCAATTACACCTTACCAGCGAGAATTCTAGCGCCTTATGCGGAGGCACATTTTCCTCGAGACAAATTCGCAGTTTCTTATCTCTCTCGTGCCTGTTTTTTTCACGTTTTTTTAAAGATAAGAACCCATAATACGATGCCTCGTTGGGGTAAACGTGTATCGTCGATAGAGAGCTGTAGCGATAGCAGATTATGGTCGATGCGGTTGTGAATCAAGAGAATAGGATGGCATTGAAGTTTGCATCGTTGGAAGGCAACGAAAGTGAATTTTTTATTTCCCCAAATTCCATTGGCACATTTGAGACACGAAAGTCATGGGAATATTTATTAGGATCCTTGTTTAGTGATCTACAACGTGAATGGCAAAAAAAAATTCTGCATACTAATGTAGATCGTACAGTAAAAAGAATTTAAAAGAATCTAGAATCTAGTAAAGTTCTAGATTCTCAACTAATTCTAGATTCTTAACTAATTCTAGATTCTTAACTAATTCTAGATTCTTAACTAATTCTAGATTCTTAACTAATTCTAGATTCTTAACTAATTCCAAATTCTTAACTAATTCCAGATTCTTAACTAATTCTAGGTTCTTACTCAATTCTAGATTCTTAACTAATTCTAGATTTTAACAAATCCTAGATTCTTAACGAATTCTAGATTCTTAACTAATTCTAGATTCTTAACGAATTCTAGATTCTTAACTAATACTAGATTTTTAACTAATTCTAGATTCTTTCCTAATTTTAGATTCTTAACTAATTTTAGATTAGAAGGCAACGAAAGTGAGTTTTTTATTTCTCAAAATTCCATTACTAGATTTGAGCCACGAAAATCACGGCAATATTTATTAGGATCCTTGTTTAGCGATCTATAACGTGACTGGCAAAATAAAGTGTTGCATATTAATGTAGATTGTACAGTAAAAAGAATTAAAAAGAATCTAGAATGTAGTACGATTGTAGATTCTTAACTAATTCTAGATTCTTAACTAATTCTAGATACTTAACTAATTCTAGATTCTTAACGAATTCTAGATTCTTAACTAATCCTAGGCTCTTAACTAATTTTAGATTCGTAACTAATTCTGGATTCTTAATTATTCTAGATTCTTGACTAATTCTAGAATCTTAACTAATTCAAGATTCTTAACTAATTCTAGATTATCAACTAACTCTAGAATCTTAACTAATTCTAGATTCTTAACTAATTCTAGATTTTTAACTAATTCTAGATTCTTAACTAATCTAGAATCTAGAATCTAGTAAAAATAATTGAAAAGAATCTAGTTGCATTCCAACGATGCAAACTTCAATAGAACGAGTAGGTTTGCTCCAGCCTCAAGTTGGTAACTGCCCGGGGTTACTATATGTATGGAGGGTGTTAGGAAAGTCGATGCAAAGCCTTAAGGAGGTGATAGATCACCTCGTTAGGAACATATCCGACCTAGGTTACAAAGTCCTAGGTCCAAAGTCTAGGGATTTTTAGTTATCATGATAAGTATGATTTTTAAAAAATTTCCAACAATTAGGTACTATCTCGTTCGTAATGTTCAAACAGACAATAATTGGCACCTAAAAACTTATTGCGTCGCAGCTTAATGTGTATTCAATCGAAAAACACCGATACGATCATCCTCATCCACACAACTAACTTGATGAACGTGTTGAATAATTGGAAACTTGTCAAAAAATGAAAACACCTATGTTATCGGTTTGGTCCAATCGTTTGGAAATGTGTAGGGTATTTTATTGTACATTAAAAGACACGAAAAACATTTTTTTTAATCTACAATAAGTGTTCATCAGCAGCCTGCAGCCAATTGTTGCCCAAATTCCCAATCGATCGCCCAATTAGGATATTCTTCAGTCTGCGCGTCAATTGCTGTGATTGTTGTTCTTTTGCAATCGTTGGAGACCGCGAGAAGCGGAAGGTTCAATCTCGTATCTCTCGCGTCCTTTCTCAATCGCGTTCGGCAAAGCGCCCATCTTTAAAGACTCCCGACCAAACGAGCCCCGAAGAATTAAACATCCGACGTTTCCGGTGCCTGATTGAATTCAAAGTACTCGAGTGTAAGAACGGGCATGTGTATTACGGTGCGTGTGCGTAGTCGGAACGATGTAAGACACTGAGAAAGCTCGATGACTCGCATGGAAGTCACGATCACTCTCCGGTGCCGCTTTGGACGCATGCACGTGTGTTTGGTCGTCTTTCTCTATAGCTATATATATAACTTATACGTCGACTAACTAGCGAGGCTTAAGGGGTTATGCCTAGTTGCAAAAGTAGAAAGGCCACTTTTTTCAAAACCAATATGTTTTGACAGCATATCATCTTGTAAGTGTTCCCCGAAAATTTCGAGGTGATATGATCGAAATTGACAGATTTATAGGCTGTTATGTTGACGCTCGGAACGCTCGGAGCGTCGTTTGAAACTTAAGGGCCGATATACATTTAGGCGAGGAAACGATTGCTGATTTTCGTAATTTTTTTTATGGGAAGGTTTTCCACCATTTTTGAAATTTAGGGTAGATTTTTTGTGCTACTTTCGGCTGAGACCGATGGCGTGACGCGTAGCGTCGGCGGGATTAATCTGAAAAAAGTCAGCGAAGTTTTTTCCCCCATAAAACTCATACGCAGAATATGAACCAAGAAAAAGTGAGAAATGTTGAAAAACGATAAAATGGTACGCTTTGAAACAAAAAGATTAAGTTTCCCGAAAAAATGGCTACATTTTGCACTAAAAAATACATTTTTTTTTTATTTTCAAAAACCTTTAGGGCCATGTTTTAGATAATAAGGTTAGAAAGATGTATACTAAATTTCATCAGAATGGGTCGATTAGTTTGGTAGGTATACGTCACACCAGTTTTGAAAATGCCGTTTAGAAGACCGTGCCATATCTTCACCATTTTCTAAGATTTATAAAAGAATAATACCATGTAACAGCCAAAAGTAGTATTAAGGCGTAGACTATGTCTCAAAAATGGTGACTATATCCGGCCTTGAAAAAAAAAACATGGAATTGGGCAAATTTTTTCCTCCCCTAAAGGTATCTCTCCCCTCAAAACGCTTTTTTCACAAAAGTAGGTTTTTTAAGTCGGTAAGCAAAATATCTAAAAAAAAACTACTGTATCGATCTTTCTGACATTTTTAGAGCTTTTTTCTAGATGTAAAGTACTTGATCGCAGGATTTTGTTTTCGGTGTATATTTTCGATTTGTTGAACGAAAAATTCCCATTTTTTCCACTCCAACAATTTTTATTATTTTCAATCCAAATTTTGAGCACATCTTTGAAATAACATGCCGAAGATAATTACGTAAGGGATTTTCCGAGAGTTAATTATAACATTAGTTATTAACAAATTATTGTCCTTGCTTCGTCGAAAATTGAGTTTTTACTTTAAATGCATGTCAATTACACAAAAATTCATATTTTCCAAAATCCTCTACCTATTTCTCTAGCCATACTCTTGTAAATTAATAGAATTAAATTTTTTTTTCCAAATTCAATTTGCGTTATTTATACGGCAGCGAAGAGCGCGAGGCTGGTTCCAGCGTCACCATTTTATATAATTCTTCAATATATTTTTTTTGTTTCCTTAAAGATATGACTAATAACATCCTGGAACATTATTATCCTCTTGTCCTTCCACCCAAACAGAATCGCGAAAAATCAATTTCAGACGTTTCCAGTGGTGTAAGCCCTTAAACAAAAACGTCGAATGTCCGACAGGCCACGCACATGCGAATCCTCGCACGCGTGTCAATTTAACGAATAAACTCCTCGCGGTCCACACGGCCCTCGCACGTTTCAATTTACAACTTATTTAAGGATGTTGAGTCTCAAATCGCAAATGATAATCAAATTCTGAAAATTCGGTATGTTTTTGTATGAAGTATTTCAGAGGTCCTATAAAAATTTCACGACAATGAGGAAGCTCGTTATTGAACAATTAACATTCACAAATTAAATGTTGTCTTATGGACAGCATTTAAGGATGTATGGATATGGATATATTTAAGGATGTTGACTCCCAAATCGCAAATGATAATAAAATTCTGAAAATTCGGTACGTTTTTGTATGAAGTATTTCAGAGGTCGTGTAAAAATTTCACGACAATTAGGAAGCTCGTTATTGAACAATTAAGGATGTTGAATCCCAAATCGCAAATGATGCTAAAATTCTGAAAATTTGGTATGTTTTTGTATGAAGTATTTCAGAGGTCGTGTAAAAATTTCACGACAATTAGGAAGCTCGTTATTGAACAATTAACATTCACAAATTAAATTTTGTTTTATGGAAACTGATGTAACTTTGCAATAGGTTGTTTTTTTGACCTCTCAATTTTATAATATCTACAATATACTGAAAGGAGCGGAAACAAAACGAAGTTTATTGATAAATTTTTTTTTTTCTTTTAAAAATTGTTCTTAACAAAATGTTAATTTTTTAATAACGAGCTTCCTAATCGTCGTGAAATTTTAACACGACCTCTTAAATACTTCATACAAAAACATACCAAATTTTCAGAATTTTCTTATCATTTTTTATTTCAACCCTTAAGGAGGTTGAAGTAATGATGATAGAATTCTGAAAATTTGGTATGTTTTTACATGAAGTATTCAGGAGGTCGTGTAAAAATTTCTTGACGATTAAGAAGCTATTTATTGAACAATTAACATTAACATGTTTCATAGGAACTCAACATCCTTAACATTCACAAATTAAATGTTGTCCTATGGACACTGATGAAACTTTGCAATAAGTTTTTTTTTGACCTCTCAATTTTGTAATATCTACAATATACTGAAAGCAACGGAAACAAAATGAAGTTTATTGATACATTTTTTTATTTCTTTTAAAAATTGTTCTTAACAAAATGTTAATTTTTTAATAACGAGCTTCCTAATCGTCGTGAAATTTTAACACGACCTCTTACATACTTCATACAAAGACATACCAAATTTTCAGAATTTTCTTATCATATTTTATTTCAACCCTTAAAAAGGTTGAAGTAATGATGATAGAATTCTGAAAATTTGGTATGTTTTTACATGAAGGAGGTCGTGTAAAAATTTCATGACGATTAAGAAGCTATTTACTGAACAGTTAACATTAACATGTTTCATAGGGACTCAACATCCTTAATAGCGCTGAATTGTCCATAATACGAATTATACCGAGGAGCTATTTTCTCGTTGAACACCTTCCGAACCGACGTCGGCGCCAACTCGGATAACATGCACGCTCCAGACCGCTACATACGATTTATATGGTACACGCACGGGGCTGACACGCGCGACCAAGGTGTGCGCTCTTATAAAATACTCGCGAGACAATGATTGCCAAAGGGGCGTGGACCTCGGCGCCCCGTATCTAATGAAAACCTTATGCAGAGATATCGTAAAGGAAAGCTCGTATAATTTGCAAAATTACGAACGGCGCCACGGATATCGAAAGTCCGTGTGCGCAGAGTGTTGAGTACGAATTATACGTTGAGTGTTCGAATATATAATTCGGAGTTTCCGGCTCGGCTAACTTTTGTTCTCGGCGATTCGTTGATATGCCATTTGAAAATTTGATTTTTATGCTTAGTGAATCGTGGTGCATTTAATTTTTCTGGTGCACTATGGTGTATCGCATTTGCTTGAGGGCACAGGGTAAGTGCCCAAGGTGGAAAACCTTGGGACCAAAAAAACCGGTCGATTTTAAATATTTTTTTCTGAGGTAAATATTGGATTGACGAAGTTGGGATTTTATACACAATTAATACATAGTCTTGTCAAGTTTGTGTTCTTTTTTATTTGTAAAATATGCATAAGCGATGATGTTACTATTATTTGAACAAAGTGCCGACGTTGCTGAATGGCCAATCTGTGTAGGTGGATCTGGCATCTGGGGTGATCGGAAATGAAAAATAAAAAATGAACTTTTAGTATAATAAAAACAGTTTCTTATGGCCGGATTCTCTTTTAAAATTTGGAAAACTACGAAAATGGCTAGCTGTAGAAAAAAAGTCGATCATCCAATAAAAAAACTACTCTGATCATTGGAATGGCTTCGTATGGATAAACAGATAAAAAACCATCCACTTGATGACAACGAACGTCTCTTAAGGGACCTTTAGGCGAGGAAAAAATAGCTGATTTCCATGATTTTCTTTGAAAGAAAAGCTTTTTCCGCCTTCTTTGAGACTTGGGGTATGTTTAATTACTACTTTTGGCTGTTACATCGTATTTTTTTATTTATTAATCTCCGAAAGTGGCCAAGCCATAGCACGGTCTTCTAAATAGGTCTCGGCGGATGTTGTCAGACGGCGTGACACTTAGCGTAGACGGGAATAATCCGAAAAGAAATTAACCAAGATTTTTCTTTCGTTAACCCTCATACGTCGATTATGAACCAGGAAAAAATGATAAATACTGAAAATCGATTAAATGGTACGCTTCGAAACAAAAAGATTGAATTTTCCGAAAAAAAGTCTACATTTTGCAATAAAAAAATACTTTTTTTTCAACATTTAGGGTAATGTTTTAGACAGTAACGTTAGCAAGATTTATACCAAATTTTATCAGAATCGGTCAATTAGTTTTTTAGCGATACGTCACACCAGTATCAAATATGCAATTTGGAAACCCGTGCCATACCTCCGCCGTATTTAAAGATTGATAAAAGAAAATACCACGTAACAGCCAAAAGTAGTAATAAAAAATCCTCCAAGTCTCGAAGCTGAGGATAAAATATTTCGCAAAAAAACATAAAAAATCATGAAAACATACTTGCACCAAAAATGGGTTTCGGCACTCGCGCGTATTTTTCCTTAAATGAAATACGAAACACACGTGCGCGTGCACTTATTAGCAAGCTGGTGTCAAACAGCATCTGCCAATAAGGGCGCAACTTCCTCGAATCGGGCCGTAAAGCGACGAGGGCCGAGGGCCCTTGGTTCGTCGCTGGCATTCGACATGTGGATGAATCGGCTCGGTATAATCCACGGGCGAGAGGTGCACGAGAGCAGCTGGTGCAACCGCTCGCGCCCGATAAAAGGGGCAATTGGTGCGGGCTGAGGCGCGAGAACCCGCGAATAGAGCGCAATACGAAAAGGGTGAGAAAGAGTTGATAAAAGCAACAAAAAAAAAATGAAAAAAACAACTCGACAAAAACGGAGTGCGCTCGAAAGGAGGGAAGATAATGAGGATGAAGATCGCGTGAGGCACGTGCCCGAACCTTGCTTCGGCCTCTGTCATTATCCGGAAGAGAGGCCCGCGACTGCCCTCAGGGTTATATATATATATATATATATACACATACATGCAGGTCTCATCTGTACCTTCGTTTCTCAACGACGTATCGTATAGATATATATCTAAAGCAGTGTAACAACGTCGAAACTATACGCGAACGAGATGTCCACATTTACGGTAACATCCAAGTACTCCTGACTCGCGTTTATATCTCGCGGGCTTTTACATACTTTTCATTATAAAAGTTCGGTCGAGTGTCTCGTTAAGACTTCCGTCGATATGGCATTTCGCGTACTCGTTCCAACAAAAATGAAACGGCGGAAGTGTTGTCGGAAGAATAGAAAAAACAATGACGTGGAAGTTGCATCGTTGGAACGCAACGATTTATTTAGTTATTTACTTTTCTTGTTATTCGAAGCATCCTTTTTGCGAATCAAGATCGTAGAATTAAGATTTATGATTTATACATTAAGGCGTTAGGCCACAGTAACGGGTATAAAATCATGTGCGAATTCAACAATTTTTTTTCGTATGAGAAAGTGATTCACTCAGAAAATTAATTACACATGTATTTAGTATGAATATCAAGCTGTTAGAAAAAAAAAATATATTTTTTTTCGATGTACAAAATGGCCGACTACTCGAAACTTCTCGAAACAGCTTTTTTCCAATTGGCGTGACAAATTACTTGAACAATTTTCACGCGATTTATTTCAAATTTAAAAGTCATGTTTCTAATTGCATTTCGCAGAGAAATACGTACGATGCAAACTTCAATGTCGTGAAATAAATGTATGAACTTCAATATTATAATTTTTTGCCTTAAATCGTGAAAAAAATTCTTCGTATTAATGGATATATCTGTTTTCTAATTTTACTTCTCTCTTATGGATTAAAAAAAAGGCAGAGGTATGAATTCCTCATTATTTTAAATGGGCCAATGCGTCGATGCATTACCATACACATTCCGTGAATCCATTCCTATTTTTCTTTTATTTTAAAGCAATAATTTAATACGTATTTTATTGTCTTTAGAAAAACGTGTTTTTTTGTTTATTATTTAACGGGAAGAGGAAAGAATTAATATGCGCTCCGCGTTCGCCGTGCGCGTCACTTTTCTCACGTATAAATGTCATTGAAATTTGAATAAAGTATGAACGGAGACTGAGCATTGCTGGTTGAGACGAGGAAAAAAAAATTTTGCTATAGACTGCGGATATATAGAATTCTTTCAACGGCGATTACGTAGCTCACCTATATGCATATACACACGTGCCTGTATATAAAGGCATTGTCTATAGGAGATCAAAGAATATTACTGGTGAACAGCTCGAGGAGCTTAGCAGTGTCAATGGTAAGACATTACGTAACGATGGAGTGTGGAAGCTGTCGAGCTCGCGAGAAATATCATTTCGTACCGGTCCAGCGTACACGAATGTATTATCTGCAGATACATATAACGGGTGTCCGAGAGCTGAATGCGTTCCCTGAAATGGGGGGTTGGGGGTGAAATTCTGAGTCGATTGATATAAGCATGTATGGGTCTCGGATCAACCCCAGAATTATTATCAATTTTTAAAGGCGCGCCAATCAGATGCGCCCGATACGTCGGCTTATCCGGCGCACCTCATTGGCCCGCCTTCAAAAATTAACAATAATTCAGGCGTTGATACATGCTTATATCAATCGATTAAGAATTTCGCCCCAACCCTCCATTCCAGGAAACGCATTCAGTTCTGGGACACCCTGTAGATGTATACATGTATACCTTAGGGCGTAAACGAAGGACTTGGACGTATAAACGACGAAGCGAAACGGTTCATTAAGTGATTTGGAACCCGCGTTTGCGACGTTTTTTTTTACAACCTCCTATGATTTACAGGAGCGCCCAAAATCGTTTCCTCGAAGCCTAGCCCTTTCATAAACTAGAATCAGACAAATAACGATTCAACGAAACCACATACCCCAAAGATAAGTATATGAAAATAATGAAATTAGTACTTTGATCTCCGGATAATAGCAGTAATAACAAATGATTGTAAAAAAAAACGCTGCAATCGCTCCATGCAATGCCAGTTTTATTTTCTGGCCTAGTCTCAGGTTGACGTCTGGATTTGACGGAGTCAAACAGACGAGCGTATTTATAGATACTGGTAATGATGTTTGGAGTAACCTGAACTGCGGGAACGTACAAAGTCGCGTAATGAGCACGGGGGTGTCGGGTTGCTTCATTATCGGCCACAGGAATATCATGAATGCAGGCGCAATATACGAACGGGGAATTGAAACGATGTTGAAGCTCGCATAGCTGCATGGTCATTGATTTTTTGCATTGTCGAAATTCTTGCTCAGCAGATTGAAGCTACAGGCAAATGTTGTTTTGGGATCCTTATTGGTGAACTACATCTTGAGTTTGCGGAAAAAGGTCTTGTATAGTGGTCAAACTAAATTAATAAAGAGGAATCGTCATGGCAATACTGCCTTGTAAGCTTTAGGATCATAAACTGAATGAACTGTTTTGCACCCTGTTTTATATTAACTAGAAACACTCGGTTAGCTGTGTCTAATAACGAATGAAAATATGCACCCAAAATTATACTTACAGACTATGTACATGAGTATAGAATAGTTGAAACGATAATTGATCGGTTGATCGGTATTGTGGGCTGAACGATCATCGTAATCAGTTTCCATAGTCAGTCCACTCATTGACGCCTTGAGTAGCTCCAATTATTGTTTATACTCATTTCTTTCACTAATAGGTTATGCCTAGTCGCAACAGTCGAAGGCAGCTCATTTTTGGGTTCTTTAAAATAGAAAATCGCAATGATAAATTGCTAAGGTATATGAAGTAAGATAAAATAAGGTATATAAGGTAAGATAAAGTGATAAGGTATTTAAAAAAGTATCATCTGAAGAACACTGTCATTTTTCCAAAGATTTTCCCCAGTCGCCCTCATCTGATTCCCCATTTGACTTCACGGCGGGTGTGTAGATTGATACGGAAACGTAGTATTCAATAATCGATCCGGTGAAATTCATGGTCTTACACTCGGCCGGGCCTTTCTCGCGCCTCGTGAGAGACAGGGAGATTCGGTGAGCCAGAGTTCCGCCCACCGCGTGCACCATATGTTGCCTTAGAATGCACGAGGGAAAGGACTTTGTGTACGAACGCGTGTCCTTCTGGCTTTTGTCGAGGAGCGCGCACCGTAGTGCGTGACCGTTGTCGCTTCAATTTTCTCGGCCGACATATGTTTGCCCGATGATGCGCCCACGGTGGGTCCAGACTCTCAGCGGAAAATCCCAAGTTCAATGTGGAGAAGTCCCTCGGAAATGGAGAAACGCACGCGAGGGTGGAAAAAAAAGTACCGGAGACCGGTCGTCAATTTTTTTTTCTTTTCATCGACTTTCATGACGTTATGACAGAAGGCCAGTCTCCAGCCTTTGAACGGCAGTGAATACAAATGCAATTGATTATTTTAATTAAACGCAGTCCTCGGCACTCTTAACCTACACAGCCCTGCGATTGATTCATTGATCAATGATCAGAAAGGAACATTGCTGTCGTAAAAATGGAATTAAATGCATGAGGTGATCAACGGTGCAGGATGCGGGTGCGTCGATCTCCCATGTTCATCAGCGTTCGCCTCGACCAATACTCGGATAGATGACCGCCTAGTCACCCAGATTAGGGTAGAAGCTCCATCTATCGGATAGTGGCTTAAGGGGTTAGGCCACAATAACGAGTATTAATCATCTGCGAATTTAACAATTTTTTTCGTATGAAAAAGTGATTCACTCATAAAATTAATTACACATCTATTTAGTATGAGTATCAAACTGTTAGAAGATATTTTTTTTTTGATGTACAGAATGTCCGACTACTAAAATTTTCTTTTGTTATCTTTTTTTAGGCGCTCCGCGGCGTGACATGTAGCATCCATAATTTTTTACCTAGAGCAAAAAACAAAAATTCTCGTCAATCTACATTAGAATACCTAGAAAAGTACGTTCGGATTTAAAAAAATATTTTTTTATTCCAAAGTTTTATGTATTTGAACAAGTAATGAATTTTCACCGAAAATTTTCGTATAAAACCGATCATAAAATGAAAAGTTTTCGATTAATCAGGAATTCCGTACGTACAACTCTGCGACATGCAGCTAGGAACATAACTTTTAAATTTGAACTAAATCGAGTGAAAATTGTTGAAGTTATTTGTCACGCCAATTGGAAAAAAGCTATTTCGAAAAAAAAAACGCGTTTAAAGATTTAATCTACTCTATGGCCGTGACAGAGGTGGGCTTACGTTATATGCTCATAGACGGTGAGAAAAAAATGTCTTGCTATAAATCAACTAGTAACTTATTCTCATGATGATAAATAAGGCACGGTTTTAACGAGAAAAAAAATCGATTTTTTGAAAATTCTACTGTGGCCTTACCCCTTAATATCGGACAGTGGACTATCTCGAGTTTTTCAACAGTGCCGTCTGTTTTTTAATTTGTACACTAATACCTGGTCGTAAGATGTCGCCACTGCAAACCTTATGGTTGCCTGACAACAAAAATGGCATAACAGTGAACAGATGTTACTTTTCGCCAGCGTGAAAATTTATTTATTGTGTTAAAAAGTGTTGCTTTCACTGAGGAACTTCCAAATGGCTTATGTGTCTTCTATTTATTATGAACTATTTTAGCATCTATTTTACTTAATGAATATATGATGTTGGCAAAAATAGCAACATGTACAAAAATATTACTATTCATATTGGGCCATGTTATATTCGGCCGCCTCAAATATCGAATACTGAGTCGAGACCAATATTGGGTATTCGTTTGTGCCAAAATGTTCTCACCCCATCAAAGATTACCGCATGGAGACTGATAGTTTGATTATAATTACCAAGTTAAAACAATAACCGTGATGAGACGAGTATATGGCTTCCGGATGGAGGCCGTGTTGAGGACCATCGTTGTGCTGACGTTTCGGAAACGTAAGCCTTGAAGCCTTACTCTGGAAGCCTTAAAACTAAAATAAAGGTAATGGTTTATTTTATATAAAAATAGTCCCCTTATATCAGATATAAGAAAAATGGAGGTTGGGCCCTTTTATCGGATATTCGAATGTAGGCCACCTTTTTGACAACTATGAATTCTGTCATGTTTAGTAAAACATAATGTAGAATATTCAAATGTAATGTGTAAAATAATTATTAGCATCTTATTGTATGTGAACGTTAGATAAAAAAATCGTACAATATGAAAGTCTTAGTCATTGTTCACTTGTTTTTTTTTCACTTTATAGTATATATGTATATTTATATTCAATTTCAAGATATAAGAGAAATGGAGGTTGGGCCCTTTCATAGGATATTCGATTGTAGGCCACCTTTCGGACAACTATGAATTCTGTCATGTTTAGTAAAACATAATGTAGAATATTCAAATGTAATGTGTAAAATATGAAGGTCTTAGTCATTGTTCACTTGTTTTTTTTTTCAATTTAAAATAAAGTATCTGATTTGAGGTGCCTCCCCCCTACTCCCCGGCTGGCAGTTTTACCAAACTTCCAATGGTAACGTAGCTGATAGCTGTGGCCAGCAGGCTGAAGCGTCCCGGAAAGTGGAAATAGTAAAGCGACAAAGGGTAGAAGTAAAAAGGATGATGCTTTTTACTTTTACCCAAAAACTTCTTCCTGCAAAAGCCAGTGCAGGAAATACTAAAAATACAAGAAAACATCCAAATGAAGATGTCCATTTCAGTTTTTCTTCCGATCATGTACCAATTATTGTTCTATTTTCACGAAACTTTGGGTATTCGTCAAGTACCCAAATAAATTTCTAGCTGCCACGTGCGATGGATGAAAAAAGTAGAGAAGAAGAATATTTTTATTTCCGATAACGTCGAAACAAAACGAGACAAACAATCTGGTGGCGTCCTCGCAGCATCTTGATCCATAACAGACGCCTGTCGCTTTATACGACTGATGGGATTGTCTCGATTTCTCGGCTTCGAACTATGACAAACGACACCAAGCTTCCTATAGCGCATGTATCCGCACGGACACGGACGGAGAGAAGAAGAACGACGTCCGACTGACGTATCGTGTTGCGCAATCGATCGTGGTATAATAATAGTAAGTCGTGATAAAACTGGGTCATTGTATCTCGAAGTAATACGCACCCGGAATATAGATACATGCACGAAGAGATCGACAAACTGAGGGGAGATGCGTAATACATATAAAGCACAACCACTGCTAGGTACTTATTCGTTACGGCATAAACGCCGATTGTTTTAATTAACGCGATTACCCGCGCTTAATTAATCCGTTTAACGTGCTCCTAATTCCGAGCGAGCGATCTCATCTTCGACGAGAGCTACTGATTTTCGATGACGAACTTCGCCCGCGTTACGTCATACAGCGATCAACGACAGATTGATTACCCCTTTGTTGCGGAACAAAGAGCAAGGGGAATTCGCTGTGACGGCAGATCGCAGCGAAAAGAGGCTATTGTTTGCTTGGGATGTGATGTTTTTTTTCGGCAAGAGGTCATCAGCCAATCTGCGACATCTTTTCGTGACATTTGGACGTCTGTATTGATGAATCCAAGAGCCGCAGCTCTTGGATTGCTCAATTCTGATTCAAAGTTCACCATCGATGTAGGCCTTCCTGAAATATCGAGTAAAATGAACGGAATTTCTCGAGACACTGCTCTAAGTCTATTTAGTCTCGTATGTCATAGTGTTACAAGCTAAAATTTACCGCGAGACAGAGAGACAGCTGCAAAAGTGTGATTCGTACTTTCTCCGAGATGATCAACATTCCGTCAAAAATTCCACGTCGGCCTTGCGAAAATTTTATTCCGATTGCGGTTGTCCCGTTTTGGAGAAAGTAGGAATCGCGGTGTTGAGGCGTGTGATGGATACGAAGAAAAAGATTCAGATGGAATAATCACTTGCTGGCGGGCTAGATACGAATGAGTTGTAAGAAATTGTGCGATTTATGTGCGTTATCCTTCATTGCTGTTATCGCTATAACCTGCAATTGAAAATGTTTTCTTTTCTTGTACTTTCGCACTTACGATGGATAACGAGCTTCGGCAAAAAGCAATTCGATGAAAGCAAGCAGTGATGCTGTCCGAAAGACATCACATTCATGTAGGTGTCTGCTCAAGGAGTAGAAGAAACTCTTCACTTTGCATCCTGGGCACCCAGTCCTTTCAAGGACTAAGGAACGATTACGAATGCCTGAGAGTAAACCTAGTTCTATATTGAACCTTCGCTCAGAACCAGTAAGCCCTGGCCTTTGCAAGAATTCTTGAGAAGACTATTCGGGGGTGGGGGGGGGGGGGGGTGATAAGTTCCCCAGCAATGTCGTCAGTAGCTCCCCTCCTGATTGCTAGTTGTAGCCACTGTCCGGAGGGCTGAAGGCCGCTGGATGGTCGACGTTACCATAGTCACCTAGTCCGCCAAAGTTCGTCGCCCCAATCCACTAACTGATCTATGAACAAGTAGATGATAAGTTGGAGCTCACAAATTGATTCGATGATATTTAGTCATCTGATTACAACTGCCTTCCCTCCTTCGAGCATTCGCCGCAATGTCGACTCCGCATAACGGGTAGTTTGTTAATGTTGAGCAGACAAAAGACTTTCCCGATATAGACATTGAATTCCACTGTCAATTATCGAGCAAACGGTATCGACGGCTGGCAGTTCCGGTTGAAGTGAGGCAGGGTTGCGGGTGCGTGGATAACAATCTTTCAAATTAGTCTCGCCAATTTATTCGCGTGTGGTTGGGATTTACAAGCGTTCGGGAGCCAATCCACCTCGTTACCGATAATGTGTCTTCCGATATGTGTATTTATATGAACCATCGGACATGACCGGTGAACTATATACACATATGGAGTACATTGGCTCATTATGCAATACGTCAGGGAGTTTTATTCATTGCTGTTTGCGCAGCGTATATTACCGTACACACAGCCGGTGCTCGGTGTACCCAGTCGTGCCACCGATAAGCCACGAAATCAACGGGGAAACAGGTTTCGGAAACGTGTCCCGCACACGTTCCGCGATCGGCTTTCAGACTTTTTTAACGGATTGGGTATTATACATATATACATTGACATGCCCGACCAACAAAAGGGCGTAAACGGTGGGAGGCAGGCCGTAAGTTGATATGAGTTACGCGCCTTTGGTCGTTGCCGATCGATACGGGCTAGCTGGAACAACGGCAGGATCGAGGAGTTGACCTGCCCTCGGGATCTTTCCGAAAACGCATGGCGCCCACATGCTCATGGCAATAAAACAATATTAGTAATGTACAGGAACGCCCGCGGTACGAAAGGGACGGCGGTACAATGTGCGCGAGGACAAATGTTGAACAGCTGGCAATTTTGACAACTCTGAAAGCTGTCGATCCAGACTTCGGTTTGTCGTTACTATAGAGTTTGCCAAACTTTGAGGCGTTGTTGTCCCGCAAAGGCAGACATGTCTCTTGCAGTTTGAGGCATTACTTCAACCAACACGAATACTTAACAATTGACTGATTTTTGTCTATAATTATGTAAAAACACATCTCAGTATGTGAACCGAACCTTTAACAAAAGATCCGACTTTAAAAATCGTCTAATTTATACAAAACTTTATGGACATGACATGTTGGCCACATATCTATTTAATAATGTGTGCACTAAATAGCTCTAGATGTCTAATACAAAGTACTCTAGGCCCGCAAGCAATTCTAAAGATTCCGTAATGACAACAAAACAGGGGGTCACCGACTGTTACAAGAAAGTATAAAACTTAAAAGAATGTCACTAACAGGAGATTTCTCGTAGTCGCGATTTTTTAGAGAAAATGTCAAAATGTCTAAATCCATGCGAAATTTTTTATTCCAGCTTGTCGTTGGGTATAATAATTGATTGGAACTTATTTTTTAATAATGGCCACTGTAATTAACCCATGATTGAGAAGGCCGTTGCTTATGCCCTTACAAAATACGGCCCTCCGCGGTAGGAATACCTTAAGGCTCAAGAATCTCAGATCTTGAGGACAGAAATAAAGATACTGATTGAAGTAGGAAAGATTTTTCGGCTCGTCCGTTGGGGTTAGACTTGAATTTCAATGTCTTCGTTTTCGCTTAGGATTCATTTGTTAACGGGGATATGTGCCCCCCGAACCCCTGTTTCCGAACCGTGAATCGAATAGAAAACAATTTGGCAAATCTTTGGGAAAACATATCACGCGCTTGCCAATATAGATTCTGTATGGAAGTCTTCAATTATAAATGAAAGATTTTTGTTCCAGTACAATATTTGGATTCACACTTGGATAGTAGTATAACTAATTTTATTGATAAAAAAACATTCGTATAAAAAATAATCGGAGCAACTTGTGGCGTCAATGAGTGTACTGGCTATGCAAACTCATTATAATGATCACTCAGCCCACAATACTACCGACCAATCGATCAATTTTCGTTTCACCTATTCTATACTTATGCACATAGTGTATACGTACAATTTTGAGTGCTTTTGAATCTAATTACTTATTAGAAATAGCTACCCAGTGAACTATGACTAGTTAAATTAAAACTGACTACGGAACAGTTGAATTTCTGATTCTTAAGTTTGCATTGCTGGAATGCAGCGAAAAATTCTTTTTTATTTCTTTACTTGTATTTCGATCCAAAACCGTTTTTTGCAAACTTAAGTTGTAGATTTGTTTGTCCATAGGGACTTACGCGGCCGTGGCCAGAGCCAGCCATTATGACTCGTTACTTCTCCTTGGCAATAATCTTCGCAAAAGTGAAGCTACGCGGTCACATCGCGAAGGATGAAAGAAGAAAAATAGGACATGCATCGAGAATTATACTCGGATATACTCGGAGCTCGCTCGAGTGTTGGTGAAAGCGCGCGTTGAATGTATTTCATATACGCCGACGCTTTTTTTTTAAAGAGGTTCGGACTCTCGTTGGCGAGTGTTGGTGAAGAGAGGTGCTCCTTATAAAGTAGCAGAGAGACTCGACACTCGCTCCCGGCGAGATATACAACTGTACGCCTCCGTTCGCCAGTTACGTCATCGACTCGTGTGTGTCTATCGTGTGTCACACGTGCCATATCTCTATAGACGTATGTTTATCCCAGTTTGCACAGTTCCGAAACACTTTAATGGCAAGTATTGAACTTTTTGGACACTTCGAGGCACTACGTACACCAGGAACTATGGCACTGGAACCTTCGTGATTTCTTAGTGAATGTTATTTTGGAGCTTTTATTTGGGGGTTTATACGACCCCGTCATTTTCACTTTTATCCTACACTCGTCACCTCACCATTACACAGAGAAAATTACATGGTACTTACATAAAAACGCCCATCGTAAAAAAGAGGTTGGTAAAATTTCGTATAGTTTACTAACACCGCAATCAGAATATGGTTAACACAACTATAAGCGAAAAGTATATCTAAACATGCGGTTTGGGTGGCGTGATTGACTATTTACTGTTCCCGAAATAACTATTAGCTATTGTTAAGGGCTTGACAATACAGATATGGTCAATTCAGTACTATCACAATAGCGGCACACACATGCCATGCTGTATGCCGCACGTTGGGTTTTGTTTAGGTCAAACTTCTACTATTCTATTCAAGTTTGTACACTTTATATGATTAACAGTGACGTTTGCCGAGGATAATTTGTTAGAAGACATTATGAAAAGTGACTATTCGAAAAAAAAAATTAAGGCAATGTTTACTTATAGCGGAGACGTAAATAATTTGCAGTTGGAGCAACCACGGCTGATTGTGAGTAGTTTTTAAAACTATGGGTGTTTCACTATAGTGTTTCACAATAGTTTGACAATAGAAACTTATTTTTACAAATATATTCACAACTTATGTTCACAATAGTTTTCCAATGGTGAAACACCCTCGTGTTCCACCCTAGTGAAACACCCTTGTGTTTCACAATAGTGAAACACCCTTGTGTTTCACAATAGTGAAACACCCTTGTGTTTCACAGTAGTGAAACACCCTCGTGTTTCACAATAGTGAAACATCCTTGTGTTTCACAATAGCGAAGCACCCTTGTATTTCACAATAGTGAAACGCTCTTGTGTTTCACAACAGTGAAACACCCTTGTGTTTCCCAATAGTGAAACACCCTTGTGTTTCATAACAGTGAAACACCCTTGTGTTCCACAATAGTGAAACACCCTTGTATTTCACATTAGTGAAACACCGTTGTGTTTCACAATAGTGAAACACCCTTGTGTTCCACAATAGTGAAACACCTTTGTATTTCACATTAGTGAAACACCCTTGTGTTTCACAATTCACATAGTATGTTTGTTCCGTTGCAAAAATACGGTATCAGTTCAACACTTTTTCTGGTAGTTCACCTTCTGCTCTTGTAGGACACACATTACTGTGCATATAGCAGGTCATATCATATAAGATGGTACAAATCACTATAATATAGTATAAAACTATTGCGATGCGCCAAAAATCTATTTAAACAGTACTTATATTGTCAAAAAAAAGATGCAGAAAAGTTCCAAAGTACACCTAAATCGGAGGTAACAGCTATGTGGAAGTACAGCCGGAATTTGTCTGTTATGCCATATCTGCGGTTAAAATGCCACGAGTACTTGATAAGGCAGTGGCAGCGTGTGTAGTATAGGTAGATGATAGGGCGGTAGAGGTTGTAGGTTTTCATGTGTAGGCGAAATACTTTCTTCGAAATAAATCATCGAATGAAGTCACGGAATGGCGAATTATAGTTTAAAAAATCATTGTGGTAGAACTCTGAGTGGAGTATTTTATTTTATTTTGAATTTATGAAATATTCTATGCATTTAGTAGACTAAATGCCATGATCCAACAGGCATGCGGTGGATAAGAATAATCGAATAACACAGTAAATACGCATATAGCAGGTCGTATCTCATAGTACAAATTACTATAAAAACATCGTCGCAAATCACTGGCAACATTTTTAATCAATGTATATATATATTTTGGTTCTGCTCAACATTAGGATCTTGGAGGAGTACATTTTTTATCGTGTCAGAGAGTATCCACTTTATGGAAATCTATTATATTATATAGCATTGAACAACCAACGTATGATTCTAAGATTAGTAGTTTCAGTTAACATATGTGCATTATTTATGCCACTTCTAAAATATCACTAATTATAAGTACTAAACAGTACTACACTTTAGGCAGAAACGGGTGTTCCACGGTTGATCCACGGGTGTTCAATGAAATATTAAGATGAAACACTATAATATTTTAATATTCCTAGTGTTCGTTGGTTCCATGGAATAAATAATTCTTAAAATGAACTAATATTCCATTTTTTAGTAAATAACTAGTTGACATCCGCCAATGGCGGATCCAGTCAGGCAAAGTGATCTTTACTGGAGTTAGCGAGCAAGTCAGCGCGGCTAAGCGGCCACCCATCCAATTCCTATTGGTGTTAAACAGACAATCTTTGCGGTTAAAAACGTCCAATTGCAATTATTATGACACTGAACGGTAATAGGCGGAGATGCTTAAAGTATTATTGGTGTTCCGATATCATTGGAGGTCCAATCCCCTATGTAAACCAAATGTTCGCTGTCGCATTTTTCAATAAAGAACTTTTACAGTCACAATTCTGTATGCCACAGCAGTAAAAACTACTCGTTGTAATAGAACTCTGGATGCGGTATTACGTCATTAACATCAGCCATATTGCCATCGCGATATTCATCTTTCTCCGCTTCCTCAACGAGAGATGTTCAGACAGATATGTTCGTCCAATTGTGTCATCCTAGTTTGTATGCACCTAATATGAGCACGCAGATCGCGCAGTTGACACAAAGAGAACTCATTTTCGAGCAGAAAAACGAGAAAAAAAATCCTTTCGTCGACTTTTGTTGGAAGCGTTTTGTTGGATTTCGCAAACTTAAAATAATGCAAAAATGTACTCGGCCAGGGCAGCATTTCTTCGTTTTGTACAAAATATCTGTATTCGTGGTTCACAGTTGAGCTCGAGGCTATAATGGGTGCTGTGCGACAAGGTTTACTATTCCAGAAGTCGGGAACTGGAAGAATAACTGTTTTTTCGTCTTTGTTGCTACCTGAGAACTTTTGTCGTTGTATTCGGATTTCTGGGCACGCGTTTATCCTCGCGAATTACCATATACATTCTGGACTACTCCGTGGTTGAGTCGAGCGAGGAAGGTTCGCTGAACTGATCCGTTCCGTTCAATGATGAGCCAGCTTATTCTTTTTCTCTTAATCTTGCGACTACGGAGGCAAGAGTACATAGGAGTTCAAACTCCATAGGGGGAGCGACAGAAAAGTCGTCCGCGGAAATGTAAAAAGTTCGGATCCAAAATTTCACCACCAGCGTAGCTCCGATAACGAGCGACTCGCCGATTTAGTAATAGCTGATAACCGGTATTAATATAGTAATAAACCACAAAAAAGTAAACATTAAAAAGAAGCAACAAAATACTTGAGTCATCTATGAAAATAATCCTAAAAACGTTTTTCGTAACGAAATTGTTTTAATACCGGAAAAGGGAGCATAACAATTGTAAGCATTTGAGCAACAAAGAACATAATTGACAGATGTAAACAATTAGCATTGAGATTGATTCTTTTTGGATTAGAAATTATTTTGTACCATACATACGCCGCTATGAAGGACTCTAGAAAACTATACCAAATTTACATTATGTCAATAACAAAATTATGCAAAAAATATAAATTTATGTAAATAAACATTATGTGAAAAAGGATGGTTTATGCCTGTTCTCAATTTTCCTATTCATATTTAACTTCCGATTTTTATACACTCTTTATCCTCTGTACCATACCCGAATTTCTATTGCATACTTTCGATTAATATTAAAAATAAATAATAATTATTAATAAATTATTAATAAATTAAGATCTGCACCAGCAACGCCTGCGTGGAGTACTATTTTTTTTTTAATTTTGCGGGCGCTTCAAGGCTCTCACTTTAGACGCTAAAAAGGCTATTTCCATGCATTTTTTTATAGGTTTATATTACAGATATTGATATAAAAGTTCTTACCCTTAATAAATACGCTTTCGAAATACATTTTTTTTAAATTCATTTATTTGAGTCACTATTTTTAGACGAAAATGGTAGTTAAAAAAATGTCCTAAAAAAAATTGTCGCTCTGCGCTGTTGATGAAATCTCTGAGATGGATCATCCGAAACAAAAAAATCAAACGGTTTTAAATTCAGTATGTTAATGCCTATAACTCACATTATATGATTTTTGATATATGCAAAAATAACAAAATGGCGGACATTTTTCGAAAAAACGTGTTTTCTTCACCGTTTTCGCAAAAAAATAGTAAATATCAACATTTAAAAAATCCTTAATATGCGCTATAGTTATAGTTGTAAAGAATATGTACTTAAAATTTCGTAAGGCTCGTTTCGGTCGTTTTAAAGATTTTATCAACAAGCCGTCGAAAAAGTTTATTTCGAGAAAAATCATTTAAAGTTTGTTTAGGTTACACATATACATAAAAATATTTTTAATGTATTTCGAGCGTGTATTTATGAAGTGTAAAAACTTTTATATCAATATCTATAATATAAACATATAAAAAAAAAATAATGAAAATAGCCTTTATAGCGTTTAAAGTGAGAAGACCCTTTAAAGTGAGGAGTTTCCACTCCGCTGCTCCAACCTCCATACTAACGGCGAAATATGTCAGTATTTCGCGTAACGCGGTTCCCGCCTCACGGGGCAACGCGCATATGCGATGCAAGTGACACGTACGACCGGAAAAGAGGCCGAGAAAAAAGCAAGAAAAATATGAACGGCGAGAGTCTTTATGTTGAAATAAAATTTATGAGTGACCATCGCAGAAGCAGCAGGTATGCTCATAGTGGTTCCCTATATCTGCGGCGCGGTGTAGAAAAAGAGATGTCATACGAGGTTCTTGAGCGCAGTCAAGCATGTGGCTTCTTCGTGCGATTTTATTGTACCCCGTAGCACTGTGCCACACGTGTATTTATCGACAACGGTAATGGAAAAAGGGCGCGACGAGGGAGCATCGGTGGAAAATCCCAAGGCCCTCACGTTGTACGAGTTTCGATATTGTATGGCAGACATGTTTCACCGATGAGGGAAAGGAATAAAGAGGGGGAGGGGCATTGCTGCTGCCGAATGTCTTCAAGCGAGCAGACCAGCATTCGTGCTGCTGTCGCAGTTATGGATATATTAGTTGTCCCGATGCGACCAGCATCCGTTCATCCGTCTATTTAATATAATAGATGCCAAGAAAGAAAATGTCCCTATGTGAAAAAAAAATCGGGAAGATAAACAGTCAGTCTTGGAATGGTTGTCCATCGATGGTGGTCAACTGTGTCGTATGGCCTTTTAACTCGATTCTCCTTTGCCACGAATCGTAATAACTACATGAAATAAGAGGAAGGAAGGTTCTCGGGTCATCGATGGGAACACAGGATCCTTAGAAGTAGACAAGATCGGGGATACATGCGAGCAGAAGTTGACTTGGTTGTATGGTCGTTTCGAATTCCACCCCTATTCCATTTCTTTTTGAAAACTAGGATCACAATATCGTCGGATCTATTTAATTTGGGCAAACTAGACATGGGTGAATATTAGTTTTACACTCGCGTTAATCTTCGCATGTCATAACACTGAAGGGTTGTCATTGATTTTCTAATTATCAGGATTTTATTTGCAGATAGTTTATTTTGACTGAACTGGAGTGTATATGAATTACACTGCGAAAACAAGTGTGTTGTTTTCATGCACTTTACGTGCCAAATGGCTGTAGACACTTTTTACACGTGTCAACGTGTGTAAAAAAATGACGGTGTAAAAATAACACGGATATGTGCGTTCGAACAACACACTTACGTGTACTATTTTCTTACACATGTTAAAACGTGTAAAAAGTGTCTGCAGCCATTTATACACTCAAAGTGTGTAGAAATAACACACTTCTTTTTGCAATACTGCAAACACATGGGATGCGTCGGAAAAATTAATTCAATGACAAAGCTTTTCATCGTCAAAATATATGTATTTATTGGAGATTACTTATACATTACGCTGTGTTGATTGTATTAATTATATTAGATATAAAGTTAATTATATATTTACAGTTTTGATAGTTGTCTTTTCTAAATACATTATGATGATGTAGTATGATGCGAGTAGGTACACGATGGATTTGTTGACCATGGGTTCCGGTATTTTAACCCGTATATTGCCATCTGCTACCACAATTTTTATTATAGAGCTTGTATGTGTATACTAAGATGCCAATTGTATCCGTTAAGGTGTTACCCCCGCTTGTAGCGCAAAAAAAGGCCTTTTTCATGAATTTTTTTAGAGAAAACTACAAAACTTTTTTAATCGATCAATATACCATCTTAAAGAACACATCTTGAAGAACATTCAGTAATTTTTTTATTGAAAAATATTACATTGTTTAGTGGCAAATGGCCGTCAATGAAATAATGTTTTTATATACACGGTTTGCGGTGACCAACATTCCGGCGAAGTGGATCATCTGAAAAAAAATGCGGATGGATTTAGTCAAATATAAGTATAAACTAGTCTTTAATCGAAGGATTTTAAAAAATATTCATTTTTCACAAAATGGCGTACAGTCAAAGTTAATGTTTCGATTTTAACGAAAAAAAAGTCGAGCGATTAAAGACTACATTTTTATGTATTAAATAAGCCTGCAAAATTTCCAGAAGATCGGTTCATTAGTGTTCGAGTAATCTTGGTCACCGACTTCAGAAATGCCATTTTGAGAAAAACGCGTTTAAAGTTTCAATTTCAGTTCTTCAATTCACGGATTCTTCTCTTTCAACGCTCATATCTCAGTCAATTTTGTTCGGATCGACTTGACATTTTCAGGACATATTCTCAGATACTTATAGTTCAAAAAATGCAATAAAAAAATCGATTTTTTCAAAATCGCAAGTGGGGGTAACCCCTTGACCGGTTAATTGAAGATCAAATGTAGTCTTGTTAACCGGTCAATCAATAAATGTCAAACCAACTGACGAGTTTCACGTGATGGCGTAATCAAAGTAATTTTTAAAACATATGATCAATAACTCGCATCTAACACACATAAACTGTGTTGCTTTTTCCCGTGTTATTTTTGCTCTTGTGTTGCTATCAACGTA
This sequence comes from Ophion costatus, assembly GCA_951751655.1. Classification (NCBI taxonomy): domain Eukaryota; kingdom Metazoa; phylum Arthropoda; class Insecta; order Hymenoptera; family Ichneumonidae; genus Ophion; species Ophion costatus. Next base: position 18,005,215 of record OX632362.1, on the reverse strand, counting down.
GATTGTTTAGTTCAATGTGTGTAAATATGCGTCTTGTATGTTGATTCTACACACTTTATGTGTGTTTTGTTTATGGGGACAGCTACGAAGGTGTGTAATAATCTAATGCGTAAAAATTGTGCATTCACGTGTGTAATTTTAACGCATTACGTGTTACCGAACGCATAAGTGTGTAGAATCAATATGGCAACGCGTGGCTCGGCTTTATGTTGTGTTACTTCTACATACTTTGAACACACGTCAAACACGCCTAGTTTTTGTAGTGTACGGGTAAGGTTTCGAAAACCCCCACCATCCGCTCGAGCTGAAATTTTGCGAAAACCTTCCTTTTAATATTTTGAGACAACCCCCAAAGGGATTTTTGGCGACGCGCCATAGTTTTTGGGTTTGAGTTTGTTTGGGTATTTTTATTGGACAAAACGGAAAGCGCGAAGGTCCCAGAAAGTTTCATCGTTTCCTGAAACAGGGGGTTGGGGGTGAAATTCTGAGTCGATTGATACAAGTATGTGTGTGTCTCAGATCAACCCTTGAATTATTATTAATTATTAAAGGCCGGCCGATGAGCCGGCGTATCGGGCGCATCTGATTGGCGGAGGGAGAGAGCAATTTCTATGAGTAAGAATCCTACGCACGCATTCCTAATCATTCCCAGTCTCTCATGCAAAAAAATCCACAAAACCTCCAAAAAAAAAATTTCGCTCAAAATTCAGCGTAAGACGAGTAAAATTATCCACCAAAACGAATCCGTTTGCCTCCACTCAGAAAATGATTTCTCGTCTAACGTAACCTCAAACATTAAACTTGTCTTCTGCCCATTGATCAGCGCGCCAGCCACTGCGCAGCAACTGCTCAGCCATCCAAGTGTCAATCGCCTGCTTAACAGCATCGATCACTAGAGCTGAGCAGCCTCTCCCTCACGTTCCTATTTTATTGAACGCACAAAAAAAAACTTAACAGAGGCAAATTCAGGTGTCCAGCGGGTCGGCTCGAAAAAATATTACTCGTGTAGGTATGCCTATCGCAATGTCTGTCGTTTTCAATACTCGCCGACTGTTGAGCGCGACTACTATACGTAAAGGGGCGTCCAAGGGTTCGTTGCGAAGTGTGGTCATTCGAATTCGAATGCACGTAGATGTTTATATCCATACATACGTACATGCATAATATGTATATGCCTTTTACCTATGCGCAGACCCTGTGCGGTTCTTTCTGTGCGTGCGTCCG
>OX632362.1:17626491-18001491 GCA_951751655.1 Ophion costatus | reverse complement strand
ACACACACACACACACACACACACACACACACACACACAATTTTAGTACATGTATGTGATATTGCAACAGTATATGCAGCACAAGAATCGATCAGGGGTCGCCATTTAAGGAACTAAAAGTCGCAAACCCGCGCTCGCTCTTAAAACCGCGTCACCGCAAGAAAACATACATGTCGCATGTGCTCAGCCTTGGTCAAGAGGTGTGCGCAATTTATTGCCGAGAGTTAACAACTTTTAATCGAAATGACACGCGATAGCGAACGGGCGATAAAGAGTAATAAAATGTCGGAACTTTTGGAAGGCTCGAGGTGAAAAAATAACGATGCGTATCATGTAGGAGAAAAAATGAGAGCTAGGGTCTGAATATTTAACAACGATAGTTCTAACTAGGTTTTTTCGGATGCTCAGGATTTCACCATACTTTCCTTAATTTCGATTCGAACTTTCGTTCGATTTGACAATATAGGCAAGACTCCGAGCCGATGATCGTGGGCGTTCTATCACGAGGCTGAAATCTCTTTGATTTCTCATTATCGTTGTATCGCGATAAGCCTGAAATCGTCTGGTGTGGGAAAATTGGTCGGGTAGTGGATAATATGCGTAGGCGTTCGATTCGTCTATGATCGCTGGATGGACACGTTCTCACATTGATTTATGCACACATATGAATGTATATATGTATACATTTATATACAGGGTTTTAGGAAGGTTGATGCTAAAGCCTTAAGGGGGTGATAGGTCACCTCGTGAGGAACATATCTAACCTAGGTTATCCTAGTCCAAAGTTTAAGGATTTCGAATTATCATGGTAAGTATGATTTTTGGAAAATTTCCCAATTCAGGTACTAACTTGTTTACCTTTTATGTTAATGCTATTTTTTTTTTAAATAGCATTAACATAAGAGGTATTTTTATTTTATTGCCAAGTTTTTAATAATTTAATACGTTCCATTTAGTTAGTTGTGTGGATACAGATGATTGCATGGGTGTTTGTAGAAGTAAATAAGTTTTAAGATACCCATTATTGTTTGTTTGAACATTATGAGTTAGTACCTGATCTTAGGAAATTTTCCAAAAATCATACTCACCATGATAACTAGAAATCCTTAGACTTTGGACCTGTAATGGACCTGTAATTGGACCTGGAATGTAACCTAAATTAGACATGCTCCTAACGAGGTGACCTATCACTCCCTTAACGCTTTGCTTCGACCTTCTTATCACCTTGGATACACAGGATGACGATGATGAGGTCGTCATGTGCTTTCCAGGGTTTAGCGCGGACATTTTGCGACTGACAGAAATCTAGCTCCAATGGTTTCTCAACGCCTCTCGGAAAAAAATATAGCGTATTTTCACGACGAATAGTATTTGCTAGAGAAAACTGAGCATTTTCGAAACAAATCGAAATTCCATTTTGAGTACAGTAAAATGAAGATAATTCATTTCCAAATACGAAACATTCCTGTAAAACTAGTTTGCCTGTATACCAATGTAGAGAAAAAAAATGATCGAAGATGCATCGTCAAATGAACAAACGGGATTCAATTCCATCAAAGGTTTCTTTTAGAGTGTTTTGTATTCGGAATTTCATTATTATGATTCTACTGAACTAATAAAGAATTTTAATTTTTTTTCCAAAATGCTCAGCTTATTTTGGCAGCATTGCACAAATATGATATATTTTTTTTCGAAACCTCTAGATATGATGTTTTTGTTCGGTCACAGAATATTCCCGCCGAACCCTCAGCAATATATGGCCATCTTATAATGTCACCCTGCACACACACACACACACACACACACACATCCATATTTTGTCAATTATATATATACTCGTGACATTCAATATTCAATTGATCGAATCGTTCATATCCGTGCGTACGTGTGTGGCTTCATCGATGATTTTTTTTTTTTATTGCGAAAGAATGCAGAACGGAGAAATCGAAAAAAATTATGCGTGACCAGAGTGGGCGAAGCCTCGTCACTTTCAGCCCACGTATAAAATGGATTGAATCTTCTATAACGAGGATAACGAATGGGTTCACAGAAGAGAGAGCACAAAACCTTCTCGAGTGCGACTTATTTGTGTGTGTGTGTGTTCTATATATATATATATATATATATATATATATATATATATGTATATGTATATATATATATATATATATAAATCGTATAACGCCTTGTGGTTAATGATCTAATGATAATAAAAGGGAACATTTGCGTCTCTCCGTGCGGCTGCACGTGCTCGATATGTTATTTTTTCCCTTTTCTTATTGGCATCGATTATTATAAAACACGCGTGCGCGAACCGCTATCGCGAGAGTCAATTAGAAGCGTCCTCGCTTCGAGTTAGTGTGGAGGAAATTACGGACTCTTAGGAATCGACTGCCGTGGCAAGTAATAAAAGAGAAATAAAACAGGCGTGCAGGTTCAGGTACGCAGAATTCTCGAACTCGCCGTAGGAGCCATCGGCGCGGAATTTTTTTCACACCGAGTTGACGTACCGAGGGCGAATACGACTCAATTAAAAATGTAGTGAAAACCTAAAAGGTCGTTCATTCGTAGCAATTAAAAAAAATCACGCTTTTATTGTCGAAACCAGATCTTGTTAATGTTATCGATGCTGTGAATGAAGAAAAAAAAACGGTAGTAAAATAAAGGCCAATAATGGTGACCGTAGAAACGCGGACGTCGAGTCGAGGCTCAAGGTGACGGAGAGAATTTATATTTTGTCGGTTATGCAAGAGGCTTCGGTGACGATCATATGCAAATGAAGGGGGTCAAGAAGCGACAGTCTATGTAAACGTTTTATGAATCTTCGGAGTTGCATAATATTGCAATGTAACACACGCGCGCGCGCGCGCCCGCACACACGCACACACACACACACACACACACACACACACACACGCACGCACGCACGCACGCACGCACGCACGCACGCACACACACACACACACACACACACACACACACACACACACACACACACACGCACGCACGCACGCACGCACGCACGCACGCACACGCACACGCACACGCACACGCACACGCACACGCACACGCACACGCACACGCACACGCACACGCACACGCACACGCACACGCACACGCACGCACACACACACACACACACACACACACACACACACACACACACACACACACACACACACACACACACACACACACACACACACACACACACACACACACACACACACACACACACACATATATATGTAAACATTCTAAAAAAACTATGATGAATTTGAAAAATAAATAGAGAGGGAAATGGGCCCACGATGAGACTAGTCTAGAGTGAAAATCATAGAATGGGTCACTCTATTTTAGAGAATTGAAAAAAAATGACAATCATAAAAAAGAATAGTTTTCCTTTAGCAACTAAAAAAAGCTGACATTGATAATTGATAATTTTTTCATATGTTTTAACGAAAGTATGCTTCAAGAGGAAAAAAAGTTATATATCGACATTTGTCGATATCTCAATTAGTTCCGGAGTTATCAGCGTTTAAACATTTCCAAAACTTCCGAAAACGACATTTAAAAAAAAATTGTAGTTCGTGGAAAAGAAGAGATAAAATTCTAAAAGTTGGTGTAGATACTTTATTCATGGGGAACGATTTTACAAAAAAAAAATCCGGAAAATCAAAAATGATAAGGTCCACGGGCTCGGTGAAATGGCGAGGAATGTTCCATATATATATATATGTAGAGAGAGAGAGAGAGATATGGAGAGAGAATAATTTGAACCCCGCATATCTATGTAACGTTAAGTATGGGACCGACTGATTACTTTGCAGACGGCACGTGGAGTCAAATGTCTTGAAAATCATTTCTCCTTATATGCCAACAGTCTTGGCGCGCACGTGGCAAGTGAAACACTCTTCCTCACTTGCGTTTTCTACGAGTTGCAGCCACTTCTTCCGATTATTACAGGCCCATGGTTAAACACCCACCTCTATCTCTCTCTGTGTGTATAGGTGGGGGGGGGGGGGGGGGGGGTCGAACTTAGAGGTTTGCCTATAGGCGAGGACGTGTACCGCAATTTTCTAACGCATATACAAATGCCCACATGTAAAATGGTTCTTGCGTGTACAACCTACATAACCCGAGTGTGCCAAGGTTGCCGGTATCAATGGTATATTTGTTCTAAGATATTGGCGAGCTCCGAATTGTTCTCTATTTAAGAAGTTTATCGACAGGAGTTAAAAATCTCCATGAACATGTTTTTTTATGCTTTATGGCATTATGATGGTAGTTTTGGTCGCTTTAAAAAAATTAATTGGAAAAATGTTCGCGTCGATGCTGTTTGCGTGTCGATAATAATGTAAAACTTAACAAAAAGAACTAAAATATTGACATCCTTTTGGCCCGAATCGAAAAACCGTCGCAAACCTTTGTTTCCGAGTGAATTTTTTTGTTTGCTTCAACAATATTTTCTAAGCTAGTCTTATTTGTTTTTAGTCTTTTTAATAATCCGGGTCATTTTTTGCAATGAATCGTCGCGAACCAAGTCGCGTTTGCCAAGTGGATTTTTTGTTTGCTTCAAATATATTTGACAAGCTGTTCTTATTTTTTTTAATCCCTTTAATTTTCAATAATTGATAGGTCATTTTTAGTATTCAATAATCGCAAACCTTTGGCACGATTAAAAGAATCGTGGAGGACCTTTTTGCCGACTGAATGTTCCGTTTGCTCCAAAAAAAAATGTTTAGTTGGTCCTATTTCTATGAGTCTTTTGAATTTTTAATAATCAATAGGTAATCTTTCGCAATTAATCGTCGAAAACCTGTTTTTTCAAGTGAACTTTTTGTTTGCTTCAAAAATATTTCATCTTATATTTTTACAGAGAACGAAAAACATTCGCAATTTTTCATTGGATCGCGGCGACGTATGATTCTCTGGAGGATCGTGGAAGTTCTCTCTCTCTCTCTCTCTCTCTCTCTCTCTCTCTCTCTCTCTCTCTCGCACAAAAGTATTTTTTTCGAATGCCACGCGCGTCCGTCATTCGTTGCGTGTACATAAGAAGCGAGGTTTTCTCATTATATTCTACTCTCGTCGTACGAGAATATCGGTATATCGTCATTTCCGTCCGAAGGGTCCCCGACCCACGGAAACTTTCGTTCCCGACGAATCGCCGTTGGCCAACGAGGATGATAAGAAAAGGAAAAAAATAAACGATATCCGGTAGGTCGATTCGGCTGTATATCTTCACGCTAGGATTAAGCTTTCCAAATAGCGTGCGGGACATTGGGCATGAGTTGCTAAACGGAAGTCAAATCACGAAGGGAAGGTGCAGCTTATATATCTAATTGCCGCACCCTTTTTCTTATCGCGATCGTTACTACCGATTTGATCGCATTCTGGCCCTTTCCCCCTTTATTCCCGTCATCCTTACGCCTTCTCGTGCAACCTGGACGTAAGTGCACCTCGCTCGAACTCACTACCGCACATCAATCACTTTAAAATGGAGCCGATTTCATCCAAAGTGGCTAAATCGGCTGCATGAGGCTTACAAAAGATCGTAATGGCACTGACGATTAGTCTAGTTTTAAAAAGGGTCGATGAGTTTTCCAACAATCGATGTTAACGATATACTGACTTTTTTTCGTCTCAGATATGTTCAATGAAAGATCAACATTGAAGCCTCGTCAAGTTCCGCTACGTCGTTTCCGACAAAATATCATAATCTATAGAACCTAGACAGTTCGACAGAGGTTATGAAGACAATTTGATGTTAATTAGGGCACTCATTGTGTCAGCAAAAGACATTAACCTCGGTTAAATTCACGATGTTTTTTCATCAAGCAATCCTGCTGAGTTCCCTACATTTTGATTTTTCTGTCGGAAACGTTCCAGTGAGACTTATTAAGGATGTTGAGTCCCAAATCGCAAATGATCATAAAATTCTGAAAATTTGGTATGTTATTGTATGAAGTATTTCAGAGGTCGTGTAAAAATTTCACGACAATTAGGAAGCTCGTTATTGAACAATTAACATTCACAAATTAAATGCTGTCTTATGGAAACTGATGTAACCTTGCAATAAGTTTTTTTTTGACCTCTCAATTTTGTGATATCTACAGTATACTGAAAGCAACGGAAACAAAACGAAGTTCATTGATAAATTTTTTTTAATTTCTTTAAAAAATTGTTCTTGGCAAAATGTTAATTTTTTAATAACGAGCTTCCTAATCGTCGTGAAATTTTAACACGACCTCTTAAATACTTCATACAAAAACATACCAAATTTTCAGAATTTTCTTATTATTTTTTATTTCAACCGTTAAGGAAGTTGAAGTAATGATGATAGAATTCTGAAAATGTTGTATGTTTTTACATGAAGTATTCAGGAGGTCGTGTAAAAATGTCATGACGATTAAGACGCTATTTATTGAAAAATTAACATTAACATGTTTCACAGGGACTCAACATCCTTAAAAATTCGAAATTGACCTACTGCGCGTATCTAGTGTGTCAAAAAATTAACGTTCTTCAACATTCATTGGAGCTCGACGCGCCTTATAGTGGTGCGACCTGCAACAAAAACGAGCATCCATCAGTAAAAACGTTGATGTAAAGGAAACTGACGTTTTTTCTACTAATAATTCACCCTGTGGCAAATTTTTAAGCAATTTTGTACTATAGCATAACCTTCAAATCCATCTATTCCTAGTTACTTTTTGGGGGAGAAGTTCGTCCCGAATTCGTATTGACCTACTGCGCGTATCTAGTGTGTCAAAAAATTAGCGTTCTTCAACATTCATTGGAGCTCGACGCGCCTTATAGTGGTGCGACCTGCAACAAAAACGAGCATCCATCAGTAAAAACGTTGATGTAAAGGAAACTGACGTTTTTTCCGCTAATAATTCATCCTGTGGCAAATTTTTAAGCAATTTTTTACTATAGCATGACCTTCAAATCCATCTATTCCTAGTTACCTTTTGGGGGAGAAGTGAGTCCCTAGTTGCTTTTTAGGAAAAAGTAACGCAGTATTTTCCATTTGTGGATGATAAATGTAGAAACTGTTCCACCCTACCAATTTTGCAGAAAGTCAAGTCCCAGTATCGATATTATCCGTGCGATAATGAGTCGGATCGTTAGTTCCAATTCGGTCAAATTGGCGCGTCCATCGCTATTGTTACTTTCCATTTGCGAGCTTGTTCGAACCATTCCAACCCTGCTGGGGCTTGATTGCCGTCGCGGTATCAGCCAAGCACCCTTGGAGCCACCGATGTCGAAGGTAACAACGAGGAGACGCACGTCGTGATGTATTTTGATGTAAATTAGAGCCCAAGTGTGCATATATACGTTTATGGGTGTATAGCCTCCAATACAGGGATGAACCTTATATTTGCATCGGCTAAAGTGCGCGAGAGGCGTGTACGTAATAAATTATACTTTGCGGGTGCGCTTCCGCGCGCGTCAATCCAATCCCAGTAATGGCAGCGCATGGATGGTCTCGAAATACGATCCAAAAAAGATGCGAGAGAGAGAGAGAGAGAGAGAGAGAGAGAGAGAGAAGGGCTCCAAGGTATCTCATTATATCAGCGTGAGATGGTTAGCTGCAACGTTGTGGTGCTTCTGTACCGTTGATTCTATCTCTTCGGTCAATAACGATAATGGCGACCGTTTCGCAAAACGCGCGAGCGCGGCTCGACGAGCTCGCGCGAACGTCGTTAAGCAAATTGAAGGTTTCGGGTCACTCATTAATGTGCCTCTTTGGCCTGTGTGTTCCTACGCATTTATTCGTATTACACATCGAAACTGCAGGGAAACATTTTCCTGTAAATTCTTGAGAAAAAAGAAAACGAGTACCTACCTACCCTAGGGTGTTTCGCAGAGAATGAGAGTGAAAAATTGTGAGTGGTCCAACGATCTTTAGCGTTGTGACGTGGGCAGGATTATTTTTTGCTCTGATCGATCGCTGCAAGATTTCCTTCGACGGAGAATCGCTTAGCGATCCAATTAGAAGAGTGGGGTAGCATGATTTCCGAATTTCGCGTCCCCAAAAAGTCGTTGTGCACTTTATTGCATCCTTGGAATGCAACGAAAACTGTTCCTGCATATTTTTAGTTTTATTATTTTTATGATTGTGCCAAATGTTTCTTTGCAGCTTTCGATTGCAGATCTCTTATAGGGCTACATCTACCGAGAGGCCCGAAAGAAATTACCAAATTTTAATTTTTTTCCTGGGAAACGGGGGTGAAAAAGAAACGCATTAAAAAAAAAGGTACACATATTGAGTGCCTTTGAAAAACTACATAAAAACAATAAAAACAGGGCCGCCGGCAGATGATACATTTTTTTTTCGCGGCCTCTGGCGGTGGTCACTCTCCAGTTTGAACCGTTCATCTCAAACCTAAAAACCAAACGGGCGTTTTAAGTTCACGAGAAATACGAGCCATTGACGATTCTTGATTATTCAAATCATTTTTTGAAGCAACGTGGCGACGAATTGACCCTCGAGCATACAAATTCTATGAAAAAGTCGTCATTTTTACGTAACTATTACAAAATAAAGATCGAGTTTGAAAAAGTAAGATCGTCAACGACCTTTAAATGTTTTTCATCGTATCTCCTGTAAATTTGAAAACAATCAATCAAGTGGTTCTCGAGATATCACGTCCACCGACTTTGAAAGCTGTAACTCGTTCAATTTCAGCATCATTTCAATGACATTTTCAGGGGACATAGCTGAAAGGTCATAGTATCGAATAAAAATATTTTTGGCAAATGCATTTTTTTGACCCACCTAGGTAGATGTGAGGCCCTTAAACGAGCGCCTTTAAAATGGTTGAGTTATTTTCGTAGCTAAAATCTGCTACAAGAGATTTGAGCACTTCAAACAAAAGTTCATTCAATGATGCAAACTTCAGTCCTATAGACCTCCAGACTACGAAAAGTAACTATGAAAGGACTTTTCGTTATTTTCGTAGCTAAAATCTGCTAAAAGTGATCTGACCACGGCAAACAAAAGTTCATTCAATGATGCAAACTTCAATTCCATAGACCTGCAGTCTGCAAAAAGTAACTATGAAGGCACTCTTCCCTCAGTCTTCAAAAAGTAACAAGGAACGATTTGGGGACGATGAATTTGGGGATCACCATGCCATTTTAACGACCACCATTGCATCATTGTACCATTCTAACGACTGTCATAACATTTCGCAGCGACTAATCCCTTGTGCAGCCCATTAGCGAGAAAACTCATCATTGAAGCCGTTTACTGTGGATCTAATGGCCACGTCATTCGCATATTAAACGTTTTGAGATGAGGAGAAAAGTGCACATATTGTTCCAGCGTGATACAATCAGACAGTAGATTCATGAAATCATTGATTTTGTTTGGTTGCAGGGTCATCGTGGGGGCGCCTCAGGCTCAAACCACGGTGCCAAACGTTTACAGAGGCGGTGCAGTGTATCGTTGCGATGTTGCGAAGGATGACGATTGCAGTCCCGTGGTGTTTGATAGTAAAGGTAAGAAACAAGTCCGCGTGATTAGGCGAGACTGAAGACTGCTTGTCGGACTCTTGTCATTCCCATTGTTAGGGTTCCGTAGTCAAACAAGGACCCTTTTAACTACGTCATGTCCGTCTGGCACAGCCTCGCAGTTTCTACAGCTTTAAGGCCTTAGGCCACAGTAACGTGTATTAAATCATGTGCGGATTTAACCATTTTTTTCGTATGAAAAAGTAATTCACTCATAAAATGAATTACACATCTATTTAGTATCAATATCAAGCTGTCAGAATTTTTTAAAAATTTCTTCGATTTACAAAATGGCCGACTACTAATATTTGATCTTGTCATCTTTTTTTAGGCACTCTGCGGCGTGACATTTGGCATTCACAATTTTTGACCTAGAACAAAAAACAAAAATTCTCGTCAATCTACATTAGAATACCTAGAGAAGTACGCACGGAATTTAAAAAATATTGTCTTATTCAAAAGTTGTAGGTATTTGAACTTAAGAAATGAATTTTCAGTGAAAAATTTCGTTATAACTGCTCAAAAACTGCTCATAAAATGAGAAGTTTTCGATTAATCAGAAATTTTGTACGTACTTCTCTGCGAAATGCAATTAGGAACATGAATTTAAATTTGAAGTAAATCGAGTGAAAATTGTTGAAGGTACTTGTCACGCTTATTGGAAAAAAGCTTTTTCGAGAAGTTTCGAGTAGTCGGCCATTTTGTATGATAAAAAAAAAATCTCAACAGCTTGATATTCATACTCAATAGATGTGTATTTAAGAATTGTTAAATTCGCGCATGATTTTACATCCGTTACTGTGGCCTTACTAAGGCCTTAAGCCTATGCGCATTAAATTTGTCTAGCAGATGCTCCAGATGCGGATCTCAATCGAGATGTAGCAAAATGTTGAAAAACATTTTTTAAGGGGGATAGATCTTTAGGCAAAGATTTTTTGTATTTCCATGATTTTTTTTAAAGGCCATATTAAAAGACGGTGTCATAGCTTCGCCATTTTTAAAGATTAGTAAAAAAAACCTTGTAATAGCCAAAAGTAATAACGAAACATACCGTATATTTACAAAATGGCGAATAAATCTTTCCTCTTAAAAAAAATCATGAAAATCGGAAAATTTTGATTGCGAAATGGGATTGACTTTGTTGTTATTCGGTAATCCACAGCTCTACTGCATTGTAAATTCGGCACCGAAACTCATCCGACTGACGGAGACAAAGTGGCAGATTTTTCGACATTTTTGTAAAATCTCCAAAAATTCCGATGCCTTTTAGGGCGCGCTTCCCTAATTGCGTTCGGAATCGTTTGATTTTGGACCTCCAAAACAGTGAGCCCACGATCATTGCGCCGAGTCTTGCCAATTTTCGCCTACAAGCGCGCCATTAAAAAAAAAGAACTAATTACGAAATGTAGACACGAAATCATAATGCGAATTCCAACGATGCCATATTTCATCATTCTGTGGTCAAATAATAATTTCCTCCACACGGTAAAAAAAAGCGTTTCGGTGGCTCGAATCATTGAGGTGTTGTGTCCAATTGCGATACCGGGGTAGAGAGGCGGGTCGAGAAATAATTGAAAACCATCCCGATGCGTCGAACAAATTTATGTTAAAGACGCGAGTTAATGGCGAAAGGTTATTCAGCAGAGGCATATTAGTCGTGACTTCTCTTGCGTTCGGCGCATGCTAATTTATATTTTTACCCTCCTCGATGCAGCTCCCTCTTGCTCCCTTCGTATTTCCTATTCCATTTGCTGGATCGTTCTTTCGGAGCGGCTCGCGAATATAAATATTTACCGGCAGCTTTTTCCACAGGAGCTTCGCCTCGTGGTTTGTCCGAGTTCTTTTTACGAGCTCTTATTTAAGGGGTCTTCTCACTTTAGATGCTAAAAAAGGCTACTTTCATGATTTTTTTGATAGGTTTACATTATAGGTATTGATATAAAAGTTGTTACACTTCCTAAATATACTTTCGAAATACATTTTTAAAAAATATTTATTTATGTCACTATTGATGGACGCAAATGGTAGTTAAAAAAATGTCCTTAAAGAATTTTAGGTCAGCGCTGTTGATGAAATCTCAGAGACGGATCATCCGAAATGAAAAAATCAAATGGTTTTAGATTCAGGATGTGAATGGCTATAGCGCATATCATACGATGTTTTATATATGCAAAAATGACAAAATGGCGGACATTTATCGAAAAAAAAAATTTTTCACAGTTTTTGGCAAAAATAGTAAGTATCAAAATTAAAAAAAAATCCTTGATATGCGTTATAGCCATAGTTGTAAAGAATATGTGGTTAAAATTCCATAAGGATCGGTTCAGTAGTTTCAAAGATTTTATCAACAAGCTGTCGAAAAACGTTGTTTCGAGAAAAACGCGTTTAAAGTTTGTTTGGTTTACATAAATACATAAAAAATGTTTTAATATATTTTGAAAGTGTATTTATTGAGTGTAACAATTTTTATATCAATATCTATAATATAAACCTATCGAAAAGTTCATGAAAATAGCCTTTTTTAACGTATAGAAAGTGAGAAGACCCCTCAACTTGCTTCATTCGTATGTCTGTCTTCCCGGTTCAAACTTTGTAATCCAATTTTCAAGCACTTGCTGGCATTGAGCTGAAATTTGGAAGAACGATGGGGTTCCTCTGTAGCTTTACTATTTAACTTCACACCCTGAATATTATTTTCGGTAAATATTCGGAAGTGGGGCTCCTGCTAGAATCAGGCTAATTTTTGTTTGGGTTTGTTTGGGGTTGTGTGAGCTTATTTGGGGTTGTTTATGGTTGTTTGGGTTTGTTTGAATCCTTGAAGAAAATTAGCCTGATTCTAGCAGAAGCCCCACTTCCGAATATTTACCTTATTTTTTACTTTTCAGTCCAATAGTTTATAAATAAAACCTTGTTTTAAAACAATTTTTCTACGTTAATTTGTTAAAAGTATAATTCCACGATCCAGATTTTGCCATTCGTACATTACATTATTCTCACTCTGAGCGAAAATCCTGAAGCAGCGTCCTCGCATAGGTGCTGTACGGCAAGACGCAAAGTTTACCACCTCCATGAAGTAACACTCGTGAAACCCCGGCAAACACCGTACTGGATGTGGAGCAGCCAAATCTATTTTTAAATATAGATATACTGTAAAAACCCCGGTCTTACGGTTTTGAACTTCCCTTGAGCTTGCTTGCTGAAGCACCGCTTGTGACTGTCTCCCTACCGTGTCTCGTTCAGTATCCAAGTTCGCGCGTACTCCTTACGATGACTGATAAAGTGACCCATTCGGTTGCACACGGTCGACAGACTTACAACCCGTTTGCGCTGTTTATTGCTATTTTACGTCCCCAGGCTGAGATACGTCGACGGAGTCGAGAAGCGGAACATTTCACCCTCTTTCCTCAAACCAGATAGTGCTGTCTTGACTTCATTCTTAGCTGGCACGTACACGGAGACAAAAATCGCTTGAATCAACGAAATTGTTCGTCCACAGGTGACCAATGTTGTGACGAAACACTAAGATATTTGATTATTTCGAGCACTCGTTGATTCGATGGAATATGTAAATGTTGACATAACCTACGAGGGTCGTTTGAAAAGTCCGTGCAAGGTCAGAGAGATGGCACTACTGGTGCGTATCGAGGTTATTTTCAGTTAGTAGCATCTCTTGGAAGAGAACATACCACGTTTCAGCTAGATCGGTGTATTTCTATGTGTTTGGCATTCGTTTGAACCGAGGAAGTCGAGTGATTTAAAAAAAATGGACGAAAAAGAATTTCGTGTGTTGATTAAACATTACTTTATGAAAGGCAAAACGCCTCAGGAGACTAAAGAGCAGCTTGATAAACGTAATGGTGACTGTGCACCTTCGATTAGAATAGTTTATAAGTGGATTAGAAATTTTCGGAGTGGCCTTATGGGCACAAGCGACGCTGAACGTTCTGGACGCCCTGTTGAGGTCACTACTCCACAAATCATTGATAAAATCCATGATATGGTGATGGGTGACAGGAGAGTGAAGGTGCGTGAGATTTCTAGTGCTGTGGGCATCTCGAATGAACGGGTATATAATATTTTGCACCAACATTTGGACATGAAAAAGCTATCCGCAAGATGGGTGGCGCGATTGCTCACGATTGACCAAAAACGAAATCGTGTCAAGTGTTGCAAGGACGGGTTGCAGCTGTTCCAAAGGAATCCGCAGGGCCTTGACCGTCGTTTCGTCACTGTGGATGAAACATGGATACATTACTATACTCCTGAGACCAAAGAACAATCTAAACAATGGGTTGGCAAGGGGAATCAGCACCAAAAAAGGTGAAGACCGTTTGCTCGGCCGGGAAGGTTATGGCGACTGTCTTTTGGGATTCGCAAGGAATAATCCTCATCGACTATCTGGAAAAGGGTAACAATATTACAGGCGCATATTATTCATCGTTATTGGACCGTTTGAAAACCGAGCTGCAAGAAAAACGTCCACGATTGGCCCACAAAAAAGTCCTTTTCCATAACGACAACGCACCAACTCACGCCTCAGCAGATGTGGCCGCAAAGTGAATGGAAATCGGGTTCCAACTCGTTTCACATCCCCCTATTCTCCAGACTTGGCTCCCTCGGACTATTATTTTATCCCCAATATGAAAAAATGCCTGGCGGGAAAAAGATTTTATTCACACGAGGTGATTGCAGAAACAAGTGGCTATTTTGCAGACCTTTTATACGAAAAGGATCAACAAACTAGAGCAGCATTGGATGAAGTGTATAAGCCTAAAAGGAGACTATGTTGAAAAATAAAAAAGGTTTATCCCAAAGAATTAAGTACTTTACATTTTTGCACGGAATTATGAAACGACCCTCGTAATATTCCATTTTTCCCATCAATACTTCGTTGGCATCTTTCAATGAGGGATTCAGTCCCTCATTGAAAGCCCCAGTCGTTTTTTTTTCTATATAGGGGCGCAAGTCAGTGTGGCTCTGGTGCTTCAAAGATTACCCAGCTTAACAGCCGACTTGCTGCCGCAAAAGTGTACATCTTTCCTCAATCTTATCTCTATACTGATCCTCTTTTAGCACTTGACGGCGGGGATACCGCTAGGGGAGAGAACAATGCTGATTTTCATTATTTTTTTAAAAAAGGAAGGATTTTTCACGAATTTTGAGACTCTGGGTATGTTTCATTAGCACTTTTGGCTACATGGTATTGTTTTTTATTTGTCAATCTTTAAAATTGACGGAGGGATGTCACGTGCTACTAGTATGTCAGTAATTGTTTCAAAGCCCTAGGCACAATACATTTATTGGAACAATTCGGACCAACGGTACTGAACGCACCGTCGAGGTTCGCGTCCCTTCTTTCTGGGCTTCCTCTTTTTCCTTTTCTCCCGTGCATGCTTAAGGAGTCGCGTATCGGGACGTCGCGCACAATGCAGTCGTGTATGTCCCTTCTCAAAGTCCAATTAGCGAGGCAAATGGTGTATAACATCCACCGAGTCACTCGCCGAGTCCGAACATCTTGTTCTGATAGGTAATTAGCTCGTAGACATGCGCGCGTATGTATATACGTATTTGCCGATCGCTCGTACACGCTGTCTCGTCCAATTATAGGATCGGGGAGTCGCGAAAGTCCTGGCGAACGCGCGAGGAGGAAGACTTCACAGTTCTCTCCGGGGAAGCACTCATCTCGCCCTCGACAGAGCCCCGCAAGAGACGCGTGCATGCTACATTTTGGTGTCTCTTAAGGGGCTATACCAGTGTGAACGCTGAACATTTGGGTGATTTTGGAGAATTTTTTGAAAGAAAAGTACTCAATTAAATGTTTCGGAAAATTAAGAATATATTTGGCTATATTTAACCTATATACATAATTTTTTCATAGAAAAATATTGACATCCATGCAACTTAATCGCTGCCTTCGGAGGCCCCAAAAAAAAGTTCCTCCACTGCTGACACGATTCCGGCCAATTGAGTAGCCGAAACCGAAAAAGGAAAAAAATGTCGTTAAACTGGAAGGTATTTCCTGTACAATGACGTAGGATTTTCGAAAAATATCAAAATCTAACAAAATGGCGTAGTTCTCAAAAAAATCTGATTTCTTGCCTATAAAATGGTCGTTTTTTTCAATGGCAAATCGTCAATTTTCATCAAATCAAAAATATCCTACGTCATTGTAGAGAAAATATAGTCAAGAGTACTCAGTTAAAATTTCAAGTCAATCGGATAATTGCTCTTTGAGTTACAATGTCAGCAAATTTGAAAAATCTCATTTCGAGAAAAACGCGTTTAAAGATTTAACTGGGGCATTTTATACCTACGAACGGTTGCTCTTTAGAAGGCTGCCATTCGGGGAGTATTAGAGATACGGCCTTGACATTTTTATTCTTGAAAGTATAAACTGTCGAAAAAAGCAAATAAAAATCGATTTTTTTAAAGTGTCACACTTTTGAAAGTGCCCCTTAACGTGAGACAGAGAAAGCTCACTGTCTGAAATGCTATAACTTCCAAATTTGCATCGGGGCAAAGCAATGATCCAAAAGTTCATTCATTTGTACCTCCGCAATGTTTTTTTGCTTTATTCAGACTGCTTGAATCATTCGAGCTTTTATTAGGATTTTTATTGAAGATCTACGACCTAGATTTGCAAAAATATATTACAATTGGAGTAAATATGAATAAATTTCGAAAATGATCATATTGTTGCGCTACGATGATTCTTCAATACTTTTCTGTATGATCGTTTTGTCAATTTCGTATGGGATGAGATGCTGAAGTGCAGACAATTTTCAAGGCTACTTTATACAACGCTACCACCAATGACGAATTTCGCATTTAAGGGGCTAAATCTACCTAGAGGCCTGAAAAAATAGCCAACTTGTGAATTTTCTTCCTGGAAAACGGTCGGCGAAAAAGAAACGGATTCTTATAACACAAAGGTGACAGCCATTAAAAAAATATTGAGAGCCTTTGAAAAAAATCCCCAAAAAGTACAGAAAAACATGCCCGTTGGCAGATGATGACATTTTTCTTTCGCCGCTTGGCCGTGGACGCTCTCCAACTTAAACGCTCCATCGAAAATTTGAAAACCAAACGGGTGATTCAAGTCACCAATAAATATGAGTCGTTGACAATCGTTAATTTTTAAAATAAACTTTTATAACAACGTAGCGACAAATTGAAACTCGAGCATACAAAATCTATGAAGAAAGTGGTCATTTTTACGTAACTATTAAAAAATGAAGGTCGATTTTTCAAAAATGAGATCGTCAACGACCTTTAAATGTTTCTCGGAGTATCTCCTGTAAATTTGGGTACAATCACAGTTTAAAGTATGGTGCTGCTACCGCTCGCCCGGCCTACTGTCGGAAGCTGTAGCTCATGCGATTTTAGGTATATTGCGATGAAATTTTAAGAGAATATAGCTAAAGAGTGATACTATCAAATAAAAGTATTTTTAAAAAATGCAATTCATTTACTTACCTACGTAGATGTGGCCCGATGATAAATAAGAATAAAATTCAGCAGTGAACCAAATGGAATGATCGGATTCGTTGGAAATGAAGATGGTTTTTTTCGATTTGGAGCATGGAAGAAATACGGAAGGTGATTTTCCACAGGTCCGGGATTTGACGGGAATAAGCTCGACCCTCACAGTCATTTTCGAAAATAACCCGGTTTCGATCGCTCGCACAGTCATCGTCTCGTTTTTGTTTCTTCATTTCGGATGTAACGCACAACCAAACTCTCTCTCTCTCTCTCTCTCTCTCTCTCTCTCTCTCTCTCTCTCTTTCGCTCTCTCTCTGAGTCTCCTCCGTACACGATCTTATATTATTTTTGGACTCAACGTTCTCTCGCGCAGCTTCTGTTCCCGCAACGTTCTCTCGCGAAGATGAAAACAATTCACGCTCCGCGAGCACAGCTGTTGACTTCGCGGCCTCTCTCGAAGCGAAGAATATCGATATCAGACATTTTTTAGGTCCGCGGAATCATGGATGGGTAAATTCAGAAGGATGTTTTATCGACAATCGTGAAAAACTTAAAACTTTACGGAAAATAAGTTTTATTTGTTAGAAAATATTTTTATAGTATGCTAGGTGTGCCTTGGGCTTTGTCCGCGTTGAAATCCTATAGATGGCGAATCCACCTACTCAATTATACATTTTCCAAATTTTTCGGTATGCTTGTGGAAAATCTTACATAAGATACTGAGAATGGTCCGCGATATCTCATTGTGTGGGATGCTTACCCACCAAAATCTCGCCCCCTCCCCCCCTCCCCCTCTCTCGCCTCACCCCTCCTCCCTCCCTCCCTCTATTTCCCGTTCCATTATCAGGGACGTCTCGTTAATTGTAAATTTTTCGTTTATTTATTTATTTGGTTTATACGTTCGTATCCATAAGATATATACTACTGCAATTACCTAAAGCCCCTTATCGTTCGCATATTTTTATTTGTTTATTAATATTTGTATCCATTTGTTTATTTATTTATTGTTGCTGTATGCTTGTTCAATATGAATTTTGTGTATGTTTGTATGTTTGTTAATTGTAATTGTTATCCAGTACATACCGTAAGACTCAATGGACTAAATCATATTCCATACTCCGGGACTCTAGGTTGTGTTTCTGTGAAAGATTCATCGAAATCGGTTTAATAGTTCACGAGTTATGAACGGGCAAACGTGCAGACCATTTTTTTTTAATACAACTTTTCTACTCATTTTGTTTTATTTCTTGAGTTCCAGAGTGTACCCTTGCGGGTTTTTACGTACTACTCTTTCCAATTGAAGGCTTTCCTACCACTCCCAACCCGCACTTTTTTAAACTAACCTAACTTCTGATGCGCCCACAGATGTTGGAGCGATCCAGTTGAGTCAACTTACGGTTTATGATTTTTTTCCAATTAATCTAAAAATAATGCATACAAGGGATAGATTTATTCTGTAGATGCTAATTTTTCATCGAATATATTAGTAAATTTTTATTACGCAAAGAAGATAAACTTTTGTGTTACTGCCAACCTGAAAAAGTATAACATTATCGATTATTATTATGAAAAAAGCTGCGTCAGTGAATGTTGTATACAACTCAGAATGGGAATTTTGAGTCGTTTATAATCATGGTTATTTATATTTATGTCACGAGATTCTTTATAATTACCATCAATTAATATTAAGTGTTGGCGTAACATGGCAACTTCGCGGACATTGAGGTTGGCAGCAATGCTCTCCATTCCTCAGCGAAGGTTCGCAATCTTTTATGATATCTTGATGGTCCAATATTAAATATATCTCTTATACGGTGGGCAATATGGAGTTTTTTTTCCAAATATTTATAAAGGCTCAGTTTGCGTTAACCCGTTGTTAGAAATGGTTTATCTTCGAGCTAAGTAGCCAAAATAATGCATCATCCGTGAACGTCTTACCCATCTAACCGCACGTAAAATGACACACATGTAACCATTTTTTTATCTCTGGTGCTTAGCAATGGAAAAATTTCAAAAAATTCGTAAAGCCTCTAGACGATAACATATATTTTTTTCCAATTCAATCCTAGATCGTAGGCAACGCTCCCATTTCCTCAATATAAACGATCTGCAAAGAAAATGCCCAAAAATAAAAAAGCACAAACAACACCCTTCAATTTAACGATACGTATCGATACAAATACCGATAAGATCCTCGGATGTGGTTTTTCCACTGTACCTTCTCGATTTCCATCCCCTCCAAAATCCTACAACTGCACCCTATTTCCCAATTTTCCTTTCAGCCACGAGAACATCGGAAAAAAGAAAGTGCAATACAACAGCCTCCAACAAAGAGTGGTTGAACTGCCAGTTCATTATATCGAATAAGAAAAGTTTGATTTCAGCTAATAACGGACTACACCCCAGTTCACACCCCCCAGTAATCCGTGAGCCAACATCAATGTCGTTGACATCATCACTCTCCTTCCTTGCAACTCCTGCGGTCTTGTTGAACCGAAAGATCCGGGAATCCAGTCGCGTATGCGGAACTGACTAACCGCACACAAATGTATCGCATGTACGTTTGCTCGCCTTGGACCTCTATTCCCGATTTGCAGTGTGACCTTAGAGGTCACTCACATCTCGGGTGTCGGTAGACACATCGGCGAAGAAAGCCGGATCGCGACTCCCCTACACACACACACGCACACACACACACACACACACACACACACACACACACACACACACACACACACACACACACACACACACACACACACACACACACACACACACACACACACACACACACACACACACACACACACACACACACACACACACACACACACACACACACACACACACACACACACACACACACGCACGCACGCACGCACGCACGCACACGCACACGCACACGCACACGCACACGCGCACGCACACACACACACACACACACACACACACACACACACACACACGCACACACACACACACACACACACACACGCACGCACGCCCGCACGCACGCACGCACGCACGCACGCACGCACGCATGCGTATACATTGCATTCAAACTTGTCACAGAGTGAGCAAAGAGAGAAGTTAAGAATCCAGAGGTGTATTAACCGTGGGGAATGGATACCTGAGGATACAGCTCATCGGGATGGTCTCGCAGGGCACGTCGATTACGAGGAATCGCGTTCGCAGTTGTTCCCGCATGGACTCGCGGTGCGCAAGAACCCGTACTGCCCTAATACAGAAAACACCGTAAATGTTATATGCTATATACTTACCTCGTGCGTTATACGTGCGGACGTGAAAACAAGCCCGGCAGATGAGTTCGTGTCTCGTCAAATCATCCACGCGATCCTACGGTCCGCAGTTGTAAAACGTATATATATAAGAAGACGAGAACTCTCTCCATACTTGGTTGTATAGCGAGTGTGTGCGTGTGTGAGTGTGTGAGTGTGTGTGTGTGTGTTCGTTTACAGGGTATATCATTTAAGTTGGTGCAATGGATTAGACCAAAAGGGATGCATTTTAGGAACGACGTTGAAGTTCGCATCGTTGGGATGCAATGGAGATTGATGGCTTTTGATTGCTCAACAATTTTCAGCCGATTTCGACCGGGAAAGTTGCTCAAACGTTTTTATTTAATTCTTGTTAGTGATGATCGATTTTAATTTCCAGAAAAGACTTTGGGCAATGCGGAAAATAATTGTTGCATTCGAACGATGCAAACGTCCACATAATTTTTAGGAAAAACCTTATGACGTTGAAGTTCGCATCGTTGGAATGCAATGAACATTTCGGTGTTTTTAAATTTCTTTACTCTTATCTTTATCCAAAGCCTTTTTTTTGCAATTTGAAATTGTGAATGTCAGATAAGATTTCGTAATGACGATGGGGCTACTTTCACAGCTTAAATCGACCAAAATAAAAAGAAACAATCAAAAAGAATTAATTTTCGTTGCACTTAAACTTTCCGGTAAATATTCGGAAGTGGGGGGCTCCTACTAGAATCAGGCTAATTTTCTTCAAGGGTTCAAACAAACCCAAACAAACCGAAACGACCCCAAACAACCACAAGCAATCTCAAACCACCGCAAACAACCCCTAAACAAACCCAAACAAAAATTAGCCTGATTCTAGGCAGGAGCCCCACTTCCGAATGTTTACCAACTTTTCTTCTAACTCACGCAAAAAATCGCTCGAAAACAAGTATTCGTTCACACCGGAGAAGTTAAAGTGGAGCTTCAAATAATCTTAAAAATTGTTTGAGAATGTTTAATATCTCAATATTTTAAATATTTATTTACAATATTAAGTTTTTGTTGCGCAAAAAAGTAATTCTGAGAGAAAGAATATTGGTTCACGTTTAAAAAGCTGAAGTTGAGCTTGAAATAACCTTGAAAAGTGCTAGTAAATAAGAAACAAACAACACCAATATTTTTATTCTTTGAAGCTGTGAAACTTTTGGTTGAAACATTTTTTCCCAAAATGCATTTCTCTCGAGATATTTCTTTGTGCCAACTTGAACGGTGCACGCCGTATGCGTACAGACATCATATATTTTGTACCACACTGTAAAAAAATATATGAAATTTACAATACATTTAAGATACAAAGGAATTTGAATTTTACGAACTCAGTAGATGAAATTAAATTTGAAACACTTGTATCGTAAATTTAAAATAGGAACATGAAATTCTATAATGTGGATATAGAATTTAATAGATGGAACATGGAATTTCAAAGACAAGTTTGTAAATTTGTGGAAAATGTATTGCATTAACCCGTGTCTTCAATTGAAAATTACCACAGATGTATGATAAATCAACTCTAAAAAAGAGAGCATTGAAAATACAAAACAAGTTTGAAAGTTGTTTACAGCTGCCTGAAAAATATAATATATGTGAAACTGAATTTTACGATACGTACAATTTTCACAGATTTATTTAAAAGTGCGAAACTGGAATTGAAAAAAGAATTCATAAACGCTGATGAAAATCACATGAAACAACGTGAAAATTATATTAAATTTACACTACATTTAAGGGACAAAAGAATTGAATTTTACGAACTCAGTAAATGAAATGGAATTTAAGACACTTGTACCGTAATTTTCAAACAGGAACATGAAATTCTAACGTGGATATAGAATTTAATAGATGCAACATGGAATTTCCAAGAAAAGTTTGCAAATTTATGGAAAATGTGTTGCATCAACCCGTGCCTTAAATTAAAGATTACAACAGTTGTATATTAATTCAAATATAAAAAACAGAGTATTGCAAATACAAAACGCGCTCAACCCACTTCGGCCGCTCGCGACTACCGATGGTCGCGCGTAGTTCGCGTAGCGTCCGAGGGACGGCGCCTTGTTCCGCACTTTCCCATAGCCACTCGCAGCTTCGGTCGGGCATATAACCCGACCACCGGCTACGATCGTCCTGGGAAAAACAGACGCGTTTGCAACTCGTGCACGTGTCGGAGAGTGTCACAAATTCGTTACTTCTCCATATCCACGCCAGAGCCGCAGTTCTTGAACTCGCATTTTCGGAAGGAAATTATTTTTCCCTTTTTACGGCGCCCGGTGTTGAGGAAAGAAATTTCACAAAAATCACCTTTTCTTCTCTCTAGCTCCCGTCGAGGAGGATAAATACGAGTCACATTTTCAGTGGGCTTAATTATCAATTTCTGAAATAAACTTAATACTTAGGATCAGTAATTTTAATACACACCCGTATGTTGATATTAGCAAGTGGTTCTTGAATTTAATATACACTCGTATATTGATATCACCAAATGGTTCTTGATTTCAATATACTTGGATGTGATTATTTCTTTACACGTGCATTATTTTTCAAACGCACAAGTATATTAATATTACGGAGCTCCGCTTTTATTTTTCAAATAACCTGTTTTGGATTTTCAAAGTCGTATCTGAAATTTCATAAGCGGTATCCGCATAAAAACTTCCTATACTTGTGTATTAATTTTCATACAGAAATTTTTTACAGTGCACATACTGTGCAGTCTAGTAGTAGTATATAGTTCGATATATATATGTATATATATATATGTTTATAAATAAATGAAGTTGTATCTACGTGTTATGTATATGGATATCTTCAGGGTGCTAGGAAGGTCGATGCAAAGCCTTAAGGGGGTGATAGGTCACCTCGTCAGGAACATATCTAACCAAGGCTATCTTAGTCCAAAATCTAAGGATGTCAAGTTTTCATGGTAAGTATGATTTTTGAAAAAGTTCCCAAAATTAGGTACTAACTCGTTCATAATATTCAAACGGACAATAATTGGTAACTAAAAACTTGTTTGCCTCTTAGCTTAATGTGTATTCAATCGACAAGCACAATACAATCATCTGTATCCACACAACTAACTGAATGGGACGTGTTGAATAATTAAAAACTTGTCAGAAATTGAAATACCTCATGTTAATGCTATTATTGGAAAAAAAATAGTGAGTGAGTGCCTAATTTTGGAAAATTTTCCAAAAAATCATGCTTACCATGATAACTCGGAATCCTTAGACTTTGGACTTAGGTAACCCTGGTTAGATATGTTCCTAAAGAGGTGGCCTATCACCCCCTTAAGGCTTTACATCGACCGTCCTAACACCGTATATATATAGATATATATATTGTCCACGTCGATTCACACTCGTACTCCATACATACGCATCGCAATCGAGAAAGTCTACTTCCCATTAAGGAAGATTCCTTTACCGATACGACTAACGGATTAATTTCGCCCTCGAACC
Source organism: Ophion costatus (assembly GCA_951751655.1). Classification (NCBI taxonomy): domain Eukaryota; kingdom Metazoa; phylum Arthropoda; class Insecta; order Hymenoptera; family Ichneumonidae; genus Ophion; species Ophion costatus. The sequence goes on along the minus strand of OX632362.1, from coordinate 17,977,712 downwards.
GTCCCGCACTCTTTTTCTCCTTCCTCGTCTATCTCTGGCTGTCTCTCGAAGATCTCGAGTGCCCCGCCCTAATGTGCAACGGATAGCCGGAGAAAAAGGTGTCTCAAAAAAAGTGTAAGAGGCCACCTAAGCAGCAGAAGCAGGAGATAGGAAAGGTCTGTTCCCTGGTCACATACCACCTGCGAGCGCTTCACAGGTGACGCAGCGCCGAGTCAACGATCCTTCGTAAGCGCGATTAAAGTTGCGGACACATCGGCAAACAGTGCAGCGAGCGGTGGACGAGAATGGGATTTCGTTGGTGATACGCTGTCTTCTATACTTGGTACTGGTATGACGCGACCTGTTTGGTCGCGGAGACAATCCGTTAAGCGTTGACGTGATGCCGACGGATTGGATATGCCCGGGGAACGCGGGCATTCTCGGACGATGATGTACGTACAATGTGGTACATGGCTGCCTATCACTCGGACTCGCGTGATCAGCTGAGAAATTCTGCAAATTCGTTTTCTTTTCTCTCAGCTTCGTTATTGATTAGCTCGCGATTAGGTAGAATCAACGGCGAGTGAAACTTTCCCACAAGAGGGCGATAACGATCTGCCGTAATCTGTGACTACACTAACAGAAAAATTCCATTGATATTAACCTGATGCGTCTGCTTGATTTTTTAAATTGGAATTAACTAGATTTTTCGTGAAATCTAATTTTTCTTTTTCTTTTTCTTCGATTAGAATCATTTCAGAAGGCCAGGGAATGACGATTTATGATACAAAATCGTTGCAGTAGAACTCGAAATTGAGTATTTCATTTTCTTCTCGATTTATGAAATATTTTATGCAAGTAAATATTCATTCGAAATGAATCTTTATTTGTATAATTCGAATATATTTAACATTCAAAAAGAATAGCTGAAAAAAATTGTATAGTATACATTTGAATCTAATGGGATCCTGGTAGGCAGTGAGACAAGGAAAAATCTATTTGATTTCAATAGATACTAATTTTTTTTTAAATATTTTTTGGGCGTTGTAATTGGAGGAATGTCGCGGTACGGGAATGATCAACGAGCATACACACGTTTGTTGCAGAACACAATGTGATAAGACGTCCAACTGTGCCAAAGGATATCATGCAAATCGACAACAAGACACTGCAGTGGTTCGGGGCGACCGTTTCAACTTCTCACCAGGATGGCGGACCGATTCTCGTGAGTATATACGACATGTTATGTTTCTTTTTCCTTGATGATCAATATGGTCGCTATGAACCCTTATCGCGTCGTCGTAGCCTATTCTACTCTTGTAACCTCTCAGTTAAAAACGAGAAAATAATTCGTGAATGCAGTTCTCGACTACCAGGCGATTTTACATCAAACAGGGCCTTGTCCACTTGAGGGAAGAGTGAAAAAAAAACGTCCTACATGCCACCGCGAATATGAGACATTTTCAGGTCGTTGGCTGGCAAGGCTGCTCGTTGGTGAACGATCGGGGGAGCTCGCGGCGAATCCAACCCGCATGTACATTGTCTTTCTGATTCTGCGGAATGGTGTAACGCGATCATATGCGGTGGCAGATGTTCGCGTGCCTTTACGTCCGGTCTGCACATATGAGACGGTTTATCTTTGATGCAGTGTTAACCACCACTTATATATATATATATATATATATATGCAGTGTCCCATTTATCTCGGAACAGCGAAGTTAATCGCAAAATTCTGAGCCATTTATCGAGTAGATTCAAACTAGGATCAAGACGGCAAGATAACTTCTTATTTAGTAGACGTTCGAGGTGATTTTGTGGTCAACTTTTTTGTTTCAACGTGGGGACCTATATTTTTCATAGCGGCATCATACTCTACGTAAAAAAAAACTGATCTTTGCTGGGAACATTTTTTTATTTCGCCATTATTTTTTTAATTTAATAATCAGAAAAGATTCAAACAAAAAATGATGGTATTTCCATTTGACTCCTCCCTTGAATCTACTCGATACGTCCTTTGGGATTTTTCTATTTACTTCGCCGTTCTTAAAGGGTGTTGTATTGGCTTAGAGATACTTTGATGCATCTAGATTAAGAAGGTACGATAACTTAAAAATAAAAAAAAAGTCTAAATTGATTTTACCCACAGCTGCTCTGGTTGGTGTTTACTTATGTTGATTATTCGTATTATCGATTATGTGCCAAATGTTGTGGTAAATGATGAATTTATTGCACGTGAACAAATAAAAACTGAAAAATTAGATTGTCAACGATTCGGTAGTAATCCTCGTAATAATATTAACGTAATAAAATTCATGCTTATTAAAATAAGCTTGAATTGCCTCAACGGAATTGACACGATAGGCAGAATATAATTATACATATTATTGATACGTGATAAATGATAGAACTCCATAAATTATTGTTTGCATATTTTGTGGCGGCTTCTATTCAAATTAATTTAAAAACAAAGCTGGGTTATGTTCCCCAAACGTATCAGATGTCACTCGTGACGTTGCTAAGTCTGTGGGTGCTATTTCGTTGTTCTGACCATTTTCAACCGGAAATTGAAACTTTCTTGTAATGTAGTGCTTTAACTACACGGTGAAGATTGATTCTCTTATTTTTTACAATATCTATTATATCTAATCTATCGAATTTTAGTTTTCCAACGGGTTTAGTTGGATACGTCAGCAGAAAAACCACGATCACCGCACTTCCGGTTGACCGTCTCCATAAGACGACGTGCTTCGGTAACTCAAAGTGCTCGACTTTGCAGTTTTATTGCGAAAAAACTAAACGGTCAAAATAGCTCAAATTTTGGCAATAGGCGCAAAAAGTATTCGTTAAAATAATGTAAAAATTTCAATTCCGAAAGATGGATTCGTAGTAATGATCGTACCTCCTTAAGGGGGGGGAGTTTGGTACCTGTAAAACAAAGGTCCGCAGGCCCGTGTGTGGGTCTGCGGTGGCCGTGGGTGGCCCGTGTGCGAGGCGACGACCGTTTTTCTCGGAACACAATTTTTTTAAATGGCACGCAGCATAACTCCAACAATTTTCATTCTTTTTACTTCAAATTATGAGCACATCTTTAAAATAACATTCCGAAGTGAAATACGTAGGGGATTTTCCATGAGTTAATTATAGCGTTAGTTATTAACAAATGATTGTCCTTTTTGTCTGTCGAAAATTGAGTTTGAGCTTGAAATGCTCGCCAACTACACAAAAATTCATATTTTCAAACTTTCCTACGTATTTCACTAGCTATACTCATGTAAATTAACAGAATTTTAAAATATTTTTTTCCAAATTCAAATTTGCGTCATTCACACTGCGTACCGCAGAGCGTCTCGAATTTAGTATGCTTCGCGAGAATGTCTCCAGCGTCACCGTATTGTATAATTTTATAATATAATTTTTTTTTATACGCTTGAAGATATGACTAATAACATGCTTGAATGTTATTATCCTTTTACTTGTCCTTCCACTTAAAAAAATCGCGAAAGATCACTTAATTTTGAACGTTTATAGTGGTGTAAGGCCTTAAGGTGGGAGATACCTTTAGGTTTTGAGACTTAGTATTTTTTTCTCAATCTTTAAAAGTAGCGGAGTTATGACACCGTCTTCTAAACCGGTTGCAGCGGATGCGTTCAGACAGCGTGACACGTAGCGTTGGCGGGATTAATCTGAAAAAAAAAACAAACGAAGATTTTTCTTTCATTAACTCAAATACGCAGAATATGCACCAAGAAAAAGTGAGAAATGTTAAAAATCGATTAAATGGTTCGCTTTCAAATAAAAAGATTGAATTGCTCGAAAAAATGGCTATATTTTGCAACAAAAAATACTTTTCTGTTTAATTTTCAAAAACATTTAGGTTCATGTTCTAGACAATAAGGTTAAAAAGACTTGAATCAAATTTTATCAGAATCGGTCAATTAGTTTTTGAGCTATACGTCGCGAGTTTTGAATGCGCAGTTTAGAAGACCGTGTCATATCTTGGCCATATTTAATGGTTAATAATAAAAAAATACCACGGAACAGCCAAACGTAGTAAGAAACCATACTCTAAATGTCAAAACAGTTGGAGAAATCGTTCCAAAAAAAAATCATGAAAATCAGCCAATTGTTTCCACGCCTAAAGGTGTCTCCCCCCCCTTAAATTGTTCCAATGTTTCCACCCAAATGGAACACCCTGTACACACACACCCACGCACACACATATACGGCACATTCCCATGGGCTATCTCGTTGAACCATAATGTTAGCTTGGTGCATCATCGTGAAGTCGAGAAACGCATCCAAGTCCCTGTACCATAGTACACACGTGATATCCGATCGCTCGGCTATCTCTGAAGATCTAATCGACACTCGGCGAGTAGCGCACCTAGCGTAAGCTCTCGCCGAGCTTCGGTGCTTTTCGGGCACACCGGCCAAGCACGGATGAACACAAGTTTAGTTTCTCGGCTGCACGATGTCAAGTAAAAGAGACGAAAACCCACCACTTTTAGCGTAGAATTAGACTTTTTGACCGAAGCTACATGGTTGCATACTGAAAGTAACCCCAATTAAATGTTACCCCTCAACTTGCCCCAACCCTAGAAATTCTGACTGAAAACTTTAAAAAAGCCTTATCACGATAATTAATAGCCCGATGTAATAATGTTTCAAACAAAAGATGTTTGGAATAATAAAATACGTATAAAGTTATCTGACATCCAATCCCCTATCTTTGAAAATAGCGGCACAAAAACGCAAGAGAACCACTGACGAAAGGACGCAGCGAGAATATGTCTACTCCGCTTGCACACGCAATCAAGCCCGAATTTTCTAATCGTTTTTGTGCCACTATTTTCAAAGACAGAAGGTTGAACGTGAGATAACTTTATACGTATTTTATTATTCCCAACGACTTTTGTTTGAAACATTTTTTCATCGGGCTATTAATGATCGAGATAGGGCCATTTTTAAGTTTGCAATCAAAATTTCCTGGGTTGGGGCAAGTGGAGGGGCAACATTTCATTGGGATTACTTTCAGTGTGTAAACATCTAGTTTCAGTCAACAATTAGAATTCTACGCTAAAAGTGGTGGGTTTTCGTATCTTTTACTACTGGAGAACCAATGTAGAGGTTGCTCATGAGACAAGATTTCGAGTGTCATGCGACCCAAGCTCTCATTGTGGGTTGGACCCAAAAATCGCCTTATCTCGATAATTAATAGCCGGATGTAATAATGTTTCAAACAAAAGATGTTTGGAATAATAAAATACGTATAAAGTTATCTGACATCCAATCCCCTATCTTTGAAAATAGCGGCACAAAAACGCAAGAGAACCACTGACGAAAGGACGCAGCAAGGATATGTCTACTCCGCTTGCACACGCAATCAACCGCGGATTTTCTAATCGTTTTTGTGCCGCTATTTTCAAAGATAGAAGGTTGGACGTGAGATAACTTTATACGTATTTTATTATTCCCAACGACTTTTGTTTGAAACATTTTTTCATCGGGCTATTAATGATCGAGATAGGGCCATTTTTATGTTTGCAATCAAAATTTCGTGGGTTGGGGCAAGTGGAGGGGCAACATTTCATTGGGGTTACTTTCAGTGTGTAAGCATCTAGCTTCAGTCAACAATTAGAATTCTACGCTAAAAGTGGTGGGGTTTCGTATCTTTTACTACTGGAGAACCAATGTAGAGGTTGCTCATGAGACAAGATTTCGAGTGTCATGCGACCCAAGCTCTCATTGTGGGTTGGACCCGATCGTCGAACACGTTCGCCATCAGACGTTCCCTGAGCAACGCGAAAATACACGCGGCGTATGGTACAGCGGAAAGATCATACAGAGCCCACGCGAGGCATCTATTTCGGGACTGGAAAACAGGAGGAACCTCACATTGTCGAAGCTGTCGGCTGGACGCGCAACTTCCCTATAGCCCGAACCTATTTCCAAGACCAGCCGTTATTCTTGTTACTCTCAAAATTAAAAGAAAAACCTGTTACATCTATTTCGAATCCCTACGCGTCTCAGGCAGCCTTGAATCATTCGACACTGCCCCTGATCTAGGAAAAGATCTGATTGACTCGATCTAAGAGTGCATCGTCTCTGTGGACGTGGACGAAAAGACAAAATGAGGCCAATGAACAAATCTTCTGACGATTTTTTTTTGTTTGAAAATTTTTGCTTTCTTTTGTAAATCATTCAGATACATAAAAATAAGTGTAAAGCAACTTAGATAATCTTAAACCGATCGTGTAATAATGTTTAGGTTTGTTATATTTGTTTACAAATCTCGCCAAAAACTTTATTTGTAGTGTGATGTGTATTCGGATCTAATTTTGATCGTACGTTTGTGTTTCTTATAAAATCGGATTGTTCGAATTCAGACTCTGGAAAAAATTAAATTAAAGACGATAACAATTAGGGTGATCTGAAATCAAATATGTACTGTTGTTATAATAATAAAAGTTTCGTATGACTGGGAACATTTTATTTCATTTTGGAAATTACAACAGTAGCAAGCTGACAGAAACCGATCGATTTTCGACAAAAAAAACCTTATTCATGTGTCATTGACAAATGGCCAAACATATGAAAATACCATCTGAGAAAAACGCGAGAAAAAGGATGAATACAGGGAGTCGGTTCGCAGTGGATGGTCTGACCCAAAAAATTGCCATAACGCGATCCATTTTTAACATTTTCCAAAATCCTTGCTGCAAATCAGAGCTAAGATCCTACGCTATAAAGCAGCGCAATAAAAATATCGTACGTTTGAAATTTTAGGCTTATGCAGAATCCTTAATTCGTGGCGATAAAGAATTAACACTCGATGTGCCCTAGAATCCTTGCAGGGCGAATCGTTTCTACAAACTAACGATGGTTTCGTCATCTATCTGTCTCTTCTATATATATAGAAGTAGATATTTACGATCTCTGCTATCACTACGGTCCAGACTCTCATCTGAGTTTCTTGGAGTGTCTTGCGTATCTCTCCAATATCAGTGGGTGTGTGTATATATATATATATATATATATATATATATATATATATATATATATATATATATATATATATATACATACATGTATGTACTCTATGCTCATCACGTGTTTAAATGAGGCTCATGTTTTGCTACTCCCCCCCCCCTCCATATGTGGAGCTTTGACCGGTTCATCGTAATTTCTCGTCTATAATGTACCGCCCGCGCACTCGTAAGAATTTCCTCGTTCCGGTATCGCAAAATCGTTCTCTCTCTCTCTCTCTCTCTCTCTCTCTCTCTCTCTCTCTCGCTCTCTTGCTTTAACCCTTCTCCTGGCAGAAAATGGATAAGAATACGAATGTTTGTTTTTTCTTGGCAATGTAATCACGCCAATATGGTACGTGAGAGATACACGCCTAGGCACATATCTACGAGAGAATATGTTCCAGCTTTTTCTTTTCATCCGGTCTCTTACTTTCAGCCAATTCGGGAAGTCATTCCCACATGTAAACCGTGCTATTCGTGTACAGATAGTGTTGCGAATCCAAAAAAAGGAGTGATAGAGAGAGAGAGAGAGAGAGAGAGAGAGAGAGAGAGAGAGAGAGAGAGAGAGAGAGAGAGAGAGAGAGAGAGAGAGAGAGAGAGAGAGAGAGAGAGAGAGAGAGAGAGAGAGAGAGAGAGAGAGAGAGAGAGAGAGAGAGAGAGAGAGAGAGAGAGAGAGAGAGAGAGAGAGAGAGAGAGAGAGAGAGAGAGAGAGAGAGAGAGAGAGAGAGAGAGAGAGAGAGAGACACACACACACACACACACACACACACACATTATATATATAAAGGGAGGGAGATGAAGCGGATCCGCATTATTTCCAGGAAGATGATAGTGACTTCCGAGGGAACGACGCTTGTGTTATTGGATGCGATATAATGTATAAGTCCACACATGCATGCGTATGTATATATGCAAATGAAATTTGAACTCCTATGCAAAAGCGATAGAGAAAACGTCCACAAAATAGCGATATTTAACAGTGCTAAACAGGCTTGCCAGCAGTGTCTAGCTTCGGTCAAAGTGGTCCTCTCAATGCAGCGATAAACTGGTCGAATCAGTAAAGCGCTCTTCCTTATGGAGAGCGTTCGCAGTATCGTTATCACGTAGCTTTTTTTTAAAGGTTATGTGTACGATTTGAATTTTCGAAAAACGTACTCATTTTTCACGCGAAACACTTGCAACTTTTCTTAGCAACTGTTTTACAGCACCGCGCTTTCTGATAGGAGGGGGGCGTGCCCATCCCTTCCTGACAACGCCAATGTACATTGGGTGGGTTGAAACTTGCTTCTGTACTTCTCCAAAATACCAGCACCAATTAGTTTTATGTTCGAGATTGTAGAACTTCACGCTACAGTTGACAGTCTACCAACAATTGTATTTTCATCATACAGTTTTCATTCCACAATCAACAGCAGAATTTTCTTTTTTAGTTTTTTCCTCAGATTCAATCTTGCGATATAGTTGAAACCGGGCTCTGATTCTTAGGAAAGCGTTTGTCGAATTTTTTTTTGAAGACGGTTTCCATGGCAGGAACATTAGGAAATACTCGACTTTCGTCCTTTCCCTGAGCTGAGGGCGCATCTTCTTTTTTCTTGTTTCGAAACGTCACTCATTTGAGAAAGAAAATGCGCTACGTTGAACCCGATATGTGGCAGTCGCATAGCGGCTCCGTCGACGTGCCATTACGGTTGAAAAGATATGACACTCCACTATCTCTTCCTAACCTCAATACATCAAGCTTACGAGCATGGCGGTTGGAGTACAGGAGACCAAATTCTACAGGGACGGCGGTAGGAAATAGTGTCCGCAGAAATGTAAAAAATTTAGGTACAAAGTTTTGTCACCGGCGTAGCTTCGATAACAAGTGGCCGACCGATAAAGTAATAGCCAGATCACAAAGTAAAAGTGATCGCGACATTGCGATTAACCCTAACAAAGTTAAAATTGGAACGAAGCAATAAGTAAAACTAAATCGTCTATAAAAATCATCCTGAACAAGTTTTATTTGTAAGGTAAGTGCTGTAATACCAGAAACTGGAGCACGAAAATCGTATTTGGGAAACAAACAATTAATTCACAGATTTACAGAATCAGCATTGAGAATGGTACTTTTGAAAATTATAAACTATTTCTTACTATTCATATGCCGATAATGGATGACACTAGACACTACAAATTGGCATTATACATATATGGTTTGAAGTTTTTGCTGGAAACATATTAAGGGGCTACACCAGTGTGAACGTTGAAAATTTGGGTGATTTTCGGGAATTTTTTTGAAGAAAAGTACTCACTTAAACGTTTCGAAAAATTAAGAATATATTTGGCTGTATTTGACCTATATTAAATAATTTTTTTATAGGAAAATATTGAGATCCGAGCGACTTATGCGCTGCCTTCGGAGGCGTCAAAAAAAAGTTCCTCCACTGCTGACATGATTCCGGCCGATTGCGTAGCCGAAACCGAAAAAGGAAAAAATGTCGTTAAACTGGAAGGTATTTCCTGTACAATGACGTAGGATTTTCGAAAAATATTAAAATCTAACAAAATGGCGTAGTTCTAAAAAAAAAGTTTGTTTTCTTGCTCCAAAACAACATAATACTCCAAAAAAAAACGCGCATACTTGTTAGACGTTCAGTGATGTGAACACCGTGTTCTTGTTCATCAAGCGGTTCATATCATTTTCACAACCGAATTATATCTTAATCTGTAAATACAAATTGTTTATGGTAAAAAAATATTTTAATAAAAATTGTGTATTGTTACACAAAAAAATTTAATCAAGACTTACATTGGATCACGCACTAACATTTTATGCATCGAGATAAAAAAAATGAATACTCCGATAAACATGAAAAAAAAAACATGAAAAAGGCGTTTAAGCGCTAATTTAAAAAATGTTTAGAACCCTCAAATTTTGCAAAACTTTCTTCTTCTTAACATACTTCAATTTTCCGTTGCGAAAAATACATCGATTATTTTTAACCACCCTAATATGCATATGTATAAAATACCGAATGCGATTACAATTTTTCGAACGCTTCAGGGTGCAGAGTTGAAACCCCCGTCCTGCAATTTCCACATTTACGAGCTTTCGTTTTTTGTTTTGCATTAAAAAATCAAGGATAGCATTTACATGGTATATCAGCCCACATTGACAGTGCCGTTTGGCTGGAAGCCTTGCTCCGACCATTTTTACAGACCGATCGAAACCCCGAGTCTGGGCTCCATTGCTACATAGTCCTTGAAAAAAAGCTCGCGGACACAAAAAAGCTCCCATTGTATCGCAGTCGATTTCACCGAGAGTGCGCTACAAGTTACGAACAATCTCGACCGCAGCAAAACATAAACACACGCCCGCCACGTATACGCCTATAAATAAAGGAGCCTCCCTCCACCCTGTCTTGTCGTGCCGGTTCGTAACAAAACGCACGACGTATTAGCACCGATTATCGTTCCCGCGGAGCTGTATGCCGACGCTGTAATTTTACAGCATCGCGCGTATATACCTTTTCAACTCGGTGCAAAACTGTTGTCAGCCGGCGACAAATTCTCGTATCCGTTGCTCTCCGTCCCCTCCCGGTCGACTGCCGTGCCTTTCGGCCATACCCGGTTGACCGTATAATACTGAAATTATCTACTTACTCCAGAATGCGAGAAACTCTGCCGTGTGGCTCTCTCCGCGTTCTCGGATAATATCTTCCATTTTTCGTTTCTCTTAATATATATATATATATATATATATATATATATATATATATATATATATATATATATATATATATATATAGGGCGGCCCAAAAAGTGACGCCCAAAAGGAAAATCTACATGCCTCATATCAATACCTATCCGAATCACCCCCATTTTTCTTACAATTAGTTTCGGAAAAATTTTTCAATTTTTTTGGAGCTTTCCTGTAGCAAAGGTTTCTTTATTTTTGGTTCTCTTTGGTGTATGTCCTTTGCTCTCAGAACTTTTTCAAAGCAATTGGGAGTAATTTAGACTAGTATGATTTATTTTTAAACCATCTGATCTACAGTGAAAGATAATTTCAAACCTTTTTTCTTAAATTTGATCGAAATGTAAGGAATTTACGTTAGGGTACCGTTGGTCGTTCATTTATCGCTTCGCGGTGTATTTAATTACGGTAACGCGCGTAAGAAAAAAATCACGAGGAAAATTTCTGTATGAAAATTAATACACAAGTATAGGAAGTTTTTATGCGGATACCGCTTATGAAATTTCAGATACGACTTTGAAAATCCAAAACAGGTTATTTGAAAAATGAAAGTGTAGCTCCGTAATATTAATATACTTGTGCGTTTGAAAAATAATGCACGTGTAAAGAAATAATCACATCCAAGTATATTGAAATCAAGAACCATTTGGTGATATCAATATACGAGTGTATATTAAATTCAAGAACCATTTGCTAATATCAACATACGGGTGTGTATTAAAATTACTGATCCTAAGTATTAAGTTTATTTCAGAAATTGATAATTAAGCCCACTGAAAATGTGACTCGTATTTATCCTCCTCGACGGGGGGGGGAGCTAGAGATAAAAAAGGTGATTTTTGTGAAACTTCTTTCTTCAATATCTGGCGGCGTAAAAAGGGAAAAATAATTTCCTTCCGGAAAGGCGAGTTCAAGAACTGCGTCTCTGGCGTGGATATAGAGAGGTAACGAATTTGTGACACTCTCCGACGCGTGCACGAGTTGCAAACGCGTCTCTTTTTCCCAGGACGATCGTAGCCGGTGGCCGGGTTATATGCCCGACCGAAGCTGCGAGTGGCTATGGGAAAGTGCGGAACAAGGCGCCGTCCCTCGGACGCTACGCGAACTACGCGCGACCATCGGTCGTCGCGAGCGGCCGAAGTGGGTTGAGCGCGTTTTGTATTTACAATACTCTGTTTTTTGTATTTGAATTAATATACAACTGTTGTAATCTTTAATTTAAGGCACGGGTTAATGCAATACTTTTTCCACAAATTTACAAACTTGTCTTTGAAATTCCATGTTCCATCTATTAAATTCTATATCCACGTTAGAATTTCATGTTCCTATTTTAAATTTACGATACAAGTGTTTCAAATTTAATTTCATCTACTGAGTTCGTAAAATTCAATTCTTTTGTATCTTAAATGTATTGTAAATTTCATATCTTTTTTTACAGTGTATACACAAAAGAGAAAAAATGCTCCTTTCTTGAGTAGTAAAAAAGATGGTAAAAAATACGTTGGAATAATTCGAATAGATATTGATACGAGGCATCTGGATTTTGCTTATGGACGTCACTATTTTTTTTTCGTGGTACACAACTGGAAATATTACTACGTTATGAAAAAGTAATCGGAAACAAAATTTGAAAGGTCTAAACATTTTTTAGGTGGCGCTCAAACGACTTTTAATTATTTTTTCGATTTTTCGTCAATTTTTTTTTCTTCATTTGTTTTCTTGCTCCAAAACAACATATTCCTCCAAAAAAACACGCATACTTGTTGGACGTTCAGTGATGTAAACACCGTGATATAAACACCGAATTACATATGTTGATTCTTAATCTGCAAATACAAATTGTTTATGGTAAAAAAAAAATATTTAAATACAAATTGTGTATTGTTACAGAAAAAATTAAATCAAGACTTACATTGGATCACGCACGAACATTTTCTGCATCGAGATAAAGAAAAAAATTAGCACTCCGATCATCATGAAAAAAAAACATGAAAAAGACGGTCGAGCACTAACTAAAGAATTGTTTAGAACCCTCAAATTTTGCAAAACTTTCTTTTTCCTAACATACTTCAATATTCCGGTGAGAACAAAATCGTTTTTTTTTTCAACCACCCTAATTTATATATGAGGTATTCCACGTGAATCCGGCGGACTTTGTCCCTGGCCCCCGCCAATTCGATTTAAAAAAAATCTGATTCGATTGACTCTAAAAGACACCCTGTATTTTTTTACATTTTTTGAAACAACCTTCAGTCAAAAAAATGATTTTTTTCCGAAAAAACGCGCCCATTTAAAAATCTGACAAAGTCCCCAAAAATGCGTGATTATATGTAAAAAATCTCAAGCTATCACCCACAGTGGAAGAATGATTTTTTCGTTAGCAGACAAAAAGTTCTGGTAGTAATTTCAATTGAAGTCGTCTTAAGCACAGAAAAAATCCTACTTCCAATGCGGGTGATAGCTTGAAAAATTTTACATATAATGACGCATTTTTGGGATTTTTTTCAGATTTTTAAATCGGAGCATTTTTTTCGGAAAAAAAGCTTTTCGACTAAGGGTTATTTCGAAAAATGTAAAAAAAATTCAGGGTATTTTTTTAGAGTCAATAGAATCAGATTTAAAAAAAAATGGAATTGGCGAGGGTCGGGGAAAAAGTCCACCGGATTCACGTGGAATACCTCATATATATATATATATATATATATATACATATGGGCAAAGGATATTTTGAACCCATTATATCTGAATACCGTAGCCTATCAGTACATCTAGCACCTCTGAAAATAGGCTTCACAGTCGAACGTCTCAAGAATCCCTTTTCGCTAACTACAGGGTGTCTGAGATAAACTGGTACAATCTTAAATCCCAGAAAATACGGATTATGATTGAAAAACGCTACGAAGCAAAACTGTTTCGTCAGAGAGATAAAATATGAGAATGACTATTCGATAAACGCCAACTATCAATGATACCTGCGGATACCTGCAGCATCGTAAATTTCAAGATGGCGTTAAAGTTTGCATCGTTGGAATGCACCGAATTTTTTGTTCATTTTTCATTCCTTTAGGTTCATCATTGTCCGATTTATCATACTTTTGTCAAAAAAAAATTCGCAAATAAAAATGGTCGAACTTTGAAGAGTTTGTGTTTTCCGAAAAAACGAAAAAATTATATCAAAGATGACTGAATATTTATTAACTATTTTTTCCCGTAAAGTACATTTCAAAACAAAACAAAATTGAAAAAAAATATTTCAATTAGTCAATTTAAAAAAAAAAATGACCATTTGAAAAAAAACATCGATTTATTCTAAAATTCATTACATATTTATGCTTACGTAATAAAAATTGAAAAAAATCTCACGAGCGTTTTCAGAAGGAAACAATAATATCCGAAAAACCAAAAAATTATATCAATGACTACTGAATACTCATTAACTATTTTTTCCGTAAAGTACATTTCAAAACAAAGCAAAATTGTAAAAAAAAAAATATTTTAATTAGCCAATTTTTTAAAAATATATGATCATTTGAAAAAAGAACATCGATTTTTTCAAAAATTCATTACATATTTATGATTACGTAATAAAAAGTGAAAAAAATCCCACAAGTGTTTTCAGAGGGAAACAATAACATATTGAAACTTCAGCCAAATCAAAAGGGGTCGGGTCTAAAAAGTGTCGATTTGGCGTGGAATGGCCCATACATATACTTGGATAACAACCCTTTCTCAGGTCATTCAAGACGATTCACACCCAAGCACATATATATATATATATATTCTCGAGTGTGAATCGTCTTAAATACCTGAGAAAGGGCTGTTACCCGAGTTCCGAACGAACGAGGGCACCGCGAGTGAGAAGTTGAGAAGTATATACGCGAGACAAATTGGCCGTTGGCAAAGAAAGCGCGGACGGTGCGACGATAATTCTCTCCAGAAGGGACAACAAAGTTACGCAACAAAAACGCCACAAACTTCGCGACAATTGCACTTTTTATCTTTCGTTTCATTATTATCCTTTTTTTCTTCTTTTTAAAATTGTTTCGAAGTATTTTATAGTCAGCTGGGGTTGTCCTTGGGTGCCGTGCATCAATGTAACGCGCGTGGATATAGCTGTGAGAATCTCAATCGAGTCGGATCTTACGGGGATCGTTGCGGGATAATTTATCGTCCGTCCGGTGCGACCTTGAATCCACGCGCAAACCCGTAATTTTTGTGGATCCTCGAAGTATTCAGGTTGGCGAAACCCCACGCGAGAGCAAAAATAAGGTTATTTATGTATACGTGGGCGCAAGGGACAATACGTCTGACCATATATACAGATACATACACACAGGGTGTCCTGTTAAGAATGGATAATCCTGCAACTGTCGATAGGTCAGATCATGTCCTTCGCTATGCTGGAATTTCGGTTTAATAAAAGTTCCACGGGTTTCGAGATAAAAATCATCAGCTTTTGGTTTTTTGCATGCCATTTCTACACATTATAACTTTTTTTTATTCGGTTTAAAAAAATACTCTTGGTTGTTTGTTTTAACTATAAAAGTCTTCGTTTTAACCTTTAATGTTAAGGAAACTTTATGAAAAAAGATCTTATCCACAATTTTCATACAAACCAATTCCACCGTCTGACTTTGATAGCCTGGGGTGTAAAAAAATGTACTACGAATATCGTGCCAATTACTATCCATATGTACGAATCCAACGACCTTTGATATCATGACCTTGAAATGATTTTTCACCAAAATAATTGGGTGAAAAATCATTTCAAGGTCATGATATCATAGGTAAAAAACATACCAAAATATGTTGGTCGATCATTTCAAAGTCATGATATCATACATAAAAAAACTAACCGAAATATTTTGGTGAAAAATCATTTCGAGGTCATGATATCATAGGTCGTTGGATTTGTCTGAATATCGGCCACAACGTCTTGTTAAAAAAAAACCACGTTCCCATTTGAGAAACCATTAATGACCTTCAGAACGCAAAAACTACGACCTTGAGAAAAATGAATTTTTCACCACTGTATCCGCCCTTCGAAATCAGTCGAATTACCTATTGACATTTTTTCGTTACTCTAAACACAAGGAGATATTTGGGGTAGTAGCGTTAAATGGTTCACCCTGTATATACATAGGTCGACCTACATACATAATCCAACGACCTAGGTGAATGCGTAACATTGACCGTTACAATTTTTTGGGGGATTGGAGGGTTCATTTCCTATTTTTTTCACCCTTAGACCCTGTGTCTTTAGTATCACGGTAATTGAGAAATGATTTTTTTTTCTTAAGGCCTCAGACCACTGCAACGGGTACAAAATCATGTGCGAATTTAACAATTTTTTTGTTCGTATAAAAAAGTGTCTTACTCATGAAATTAATTAGACATATATTTAGTATGAATATCAAGCTGTTAGAAAAAATATATATATTTTTTTCGATGTACGAAATGGCCGAATACTGATATTTTCTTTTATCTTTTTTTTAGGCGCTCCGCGGCGTGACATTTAGCATCCACAATTTCTGACCTCGAACAAAAAACAAAAATCCTCGTCACGCTACATTAGAATACCTAGAGAAGTACGGACGGAATTTAAAAAATATCGTTTTATTCAAAAGTTGTAGGTATTTGAACTTAAGAAATGAATTTTCCGCGAAAAATTTCGTTATACCTGCTCATAAAATGAAAAGTTTTTGATAAATCAGAAATGCCGTATGTACTTCTCTGCGAAATGCAATTAGGAACATAACTTTTAACTTTGAAGTAAATCGAGTGAAAAATGTTGAAGTTATTTGGCACGCTAATTGAAAAAAAGCTGTTTCGAGAAGTTTCGAGTAGTCGGCCATTTTGTACATCGAAAAAAAAAATTCTAAGTTTGATAGTCATACTAAATAGATGGGTAATTAATTTTATGAGTAAATCACTTTTTCATACGAAAAAAATGGTTAAATTCGCACCTGATTTTATACCCGTTACTGTGGCTTGAGCCCTTAAATTATCCGAAATTTCGACTTTAAATCGTTATAACTTTTTTGTTTGTGGTTGTAATAGCACCAAATAAATTTTGTTGTATTCTGCAATGTATGTTTATAACAAATAAATAATTACTTGATACAATTGGTTTCAAGAAATTGTCTCATGAGCTTCCAAAGTCTTAAAAATGCGTAAGTATATGAAAAATGTCAACTTTTCAATTTATTCATTCAAAAAAACTACAAGCTATTTCGAAGTTAGCTTTGTTTTAAAAAGTTCTCTAGTTTATACCTTTCCTAACGGTACGCTACATGCCATAGAAATCATGCATTATGTGGTAAAAATAAAGAGAATAAGATTTATTTATAAAAATTTAGGAGTTGAATCTTTTCATACATTTATACACTCTTTAAACAGGAATCTCAAAAGTCTCTTTCTTGAAACCAATTGTATCAAATAGTGATTTATTTACAATAAACATACATTGCAGAGCATAACAAAAGTTATCTCCTGCCATTAAAACCACAAATAAAAAAGTTACGACGATGCAAATTCGAAGTTTCGGGTATTTAACAAAAAGAAAAACCAAATAAATCATATCTCAATTACCGTGACACTTAGGACATAGAGTCTAAGGGTGCAAAAATTAACAAAGACCCCGCAGACTCCCCAAAATATATGTCGGTCCATTCGCCAAGCACCCTGTATATATGAATATGCACAAGGATATGACGCCGGATGTCCTTGCAGTCGAGGTAGTATAGAATTTCGTTGTAGGCGTATGACCATCAACCATGTTCAATAATGTCCGCTTATTCCACGCTACATAAACGTACATTAAATACAACGTGTGTATATATATATATATATATATATATATATATATATATATATATATATATGTACGGGGCATTCCATACCAATTCGACCTGGGCCTGACCCTCGACCCCTCAAATCTGGTTCCCGATTTTTCCTATCATTACTCTCACTCTATCAAGCAATTACAATTTTTTTCAGATTTTTCAAAATAAACTTGAGCGCGTCATGAATTTTTGAATTTTTTTTTTGAACACCTCGATGGCCGTAATCGAAAAATGTGAAAAAATTGCCAAAAATACAGTGTCAGATATAACAAATGTTGGTGTAAAATTCATAATGTCTGAGATTTTGCTTCAACCGGTTTTTTAGCTTTTTGCCAACCATGATAAAACGCATAATTCGAAAATTACAAAATACCCTTTAGAATAATCGGAGAAATTTTTTAAAAAATCTGGTATTATGCATACGAAATTTCGAGCAACAGTCTACAGCAAAGTGGCCTCTGCATCTTATTTTTTTCATTTTTTTGCTCAAACAGCTAAAAAACGGGTGGAAGCAAAAGCCCAGACATTATGAATTTTACACCAACATTTTTTATATCCGACACTGTATTTTTGGGAATTTTTTCAGATTTTTCGATTACGGCCAACGAGGTGTTCGAAAAAAAAAATTCAAAAATTCATGACGCGCTCAAATTTATTTTGATAAATCTGAAAAAATTGTAATTGCTTGATACAGTGAGAGTAATGATAGGAAAAATCGGGAACCAGATTTCAGGGATCGAGGGTCAGACCCAGGTCGGATTGGTATGGAATGCCCCATATATGTATACGCACGTGGTGCGTATTTTCCGCGATATCGGCACGCGACAGATCGTAAATGTCTTTTCGCGTCATTGAACGTGAGCACAAATGTTCAGGGCACACTCCTATACGGAGTATATGGGCCCTTTGTGGGTTCATACAACAGTATATGGCAACAGCATCATCGTTTTTATTATCGAGCGCGATGGGATTCGCTTTGAGCATACTGAGGGTGCTCTCTCTCCCTCTCTCTCTCTCTCTCTCTCTCTCTCTCTCTCTCTCTCTCTCTCTCTCTCGCTGTTTCTACCTGCTGCAATTGGCTATTGCACTCGAGCTGCGGAACTGCGAGTGCAGGCAGCACCTCTCAGTGAGAATACTCGATAATCGGAGTGAACCCTTTGTGTACCGATGCCGCCGATTACGTACTTCCGATCGTTTTCTTTTTCAAATTGGCTGCATTGCCTCCGTATCAGTCATACGAGTGTTAAAAGTCATAAAAAAAGTGCGTTTTCGCAAGAAGAACGATGAGTCAATCCTAACAGGTGACACCTTTCCGAAGGTAACGCGATATCTTATAGTGGAAAAATGATTGGGACGTACTTTCATGTTCATCTGTACGGAGAGTAATGATTGGTTCGAAGGAAACGAGTGAGGTACCTTCGATGTATTTTTGTTCGAAGTGACTATATTTTTATTCACGCGTACGGAGATATTTATTGGATTGGAAGAAATTGTTATGTGGAAGCGTAGGTGTCATCTGAAATTTGAACTTTATTTCTGCTTAATCAAGACACAGTCTAGTCAACTTTAGTTTCTATTTTATTGAAAAATATTGACAAAAAGTAACGATATTAGTATTTGAACAATGTGCCCCCATTGCTGCAGGGCCAATCAGAAGAGGCGTAGCAAATCTGCCAAATCGATGCACTTATTATCTCGCTTTTTTGGGATCCAGGCGGCTAAGGATGAAAAAAGGCTGCTAAGTCTTCACGCCGCGCGAAAAATCGACTTATTCATAAAAAATCGAATTATTAGCTGAAAAAAATGTATTGAAAAAATAATTATTTATTTAAAATAAGAATTATCTATGAAAAGAAACATTATTTATCGGAGAAAATAATTATTTATGGAAAAAAACGATTTATTGAATAAACTGAGTATTGGAAGAAATTATCATTTATTGAAAAAATGGAATGTTAGGTTACTTTGCGAATTATTTACTCCATTAAAATAACGAAAACCCAAGTTTTATTATATATATATGACTCTAACATTGGAGTTTTATTATACGTCCAAGTTTTATTATATACAGGATGCTAGGAAGCTTGATGCAAAGCCTTAAGGGGGTAATAGATCACCTCGTTAGGAATATATCTAACGAAGGATCAAAGTCTAAGGATTCAAAGTAACTAAGTTACTTTGTGAACTTAGTTACTAAGTGAAGTAAGTAGTTCAAAGTCGAAATCTTGACATCTAGAGATTTCGAGTTATCATGGTAAGTATGATTTTTGGAAAATTTCCCGAAATTAGGCACTAACTCGTTTACTTCTTATGTTAATGCTATTTTCTTAAAAATAGCCTTAACATAAGAGGTATTTTTATTTTTTGACAAATTTTGAATTATTTACCACGTCCCATTCAGTTAGTTGTGTGGATACAGATGACTGTATTGGTGTTTGTCGATTGAATACACATTAAGCTAAGACGCAAGTAATTTTTTCGTTACCAATTATTGTCTGAACATTATGAACGAGTTAGTCCCTAATTTTGGGAAATTTTCGAAAAATCATACTTACCATGATAACTCGAAATCCTTAGACTTTGGACTAAGGTAACCTAGGTTAGATATGATCCTAGCGAGGTGACCTATCACCCCGTTAAGGCTTTGCATCGACCTTCCTAACACCCTGTATATTATAATATTATACAGGGTGGATCTAGTCATTTTACTAATACAGTCAATTACTAGTACAGTTACTAGTACTAGTTACTTTACTAGTAAAGTTGATTACTAGAATTACTGGTAAAATTACTGCTACTAGTAATTTTATTTCCTACCGAAACTGTAAGTATTATCGCCTTTCTGTACTTTCTATGACCTTCAATGACCTCATGTTATAGATCGTTGAACTCGTTGTAAGCTCCTCTTCTATTATACAGAAAAAAAACATACCGATCTATTTAAACAAATGGAGTTGACCTTCAAATGTCCGAAGTACCACCACCGCAAACAAACTATTATCGCTATCGGATGGCCCCTTCCGTACTGTGCAATTTCATTTCAGCAAATATTTCTGTGAACCTTATAGTTTCGAAGATATCCAAGGTGCTAATACTTATTGATCCACCCTGTATATTATTCGAAATTAATGAAATATTTTAGTGTTTCATCGCAATATTTCATTAGCCTCCCGTATTTAACACTTTCGCCCATCCATAAGTGACTTTTTTTTTATCTCGTTTTACAATCTGATACCATACGATGATAGAATAAAGCAATTAATTGAAAATCAATTATCGTATAGTTGGCAAATGTATATACGTCATTGGTAAACAATGCGGATACCCAACGAACGCAATTTGTCGATTTTTATTCCGAACATCGTCTCCCGTCCATCAATCTTCCATGCAATCCTTCTCCCGTTGCCAAATTGCCTAACGCGAAACGCTTCATATATATATATATATATATATATATATATATACATATATATATATTGTGGGAAGACGATCCGCATAAAGAGAAAGAAAGAGGCAGGCATACGGCAAGAGTCCGCAAGGGAATACGATCTTCATCTCCGACAGACGATTTTGCGGTCTTCGAGTGGATTCGTCCTCCATAAACCCAAAGTCCCAAAAATTCGCGGCGAAGCTGCGCGCAGCACAAGTTGTCGGGAGAACGAGCAAGGATGCCGAAAAAGTCCCGTCGTCTCGGAATCCACTCCTTCTTCCTCCCACCTCGCCTCTCTATCTCCTCGGCTTAATTCACAGTGGCTTCTTTTCTTCGTCTTGTTCCTTTCTCATCCTTTTCGTTCTCTTCTTATTCGCCAGAAGGATGAGCGGGGGCTTCATCTTTCCAGCGGATGTCCGCCCCGCTCGCGCTATATTCGCAATTGTTTTTTTCCTTTTCAATTTCTTTATAGCGCATCGCCGAGAAAGGAGAAACTGCGAAAGAGAGAAGCAGAGAAAGAGAGGAGAAGAGAGCTGCAATCCCTTCGCATCACTTTTATACTCGTTCTTGATACTTTCTCTCTATGATCTTCGTACCTCAAACCCGCATGTATTTCGCTTGTCCTGCAGACGATTATGTATTCCCCTCCCGTGGCGTAAATTTAGTGGGGGTCCTCAGATCCCTATTGGCTCCGCGCAGAGTCCAGGGTGGGGGTAACGAAATCGAACGCAGCACCCAAGGTGGACAAAAATTGCGACAATCTCGGCTATCTATTTTTCAAATTTGTGTCGGCGTAGTGCGAGATTTTTGGAATGAAATTCAAAGATTTTTTAAATAAAAATCGCCCACGTCAGTTGCTGTGTGATAAATTGCAAAAATACCGGGAAGAATAGTAAATGCTAATTTTATCGATTCCCTATGGCAAATTGGAAGTTGGAACAACGCAACACATGTATAGCTGCAGTTTTACCTTTAAGTCAGCCGGCTGGTGTAGAGGCCTAAAAAGGTGATTTTTTGTGATTTTTTTGTAAGGAAAGAAACAACGGACCTTGTAGAAAATTGTATTGTACTTTAACACACATTTGAAGAGTTTGAATGAAAAATTATACGGCGTCAAAGAAATAGAGGCTTACTTTGGGATACGAGCTCGAATTATTAAACTTGGGTCCCGTTTTATCCTTATATATCAACAGATTTCCCTTACATTGAGTTTGAGGTTGGAAATTAATATTGTGAGATACACTTTCGAAGCTGGACTTTAAAATTAAGCTCATTTCGGCCTGAAAATAAAATGTTATTTATTATATTAAAAAGTCGTGCATCAGCGCTATATGTTTGTTACATTTTTATAAATGCAATTATATGACTTCATTTTTCTCGTCTAATAACAAAATTGCAGGTCAACAAAAATACACATTTTAAGGAAATTTTCACTACTTTTGTGTCCTTCACTAAAAGGAAGTATTTGGCAACAAAATTCATACAATGCAAACAAATTAATCGCAGTTGGGGCGGCATTTTAATTTTTTATTTCATCACAATATTATAACCACAATTACCGAGCCGACAAAATTACGAACGCTACGCGGCGCTAGTGTTGCGCATGGAGCCAATAGAGATTTGATACGGACAGGGCACATAGATGAAGTTTGCAGCGTTGGATCGTAACGAAATCATTTTTCACAATGTCACAAATTTCCTTTAGCAGTTTTGGCTATAAAAATCACGCCAACAATTTTTAAAGATCCTTTTTTACACTGAGGAAACAGTTTATTCATAGTAAAGAAATACATTTAGTTGGCACTTTTATTAAAATATTCATTAACTGTTACAACATTTGTTAGTCGTTGAGAAATATTCGTGTTCTCATGACAAAATTTCACCGCCATAGTATTTCTTTGAAAATAATGATTTATTTGATCACTTTTATTTCTCTTGACTCAGTAGATGTTTATGGTGATCGAATAACGAGTTGAAGTTGTGATATGATAATATAGTTCAATGGAATAGAGAGTTGTTCACAATTAAT
This sequence comes from Ophion costatus, assembly GCA_951751655.1. Lineage (NCBI taxonomy): Eukaryota > Metazoa > Arthropoda > Insecta > Hymenoptera > Ichneumonidae > Ophion > Ophion costatus. Next base: position 17,954,662 of record OX632362.1, on the reverse strand, counting down.
ATATTTAGATTTGGGGCCGTTAACGTATAGTTGCCGCGACTATCATGGGTTCAATACAAATGAACATGACACAACAATTAACTGATCTCCATTCAAAATGACTTTTTCCGCCGCATTTGAGCCTACAGTCACACAGTCGACGTGACAACTTCTCTATTTAACACAAATAAGGATTTATTAACTATTAATGAATCTGTATTTACGATGTTGTCATCTGCCGACAATCAATGAATGACTTTGTCCAAATCTTAATTTGGTAACTTTACTCGAATTCTGTTTTGTGCGAATATAAAATATCGTTTACTCAACTATCCTTTACATCTGGGACAACTTTTGCACTGTTCTCATTGAATAAACGCCTCAGTCTTAGGAAACAAGTAATTTATAAGTACACTAATACGAAGCATTGGGTTAGCCCGGCTGTATATCTATTGGCTGTTAAGAATGGGTATGTTGCATTAAAGTACCGATTTCTTAACTATTACCAAATCTTTATTTGTGACAAATCAGAGGCTCTAATGAATGATTCATTAACTGTAAGAAGGTATTTGTTTCGTCATTTCCAACTTTACGATTTGTTATTAGTTAACAAATCCTGGTATATATTGATTTCTCAGTGTAACGATTTCGATCTGCAAAATATGATTTTCGATCATAATACAAAAAAAGGAATTGGCAGCATTTTCGTAGTTTCTCTCTTCATTTAATATTGTTGTTAAATTCTATGTGGTGATCGCTACTCTATTATATCTTTTTACATATTTTAACCTATTTTTGCGTTATTTTTAGTATAATTACTTCTTCGTACCTATTCCTTGCGGTATAATTTTGTTTTTTTTAAATTTTTATTATAATTGTACTACAATTTCCGCTTCAACTGCTGCAATGAGTGTATTGTTTGCTAACGATTAAGGATGTTGCATGATAATGGTTAGCACGTTGTTACAGTGACTCACCAAATTTTCCGGATGTGCATTTAGCCTCATACTTCAGAAGGGCTTAATAAATAAAATCAAAGTCTCTCTCTCTCTCTCTCTCTCTCTCTCTCTCTCTCTCTCTCTCTCTCTCTCTCTCGCTCTCGTATTTGGGTTGGAGATGCTGCTTAGTAGATTTGCCGACAGATGTTTTACGTTCCAAGCCCCCCTGCATTTCTCGTCCCTTTCTAGCCAAGATACGTTCTTAATACTATATATATATATATATTTGTAGCAGGTCCTCCTTCGTCCCTTTTTTCGCCCTCCTGCACTCGCGATAGCCTTACTCTCGCGATTCCTTCGTCGTTTTTATACGAGAGTGCAATCGAAAGAAAGAGGCGAGCGGCTTCGCGGGCAGTGCCGCGCGAAGCTACCGCGCGGAGATGAACCCGAATGCATTTTCGCTCCGCTGATAAATCGCCCTATCGCGAGTGCGCGGCTGCTTATAATTTACCGCGGCTCGACCAAATGCGCAAGCGCGATAGCTCTCGTCTTCCCATATCCCAATCCGCCAAAAGACAAATCCGATCGGGACGATAAAAATGTCGCGCGCGTGTTTCTGCAAAAGGAAGCGGCCGAAATTCTTTTGCGCCGACGGATAAACCGAACAAGAAAGAGAGGAGCGAAGGAGAATATAGGCGTGGACTTTGAGACGTCGCGAGATCGAACAATCGGCAGAAAGCACGGTGAAGAAAAAAAAAAGAAACTGTCGCCCGCGCGCGATGCAAACCTCGGGGTGAGAAATTTCGATCCACGCGGGAGACGCTTTCTCGTCGCTTCTCCGCTACGTATCGACTGTGTATATATATATATATATATATATATTAGGGTAGCCCTTAGCACGGCGTCAAACGAATTTTGACGCGTTCAACCTCTCGTTGAGTTCCAAATAATTTTAAAAAAAGTGTGCAAAATTTCAGCCCTCTATTTCAATTACATACCGTGCCTGTAAGCATGAACTTTTTAACATTGAAAGCCCATTGAAATTGTCGACATTTCCGATTTTCTTTTGTTTCAATTTTCTCAATGGCTCTAAAAATATGAACTCTGCATGCATCCATTGAGTATCAACCCGACAACAAAATCTCTCGGATTTTAGGCCCAAATTCCACCCTAGGGTTACGAAATTCGTACTATATGGAAGGAGAATTTCCTGATTTTTTAAAATTTTATGATTATCTCGTGAATAACTCATTTTATGGTGAAGTTTTATAGAATATTTTTTGTAGGAAATTTTCTCAGCTACAAATACAATCGAATAAAGTTATAATTCATCCATTTTATTTATAGTTTTTCATAAACAAATGCATAGATCGATTTTTCTTTTTTTTTACAAAAAATCTCGCATCCCTGTCTTTTTTTTGGCATCGGGAAATTGCTTTCGGTATCTGAGCACCGATTGATCTATGCATTTTTTAAGGAAAAAATAAAAATAAAATGGATGAGGTATAACTTTATTTGGCATCGAGAAATTGCTTTCGGTGTTCGTTCGTCAATCATGATAAAAAAAATCCGAAAATTACAAAATACACTTTAGAAAAATCGGAGATTTTTTTTTTAATCTGGTATTATGCATACAAAATTTCGAGCAACAGTCTACAGTAAATTGACCTCTGCTTCTTATTTTTTTCATTTTTTTTTGCTCAAAAAGCTAAAAAATGGGTTGAAGCATAAGCCCAGACATTATGAAGTTTACACCATGATTTTTTATATCTGACACTGTTTTTGTGGGAATTTTTTCAGATTTTTCGATTACGGTCATCGTGGTGTTCAAAAAACAAATTCAAATATTCATGACGCGTTCAAATTTATTTTGAAAAATCTGAAAAAATTGTAATTGCTTGATAGAGTGAGAGTAATGATAGGAAAAATCGGGAACCACATTTGAGGGGTGGAGGGTCAGATCCAGGTCGAATTGGTTTGGAATGCCCCATATATATATATATATATATATATTAGGGTGGTTTAAAAAATCGATCATTTTTCTCAACGGAAAATTGAAGTATGTTAAGAAAAATAAAGTTTTGCAAAATTTTACGGTTCTAAACAATTTTTTAGTTAATGCTCAAACGCCTTTTTCATGTTTTTTTTCATGATTATCGGAGTATTATTCATTTTTTAACCTCGATGCAGTAAATGCGTGCGAGATCCAATGTAAGTCGTGTTTTAATTGTTTCTGTAACAATACACAATTTTTATTTAAACATTTTTCTTATCATAAACAATTTGAATTTGCAGATTAAGAATCAATATATGTATAGTAATTCGGCTGTGAAAATGATATCAACCACTTGATTAACAAGAACACGGTGTTTACATGACGGAACGTCTAACAAGTATGCGTGTTAATATGTTGTTTTGGAGTAAGAAAACAAATGAAGAAAAAAAATTGACGCAAGATCGAAAAAAAAAATTCGAGTCGTTTGAGCCTTACCTAAAAAAATGTTTACACCTCTCAAATGTTGTATGAATTACTTTCTCATAACGTAATAACAGATTCCGTTGAGTACCGCAAAAAAATGAAATTAATTTTGTTTTAACCACCCCAATATCCCTAAAGGAACAAGCTCGCGCGTCCTTCCAAGCAACAATCGCGGGTAAAATATAGGCGCGAGTGCGTCCCGACGATAAAAATGTTTGACCGGCTCTCTCTCTCTCTCTCTCTCTCTCGCGCGCGTTCCCTGGTGTTGCGCAGACGCCGACCAAAAAAAAGCGTCGATTAAAAGGGCGCCTGGTTGGAAATAAAGGATGAAGCAATAAAGGGAAGGAAGGCATGAAACAATAAGATACGTACGAGAGTTCCGACTTGCGCGCGGCCCGGTAGAAAAGACAATCGCGACCTCGTCGACCCGCGCTGAAAGCAGAGCCTTGTATGAAAACCTTTCCTGCTTTCGACATCCACCCCCCCCCCCTCCCCCCGCCACCCCGAGGCCCTTCGCGGCTTGTCCCTGCGCTCATCCTTCTCTTTCACTTTCTCGTGTACACACGAAAGATAGGGACTGATACTTCTGTACTCAGTCCTCCCTCCCCCCTCTCCCCGCCGGTGAGGATCCCGCTCAAAGGAACGTTCCTCCTGCGCCTCCATCTATTTCAATCGATCGGAACAGGCGCGCGACTCGCACCTTTTTGGGAATTCCCTGGGCAGCTCTTTCACGGGACAAGCGCGGAGGCGGACACGAAGAAAAAGGACGAGCAGGCTCGGCGGACATATAAGAGTCCTTATATATATATATATAGGATCTCGGGGCAAGACGAATACGCGGGGTAGGATGAATCATAAGTCTAGCCACTGAACAGTATGTGCGAGCACAGGGCTCCTGTTGGAGTTGGTGGGGAAACGGTGAGGTGAATGAGTGTGAAAGTATCAACTGTGTCAGAAGAACGGGTCTCGAGTGGCATATCAATATCGATTTAAAAAAAAAACGACGTAATTTTTGGTAAAGTTTAACATCGTTTTAGTTTATTTGAGTTGGTGATATTGATTAGAGACAGGTAGGTCAACACAATGAGAGTACTAATTATTAATATAATAAGAACGGTTTGTCAGAAATTTTCAAGGTTATTGCGTGATTTTTTATTAATTCGTTAACCGTCTAATGGGGCAAGATGAATACAAGCTATTGCAAACCCGGAATATTTTACAACCTACGACTATTTACGTTAGAAAGGGTGAAATGAAACTTTCAAGGAATTTGGTTCCTCTTCAACCGGTGTTTCTACCAGGGGACGAAAAAGAACTTATAAATGATGAAAATGATATGAAAGCAAAATTATTCGGAGTAATCCTACAGAACTTAGACGATTGGCTTATCAAATTGGTGGTATTGAGAATGACGCCACTTTTATATGCGAACGATGCCAATAATTCGTGTCCAATCATTATCCCAGTGCTTTTTCATCTTGCCCCGCATACTGGGTAAGATGGGAAAAATAAAGATTCAACTAAAAATATATATTGTATGGCACAAACGATGATTAGTTTAAAAAATAATTCAAGTTGACTGACTCACATATGTATTGTTCTATTTGAACATGACCTTAGCGTTATCATCTTGCCCCTACTTCCCCTATATATATATATATATATATATATATATATATATATATATATATATATATATGTACTAGGTCCGCAACTAAGTTTCCGGGTTTCACACATGAATGGCGCTAGCGACACATGTAGTCGGCATACAGGTCTGAAAGTGGTTTCCTTTATAGGTTGGACATCTGTTAAGAATACCCAGTCGTAATATAAACAAATATCGCAACAAAACGACCTTTTGTCTAACCTCGAAAATGTCAAAGTGTGTGCCAAATAAACAGCATTTGCGGGAAGCGGGAGGCCGCTTCCGAAATTTTGCTTCTGCGGCAGAACAGAAAGAGTTTCCTGCATCGAATTGTTCATCGCGATGAAAAATGGATATATTTTGAGAATCCCAAACGCAGAAAATCGTGGCTTTCACTTGACGAAGCGTCAACATCGACGGCACGGCCAAATCGCTTCGGAAAAAAGACAATGCTCTGCGTTTGGTGGGACCAGAAAGGAATCGTGTACTATGAGCTGCTGAAACCGGGCGAAACTGTCAATGGGCATCGCTACCGACGACAACTAATCAATTTGAACCACGCGTTGCTCGAAAAACGGCCAGAATGGGACACGAGACACGAACGTGTGATATTGCAGCACGACAACGCTCCGTGCCATCGCAGTTCCGTCGTCCAGGACACCATAAAACACTGAAATGGGATCTGCTAACGCACCCGCCGTATTCGCCAGACCTGGCCCCTTCAGACTATCACTTGTTCCGGTCGATGGCGCATGGCTTGGGTGGGCTACACTTGGCCAATTACGATGCAGTACAAAATTCGTTGGACGAATGGTTTCAGTCCAAAGCCGCGTCTTTTTATCGTCGCGGTATTAATGTATTGCCAGAGAGATGGCAAAAATGTGTAAATAGCGAGGGACAATACTTCGAATGAACGATTTTTTGTATTTGTCTTGAAATTTTCGATTTTTTATTTGTAAAAAAAAACCCGGAAACTTAGTTGCGCACCTATGAGAAAATGATCATTTGAACCCGTTATATGAAGGTAATATTGGCTACCAGCTGTTTGGCGATTTTGAGGACAGAACTTACAATTTTATTGCAGCCCTATAGTTGACTTTGAGGATAGGGCGGTTTTTAAAATGATCTTTATGTAAATATGAGGACGTTTATTCGATGGTGGTATTGCAGACATTCTTCCATAGTATTCAGTACGGGGTTAATAAACAATAATAGTGATAATAACAAAAAAATAATATACATGTGGTCCGTAAATTCTTATAATTGCTATCATTATCTTTTTTATTATCATTGAACACGTTATACAAGTATCCTCCTTTATAACAATGATTATAATGATGATAATTATTATTCCAACGTGGTTTTGAAGACATTGGAGGGTGCATAATATTGAGTACGAGGTTAATAAATAAGAATAGTGATAATAACAACAACAATAACAACAATAATATATCTGTTGTCCTTGTAACTCTTATCATGGTTATTATTATCGTTATTATTATTGAGCGCGTTATAGAAGTATCGGCATTTACAACAATAATTATTATTATAATTATTTTATGATTATCAAAAGTATTATTATTATTGTTATAATTGTCGACACTTTATAGAAGTGTTTGTACCTGACAGGCACCGATGAGAATCCTATAGACGTATGTCAAGTCGGATTGGTTTGCAAACTTATTCCAGATCGGGCTTAGATTCCGTCTTAACTAATTTTATTCTTATTATAATTAGTCATTAATTATTATTATTTTCTATCTCCTCAGTTTCAGCGGTAATTATTATTCATTTATTACAAATGTATTTCTCGAGTTTAATGTTTCAATTTCCTGAGTTAAACCTTTGCAGGTTTTTACGTACCTTCCTCAATTGAACCCTTTTCTATTACTTCCTACCCGCACTCCGCTAATCTAACTCAGCTTCGGTTACGTCCACAGCCGCCTCAAGGTATTCCTTTCGCAGAGAGCCGTATTTTGTGGGGGGTAAGCATCACCATTGGTCATTATCCCAATCATTAGTAAATGACAGTAGTGCTTAATAAAAATAAGTTACAATCAATTATTACACCCAACGATAAATTGGAATAAAAATTGACATCCCATTTTTATAGATTTAGACATTTTTACATTTTCTCTGATAAGTCACGGCTACGAAGATTCTTCTGCTAGTCACGTTTTGCCAAGTTTTATCGTTAATATTTTCTTAAAACATTCGGTGACTCCCTGTTTTTATTGTTGTTTTGGAATCTTAAGGATTTCTGACACGTGCGAGCAGTTTGTGTCAGGCATCTAGAGTTATGCAGTGTATAAGTTATTAAATAAAAATGTGGCCATTTATTATAAAAATATTAAATTACAATTATTATTTATAATAATAATAAGAATAATAATAATAATAATTTTCCATTGTTATTTATAAAAATAACAATAAATTACACTTATTTATAATAATAATAATAATAATAATAATAATAATAATAATAATAATAATAATAATAATTTTGCCCGGAACAATAAAGTTTACCATAAAAAAATGAAAATAAATAATTTTCAGTTATTATTTATAATAATAACAATAAATTACACTTATTATTTATAGTAATAATAATAAATTACAACCATTATTTTTGAAATAACAAATTGCAGTTATTATTTATAATAATAATAATAATAATAACAATAATAATAATAATAATTTTGCCCGGAGCAATAAAGTTTACCATAAAAAAATAAAAATAAACAATTTTCAGTTATTATTTATAATAATAACAATAAATTACACTTATTATTTATAGCAATAATAATAAATTACAACCATTATTTTTAAAATAACAAATTGCAGTTATTATTTATAATAATGAGAATAAATTATAATGATTATTTATTATAATAATAGTAAACTATTTATCATTATTGTTATTATTATTATCCACCCCTTACAAGGTTCCATTCCCCCACGTATGTATATCTATACATACGAAAGCATTGAACCCGAGAACGTTGCGACATTGTTCGTTGAACTTGAGGACTATTATCCACACTATTATATATTGTGTACCGTACCCATTGTCTCTTTTTACACGTCGCAAATAATACAATAAATGCGAGAATACGCGCTTCAGCTCTCGAAGCAACGAAAACGCAACGGGTTAAATTGTTTTCCGGTGCGTTGCCCGAAATCCGATGCAAATTCGAGTAAAGTCGACCGAAAAGAATACGCGTGCAACGCGGAGGGCAAAAAATGATCGATCACGGTAGATTAAACAAAAAAGTAATCGTATCGAACGAACGTGATTGATCCGAGAAGGCTCGCATCGGAAATTTGAGGCTCCGGGCGCGAGAACGCGAGTATAGGAAAGCTTCACCTGAATTTGTCATTCCTTTTTTAATCCGCGTGCTTGATTGATGGTGACTCTCTTGTGCACGGCGCGGCTGAATTTCTTTACGCTGCCTCGTGTACATTTTCCACCTGCATAGGTTGCGGCGCTGGACGGCGGCGCTAGAGGATGCGAGAAAGAGAAAAAGATAAAGCGCCCGAGGGGGGCGGGAGGGAGGGCCTTTATATTATACCACACACTCCCTGGACAATACGCATTCCTTTCATGTGTTTTGTCAGCGGGACAAATTGCGACGCCCGCTAAACGGTTGGCTTTTTTGTCGTTGCTCTCTTCCAACCTTGCCCTCTCTCTCTCCCTCTCTCTCTCTCCCCTCCCCCCCCCCCCCGCCCCTCTGGTTCGTAAAACCGAACGGGGACTCGCAACTCGAGCTACAGCCGCGACTCCCTCTCGCTCCCTATCTCTGCCCCGTCGCCCTCTCTATGATATAGTAACATCTGCGACACTGACGAATATTTCCCGAGGGTTCTTTTTACTCCTGCATTCGCAACCGCAAAGTATCCGCCTCGTTACGAGAGTATACACTGTACAATGTGGCCCACAGGAACCGCAGTTATATGGTCTCTCTCTCTCTCTCTCTCTCTCTCTCTCTCTCTCTCTCTCTCTCTCTCTCTCTCTCTCTCTCTCCCTCCCTCTCTCTCTCTTGCTTTCTCTCTCAGCCCTGCGGATCACGGTGCGATTATAAATCATTCGCGTTAAAAGGAACTACGCGGGGTGGAGTAGTAGTTATACAGTGTGCGTGTATCAGCAGCAGTTATAACTCGGCTTGAAGAATCCCAAGAACTTTGAGAACACTTCCCGCTCTATTAACCCGGTTGTCACCGACATAGGCATACGTCATGAAAAAATGCTATTTTTCAAAGTTCAAAATCGCGATGTACGGGAAAATAGTGTACACGCAGAATTATTAGGCATGATGAAGTGGGCATGGCTTGCGATATTCCTTTGGTGTCGTTTTTCAGACTCAGTTTGGCGATTAACAATAAGGATATTATCGTTAATGATAATGATAATTTAACAGACAACACCACTGTGACCCCCTGTTTTTCTGCCATTTTTCAAGAATTTTTTTTTGTGGGAAAAAAAAGAGGTATTCGAAAAACTTTTTTTTGTTTTGTTCGTTCATTATTATTATTATTATTATTATTATTATTATTATTATTATTATTATTATTATTATTATTATTATTATTATTATTATATGTATTCCTCAGAGGTACGGGGTCCTTCCCCTTTTTACCATCCACTCCTTTTATTCCTTCCATTCCTTCCGACATTCACAATCCTTCCAGAGCTCCCTACATTCCTTCCAGAGTTCCCCCGCAGAGTGTTGACCGCAGCCACTCTTTCCTAATGCACTACTGTATCGCATTTGCACGAGGACCCAGGGAAACTGCGGAAAACCTGGGCCGATACAGGCGGCTATATTTGGCTGAGTTTCAGTTGTATTAAACATCAGAAACTCAGACAAACTGCCTCCCGCTCAAAGGTTGACGCGCAAACCAGTGCACGGGCTAGCGGTCACCGCTCCAAGTATTGGCAGCCTCCAATGCTGCTTAACTTCAGTGACCGCCGAGCCCGCACACCGACCGCGCGCCTACCTCTGTCGGTGTTCGTTGTTTATTGAAGATACATAAAAAAAAAATTTCAAATTTTTCACGCCCCATGGTGACGCTGGGGAAGCTCCCGCGTTAGGTACTGTTGCCTCTGCAGTGGTTCGCGGCACGCAGCAGAACTCTCTTCAAAGTCGATCTGAAAAAAAATACCGAGTGTTTTCGTTAATAATATGATATTTTGAAGAGAAGTACATAGGGATTTGAAAAAATATTGATTTTTAAAAAATAGGCACGCTTTTGAAATTAAAGGACGATTTTCGAGCAAAATTTCTCGTCGAAAATAGGCTATAACTTTTTTTATTATTGAGATATCGAAAAAATCCTATGTACTTCTTCAGATAATCTAGTTTTATTGATGCAGTCCAAATTTGAAGTCGATCGGATAAAAATTGCTCGAGTTCTGCTGCGTGCCGCACTCAAAAAAGTGGTTTTGAGAAAAATGCGTTCACACTTTTAGGTTTGTTAATTTATGCGATAAATTGGAAAAAAAATGTTCACCTTTAATCAGCGATGCCGGCACCATATTGCTGGCCTTCAAGAAGCAAATCATTGTCCCTCGCATCTTTTCTCGAACTTGTAGAGGCTCTTCTTGCCTCTTTTGCAGCGTCTGTGAGCGAGCGCTCCGCCAGCTCGATCCGCGCTGCGTCGGTTTCAACGCAAAAATTGAAACAATTTGGGCCGATAGTTATCCCCAACGTCTCCAAAACTTTCATGAGGCATCTCAGGCTATCATTGAATAATAATACCGCGATATCAGCTGCAATATCGACGATTTTTTTGCTCCCGGACTGACACTTGGGCGCCCCCAAGTGTCAGTCCGGAAGCAAAAAAAAATTGCCCAAACTGATTTGTTGTAGCTTTCGTTGTTGTTTTGCGTGAAGCCGCCCAAACAACGCTGCAGCAAATCGTCTCTGCTCAAATTTTCGAAGACTGGCGTAATTGCCTCCAATACTTCCTTAGGAAGAGGCGGCTTATGGCGATATTCAGAAATATTATCGCGCTGCACCGCTCCACAAAATATTCAATATCTCCGAAAATAATTATTCTTTCGACCTGGGTCCAACGGCATCTTAATCTTAAATGTATTTTAGATTTTTCTAGATGGTTTTCAAAAAATCGATTTTTTGAAGCCGTCACCGTGGTGTTGTCCGTTAATGCTATTTAATTTAAAAAATAGCGTTAGCATAAGGACTAAACGAGTTAGTACCTAATTTTGGGAAATTTTCCAAAAATCATAACTAACATGATAACTCGAAATCCTTAGACTTTGGAATACGGTAATCTAGGTAAGATATGTTCCTAACAAGGTGACCTATCATCCCCTTAAGGCTTTGCATCGACCTTCCTAACACCCTGTATATATATATATATATATACATAGTTAAGAAAATCTTCCACATTAATAATAATGAAATAACAATGAATAGTCGACATATATATATATATATATATCCCTAAAAATAATGAAGTGAGTCAGTAACACTGTGAGAGGGTGAGTCAACCTCGAAAGCATACACCTTCTTGGCTTCTATCTAATGCCTCCTCGTCGTCCGACGTAAATATCCATTTCGTTTCCACTACCGTTCTTTCTCCTGTACACTGAACACTGCGTCCCGTGGCTCACGGATGCTCTCGGCAATGTGTCGGTGTTTGCACTCGACCGCTTTTACTCTATCTTATTATTCTTTTTTTTGTATGAAAAGAATATAAAGAAACAAGCACTAAGCGAAAGTTCAAGGAACATCCCTGGATTCGGAGTCGAAGATTTGCGAGCATCCGATTTATATACATACATGTACATATATATATATATATACACACAGGAATATCTGGTTCTTTTGTACGGGAGGTAGCAAAGCGCTCTGCTTCTCTTCCTGGGCTGAAATGTTTCGTTTTTTTTTCTAACTGTTTCTCAACCCGCTGACGATTTTTTGCCAGCAGTCATTCATTTAATTCGAGAATAAATCGAGAACCGTCCGACACCGGGTTTTTTCGGTTTCTTACCTTTATCTTTTCGTGCTTCTGTATATGTGTATATTTGGGTGTGTTGAATGCGCAATGGTTTACGACGGGCCATTACCAGGCCATTTCACATTGGCAGCAGTGCGCAATTCGGTTGCATTTTTTGCTTCATGTAATTTCTTTTCATACATGTATGTAACGCAAGTTTTTTTTTTCCTCCGGTCAGAAGAAAAAAGTGAGAGAATCTGGAAAGGGCCGGAAAGAGAGAGTGAAAGAGAGTTTAATGGGTCTACATTACCTTGACACCCGAAAAGTATTGGGATGTTGAGGATTTTATACACAATTCATAGTCTTGCAGATTTGAGTTTTTTTCATTGAAAAATAATGACAAACAATGAAGTTATTATTTAAACAATGTAGTGATCTATATTCAAAAAATTAATATTAATTGATATTAATTTATATTATATTGATCTATATTTAAAAAATTAAAAGTTGTCCATTTTGTGCAATAATAAAAATTTCGTATGCTAGGATACGTTTTTGACATAGTGAAAAATACGAACGTGGCAAACACTGGAATGAAAAGTTCGATTTTGGAGAAAAAAAACAATTTTAATAATTTGTTATTAACGAACGGATAAAAATATGGAAAAATCATATTGGCATACGATAGAAAATATTATAAACTATGCTCTCTCCGAATTTGAAGTGAATCGGACAAAGTGATTCTGAGATATGACTTGCCATGTTTCATAAAACATGGTTGCGAGAAGAACGCAGAGAAGAAGGGTCGTCGCAATGGGGCGGTTCGCCGTAGCGTAGTCGGCGATCTGACTCTTCACCAAAATCGTCATAACTCTGTCAATTTTTGAAATTTTGACAATTTTTTTGTTAAATATTCAACATAAGATTCCCTAGGCTAACAAACTATGCGATAAAAAAACCGATTTTTTGAAATTTCACGCTGAGACTGACCCCTTAACGGGGTTTTCTAATTTGGAGGCCTGAATATCAAGCGTTGTTTAGGGCTTGATAAAAAAGAAAAAAAAATAATATTCATGTATTACAGTCTTTTTATTGATATTTCAAGAACTTACAAATTAAATTTTGTGCAAAATAAAAATAAAAATTTTAAAGGTTATGCACCTCTGAATGCGTTGAAAAAAATAGGCTGAGGCGGTTGACATGATTATAAAGGTCCTATTCATCGGAAACGGAAATACAACCAATTTCCTTGATGAATAAGAATGTCATTATGGCAGGTGCCAAACAAGAAAAAATAATAGCGGATGTTTGAAAAAAAGAAATTTTTGCTCTATTTTTTTAGTTATTTCTTTTCTTCGTATAGTAGCAATAAGACTTTCACAATGCCCGAGGTAGGGACGATCGAGGGATCTACAGGGTGTCCCAGAACTGAATGCCTTCCCTGAAATGGGGGGTTGGCGGTGAAATTCTGAGTCGATTGATATAAGCATGTGTGGGTCTCACATCAACCCGTGAATTATTATTAATCTTTAAATGCGGGCGCACCTGATTGGCCCGCCTTTAAAAATTAATAATAATTCAGAGGTTGATCTGAAACTCACACATGCTTATATCAATCGACTCAGAATTTCAGCCCCAACTCCCCATTTCAGGGAACGCATTCAGTTCTGAGGCACCCTGTACACTGAAGGTCCATACCAATTCCCAAGTTAATCGGTTGAATAGAACAAAAATTTGGGAAATTCAGCCGGTGGGATCTGGTTTGGGGAGACCGCTAAAAAAAGTGTCCTCGTGGTGGTCAGGATAACTCATGACAACTTTATCTAAAATTGAAAAACTAAATTTTTTCTGTTAGTAGATAAGTATAGCTCGTTATTGAACGGTTAGTGAAAAATAAATTAAATTCAATTAAAAAATAAAATTATAAATAAAATAAAAAATTATATAAAGAAAATAAAAAATTATATAAATAAAATAAAGAAAATTAAATAAAAAATAGAATAAAGTTAAAAAATAAAATCGAAAAATGGATTTAAAAATTTTTTCTAACCCTCCCCCGGCTGACTGTTTAAGCCGCAGCTCATTCAATGTTGGCAATATTTCAATGACATTTTCAGGGTACATGGCTAAAAGGTAATCTACTATCGAAAAAAAATATTTTTGGAAAATGCCATTTTTCGACGCACCTAGGTAGCCCGTTAACTCATCGATCGCGCTTATCCGAAATCGCCACCGAAAAACTTAATTTCGATCCAACGAATGATCTGCCGGTGTGGCTAGCGAAGCCCGAAGACCTCTTCGACATATTGGCGTAGGAAAAGGTACGTGCACGGCAATCGGATGTGTGCATCAGTCCGACCCCGAGATGACCTCATTCGCCAGCCCCCAAAATAGCTTTCCATCGAAAAAGCTCGGTGGCCCACATTGCGAGGTGCGAGCGCGGCCTCCTCGTATCGCTTTTACTCTATTTTTTTATTCCGGTGACGCGATCGATTCCCCCCGCCCGAACGTTAACGCCAAATGAGTCTTACAGAAACGCATCCCGAAAAAAAAAACTCAACGCAGCCAAGGAGTGAAGTTACAAAAAAAACTTGGAAAAAAAAATCTTTACGGTTCGACGTTCTTTTTGTTGCGGGCCGTCCCTTTCGCGTAATCGCCGGAATTATTGCAGTTGCGAAGAAACAAAGAAAAAAAGGAGATGCGCTCCTTGGCGTGTATTTTTTTTACGAGGGCCTTCGGGACGAGCACACACGTGCTCAGCAGAGCATGAAAATCGAGATGCCTTTTGAAACTTCGGAGCCTCGCGCCCATATGTGAGCGGACGGAGGAACAAGTCTCGTCCGCTCGTACGAGAGGAAAAGAGACTGAGATACAATACAGCGGAGGCCGAACCTCACGAGCGCTTCGTAATACGGGGCAAACCAACTGAAGACATTAACGGAGAATGCTGCAATTATAGAACGAGACCGTGGTACTATGAATTCGACACGGAACAAAAAATCAACGCGAAAAAAAAAACACCATCAACCGAGCACGCGCTCGGGCTTTTTTTCTCCGACTGCGTCGCGGGGAGTCGCGACAGCGGATAATAAAATGACCGAAGTGTGCGAAACCTCAAGATTAATCGAAACGCATGATGATTTCTCAGTTTCTTAAACTGCCGTGACAAAATTAGTCTTTCGAAAAGTTCGAAAACCCGACTAGAAATTGACGTTGGTTTTTTTTTGTACAGTTCATTGCTGGGTCAACCCAATTCCTTGTTGGGTCATTATCGGGCTTCCCTATCAGGTTCTTATAGGATGTGTAACAATATTCTTGGGTTTTCTTTGGGTTCTGTCAGGTTTTGGCTCGGGTAAGCCCAATTTCTTGTTGGGTTATTATCGGGCTACCCTAACCGGTCCTACCATTAACCCACTGAAATCAGTAGCGTTGCATGGATTTGGGTTGGGAATTTTTTAGAATGTTATAAAAATGAGAAAAATCGGGTATGAGTTGGTAGAAAAATAACCTACCCTTCATTGATTGAATTCACAATTCATCGTTTTTGTTTGGTTTTATTTATTTATGCTTACATGTAAGCAAGAACTTTTGATTAATTTCTAAATCACATATTCATGTTTTGATTGAAGATAGAGGAACTAAAGAATACAAAATAAATTGCTGAGTACGGACACAAAGCATAACAAAAAATAAAATGTCTCTACGCTTATCAAAATATATATGTGAAAAACTTGATGAAAAATTAAGTTCCGAATAAAAATGAAAAAAATTCCGAATAAAAAAATAAGAAAAGTTCTAAAATAAAAAAAAAATCTTATAAGATCCACTTATTATTGCAGTATCTATCAAGAATGTATTTGTATATCTATTTATCATTGCGAAGTATAAGGTTTATATGTTCACCTATGACTCATGTGGTTACCCGGAAATAAACATTTTTGGGACCTTACATCATTACCTTATCCAAACCTCAGATGGGATAACCCTGTTCGGTACGTCCCATCACAGGGTTTTCCCAATACTATCTTTATCAGGACCTTGAGAGGCATTCCCTATTTAGGGTTCACCTGAAAAGGTCCTTACGCCGTATAGGGTTGTCCCTATGAAAACTTCTAGTCGGGAAGATTGTTTTTGTTTTTAATAAAGCGACGAAAAGTAGCAGAGAGGTATCCCTCGCTGGAGACATCAAAAAATTGTTTTTATTTTTGCATATTGTCATAGTGTTAACTTTTAGGAATATTTTGAGAAAAATCGCAGCCTGAGATTCGAAAAATTGACAAAGTTGCACCTATTTTAGGGGATTAGTGTGCGGCGGGTTTACCGTCGAGTTTGAACGCGATTATCTCGAAACTACCTATCTTGACACGACGGGATTGATATCTTGAGTAACTTTCACACTATTGACTTGAATTTGCACAGTTAGCTGTTTTTCAAGCGAAAAATGAGGTTTTTTTTGGAAAAGCTGTCATTTTTCGTATTTTTCGAAATTTCGAAAAGTGTATCCTAAACCCATAGTTGGATATATTTGAAGAATTTTTTATTTGTTTTCATTTCAAATTACATTTGAGCCTGGTAGAGATCCCGCCGTTTCGGGCCTCGCGGCTGGAGGACCACAACGTCAACTGCTGCACCACGAAAACTTTGAAAGATTTTTGCCGAAAAAATTACATTGTAACCACAATCATGTGTACAACACGCTGGGAAAAAAATAATTAATTCCAACCGGAGTTACTAAAAAAAAAAAATCATCATTCTGACCCTTCAAATTGGGCTTCCAGAGAGGGATACCTCGTTAAGGAAAGTTGCACCCTTGTTGGGCCAAAAAATGGTTTGTGAAACTTTAAAAAATATTTTGATGTTAAATAAAGACTGCTTAGTCAACATACCAAATATGAACATTCTATATTTAATACTTTTCGCATAAAAAATTGGTGATAAATCGAACATTTTTTGGCCCAACAAAGCAGAAACTTCCCTTAAGATTTTTTTTTTCAATAAACCTCAAAATAATGCAAACAAGGTGCAGACTTATTCTGTAGACACTAATTTTTTATAAAATATTGGGATAATGAATAAGTTCTCGCTGTTTTTTGTGAAAATTAAAGCTTCATTTAAAAAAAATCATGCACAATAGTTTCAAACGTTTCAAGATTTGTGTGATCAACTCCTAATGATTCTGCAAGTTCAGCTAGCGTCTGACATGAGTCTTCATGAAGTAATGCGTCAAATTCAACACATCGAAATCATTATTTTTGAAGCGTCTAAACCAATCTCTTCGGCTTCAGCTGCAGATTTCTTCTTGAATAAAGTAGTGGAGTAAAATTCCCCGCAAAGAATCTTTTTTGGCACGGAATTTGACGTTTTCAACACTATGAAACAAAAAGTTGTTTACATTTCGGCGAAATGACGTACCCTGAATTTCCAGCTTGCTTATGGTACTTTTTTATACATGCGTTACGATCTTACAATTAAACTACATGCACGCCGTTCTGGTAACCCCATCTGTTGGAAAACGGCGAGAACTTATTCGACGTCTTGATATTTAATTAAAGGGCAGAATTATGCGTTTTCATATTTTTATTACGTGAATAAAAAAAATGTTCTGCTATTGCCAACTTGAAAAAGTATAACATTAGCGATGATTATTATTAAAAAACTGCGGCAGCGAATGTCTTATACAATTCAGAATTTAATTTTGAGTCGTTTATACCTATGACTATTTATATTGATATCACGAGATTATTTATTATTACCATCAACTAATATTAAGTTTTACCGGAATACGGCAACTTCGTATGGATATTGAGGATGGCAGCAATGCTCTTCATTCGCCAGCCAAGATTCGGTATCTTCCATCAAACCTTGACGATTTAATATTGAACATAGATGTATGATTTACGATAGGCAAGATGGATTTCTTTCTAAATGTTTCCAAAGTTTTAGTTTGCGTTAATCCGTTGATAGAAATGGTTTATATTGGTGTTAAATAACCAAAATAGTTACATCGCCCGTAACGTGAACGTCTTGCCCATCTAACCGCGTAGAATTGCATACACCAAGCAATTTGTTATCTCCGGTGTTTTGTGGTGAAAAAAATGTCAAAAAATTCGTAAACATTCAGTATAGTCTAAAAAACACCACAATATTTTTAATTCAATCTTGGGACCGTGGCTAACGTTCCAACGTCCTTAAGTCGTGATGCCATTTATCAATTGTTCAAGACGAAATTCAATGAAACGACTACGATCAATACAATTAGCGTAGTATCAATACACGAAGAGATGCGATGATTTACGTTAGGTTATAAATGTTCGAAGCTGAAAATATAGGCATTGCAATAACTGATGTATACCTATACTCCTTTCGATTCTATAAGGCTCGATAAAAGTGTGCCAAACTTGAAATATGCGAGAATTTATGACCCCGCATTGCCCGCATGGCTTGAAGTATTCAGAAAAATTTCAAAAATATTGCGTATTGTCCGATGCTGCGGGTCCTTAAG
Organism: Ophion costatus; assembly: GCA_951751655.1. NCBI lineage: Eukaryota > Metazoa > Arthropoda > Insecta > Hymenoptera > Ichneumonidae > Ophion > Ophion costatus. Next base: position 17,936,156 of record OX632362.1, on the reverse strand, counting down.
CAAACCTACTCACATTTATATAGATATATATATATATATATATATATATATATATTAGGTGTAGTAAAAAGAAATCCATTATGTTTGCCTTTAATTTCATGAAAAAATAATGGATTTCTCTTTACTACACCTAATATATTGTATATTCACAAACTACCGGCCAAAAGTTTTCGGACATTTCAGATAATTGCAAAACTTTCGATCACTGAATAATTTCCAAATAATGTTGGAATAATATAATTCATTTCATTTATTATTTGACGAAGATACTATTATAGCTCTGTATAATGAATTATATTATTCTAATTAAATTTTGAAATTATCGGAAGTTTCCGAAAACTTTTGAGCAGTATGTACGTATGTATATATATGTATATATATATATATATATATATATTCTTGGTGTCCCTTCAGAGTTGCCTGTCTTGAAATTCTATTGCTGGTCCCTCAGTATTTTACTTTTTGTTTTTAAGTTGCGTACGTGTTGTCTATCTTACATAAGACACTGACAAAGAACATCACTTTGGTGTCCACCTTCGATTTGGTTTAAACTCGTGTATATGCTAGCGTTAAAAACTATTAGACATATGTATTTTTTTCATCTGCGAAAAAACGGTTTCAAGGAGCGAAACCATCTTTTAGAGTGTAGGATGTCAAAGTCTGACTTTGCAGCTTCAAATCGAAACGGAAAAGATATTTAGCAGCGATTGAGTAAAGCCACATTTTTGGCCGGGATGCGAAAAGAATGTGGATTTTCAATATTTATTTTATAAGTCTCCGTCGATTATCTTTACCCCTTAAAAACAAACTGACCATTTATTTTCCCAAAAACTCTCAATTTTTGTTTAGAATTGTCGAATATGTATGGAAACACGTTTTTCGCGTGCGACTAGCGTAGTTTTGAGCTTTCGAAGGAAAAAAAACGCCGTGAGATTTGCAGTCGGCGGAAAAAAATATCATCGGATAGAGACCCTTGAAATGGTGTAATGGTCGAAAATATATATTTTTTCGACCCTGTGAAATGGGCGTGTGAAAACCGTTTAATGATACTTATCGAATTGTCCGAGTTCTAAAAATGATAAAGAGTGAGTTCAGGGAGAGCGGTGGAGACGCAGCAACTTTAAACGCTTTTTTCTCGAAATCATGCTTTTCAAAATGGCAACCACGATATCTCGATAACCATTTGGCCGATTGTGATCAGATTTGGCATACACCTCCAGTAGACTGCTTTTCAACGTCAGTAGCAGGATTGAAACGAAATAATTTTTTTTATCTTCTATTTAGCTCGTGAAATGGTCAGAAAAATAAGCAAAATTTGATAATCACAGATTAGCATGCCGCCATTTTGTGATTTTTTTCTGCTTAATCTGGTACGAATCATTAAAATGCCCATGAGGATGAAACATGTTTGGTTTTTTTTCGGATTCATACAACGTCCACAATGCTGGACGCCAATTGGAGGCGTTTTCCGCGCATCGTGGTACACAAACGTACAAAAGTACACGATAACAGTGTTTTTCCCTTCAATTTGCACATATTCTTGAAGAATCAATAAACACGTGTAAAAAATTTCGAAAAGAAAATGCGAATAGTTCAAAGTGTTATTTCATCCTAGAAATGACCTCCAAAACCGTGCTCTAGACAATAATACTGCCCCAAGGGGGGGGGGGGGCTACTTTTAGGCGAGACAAGAATTGCTGGTTTTCATAATTAAAAAAAAAGGGAACGATTTTTTCACCATTTTTGAGATTTAGGATATTTTTTATAACTACTTTTGGATGTTCCATGGTATTTTTTTATATATAATCTTGCTTAATTTTTTATAATTAAAGTTGCGTAATTTGATAATTAAGATGAATTACGGTTAAGGATAAGTCAAGTTGGTAGACAGCGTGACGCCTAACACCGTCGAGATTAAACTGAAAATAAAACTAACGAAAAAAATCAAGTTTTTTCTTCCATTAACACTTACTAACACACACGCGGAATAGTAACCAAGAAAAACTGGTAAATATTGAAAATCGTTGAAAGGGTACGCTTTGAAACAAAACGCTTGAATTTTCCGAAAAAATTGCTGCACTTTGCAATAAAAGAATATGTTTTTTTAATTTTCAAAAACATTGAGGATCATGTTTAAGACAACAAGGTTAAAGAGGTTTATACCAAATCTTATCAGAATTAGGTGGATTCGTTTTTTAGCTACACGTCACACCAGTTTCGAAAATGCAGTTTAGAAGACCGTGCCATACCTCCGCCATTTTTAAAGGTTAATAAAAAATACCATATAACACGAAAAAATAGTAATAAAACACACCCTAAATCTCAAAATTGTTGAAGAAATCTCAAAATTGTTGAAGAAATCTTTTCTTTTAAAAAAAAATCAAGAAAATCAGTAATTGTTTTTTTCCTCGTCTAAGGGTATCTCCCCCCTTAAGACATATCAGTGCTCGTTACACGTTTTTATTTTCCAGCGGTCGATCTATATATCAAACTTATTCATATATATATATATATATATATATACGAAAAAGCTAGATCGCAGCTGCCCATCGCGTGTTCTCGCAGTGTCGACGTCCCAATCGATTTACCTCGGGAACTCAATACACGGGCGGCGCTTAGTTCTGACGCGAATGAGCTCTTTTGCCGCGCGCTCCGCCGGTGTTCATCGATTCCCTTCGGAGACCACGAGCAGCTGTTAAGATCGCGCAGCAGCAGTTTCTCTCAATCTTTCACGTTGAGAAACACGAGAACCCGACGATCGGAAATGAGATATAATACATTTCGCGTGTACCTGTGTGCGTGTGTGTGTGTGTGTGTGTGTGTGTGTGTGTGTGTGTGTGTGTGTCCATACATACGCATGTATATACGTGTATAGAATTCCGGAATTCGTAGGATGTTTTTTCTCGTTGAATGATCCTGCCGATAATTCTCGGTGCATGGGGCAAGTAACGGGCCGAATGAGGATTCTCGAGAACGAATTCCCGCGGCAATGACTAATAAGCTCATATACACCCCTCAGGCTATAACACGGTATTCAAGCTCTTCGAGGGACCATCGCATCGAGCTTTCGTTTCTTTGGCGCACGTTTTATTCTATGTCGCACTCGGAGGGAGAGGGAGAGCTCTCTCTCTCTCTCTCTCTCTCTCTACGTACGTTATACGATTTCAGGGTCGCCAATGGTTCGCCCTCGCTATAAATTCAACTTGTGTATCTACACGAGTTGTCCGTCTCGTACGTCAGTGTCGAGGTTTTATATATCCTTGCCCGATTGAGCTCAACTAGCGCAATGGATAAATTGCGGCTCTTCGGATTCTCCGCGGAGCACAGTCTCGCCTCTTAATTTGTTTTATTTCCTTTGGCTTATCTCGAGAATTTTATTTATTTATTTATTGCAACTACTTTATTCAGCGCGCGGCGCAAGACGGTCGCGGGCTCTTGTCGACGTGACCACAAAGACACACGCGGACGGACGAGAGTAATATACCGTCCGAACGAGCATCGAACAAACGCTCTGTCGTTACGTTCAATTTACCCTCGTTCCTCTATCACCATCTCTGTTTCCGCTCCTTCCCCCCCCCCCTCTCTCTGCCTCCCGATTCATCACTCTCTCGCTCTTTGCGCTCCGCATTGAGACCAGCGAACGTCGAGTCCGAGCAAGATTGAAAGTACCAGGCTATCTCGCCCTAAAATCCCCCGCTTAGGATTTTCATTCGAAAGCTCCGACAACTTAAAAGTGTCGCTCGACAAAACATTGGGATGTTCAATAAGTACTCGCTGTTTTTTTTCGGGAAACTTGAGGGGCCAGTCCACTTTGGGGCCACGCAAAAAAGGCTATTTTTGCGATTTTTTTTGACGATTTTATAACAGATATGAATATAAAAGTTGTTGGGCTTGATAAATAAAGTCTTGAAATACATTTAAAAAAAATTAATGCATTTTCATTCATTTTTAAGTACAAAAATTATAGTTTAACGTAGGGCCTCAAAAATAGGTGGGCTAGGTAGCTCTATCACAACTCGGCAACTGCTTGTCTGAAACAAAAAAAAAGTCCATTAGATTCAGTATGACACCAGCTACAAAATGACCCACGGATATAAAGTTTTATCAAAAAATAAATAAATGGCAAATGAAAAACGAAAAAAGTACAAAAAAACGCGTTCTTTCCGCAGTTTCTTGCAAAAAAAAGAGTAAGAATCAAAATTTTAAAACCATCGAGGGTCATCTTGTTGCGAATCATGTTTACAATATGTGGCTCAAATTTCAAGAGAATCGGTTTATTAGTTTTCGAGATACGATGGGCTAGATTTTGAAAACGTTGTTTCGAGAAAAACGCGTTTGAACTTTATACTATGAAAAACTCTTACCTGAACTCAATCCGCAATTCCTGCACCGTACAAAATCCCTTCTGATTGCTCATCATGGTCGATTTCTTCAAGTGAAATTTTCAAATTGCAAATTTGACATTGTCAAAGTGGACTGGCCCCTTAATGGATTGTTTAAAAAATGTACAGATATGGAAAGTGAAACTATTTCATGATAGTTAAAAAGTAACCAGACTTATCGGATATTTAAAAACAGGTACATGGAAATTATGTGAGTTGATTTGATTATTTTTCAAAGAATATTCGTACATTGATGTATATAATTGGGTTTGTTTGCATTTTTTTTGGTTTGCTTGTATAATAATTGTAATATAATTTTGGTTATATATTTGTAACATAAAGTGTAATCTAATTTTTTTTTGTTAATAACAACATTATCATTGATTGGGGAAGGGGCATTTTTCAACTAATCCCAAGCATTCAGCATGTCGCAGCTCCCTCCACTCTACTACAACACAGTGGCAGTGGAGTGGGGGTAGCGTTGGTTTCGTGTGACATGCAGCTAACTCAGCCCCTATACCCAGCCTACCTCAACAAACATATACAGTTTTAAAAGCATTTTTGATGCTGATATTTTCAATGCTAAAAGAGCATTTTTAATGCTAATATCTTCAACGCTAAGAAAGCGTTTCCAATGCTAACATTGTCAAGGCTAAAATTCATTTCTAGCGGTTTCAAACGTTTCGAAACTGTTGTATGATCAACTCCTCACAATTCTGCAAGCTCAGCTATTGTCCGACATGAGTCTTCATGAAGTAATGCCTCCAATTCAACACATCACAATCATTATTTTTGAAGCGTTCGAATCAATCTCTGCATGTTGTTTCCGCCAGAGCATGGTCGCCGTAAGTCTCAACAAGAAATCTGTGTGCTGCAGCTGCAGATTTTTTTTCGAATATAGTAGTGCAGTACAATTCCCCGTAGATACTCTTTTTTTTGGCACGAAATTTGACATATTTAATCCTATGAAAAAATAAAAGTTGTTTACACTTCGGCGAAATGAGACACACTGAATTTCAAGCTTGGTTATAATACTTCTTTATAGATCGTAAACTACACTATATGTCTTATAGATCTTATAGATCTTAAACTACACGCACGCAGTACGGGCAACGCCATCTGTTGGGAAATAGCGAGAACTTATTCAACGCCATAATAGTTTCTTATAAATATAAATATAAAGACTTATACGACCCGGTGCGATGGTTTAGTGGTCAACGTGCTTGCTGCTAAACTTGCGGACCGGGAGGTGCCGGTTCGAATCCTAGTCGCGTCCATTTCGTCGTGAAATGTTTTTCTTCGGTATATCGCGGCGAAATAAGACTCGTTCCACGGCTGGGTGGGGGGGAACTTGACCGGGCTGTATTGGTATAGGTTTTCCGCAGTTACCCTATACTCATGATAGAATGTTCATGATGAATATGATACAGAGGGGGAAGTCGGCTGCGGCCGCAAGGAGGGGGGGGGACTGAGGGATAAAAAGTGAAGAAAAAGGAATGTGGAGAAAAAAAACTGTGGAGGAACGAAACAGTCACAGTGGGGGAAATAATAGGCAACAAATGCGAACAGCGTGTACCTTAGGAAAAAAACAAATAAAACAAACATATATATAAAGATTTATTCGGTATTGGAAACTGAACCGATATTCCGGTGCCGAAAAAAATGATTATGTCCGTGAAAAAACAATCGTCCGCAATATTCACATCGAAGATGCGTTCTTCGTAGTCCCGTTACCGTGAGGGCTAGAAGCCTTTTTCCGGCGCCTCTGATGGGCTGCAAAGAAGAGAGGCGGAGCATTCTCCGAGCATTACGCTCGAAACAATGTTATCGAGTGAGCGAGACGGGGTTGCGATAAGCAACGGACGCATCTTTAAGTACGATTGTGCCATTGTGAAGTCCCGGCGTTCACTCCCGCCGTGCAGTTGAAAATCGTCACAGATAGCACAGTCTAACTGAACCGAAACGGAGAATTTCCATGGATAATAACAGCTCCGGCGAGCAAGGCTGATACGAGAAAAAAGCTCGCGTTTAACACTGAAGGTCTATTGTTTTCCGGTGGCGAAAGGAATAAGTGAAAATCGAACGAGAAGGAAATTAACGTTAGCCTCAATTGGTCCGTGAGACAAGCAAATTCGACCAATTGCTCGAACGATATCGGTAATTGCGCGATCATCGTTGGCAGTTGCCGTTTAAACTTAATTGATTGGCGGTACACAGTTTCTTGATCGGCCGATGCACCGACAATGATTCAGGCGGGATAATTTTGGAACGAACGAACGATCGTGCGAAAAATCGAACGGAATGGCAGCCCGAAACGACGTTGGTGTTTTTTGTTTGGCGAAAGTCAACGAGCGCTCAATGAGGAATTTACATTCATCATCTGCTTCTTTCTATTCTACTGGACCGTTTTTTCTCCGTCGTGCACTCTTGCGCGCGTTGCGTTCCCACTGTGAGAGAGAAGTCCATTAAAAGTAACAGAGGGGGTAGTGAAATTCACTATAGTTTATTGACACTGCAATCATAATGTGGCTAATACAACTAAAGCCGCAAAGTATATCTAAACACGCGATTTGGGTGGCGTGCTTCACTATCTATTATCGTCAAAATTATTATTAACTATTGTAAAAGGCTTCGTAATACAGATATGGTTAATTCACTGCTGAGGCTTGGCGCTCGAATACTTATGCTGGATACTGTAGGTTCCGTTTTGTTTGGGTCAAACTTTTACTATTCTATTCAAGTTCGTACAATTCATATGGTTAACATTAAAGTTTGTCGAGCATAATCTGTTAAAAGACCTCACGAAAAGTGACTATTCGAAAAAAGGTATGGTAATGTTTATTTATAGGGAAGACGTAAATCAATTGCAGTTGGAGCAACTACGGCTTAGTAGTTTTAAGACCTACGCCTGTCTCCCAACTGCTACATAGTATGTTTGTTGGATTGCAGAAGTAGGATATCAGCTCAACAGTTCTTGTTGTATTAGGTGTTGGAATTAATTCGTAGCGTTTTATAAGAGATGGCGTAGGTAGTACAGTATTTCGTTGTTACCGACAGTAATGTATTCATCGTGAAGCAGCTGTCATTGAATGTCATTTGCTGTACATAACCTCTTTCTGAATCGTAAATAACAACACTTTATAATTTATTGAATATGCCAACATTTGTGCCGAATTAAGTGTTTTTGCGGGGAGTTTTACTTCATTACTTTAATATCAACAAAAGTGCTGCTGAAGCTCATCGTATTTTAGTGGAAGTGTATGGTGAACATGCTCTAGCTGAGCAAACGTGTCGGAAGTGGTTTGCACGTTTTAATGCTGGTGATTTCGACTTGGATGACAAGGAGCGACCTGGCCAGCCGAAAAAATTTGAAGATAATGAGTTGGAGGTATGGCTCAATAAAAACTCTTCTCAAACACTTCAAGAATTGTCTACATCATTGGGAGTTGACTTATCAACGGTAGGAAAACGTCTTAAAACTTTGGGCATAATACAGAAGGAAGGACATTGGGTCCCATATGAATTAAAACCAAGGGACATTGAGAGGCGTCTTTTGACATGTGAACAGCTGCTTCAACGGGAGAAAAGAAAATGTTTTTTTGCATCGAATTGTCACTGGTGATGAAAAAAGGATCCATTACGACAATCCGAAGCGCAGAAAGTCATGGGTTAAGCCCAGCCAACCATCAACATCAGTGGCAAAGCCAAATATCCATGGGCCTAAGCTCCTGCTCTGTATTTGGTGGGATCAGAGGGGTGTGATTTATTATGAACTGCTGAAACCGAATGAAACCATAACTGGGGATCGCTACCGACTGCAAGTGATGCGCTTGAGCCGTGCATTGAAAGAAAAACGGGTGGAATACTCCGAAAGGCACGACAAAGTTATTTTGCAGCACGACAATGCTCGTCCGCACGTCGCAAAACCGGTACAAACATATCTGGAAACACTTAAATGGGAAGTTCTACCCCACCCGCCGTATTCTCCAGATATCGCTCGTTCTAATTACCATTTTTTTCGTTCAATGGCTCATAGCCTGTCTAAGCAGAAGTTTACTTCTTACTAAGATTGTCGAAAATGGGTCGATTCGTGAATTGCATCTAAAGATGAGTCATTCTTCCGACACGGTATTCGTACCCTGTCCGAAAGATGGTCAAAAGTAGTAGAAAGCGTTGGGCAATACTTTCATTAATGTATTTTTTTATTTTCATTTAAAATAAATATTTTTTTTCATTAAAAAAACGCTTCGAATTAATTCCAAGTCCTAATAGTGCATATTCTGTTCTTGTTGGGGACGCATTATTATGCATAGAGCGGGTCATATCATACTGGGATGTTGAATAAGGTCTCGATGGTTTCTTCGCTAATGTCAATGCTTTAGTGAAAAAATCGTTTTCTCATGCCTCCAAACATTTCGAAATTGTTATGTGATCAACTCCTAATGGTTTTGCAAGTCCAACTAGCGTCTGGCATGGATGTTCATGAAGTAATGCCTCCAATTCAACGCCTCAAAATCATTATTTTTGAAGCGTTTAAACCAATCTCTGCATGTTGCTTCCGACATAGCAGAGTCGCCGTAAGTTGCAATTCAAGCTTGCTTATAGTACTTCTTTATAGATGCGTTACCATCTTAAACTACACTCATGCACTTTTGGCGGAGCCATCTGTTGGAAAACGGCGAGAACTTGTTCAATGTCCCAATATAATATGGTAGAAATCACTATTATATGATACAAAACTATTGCAATGCGCCAAAAATCCATTTAAGCAGTGACTTATATTATCATAACAGATCTGTACAAAGTTTCACCAAAATCGGAGGTAACAGCTTGACGTGACTACCCCAAATATCTCCATTGCCTTCGGAGTGACGTAAAAAAGTCAGGCGGTAATTTGATTTTATCAAAAATTCATTTTTGTCAAGGTCATTAAAGGTTTTTCCAATGGGAACATGTTTTTTTTTTATTGAGACGTTGTAGCTGATATTCATACGAATCCAATGACCTATGATATCACGACCTTGAAATAATTTTTTGCCAAAATATTTTGGGTTTGTTTGGGTTGTTGAGTTTGTTGGGTTTGTTTGGGTTTGTTTTCATCAATCTCACGGCAACGGAGATATTTGAGGTGCTCACGTTAAATGGTCCTGTATATTTTAGACCCTTTCACTATTAGGATTCTGGGGCAGTGGCATTTTGATAGCGTCAGGGAATATTTATTTTATGAAAACCTGCTATATTACATAGCATTGAATGATCAGCGCATACTTGTCATATTAGTGGTTGCGGTTAACACATATGCATAATTTACGCCACTGCAAAAATATCAATAAACAGTACTATACTTTTGTCTTTAGTTATGGCTATAACATGTGATTGTCCCCTCAGGGAAATAAAAAAATAAAGTTAATTCATGGTGGAAAAAAACATACAATGCTCTCAGTCCATTTTTTCCATTTCTACTCCCCACTTTTCCCTGCACGATTTCTCTTCAGATCTCACCGGTGTATGAGCCAGTGCGCGGCTGAGCGATCACCCATCCAAGTACTAATAACACACGATGGATCGTCAAGGCCGTACACGAGCCGCTCGTCCACTACTGTCGGCACCCCATTTTACTATTCATACCCATTCTTTTATCAACAATAAATGCGCATTCGGCTGCAGTCCTTCAGCCCTTGGATTTCTTCAACTGTCGTTACTTTTTTTTCCATGTCGTTGGCAAATGAGATGGTGGCCGACAATAAATCCGCTACATTGGAGATATCCCACGAAATACGAAGCGTGCGCTATTTTTAACACGAATGATAAGCTTGATGGAGATATTACAATCCTCATGAGAGTGTTTCGACTGTACGTTCCATTGGTAGCATCCTCCCCTCAACTTTAATCCTACAGGATGTGATATATATATATATATATATATATATATATATATACATATATGAAGCAGGTATCATCTTTCGCTTTCTCTGCCCTCTCGTTCCAGACGAAGAAGCCACGTCACATAAATTATAATACATGGCGAAGTGCACTACATACAATGTACATTTATAATATGCCCCGAGCATAAGAGTCATGGTCATCGTCGTGACGTTGAAAACGAAAAGAAAGCAAAAAAAATATTACATCGAGGTCGTGTCGTCGGTTGGTTCGCCTCATCTTTGCGTGGTCGTATATCAGCTGACAGACACCGGTGATCCGTTATTACCCAATAACCCGCGAAATAGTTGTCCATCGCCGAAAATACGAATGAAACTAAATGACGGCGTTAATTTAGCCATTAAGGCGGTATTTTAGTTTAGAGGCCTAAATTTCGGGCTTGATAAAAAAATATATATTCTTTCAGTATCCATCTGTTAGTATTTTCATTAAGGCGGGATTCTACTATGAAACCATGAAAACAACGCTATTTTCGTGAATTTTTTCTGAGAATACTATTAAAGATATCGATATGGGGTTTAAACTGTTCAATAAATACACTCTTTAAGTACATACAAAAAAAAATTTTAAATGTATTTTATTCATTTTTTGTACACGTAAAATATGTTTAAAGCCAACGCCGCGAAAAGCAGGTACAGTTGCCGTTGTCGTGAAATCTTCCCGACGGATGGTCTGAAACAAAAAAATCAAATAGTTTCATGTTCAGTATGTCTTCAGGAACCGACCTAACTAGAATATTTTATATACGTGCAAAATTAACAAAATGGCGGCTAAAATACGAAAAAAAATGCGTTTTTTTTGGGTCATTTTTTGCAATAAAAAATACTTCTAATTAAAATTTTAAGTTGATTGTAGTTAGGTCGGTTGGTACACACATATAGAATATGTGTTCCAAATTTCATAAGGATCGGTTCAGTACTTTTTGAGTTATCACGACCACGGTACTTGAAAATGTCGTTTCGAGCAAAACGCGTTTAAAGTTTTGGTGAGTGATAAATCGTAGAAAAAATTATCTTACCCTCAATCAGCGATGCCTGGGCCATATAATATGCCTTCGACGTGTTCCAGGTGGGTGTTTTCATCCAATTTAGCCTTTTCAAAGTTTCAAAGTAGAATCCCGCCTTAATGTTTCAGGAACATGCAAAAAAAAAATTCAAAACGTTATGGGCCTCTGATATGGCACTGAGAAAAGGGGGGTTGCGGTTAACACGATTTCAAAGCTCCCATTCATCTGCAATGGAAATAAAACCAATTTTATTGAGCAATGTGGATGGTATAATGGCAGGTACCAAAGAAAAAACAGAGGTTTAATGGCGATTGTCTAAAAAAGTTCGTTTTTCGCCCCAGTTTCGAAGTAAATGTTTTTTTTTCATAGTAATAATAATTTCGCAATAACCGGGGTAGGGATGATGGAAGGTTATATACTGAAGGTCCATACCAAATTTGTCGTCGGTCGGTTGAATGGGACTCGAGATTTCATATTGACCAGGTGGAAAGAAGTAATTTCGAGAAAAAGGCCTTTATAGTTTTGATTAGAATTCCACACAATGGCACCTGTCTAAGTGGTGTAATGTCATGTTATACTTACGATATATTAATCTGCCATACCTACCTCGCAACGTGTGCCTACCTCGACTTTGAAATAATGATTTTCTGAAGCCCATTCTTCCCTGCTAGCAGTTGCAGCTTCCTTAGAAGCTTCTAAAGTTCGTAGCTCCGACTGGTCGATTCTATTCTGGTCTCGTTTGTTGGCGTAAAAAAATTCGTTTCGCCCACATATTCTTTACTCTATTTTTTTACCAAAAAATACCAAGAAAATCGAATTTTTAATATTTCGAGGTTAGAATACCGCCTCAAAAGCATAGTCGCGAGCCATGACTATTTTCCGATGCAAAAAAGAGTCAATGATTGTAGAATTGACCTATCGCATGTTTTTTTAAATGTTTACAGGCTTGCGCACCAAGATACGTTTTCTTCGGTGTCGGACCCGGTTACAACGTCATGAACGACAGTCACGGTTTAGCTTTTGGCAATCAGAGAGATCCAGTTGGTACATGCTTCGTAACGACTTTCACGACCGTACGAGAATTTGCACCGTGTCGAACGAGTGAGTACATACTTCATTATAGAATACTTCATTATAGGACAAATGTGGAAAAAAGTATTTCTCGTGGAACTTGGAGACATTTCATCTCGTAACGCAAGACGGAGAGAGAGGGGTGGGGGGGGGGGAAGAGCCTGGAAATATCATGTCATTGGGGTGTCTGGCTATACTCAGTCTAGACCAAATTGTAAAGGTTTCGTGCTCTCAACACCAGACGGAAATATCTCGGATGACGTAAACAATTGTCAGAGAATCTTCGGAGGCAAAAAGACTAGTGGCATGCGGCCCGAATACAACATGCGTTTTCCAAACGCATCACTCCGCGATACACTTTTCGGAAACTTTTCGTCCTTTTTTTCCCTCTCGTTTCTCCAGAAGCCCACGTAGTCGAGGACGCCGGAATTTTTCCCCGCAGCGACATGTGCGGCGATGTTTTTCTTGTCCAAGTGTGCTTTTTCAAGCCAAAACCAGAAATACAATATTTTGTAAGGGGATATTTCCCGCTGTTACCGAAATACGCAGGTCAGGAAATACAGGGATGTAAGCGAGACGGGAAGACTGCAATGCCGAGCATGTTTTCAACGAAAATAAAAAGAATTACTCGCGAACAAAAATAGCCGTTGATTTAGCGCTGTTCCAACAATGTTGCACGTCATCTCTCCAATGGCGTTGGAAGTATCCACCATGGACAACTACAATCGTTGTAAAATATTTTTTTGATACGTAACACAGAAATAGGCGATTTTTTTTCTCAATAATTAAAGACAGTTTAGACCGATTTTTCATCTACAGGGTGTCCCAAAACTGAATGCGTTCTTTGGAATGGGGGGTTGGGGGTGAAATTCTGAGTCGATTGATATAAGCATGTGTGGGTCTCAGATCAACTCTTGAATTATTGTTAATTTTTAAAGACGGGCCAATTAGGTGCGCCCGATACGGGCTCACCGATGTGAGCTGGCTTATCAGGCACACCTGATTGGTCCTCCTTTGAAAATGAATAACAATTCAGGGGTTGATCCGAGACTCACACATGCTTATATAAATCGACTCAGAATTTCACCCCCAAACCCCCATTTCAGGGAACGCATTCAGTTCTGGGACACCCTCTATAATCGGTATTGGTACTTTGATAATTTATTTATACTTATGTTAATTGTAAAATAAGTTTTCCACAATCTTGGCATGAACCGATGACGTACAGAAATATTAATATTCAATTTTAATCTTTCACCTATAATCGGTGTTGATACTTTGATAGTTTGTTTATACTGACATTAATGCTTTCGCTTCGGCTTTTCTTTAAAAATGATAACTTCCATCAACTTTTTTTTACGTAATAAAATATCATTTGAACAAACAAAATGTTATCAGTAATGTTGCAAGGTGTGACATCCCGGAAAGCAAAAGTCTACGCAAAGCCCAACGTTGCATTTTGTGCCCTCGTATTTTGTGTTCGGAGTCAAAGGAAAAGTATTTCTGAAGAATTTTACAAAGAACTTCGGGTAATAAATGTATTGCTTCTGGCCTACCAGACGCCGTTTAACGTATACCGTCGAAACATTTTTTTTCATTGACAATTTTTTTTTTACAAACTCGGTATGAGCTGATAACATGCAGAAATATTGATTTTCAATTTGTTTGCAATCAAAACGAATAGCTTAGGCGAACTTTTTTATCTATGATACGTATTGATACTTAGATCAAGTGTTTTTTTTTAATAAAGTAAACTCTCTCTTTTACGTAAACTCTCTCTTTCGAGTTTACGAAAAAAAATATTTCATTATCGATATAAATGCTTTATTTGTATTTATATCGATCGTGAAATAATTTTTTCAATAAATTTTATTCAAAATTATTTCACCATCCCGTTATCAGTCGATGCCGTGCAGAAATTGACCATTTGGCATTACCAGCGAATAATTTAGATCAATTGAAATTTTTAGTAGATATATAAAAGATCAACATCTGTTATGAATTGAAATTGATCTGAATTATTCAATGTTATTGCAAAAATGTCGTACCGTAAATGATACTAAAAAACGTAATGCCATAAATAATACTAAAAAATGTAATACTGCAAATGATACAGAAATAATTTTCCAAAAACTCGTTATCAGTCATTAATGATCAGCATACAAAGTTTTCCAAATTTTTGCAATAACGGCGAATAATTTGTACTAAATATTAATTCGTGACAAGATATAAATACTCTCGGTCCTAACAATTGATAAATGTTTACTCATAAATATCTATTGAGAATAGCACTTTATCCGATACGCATATCCATCTTTATCTGGATCAAGTACAAATGTTTCTTGTAAGAATTGCAATAATTATTTTCACACTGCATTCGGAATATCTCTCGGAACATGTACGGATGCATAGAAGTGCAGTCTCTTATCGCACCGAAATAAACATCCCCGTTCTTTGAACGTCCGACGATCAATTTATCATTTTAAAAAGCGTTCTCACCCTCTCCCGTCCTTCTGGGTCGATAATCTGTCGCCTGAGAACCCGTTAGATAATTTCGTCTTGTCTTTCCTCGTCGAATGCTCTCCCTCGTTTTTCCCTTATCACTCTCGCATACTTATCGTCGCTGCGTTAACGAGATATACATTTGTCTGTGCGCAAGTTTTTCATCATTCTGTTTTTCACGAACCGTTCGAGAGAAGTTAGTTTGAGTGGCTGCTATGTCGGCTTAGTTGAATTCCGAAGGCATGACACATACTCGGGACTTGTAGAATATTAGATTTCACATTTTACTGAGATTATGTTTCTCTTTTCTTCGTGCCAAAGTAGGTACTGATGCCGCGGAATATTTATCACAATTTTGCAACCAGCGAGATTTTTTTTTCGATATTGTAAATAATTTGAGTCCTAATTATTAGAAAACAAAGATTAACCAATTCCGTAGGGCTAAAATAAACTCGATATGGATGTAATCGTTCTTTTTTTTCCGCGTACAGAAGTGTGAAGGCAAACGCCCGCTCTGGAGCTCAAGTCCCCTTATGAAGCGCTTTCGCACAGTGCTTGGGATTCGTACTTCAGGGTACTTATTCCACGTATTATGCATATATATATAAATATGCATATTAATACACAGGGTAGTCTGAAAAGTGCCGTCCAAAAGGACAAGTGGACGTTTGGATACCTTGTTTGGACGACAATTTTTCAAAAGGAAAAAATAAATGCCTCGTAAGGCATCTAGTTTTGGAAACTAGAACTGGAAACTTGGCACTTGGAAACTAGGAAACTTAGAACTTGGAAGCTAGGAAAATTTTTAAATTGCAGAACATACACGGGGGTAATTTCGATATATCGATAGCTCAATAGCCATCCGAATTACCCCCGTCCACGGTCTACGGTGTTTTTAGTTCCCTATTTTCCACGTTCCCAGTTTCCTATTTTCCTACTTTCCGAGTTCTAAGTTCCCTAGTATCCAAGTTCCCTAGCTTCCTAGTTTCCAACTTCCAGGTTTCTTAATTTCCAAGTTCTAAGTTTCGCAGTTTTCAAGTTCTAAGTTCCTAGTTTCCTAGTTTCCAAGCTCTAAGTTTCCTAGTTTTCTAATTTCCAAATTCTAAGTTTCCTAATTTCCAAGTTCGGAGTTTCCTAGTTTTCCAGTTTTGAGTTTTCTAGTTTCCAAGTTCTACGTTTCTTAGTTTCCAAGTTCTAAGTTTTCTAGTTTCCAAGTTCGAAGTTTCCGATTTTCCTAGTTTCCAAGTTATAAGTTTCCTAGTTTTCTAGTATCCAAGTTCTAAGTTTCCTAATTTCCAAGTATTCAAGTTCTTAGTTTCCTAGCTTCCTAGTTTCCAACTTCTAAGTTTCCTAATTTCCAAATCTATGTTTCATAGTTTCCAAGTTCTAAGTTTCCTACTTGACTAGTTTCCAATTTCTAAGTTCCTAGTTTCCACGTTCTATGTTCCAAAGCTCTAAGTTTCTAAGTTCTATTTTTTCCTAATTTCCAATTTCTAAATTTCCTAATTTCCAAGTTCTAAGTTTCCTCGTTTCCAAGTTCTAAGTTTCCTCGTTTCCAAGTTCTAAGTTTCCGACTTTCCAAGTTCTAAGTTTCCTACTTTCCTAGTTTCCAATTTTTAAGTTCTAAATTTCGTAGTTTCCAAGTTCTACATTTCTTACTTTCCTAGTTTTCAAGTTCTAAGTTTCCTCGTTTCCAAGTTCTAAGTTTCCGACTTTCCAAGTTCTAAGTTTCCTACTTTTCTAGTTTCCAATTTCTAAATTCTAAATTTCGTAGTTTCCAAGTTCTACATTTCTTACTTTCCTAGTTTTCAAGTTCTAAGTTTCCTAGTTTCCAACCTCTAAGTTTCAAAGTTCTACGTTTCCAAGGTCTAAGTTTCCAAGTTCTCAGTTTACAAGTTCTGAGCTTCCAAGTTCTAAGTTTCCAAGTTCTGAGTTTCCAAGTTCGAAGTTTCCTTGTTTCCAAGCTCTAAGTTTCCAAGTTTCATAATTTTTAAGCTCTAAGTTTTCTAGTTTCCTAATTTTCAACTACTAAGTTTCTTAGTTTCCTAATTTCAAACTTCCAAGTTTCCTAGTTTCCAAGTTCTAAGTTTCCTAGTTTCCAATTTCTAAGTTTCCTGGTCTCCTAGTTTCCAAGTTCCAAGTTTCCAGCTCTAGTTTCCCCAATGCCTTCCGAGGCATTGAGATTTTTTTTAGTTTACGAAAAATAAGGATTATTTAAATTTTTCGGTAGAATAGGTTTTATTAATTTTTTTGTCATTTGGGTATGGACTTTCCTCGCAGGTATTCATTGCTCAATAGTGGACTTCATAAGGATAACACAAGTGAAAAAAAGTCACGAGGAAACAACATACACAAAAGAGAAAATCTAAAAACCTATGCTACCGGAAAGCTCGAAAAAATCAATTAATACTTTTTTCCTCGAAAACTAAAAAGTATTGTAGAACATGCATGAGGTTGATTCGAAATGACGTTCAAGTTTGCATCGTTGGAATGCAACAATATTGTTTTTTTTTTCAGGTTTTATTTCTCCATTTTTATCATTACCAAGATCCTTTTATCGCAAATTGAGGTCCCAAATTTGTAATAAGAACACGCAGAAACGTTTGAGCGTTCTCCATAGCCAACGTAGGAGAAAAAAGTTGAGTAATTAAAAGATAATTATTTTTCGTTGCACTCCAACGATGGAAACTTCAGCGTCGTGATTTGGATAGGTCTTGATACGAGGCATCTAGATTTTTCTTTCAGACGTCACTTTTCGGGTCACCCTGTATGCAATGTGTGTATGCGTAGGTATACTCGATGGCTCGCAACTTTTAAGTGCGCCAATCAAGCAAGAGTTTTATCCCGCGTAGTCGAGTCAAGTGCTCGTCACAGCGAGACTCTCCCATCGTGCTTATGTGTATCTGCACTTTTATTTTCCGGATGCAAATAACATCCGGTAGCTCGGCACTTTTTTCTTGCTTTCTTTCCTTTTTTGTTGTTATCTTTCGTTTCAACCCCTCCAACGCACTTTCCTGGCGATTAATAGTCCCGCACATGCGTCGTTCGCACGCGCGACGAGAATGGGACATTCGGCATAAACCGTACGGAGAGTGAGAGGAGAACGGATCTCTCTGGTTGTGCACGTGCTCAACGGTCCGGTCTTCAAAAAGTGAGACGAGAGAGCTTCCGGCCGAGAGCACGGCGGGACACTCGGCCTGTCGTTAAAACGTACAAGCGGCCTCACTCCTTTTTTTTCCTTACTTCCTCTCTCTTTCTTGCCTACTTCTTCTCTCCCTCTGTCTCGACACTTGTCTGCATGCATTTGCATACTCCCTTCATCCCTTTCCAAAATGCCTCAGGATGGAACGTATATACGGAAAAAGAATGGGTACATCCGAAGGAAGTCACAGGAAAAAATTGCGACACGGAGCTCTTTCTTGTCAGAGAGATTTCTACATTCAAATGAGCTCGGGATTAAAAGAAAAAACCTTTGTGGAGACTGACATGAATTGAAATATATATATATATATATATATATACACATACATATGTTTGTGTGTATGTATATATACAGGGTGTTAAGAAGGTCGATGCCTTAAGGGGGCGATAGGTCACCTCGTTAGGAACATATCTTATCTAGTTTACCTCAGTGCAAAGTCTAAGAATTTCGGGTTATCGTGGTAAGTATGATTTTTGGAAAATTTCCCAAAATTAGGTACTAATTCGTTCGTAATGTTCAAACAGACAATAATTGGTGCCTAAAAACTTATTTGCGTCTTAGCTTAATGTGTATTCAGCTGACAAACACTAATACAATCATCTGTATTCGCACAACTAACTAAATGGGACGTATTGAATAATTAAAAACTAGTCAAAAAATAAAAATACCTCTTATGTTAATGCTATTAAAAATAAATAGCTTTAACATAAGAGGTCAACGAGTTAGTACCGAATTTTGAGAATTTTTCCAAAAATCATACCTACCATGATAACTCGAAATCCTTAGGTTTTGGACTAAGATAACCTAGGTTAGATATGTTCCTAATGAGGTGACCGATTACTGCCTATATAAGTACTGGTATATATATATATATATATATATACTGGGTGTTAGGAAGGTAAGCTAAGCCTTAAAGGGGTGATCAGTCGGCCATTTTGTACATCGAAAAAGAAAAAATTCTAACAGCTTGATATTCATACTAAATAGATGTGTAATGCATTTTATGAGTGAATTACTTTTCCATACGAAGAAAAATTGTTAAATTCGCACATGATTTTATACCCGTTACTGTGGCCTAAGGCCTTAAACGGATTGCGGCGGATGTTGTCAGACGGCGTGACACACAGCACCAGTGGGAAGTATCTGAAAGAGAACTCATGAAGTTTTTTCTTTCATTAATACTCATACGCTGAATATGAACCAAGAAAAAATAAGAAATGTCGAAAATCGATGAAATGGTATACTTTGAAACAAAAAGATTGAAGTTTCCGAAAAAAATCAGCTACATTTTATGATCAAAAATACTTTTTAATTTTATTTTCAAAAATATTTAGCGTCATGTTTTAGACAGTAAGGTTAAGAAGATTTATACCAAATTTCATCAGAATCGGTAGATTCGTTTTTTAGCTGTACGTCACGCCAGTTTTGAAAATGCAGTTTAGGAGACCGTGCCGTACCTCCCCATTTTGAAAAGTTAATCATTCTTCAAATACCATGTAACAGCCAAAGTAGTAATAAAACACACCCTAAGTATGAAAAATGGTGGAGAAATCTGTCCTGTAAAAAAAAACATGAAAATCAGCCAATTTTTTCCTCGCCTAAAAGTATCTCCCCGCTGAAGGGAGGTTGCGAAGGGAGGTTTCAAAATGAAAAATTACCAACGTTATTGAGGTATAATAGAATCTCTGTATGCAAAATGTGGTCCAACGGCTGGATCGATAACTTGCCAATGGTTGGTTTTGGAAAAAATGGAAATCATTTTTTTCTAAATCTATATAAATATGGTTCTGGTTATACGTAAGCGTTTTTCGGGAAAGAACACAATTTACGGGTATTAAAAGAAAGTGTAACTTTAACGAAATTTTTACCATTATTCGGAGGGTAAAAAATATTACATTTTAATATTAAAATCCCTGCGTACAACGGTAGCTACTGCAATTACGCAATATTTTGTTTCAATTAAAAATCGGACAATTATAGCTAGAGTTATGATTCCGGCCAGATCGAGAAAAGTAGTTTCGAGAAAAACACAATTGAAAGTTTTAACATACGTCAATCGTCGCGCTACCTGCTCTCACCAAATCGTCTGAAATTTTGTGAATTTTTAATAATTCGGCTTGGAATTTTTTTCACATTCTTCAATATGAACACTTTAAGAAAATGCAAAACTAAACGATTTTTTTCACCCATCTCATTGGTGTCCCGCCTAAAAAAGTACGTTAAACTAGTTGATTTTAATTTAAAATAACATTTTGATTTTGATTTCAATTAACATTTCATTTTTAAATCCCTTCAGATCCATATTGATCGGAAAATAGACCTATGTTACTTCGCAAAAATTAACAAAGCAGCAAATATCCACTTCGATTTTTCTCAAATATAGCCACGATTAAATTTCCAAAATTATCAATAGTGCAATGTCTAATCCAACAGGGGGAAAAAGATCGAACGTTTCTAAAAAGGAGAGACCCCGAAGTCATAACCTCTAAAGTTAAAGAAGGAGCCAGTGGCGTCCTGATTGCAGGAAGTATGTTGAAAAATAATTAAATAATTGCTCCAATTTAGTGCTCGACTAAACGTATGATAATTCATCCGTGAACCGCGCCATCTGCACCGTATTCGAACGCGAAAGGTTGGAGGGCTACTTTTCGTACAACCTACAATCGCTCATCGCGCAGAAACACGTGACTCCTGTTGCTCATTGTATATAATTACGGGAGCATGTGTTTCCGCGGATAACACAAACACTGGAACTGGAGAACGCCGTATGGAGAGTTGAAAAAAGTCTAGAGAGGGCGAAGAGAGAGAGAGAGAGAAAAAGAGAGAGAGAGAGAGAGAGAGAGAGAGAGAGAGAGAGAACGACGAGACAACCCCTATTTGAGAACATCTATAAATATACGTCATTTTCAGATTCATAGGTCGTGCATATATAGAAAGTTTCAAGTACAAGGCATAGAAAATTGATTAATTTTAAAGTTGTTATCAGCATTTTAATATTGAAGCAATTATTAGAAGAGTTATCGGCCGAAATAGAAGAAAAAGTTAAGGAAGCTTTCCAGTGTGACAGCCCGAAAAATCGCTGTTTTTCGCGATTTTTTTTTTAAAGAAAAAATAATCTAATCGGTCTGGTTTTTTTTTGTATATGAATTGGGTATTGAAGAATACAAAACAATTTTTTAAAGATCGATTTATTTATTAATTAATATCTATAAAAATGATGAAACAATTGTTGCAGAAAATGCACTTGGATGTGGTGTCCACGTTGGGGGTCACAATTTTGATCTGAAACAAAAAACACAAAAAGATTATTGATCGGTATATAATTGGCTTTTGTGCTATGGAGGCTTTTTTTTTTTTTTTTTGCAAAAATGGCGCCGGTTTGAACAAAAAGTATCGATTTTGGCAGTTTTTTTTACAAAAAAATAGGAAGATGTCAAAAAAAAAAAAAGCTTCCATAGCACGATAAACAATGACGTTAAGAATATTGTGTAAAAAATTCAACTCGATAGCTTTAAAACTCTGCCCTCCAAGTTGGACACCGTTTTGAAAAATGCTGTTTCGAGAAAAACGCGTTCAAAGTTTCGCTGTAGCTGTAGCGCTCCGTTGCCTTCTTCCAAGAAATGCTGTACAGTAACCGAAATAATCTGAATTTCGGCATGAAAATTTCAGGGAATATTCGGAAGAGTGTATACTATTCGATAAAGCAAAAAAAAAAAATCGATTTTTTGAAAATTTCACACTGGAAAGCTCCCTTAATTAAATGAGCCATAAGTCGTGAATGGTAAGTTTTATCTTAAAAAATTGTTTTAAAAAAAGATGGAAAATTCAATGATCTATAATACTGGTTACTATGATTTTTGCCCTAAAGTGCATGGTTACCGAGATATAGGCAGATAAGGTTTTTTCAAGATGGCGACTTTTCCCATATCAGAATCTGTCAGGATTTTGTGATTTTATCGTCAGTACGTGATACCAAACGGAATTTAAAAAATAACTCCTGTAATTTGGTGCAAATCACTATTACCCATTGACTGGCGCAATATAGTAGCTGCGTTTTTCTTCGTTCGAAGTAAAAAACGTCGCGCGACAACTATATTTCGTCCCCTATATGCCTGCAACGAAATAATACGCGCGGGAAGGTGAGAAGGGTCATAAATTTACCGAAAGTTCAGAGGGCACCCTGATGATAATTGCGGAAACTGCAGCTCGTGAGAATTCTTGAGAGGCGGCCAGTCAACTCGTAGACACTCGAGCAATCAACCCGCGCGAAACACACATTGCGCTAAAAGCTGCGAGCTCGAATTCTCTCCAAGAGATGATTCTATATTAGCAGCTTATTATACGTTTAGGGAAAGTATATTTTAAACCACTCGTGCATACGTTATGTTGAGCATGAAGAGATTAGGCGTTAATGAGGACGGCCCTCAAAGCCAAATGTATTCGAAAGCACCTTTTTCCATATGATACTATATATATATATATATATGTACACGAATGAGTGGTACTGTTACATATTGGTGATATCAATTTTAGGTTACAATTGTAGAATGGTTTTTTTTAATGAAAATTAAAAGCTAAAAAGTGATTTCGGAGGATTAACCATTTTGTGTACACCATTTCTAGTAAACTTCCGTAATACAATAGGCATTTTTTTGTGCATTTTATTGATGGAAAACATAGAATCAAACCACTGACTGGATAAAAACAAAAAAATATATTTTTAAGGTAAATCGGAATTTTTTGATAGGATAAAACAAAAAAATAATATTTTCAAGGGCATTCTTTTTATTGCTTGGCCTGCTTCTTAACTATTAAAAACGTTTAAAAAGACACACACACACACACACACACACACACACACACACACACACACACACACACACACACACACACACACACACACACACACACACACACACACACACACACACACACACACACACACACACACACACACACACACACACGCACGCACGCACGCACGCACACACACACATATATACTGTAGATTTGCCTTATTTTTCATTTTAAGTTAATTTAATTTGAGTTTAGTTTTCAAATTTTCTGAAAATGTATGTTGGTACTTTCTAGAAGATAAAGACAAATGCCAAGTAAACTTGCGTAATACGTACATCATACATAGATTTTTTTGAACATTTTTTTTATTGAAAATATATAATAATACCACTGACTGAATAAAAATAGAAAATGACTTGCTTTGAAGGTAAATAAACATTTTTTTTTCAAAGCGTAAAATAAACAATTATCCTGTCAAGGGGATGTTTTCATTGCTTGATGTGCTTTTATAAAAATTCAAAAGTTTTTGAAAAACACACATATATTTAAGTTCGGTTTAGCTTTGGTCTTTTGTTTACTTCTAATTTTTGTTGAGTTTCGTAGTTTTTTAAAGATATATATATACAGGGTGGATCAAGAACTATTAACACCTTGGATATCTTCGAAACTATAAGGTTCACAGAAATATTTGCTAAAATGAAATTGCACAGTAGGAAAGGGGCCATCCGATAGCGATGATAGTTTTTTTTGCAGGTGGAGGTACCTCGGACATTCGAAGGTCAACTCCATTTTTCAAAATGGATCGCTATTTTTTTTCTGTATCATGAAAACGGAGCTCAAAACGAGTTCAACGACCTATAACATAAGGTCATTGACAGTACAGAAAGGCTATATTACTTACAGTTTCGGTAGTAAATAAAATTATAAAACGTATCAACGTTATGAAAAAAAAATACTGTTTACTTCTAAAATAGTATTTTTTGTCCAATCCGGTGATTTTACAATATTTCTTATATATACAAATATATGTATATACACATGCGAGTGACATTATGGATAAGAAAGTCCAGAGCCGCCCGCAATTAAACAATTTGTACAAAGAGTAGAAGGAGAAGAAAAATTTCTCGAGAATCGTAGAGCGAGAGCAGTTCTTATGTCAGAGCATCTCGGAGATCACTACGTCCAACGACGAAGAGGATGAATTTCTCAGAGGGCAAAAGCGAGTGCCGTTTCATTCCGCGTATTATCGCGTCCGCGCGTTCTTTTGGCGAGATCGCAGCACCACGGGTAATTCCCACATTTAAACGTTTTTCGCTGATTTTCTTTCTCTTTCCGTCTCTGACACGGTGATTTCAACTGCGACGGGATAGAGCTCGGTGTTGGTCCTTTTTTGGGGAACGCGGAAACGCCACGTGTGTCTCTTGACGGAGTGTCTTGAAGAGCACTCGGTAGGTCGAGAACGGAGTATTGGGCGTTTTGGGTGTAGAGGCACATGTGCAATTACGAGGTGCTGATGGATACACCAGTGGCATCCATCAGCTCGTCCTCACGGAAATCCCAGCAAAACTGACGACATTCAAGAGTATTACGACGAAAATTGTACCCGCGTATAAGGATCGTTTTTTTTTTACTTTCAACATGGCCTGATTTATTATGTTTATATGGAGCTTGGTAAACGCGCCTTTTTGGGACAGCTTGTGTTTTCGTATAATATTGTCCGTTTATTTTTCCCCGTCCAAATGTGAGCTTTGCCTACACACGTGTGCAACGTGAAATTAGAACGTGAACAATTTGCGTCCTCGTTAATATTTCGTTATCTGTATAATACTCAGAGTATTTGCAACGTGTGCTCACATAGAGAAATTCAATTTTTGAATTTTAGAAGTCACTTCCTGAAAAAGAAAACGAAGGAAACGTTAATAGAGGGAATGAAGAAAAAGACACAAAATTCTTAACAGGCTCACACAAAAAATGCAATATTTTCATCTTTTAGGACGCCCCGTAAGAAGAAGAAGAAAAGCGAAGGAAAAAACGTAACGAAAGGAAAACGAAGGAAAAATGAAAAAAAAATAAGGAACGAAAAAAAATGTAAGAAAATCTTGGTGTGCTGGTCGTATTTAAAAAATGTAACATTCGCACTTTTTAGACCCTTTTGTAAAGAAGAAGGCAGATCGAAGGAAAAGTTTTAAAAAAAGGAACAAGGAATAAGATTTTTTAAACGCTTTTTTAAACTTGCACAAAACTCACACAAAAAAAATAATGTTCGCGCCAATTAGGACGCTCCGTAAAAAAAGAAGAAAAACGAACGGAAAAAACGTAAAAAACGAAGGAATAACCTTTAAAAAATATTAACGGAGAAAAAATGTAGAAGAAAGAAAAACGACGGGCAAATGAAAAAAAAACGAACAAAGAAAAAGATAAGAAATTCTCAGTGTGCTCGTATTTAAAAAATTAACATTGGCGCTGTTTTGGCCCTTTTGTAAAAAAAAGACAGATCGAAGGGAAAGTAAAAAAAAAGGAATGAAAGGAAAGATTTAAATAAATCTTAACAGGCTCACACGAAAAAAATTATGTTCGCGCCATTTAGGACGCTCCGTAAAAAGAGAAGAAAACGCAGGAAAAAAAACGTAAAAAATAAACCTTTTGAAAAATAATAGCGCAGGAAAAAACGTTTTAAAAAACTTAAAAAAAGAGGAAAACAAGGAAATAAACGTAAAGAAAGAAAAAGGAAGGAAAAGTTTTAAAAAGGGAACGACGAAAAATATCCAAAATTCTTACCGTGCTCACATCTTTTATGAATCAATATTTTCACTTTTAGATCGCTCCGTAAAAAAAAAGAAAAAACGTTAAAAAACAGAAGAACGTAAAGAAAGAAAAACGAGTGTAAATCGTAAAAAAAACAACAAAAAAACTGCAAAGAAAGTACTATGTAATCGTTATGTTCGCACTACTTGTTTCCGTTCCGAACTCGGCGCCTTCAAAGTCAGAATGGAAATGCGATTTGATTGTCTCGTTGAAGTCTGCATCGACGGAATGCTCCAATAGGTAACTGTTTTATTAAAATCGCTCAAACGGTGATTAAGAGATATTTCATGCGAAAATCTCCCGAAAGTTTTTAACGATTATCATTAAAAATCTGCAATCTAAATCTGTAAACCACATTTTGAATGATAAAAGTATAGGAACCAAAAAAAATAAATAAAAAAGAGTTGTCTTTGCATTTCAACGATGCAAGCCTCATAAGTTCACTTTTATTGATGTTTTTTTGCCTCAAAAAATCGACGGCGAAGGACGTGTAATTCGCTAAATTTAGAAATTGGGTCTTGGGTCTCGAGGAGCCAAGCGAATTGCGAACGGTTGCGGGAAATGCATTAAGCGTTCCCTATCTCTCGTTTTTTCCCATTCTCCCTCTCTCTCTCTCTCCCCCCCCTCGCCCACTCCCCCCCCCCATCTCGTACATTACGCGAGAACCATCGAATGAACCATACGCGGTCGCGGCTAAAACTCTGCACGCATTTCGATTATTGCCTCCATCGGGGGCGTCAAGTTCGACGATCTTGAACGCGCTCCCGATAAAAGTTACGACAAAATGGATCGACGAAAAACAAAAATCAAGAGGGCGTAGAGAGGCCGGGGAAGGACCTGGAGCCGAACGAGAACGAGCGACGTGCGAGGCCAATTAACACTTGATCCTACTTGAATTACGATCGCGTTGGCGATCGGCAGGAGGGCGCGAATGGCTGTAAAAGCCGTTTAATAAAAGAAACGGTTCGAAACGATATAATTCCGGGTACTGCGGAATGCACCGATGAACTTTTCATCCGAGACTCGTAAAATAGACCACGCGTTGTATTAACGTTCCCACCAATCGGCAAAATAAAAGCTTCGGAGCTTATGAACCGAGGGAATTCTTCGACAATACAGAAACAATTATTCTTGAAGTTGAGGGGCTAGGCTATACTGTGGCGATCCGAAAATGAGGGCTGCCTAAATAAATGTATTTTGAAGGAACTAGTGAGATGATTGAAAACTCGTTTGGATATTTATTGGTTTGTAGATTAACAGAGTTGTGTACGAAATTTTATTTCAAAGTATCCATAATTAAAGGAGGTATAAACTATCTCGTGAAGGGCCTTTGAACGTGATGGGCTCAACGGTGTACTTGATTTTGCCCACCCGGTTGATCTAAAATAAAAACGAGTTTTTCCCTTTGAAAAATATAATGTTTGCTAAGACTTGACCGAGCTTTTTTTTTAAATCGTGTTTCAATTATCGAAAAAAAAAATTCGAATTTTTATTTTATTTTCGAGGATGAATGGCATTATTATTGTTAATAACTACTGAATAAAAATCGTTAAGAAGAAAAACGTCGGTCAAGACTAAACTAGTATCATATAAAATAAGTGTACCAAATATCAAGCCAACCCGTTTATCAGATATCGAGAAATCGTGTACACCGTTTTGAGAAACATAGTTTCGAGAACATCGCGTTCAAAGTTTTACAAGGAGTTCTATCGCTGTAATCATAAGTTTACCTTCAATCTGCGATTCCTGCACCATACGATCGACTTTCCTCTACAGTTTCGTTGCCTCAGGCGACATACGAGTGTTCGCCATTTTCAAAGTAGTCTAACCCCTTAATCTT
The DNA here is from genome assembly GCA_951751655.1 of Ophion costatus. NCBI lineage: Eukaryota > Metazoa > Arthropoda > Insecta > Hymenoptera > Ichneumonidae > Ophion > Ophion costatus. The sequence continues at coordinate 17,908,608 of OX632362.1, read as the reverse complement.
GCGGAATTGTGGATGACCAGTATCCACGACTTTTTGCCTTTTTGGCCTTCTATCCCTCGAAAAAATTTCCGTCGACGCACTCAAGAATGGAACGACAAAAACCTCGCACCATTTTTTCAAAACCCATTTGCACCAAGTCCATCTCATCCATAGTTTACGGTGTTGATGTTCTTTTCGCGGGAAAACAACGAATATCCTATTTTTCAAATATTTATCCATTTTCATCAGAGCCTCCATTTTTTTTACCTAATTTGTATTAATGGGCCACATTTTCCTAATGATCGAGATCGAGCTACTGACGAAGATGTCCAACGAGGGTGCCAAAAACGTTCGAGTCATTTTCGTAGCCCAAATCTGCCAAAACATTGCCAATTGCAATTTCTGCCAATGCAAAAAAATCATTTCTAAAGCATCGACAATCATTATTCGCTCAGTCGTATTCTCAAAATGTAATCCGAACGAAATGCATGCATTTCGAGTGCACTCAAGACGTTTCCATATGCAACAACAACTATAACACCAAAATGAGCCGATGAAAAAAAAATAAAGGAAAAAAAGGATAGATGCATAATTTCATAATTATCGATTGATTTTTCCGATCGCCATATAAATCCCTGATAAAAGTTTCTTAACACGTTGAACGTACGCGCCCACGCGCTCGTACGAGGCCTACATTGCCAGACAATATATATGCGCACGTGTATCCCGTGTAGTCTCTCGGATATAATACAGTAACTTCATTCATTCGGCGCGTAAAACGGTTAACGGGAATTCATCTATTACGAGTCGTAACTCCGCGACTTTCTTGTTCACGTCCATAGATACAACTCATCTAATAGTCTAGACCATTTGTCTATTGTAGATATTGTTCGCGCACGGGTATAGCATTTTTAGGCTCGTGTCGTTGCTTTCGGAAAGTATTGCGCAACATTGTAATCTATGTGTCATCATGAGATTTATCGGATCAGATCACATTGATAAAGCGTAGAATGGTTGGAGAAAAGGCAATTTTCATTATTTTTTAATATAGGGTTATATTATAGATATTGATATAAAAGTTGTTACAGTTAATAATACACGTCGAAAATACATTTAAAAAAATTACTTATGTACTTATATAAGCCAAACAAACTTAAAACGCGTTTTTCTTGAAACAACGTTTTTCGGCGACTTGTTAATAAATTCTTTGAAACTATACTGATCCTCATGAAATTTTAACCACATATTCTTTACAACTATAGCGATAGCGCATATCAAGGATTTTTTTAATAACTGATATTTACTATTTTTTTTGCAAAAAACGGTGATAAAACACTTTTTTTGTTTTTTTTTCGAAAAATGTCCGCCGATTTGTTATTTTTGTATATATCAAAAATCGTATATGCGCTATAGCCATTAACATACTGAATCTAAAATCGTTTGATTTTTTTTGTTTCGGATTATCCATCTCCGAGATTTCATCAACAGCGCAGACCTACAATTTTTTTACGACATTTATTTAACTACCATTTTCGTCTATCAATAGTGACTTAAATAAACAATTTTTTTTTATTTCGAAATTGTATTTATTAAGTGTAACAACTGTTTTATCAATGTCTATAATATAAACCTTTAAGCCTTTAATTTAAGCCTTTTTTAACGTCTAAAGTGAGACGACCCCTGAACGAAAAGACGCTCAATGTAATTGCTAACTATAGGGTAAACTGTCGGTGGACGTCGGAAAGTGATGAAGATGGTATTTTGCGCGCTCTTCCCGTCGAGATTAAAGTAGAAATGGTTTATTTTATAGAAATTTTACCTGTTATAGTGCAAGGGGTGCTCTAACGATAATCATTTTATTTTTACAAAATATGTTTACAAATCGTTTATATTAACCTTTCCGTGACACACTGGGTCAATTTGACCCGGACGAATTTGAAATAAAATACTCACTTGCCCTAAATGGAAAGTTTTCAATAATTTTTTACAATTCAATTTTACATTTTCTGAATTTCAATTATACAGATATATTAAGAAATATTTAGAGTGAATCCCAGATTTTTTCATTGAAAACCGACCGAAGGGTTGTTAACGGCAGGGGGATGAATTAGTATCCGGGTCAAATTGCCGTAGCCAAATATAAGTGTGTCAAGGAAGGGTTAAATGTGAATTTAAAAAAATATTCTATGGAATCAAACTTTTTTTATTATTTGTAGTTTGAGGACACAATAACAAATAATTATTAACATAAAACACAAATAATCTGCAAACATTTTTTAATTGGGGGTCTAAAACTTGACAAGTCGAATAATTATTCTTATTTTACTCGTGATAATTCTATGTTAATGTAAATGTGTTAATGCTGATGTAAATAATAAAAAAGTTTGATTCTACCGAATCAAACTTTTTTATTATTTGTCGTTTGAGGAGTATTATTTATAGTTCTTAACGTATTGAAACCACTCACGACAACTGCTCTCACTTAAAGTAGTTCGGGAGAAAAACCGGAAGTCAAACTGACAATTTTGATGATTTTAATAACAATTTTAATTCAAATTTTAATTCAAATTTAAATTAAATTTAAAGTTTTTAATTAAAACGTTCAATTTTTTTCGAACGTTTAAAACACAGAATTTAATATCATAAAAAAGTATTTTTATTTCGGTACTCGGATTTTAATAAATACTTTCAATCGATATTGGTTATTGAGCACTTGGTTGATCATTATCGACTTTACTAATCAGTTCATATTTTAAGCAGTTGGCAACGCTACATAACCTCACTTTAGAAGAATTCAAACATCACCTCTCAACGACTCGACAAATGTCAAAACATGGCACACTTACGTGTAAGTGGTCGTTTCGCGAAAAAATCGCGCATTGAGCAAAAAATATTTGTATACGTATATTTGTATACGTAATAATCAATTAAAAAAAATAAGATCTTCAATCAACATATTTTTATTCATTTTTATTCTTCGTTTTATTATTACTTTAATCATATTTATATTGTATTTAGCATGATCTGCAGCGTAGGCATTCGGCGACATTTATATCGCATTTTGCGTGAATTTCCGTCCAGGAAATTCAGCTGACATTCCGATCACCGTATGGAGAGAGAGACAAATTGCCGCATTCAAAATTTAATAAATTATTGTGAATAAATTACACGATGGATCAGCTACAATTCTTGCAGGTGAATTCCGTATTAATCGAAGATTCGAATAAGAACTTTTGTTTGTTGGGTCAACCGTCTAAATCTTACGTAAAGATACAATTTCCGGTAAATTTTTCGGAGGTTACGTTTGAGTGCGTGTACTTTACGCCAACTTTCAACCCTCATATATCGGAAATGATACGGTGGAGTGGCTTAAATATTTTTATTTCAACGTGGTTAATAACACACTATCTCTTTCTCACAATAAAATAGGAGGTTAAACGTTGGTCGATTTTTGAATTGTTTCTTCCGAACCACTTAAAAGCAGCCACAGCTGCAAATTTCTTCAAATCAAAGAAGTAAATTAAAAGTTCCCGCAAATGACGCTTATTCGGCGCAAAACTCGACATTTTCGCGCGAAAAAAAATTACGCCATGCTGACACAAAATCACTAATATTTCATGGTTATGGTCTTGCCAGATGTCCAACTTAAGTCAAGCTTTAGTTAAACGGCGTATACTTATTTGTACCGTCAAGAATATGTGATAATTATTCCAAAAAAATATTGGCGGTATTAAAGTAATTTCTTTTCTTCCGCGTCCCTTCCATTGATAACGTTGACAAAAAGTGGCCTATTTTCGACTTCCTCGTTCGACCATCGAGCCCGATAGGTAAGTACGTACAATACGTGAAAATACGCTGCACATGCGATCGGCATGCGCGCGACCTACATAAAGCTAGCAGAGCAAAGTCCCCGAAATGGATTTAATGGTTATCAAAATTTTGTGCTTTTTATGTGCTAATTTTGTGCTCCATTTAAAATTTTTGTGCTCTTATCGTTTAGCGGGAAATGAGAAATCAAAAGTGCTCTGTCTGCTTAACATCAAGCTAGCAGAGGACTTCCTGATATTTTGCTATATGTAAGAATGAAACTACGTAATATTTATGTGCTTTTTATGTGCTTTACGAATATCGAGCAGCCAAACCTCTATTTTTTTTTTTCGCCCGATAATGAGAAATCAAAAGTGCTCTGTCTGCTTAACGTCAAGCTAGCAGAGCACCTGATGAAATTTTGCCATATGTAAGAATCAAACCACGTGATATTTATGTGCTTTTTATGTGCTCCACGAATATCCCAGAGCCAAGCCGCTAAAACGAAAATTTCTCCCAAAAACACCCCTCCAAGACCCAAGCTACCCGCAAATACGAGTATTGGCTATATTTCGATATCGCAAAATCAAAGTAGTCCATATTTATGTGCTTTTTATGTGCTCTACGAATATCCAAGAGCCAAACCACTGAAACGAAAATTTCTCCCAAAAACACCCCTCCAAGGCTCGAGCTACCCGCAAATACGAGAGTTGGCTATATTTCGGTATCGCAGAATCAAAGTAGTCGACATTTATGTGCTATTTATGTGCTCTACGAATATCCAAGAGCCAAACCGCTAAAACAAAAATTACTACCAAAACCACCCCTCCAAGTCCCAAGCTACCCGCAAATACGAGTATTGGCTATATTTCGATATCGCAAAATCAATGTAGTCCATATTTATGTGCTTTTTATGTGCTTTACGAATATCCAAGAGCCAAACCCCTAAAAGGAAAATTTCTCCCAAAAACACCCCTCCAAGGCTCAAGCTACCCGCAAATACGAGAGTTGGCTATATTTCGGTATCGCAGAATCAAAGTAGTCGACATTTATGTGCTATTTATGTGCTCTACGAATATCCAAGAGCCAAACCGCTAAAACAAAAATTACTCCCAAAACCACCCCTCCAAGTCCCAAGCTACCCGCAAATGCGAGTATTGGCTATATTTCGATATCGCAAAACCAAAGTAGTCCATATTTATGTGCTTTTTATGTGCTCTACGAATATCCAAGAGCCAAACCGCTAAAACGAAAATTACTCCCAAAACCACCCCTCCAAGTCCCAAGCTACCCGCAAATACGAGAATTGGCTATATTTCGATATCGCAAAATCAATGTAGTCGATATTTATGTGCTTTTTATGTGCTTTACGAATATCCAAGAGCCAAACCCCTAAAACGAAAATTTCTCCCAAAAACACCCCTCCAAGACTCAAGCTACCCGCAAATACCAGAGTTGGCTATATTTCGATATCGCAGAATCAAAGTAGTCGACATTTATGTGCTTTTTATGTGCTCTACGAATATCCAAGAGCCAAACCGCTAAAACGAAAATTTCCCCCAAAAACACCCCTCCAAGAATCAAGCTACCCGCAAATACGAGAGTTGGCTATATTTCGATATCACAGAATCAAAGTAGTCGACATTTATGTGCTATTTATGTGCTCTACGAATATTCAAGAGCCAAACGGCTAAAACGAAAATTTCTCCCAAAAACACCCTTCCAAGACCCAAGCTACCCGCAAATACGAGTATTGGCTATATTTCGATATCACAGAATCAAAGGAGTCGACATTTATGTGCTATTTATGTGCTCTACGAATATCCAAGAGCCAAACGGCTAAAACGAAAATTTCTCCCAAAAACACCCTTCGAAGACCCAAGCTACCCGCAAATACGAGTATTGGCTATATTTCGATATCGCAAAATCAAAGTAGTCCATATTTATGGGCTTTTTATGTGCTCTACGAATATCCAAGAGCCAAACCGCTAGAACGAAAATTTCTCCCAAAAACACCCCTCGAAGTCCCAAGCTACCCGCAAATACGAGTATTGGCTATATTTCGATATCGCAAAATCAATGTAGTCCATATTTATGTGCTTTTTATGTGCTTTACGAATATCCAAGAGCGAAACCCCTAAAACGAAAATTTCTCCCAAAAACACCCCTCCAAGACTCAAGCTACCCGCAAATACAAGAGTTGGCTATATTTCGATATCGCAGAATCAAAGTAGTCGACATTTATGTGCTTTTTATGTGCTCTACGAATATCCAAGAGCCAAACCGCTAAAACCAAAATTTCTCCCAAAAACACCCCTCCAAGACCCAAGCTACCCGCAAATACGAGTATTGGCTATATTTCGATATCGCAAAATCAAAGTAGTCCATATTTATGTGCTTTCTATGTGCTCTACGAATATCCAAGAGCCAAACCGCTAAAACGAAAATTTCTCCCAAAAACACCCCTCCAAGACCGAAGCTACCCGCAAATACGAGTATTGGCTATATTTCGATATCGCAAAATCAATGTAGTCCATATTTATGTGCTTTTTATGTGCTTTACGAATATCCAAGAGCCAAACCCCTAAAACGAAAATTTCTCCCACAAACACCCCTCCAAGACTCAAGCTACCCGCAAATACAAGAGTTGGCTATATTTCGATATCGCAGAATCAAAGTAGTCGACATTTATGTGCTTTTTATGTGCTCTACGAATATCCAAGAGCCAAACCGCTAAAACCAAAATTTCTCCCAAAAACACCCCTCCAAGACCCAAGCTACCCGCAAATACGAGTATTGGCTATATTTCGATATCGCAAAATCAAAGTAGTCCATATTTATGTGCTTTTTATGTGCTCTACGAATATCCAAGAGCCAAACCGCTAAAACGAAAATTTCTCCCAAAAACACCCCTCCAAGACCCAAGCTACCCGCAAATACGAATATAGGCTATATTTCGATATCGCAAAATCAATGTAGTCCATATTTATGCGCTTTTTATGTGCTTTACGAATATCCAAGAGCCAAACCCCTAAAACGAAAATTTCTCCCAAAAACACCCCTCCAAGACTCAAGCTACCCGCAAATACAAGAGTTGGCTATATTTCGATATCGCAGAATCAAAGTAGTCGACATTTATGTGCTATTTATGTGCTCTACGAATATCCAAGAGCCAAACCCCTAAAACGAAAATTACTCCCAAAAACACCCCTCCAAGACTCAAGCTACCCGCAAATACAAGAGTTGGCTATATTTCGATATCGCAGAATCAAAGTAGTCGACATTTATATGCTATTTATGTGCTCTACGAATATGCAAGAACCAAATCGCTAAAACGAAAATTACTCCCAAAACCACCCCTCCAAGTCCCAAGCTACCCGCAAATGCGAGTATTGGCTATATTTCGATATCGCAACACCAAAGTAGTCCATATTTATGTGCTTTTTATGTGCTCCACGAATATCCAAGAGCCAAACCGCTAAAACGAAAATTACTCCCAAAACCACGCCTCCAAGTCCCAAGCTACCCGCAAATACGAGTATTGGCTATATTTCGATATCGCAAAATCAATGTAGTCCATATTTATGTGCTTTTTATGTGCTTTACGAATATCCAAGAGCCAAACCCCTATAACGAAAATTTCTCCCAAAAACACCCCTCCAAGACTCAAGCTACCCGCAAATACAAGAGTTGGCTATATTTTGATATCGCAGAATCAAAGTAGTCGACATTTATGTGTTTTTTATGTGCTTTACGAATATCGAACAGCCACACCTCTATTTTGATTTTTTTTCGCCCGATTTAGATACTCAAAAAACCCTCCAATGAGAGCATATACCATTTTCGTATATTCTAAAAAGAAAATATACCATATTTATGTGCCTTTTATGTGCTCTACGAATATTCAAGAGCCAAACGGCTGGAACGAAAATTACTCCCAAAACCACCCCTCCAAGACCCAAGCTACCCACAAATACGAGTATTGGCTATATTGCGATATCGCAAAATCTAAGTAGTCCACATTTATGTGCTTTTTATGTGCTCTACGAATATCCAAGATCCTACAGGGAAAATAGGGTTGTTTGTTTCCTTATTTTTGATTTTTTTTTCTTTTCAATAAACTCTAAGTGAAAAAAATTATCTTGGGCGGGACGATAACGACCTACGTTTGCGAATTGCAGGTTAACATTTTCTACGCAATCGGTCAGATTGAGTCGAGAAGTCTGACGACCCTGTGACAACGACGGAAGCAGAGCATTATTTATTTAACAAAGATAACATGGGTGCTCCTACCGGTTCTCGGAGCACAAAGTGCCACAAAATGCCATGATAATCACAAAATCTCCTGAAAATCACGAAATTTCATGAAAATCACCAAGTGTTATGAAAATCAAAAATTGTCATGAAAATCGCAAGAAATCACGAAAATCTCGTAATTTCATGAAAATAAAAAATTGGGGTTGTTTGGGTTTGTTTGGTCTTGTCTGGGTTTATTTGGTCTTGTTCGGGTTTATTTGGTCTTGTTTGGGTTTATTTGTTCTTGTTTGGGCCATAACCCCAAACAACGCCGACTTAATCCAACTTAACCCATCTCAACCCACTTAACCCATCTTAACCCATCTTAACCCATCTTAACCCATCTTAACCCATCTTAACCCATCTTAACCCATCTTAACCCATCTTGACCCATCTTGACCCATCTTGACCCATCTTGACCCAAACAAACCCATCTTAACCCATCTTAACCCATCTTAACCCATCTTAACCCATCTTAGCCCATCTTAGCCCATCTTAGCCTAAACAAACCCATCTTAACCCATCTTAACCCATCTTAACCCATCTTAACCCATCTTGACCCATCTTGACCCATCTTAACCCATCTTAACCCATCTTCACCCATCTTCACCCATCTTGACCCATCTTGACCCATCTTGACCCATCTTGACCCATCTTGACCCAAACAAACCCATCTTAACCCATCTTAACCCATCTTAACCCATCTTGACCCATCTTGACCCATCTTAACCCATCTTAACCCATCTTAACCCATCTTGACCCATCTTGACCCATCTTGACCCATCTTGACCCATCTTAACCCATCTTAACCCATCTTGACCCATCTTGACCCATCTTGACCCATCTTGACCCATCTTGACCCATCTTGACCCAAACAAACCCATCTTAACCCAGCTTAACCCATCTTAACCCATCTTAACTTATCTTGACCCATCTTAACCCATCTTAACCCATCTTAACCCATCTTAACCCATCTTGACCCATCTTGACCCATCTTGACCCATCTTAACCCATCTTAACCCATCTTAACCCATCTTAACCCATCTTAACCCATCTTGACCCATCTTGACCCATCTTGACCCATCTTGACCCATCTTGACCCATCTTGACCCATCTTGACCCATCTTGACCCATCTTGACCCATCTTGACCCATCTTGACCCATCTTGACCCATCTTGACCCATCTTAACCCATCTTAACCCATCTTGACCCATCTTGACCCATCTTGACCCATCTTAACCCATCTTAACCCATCTTAACCCATCTTAACCCATCTTAACCCATCTTAACCCATCTTGACCCATCTTGGCCCATCTTGACCCATCTTGACCCATCTTGACCCATCTTGACCCATCTTGACCCATCTTGACCCAAACAAACCCATCTTAACCCATCTTAACCCATCTTAACCCATCTTAACCCATCTTAACCCATCTTAACCCATCTTAGCCCATCTTAGCCCAAACAAACCCATCTTAACCCATCTTAACCCATCTTAACCCATCTTGACCCATCTTGACCCATCTTGACCCATCTTGACCCATCTTGACCCATCTTGACCCATCTTGACCCATCTTGACCCATCTTGACCCATCTTGACCCATCTTGACCCATCTTGACCCATCTTGACCCATCTTGACCCATCTTAACCCATCTTGACCCAAACAAACCCATCTTAACCCAAACAAACCCATCTTAACCCAAACAAACCCATCTCAACCCAAGCAAACCCATCTTAACCCAAACAAGCCCATCTTAACCCATCTTAACCCATCTTAACCCATCTTAACCCATCTTAACCCATCTTAACCCATCTTAACCCATCTTAACCCATCTTAACCCATCTTAACCCATCTTAACCCATCTTAACCCATCTTAACCCATCTTAACCCATCTTAACCCATCTTAACCCATCTTAACCCATCTTGACCCATCTTGACCCATCTTGACCCATCTTAACCCGTCTTAACCCGTCTTAACCCGTCTTAACCCGTCTTAACCCAACTTAACCCAACTTAACCCAACTTAGCCCAACTTAACCCAACTTAACCCATCTTAACCCATCTTAACCCAACTTAACCCAAGCAGACCCAAACAAACCCCAACTTAACCCAAACAAACCCAACTTAGTTTGGCTCTTGGATATTCGTAGAGCACATAAAAAGCACATAAATATGGTATACTTCCTTTTCAGAATATACAAAAAAATGGTATATGCTCGTATTGGAGGGTTTTTTGAGGATCTAAATCGGGCAAAAAAAATAAAAATAGATGTTTGGCTGTTCGATATTCGTAAATCACATAAAAAGCACATAAATATCACGTGGTTTCATTCTTACATATGGCAAAATATCATTAGGTGCTCTGCTAGCTTGATGTTAAGGAGACAGAGCACTTTTGATTTCATGAGAATTTTTATTTCATCGCCCGATTTTGATTTCATCGCCCGATAATGATATCGGGCGAAAAATACAAAATAGAGGTTTGGCTGTTCGATATTCGTAAAGCACATAAATATCACGTAATTTAATTCTTTCATATGGCAAAATATCATTAGGTGCTCTGCTAGCTTGATGTTAAGAAGACAGAGCACTTTTGATTTCTCATTTCCCGCTAAACGATAAGAGCACAACAATTTTTAATGGAGCACAAAATTAGCACATAAAAACCACAAAATGTTGATAACCATTAAATCCATTTCGGGGACTTTGCTCTGCTAGCTTTATGGAGGTGCTTTCTCGCTACGTTTTTCGCGCCGGCGCCTACAAATTGAATAATAACTCGTATAAACTATATTCTTTCGTTTATAGTTTTTGATAGTGCCATTATTACTTCCACTTTTGTATATTTATTATGCTGCTTATCACCTCATTTTCGGCTATTATATGACAAGACTTGATGTGCTTCGTTCTTAAGGTTGATATAATTTCAGCGGAGCCCTCGAAGAGGCCTAACGGAGCCCCAGGACTCCGCGGAGCACACTTTGAGTATGACGGTTCTAGACCATTGAAACATTACATATGCATAGTACGGAGTACCCTGAGTGCGTAAAACGGAACTTTATGAGGAGATAAGCCGGCTAAACATTTACTAAAAAATATTTATTGCGAGAAATCACTGCATACTAGAACTTCTATCATGTGGTAAACCGGCGCATTTTTAGCCCCGAAAAAGGGAATTTATCGAAATACCACCCCTAGAAAGCCCCAGGTACCCTCCAACAACAGAATGGGCTATCTTTCGATATGGAACAATAAGATGACTCCATATCAATGGGCCTTTTGAATATCTAAGAGTCAATCGGCAAATACGAAGATTTTTACAGATACCGTCCGTAAAAGATCCAAACTGTCTTCCAATGAGAGCATGGACTATTTTTTGGATATCGCAAAATCAAATTATTCCACATTTATTTGTTGTCTATTTGCTTTTCAAGTATCTAAGAGTCAAACCGCAAATTTGAAAAGTTTTTCAGATACAATTCGTCAAAGACCGGAGATATCCTCTACCCAGATATTATTTACCGCTACTATTTATCTGCCGCTATTATTTAATTCTTGTGAAATCAAATTAAAGCTGATTAAGTGCTTTTTATGTACCTTTCGAGTACTTAAGAAACAAACTCTGAATGCGAACATTTCTTGAGACACGACTCACAAAAGGCAACGATAGGCTGTACGATCCAAGAGACGAATCGCAAACTTCGGATGGCACCTCCCTACGGAACTGAATCTACCCTGTCGTAAGAGTATGCGTCATTCTCTTCATATACGGGATTTAAATTGTACCACATTCAAGTTCTTTTCATGGCTGTACAGTTGGCACAGACAGATGAGCACATCGATCCTAACTATTAATAATAGTTTGAGTTAGTAAGTAAATAATAGTAATAGCAGTTTAATAATAACATTAAACTGCTCTTTTTGTGCTGATTTATTGCTCAATTCGTGATTTTTTGCTCTTAGCATTTGGCTAAAACGCGTAGCTGTGTCAGCTTTGAATCAAACTGACACAGCTATACACGAAAAAACAGATATATGTATATATATAATTTTTTAAAGCACAGCAATTTATTGCTCACTTTGTGCTCTCGAAATGTCCCATTGAAACATATATAAAGCTACCACTTGAGCCGAAAACTACACATATCTTTCTAAAGCTCACGAGAGAACGTTTTGAAATACAAAGCACAATTGATATGTAATCACCAATTTCAAGTATGTGAATGATATGCTTTCAAGATAGCCTATTCAAGATTTTATGCTCTACCCTTTGCGTCAAAAAGTTACCACTATCGTTCTGAGGCTCAAGAGCGAACGTTTCGTAATAAACAGAACAATTAGAATCATATCACCGATGTCGAGTATGTAAATTCTCTGGAGCCTAAGCTCTTCAGAGGTAGTTTTTTTTACTTAAAGGGTGGAGCAATAAATCGTACATGTTATATCTTGAAAGCACATAATTTGCGGGTTCGGAATTGGCGTTTAGATTAAAATTGTACTGTTTATTCCAAAATGTTCTGTCTAGAGCCTCAGAACGATAGGGGTAGTTTTTGGCCAAAAAAAAGTGAACCAATAAAATGGTACATGAAATATCATGAAGGCACACATTCACATAGTCTACATAGGTGAATAGATTCGAATTGGGCTGTTCATTCCGGAACGTTCTCTCCTGAGCCGTCGAGAGATAGGGGCAGGCGTTCTTCAAATATCCGGCCGACAACATGTGATTACGAAGTTTTCTGCAGATACCACTCTTGAGAGAGTCGAGTTACTGCAAAGTATATAAAACGAAACTGGAGCAATAGAACGAATAAAATGTTACAAATTCAAAAATAACCATTCTAGGAATACTACAATAATGAAACATTTTCATTACTAAAATATATTTCTCGCAGTATAGGGCATAACTGTGAGTGTAAATCCATTATCCACGTTCTACAAGCTTTGGACTTCGGTGGCATAAAAAAAAATATTTCACAGTCTGTTAAAATCAACAGTTCATAAAATCAGCAGATCATTCATTCTGTTTATAAGATGATTCTTTTGATCTGAGTCTAGGAATTTGGGGTCTAGGAATGTAGATATTCAAAGAGCACATGAAAAGCACATAGACGTGGAACAATATGATTTTGCAATATCCAAAAAATAGCCCATGCGCTTATTGGACAGTAGCTTGGACCTTTGTGGGGTAGTATCTAGAGGAATTTTGGTATTTGTCATTTGACTCTTGGATTTTCAATGAGTTGACAAAAAAAAATTGTGGAATAATTTGATTGTGCAGAATCAAAAAATTACCCCATACTGATTTTGGCGGGTGGCCCGAGTCTTTCAGGGATAGTATATGGAGGAAATTTGGTGTGTGCCGTTTGGCTTTTGGGTATTTGAAAAGGATAAAAAGCGGATAAATGTGAAATAATTTGATTTTTTGATATTGAAAAAATAGTCCTCGTCCTTATTAGAGGATAGCTTGGGTCTTTCAGGAGTGCTATCTAGACAATTTTTCATATTTACGGTATGACTCTTGAATATTCGAAGAGCACATGAAAGGCCCATACATTTTGTGTAATGTTATTTCAGAAAATCGACAAAATGGCCGTGTCGTATTAGCGGGTTTTCAAGGGTCTATATCTGGCGAAATTAAAGAAGATAGGGGTTCGGCTGTTCGATGCTTGTAAAGAACATAAAATGCACATAAATATTGTGGCATTATTCTTGGATATGGCAAAAAAATAGTAGGTGTTCTGCTAGCTTGATGATAAGCCAGCCTACCACTTTTAATTTCTAATCACTAGCTAAACGATAAGAGGGCAACATTTTTAAATGCAGCACCAAATTAGCATATAAAAAGTACGTAAATGTGGACTACTTTGATTTTGCGATATCGAAACATAGTCAATATGCCTATTTAGCGGGTAGCTTGGGTCTTGGAGGGGTGTTTTTGGGAGTAATTTTCGTTTTAGCTGTTTGGCTCTTGGATATTCGTAAAGCACATAAAAAGCACATAAATATGGACTACATTGATGTTGCGATATCGAAATATAGCCAATACTCGTATTTGCGGGTAGCTTGGGTCTTGGAGTGGTGTTTTTGGGAGAAATTTTCGTTTTAACGGTTTGGCTCTTGTATATTCGTAGAGCACATAAAAAGCACATAAATATGCACTACTTTGATTTTGCGATATCGAAATATAGCCAATACTCGTATTTGCGGGTAGCTTGGGTCTTGGAGGGGTGTTTTTGGGAGAAATTTTGGTTTTAGCGGTTTGGCTCTTGGATATTCGTAGAGCACATAAAAAGCACATAAATGTCGACTACTTTGATTCTGCGATATCGAAATATAGCCAACTCTTGTATTTGCGGGTAGCTTGAGTCTTGGAGGGGTGTTTTTGGGAGAAATTTTCGTTTTAGGGGTTTGGCTCTTGGATATTCGTAAAGCACATAAAAAGCACATAAATATGGACTACATTGGTTTTGCGATATCGAAATATAGCCAATACTCGTATTTGCGGGTAGCTTGGGACTTGGAGGCGTGGTTTTAGGAGTAATTTTCGTTTTAGCGGTTTGGCTCTTGGATATTCGTAGAGCACATAAAAAGCACATAAATGTCGACTACTTTGATTCTGCGATATCGAAATATAGCCAACTCTTGTATTTGCGGGTAGCTTGAGTCTTGGAGGGGTGTTTTTGGGAGAAATTTTCGTTTTAGGGGTTTGGCTCTTGGATATTCGTAAAGCACATAAAAAGCACATAAATATGGACTACATTGATTTTGCGATATCGAAATATAGCCAATACTCGTATTTGCGGGTAGCTTGGGACTTGGAGGGGTGGTTTTGGGAGTAATTTTCGTTTTAGCGGTTTGGCTCTTGGATATTCGGAGAGCACATAAATAGCACATAAATGGTGACTACTTTGATTCTGCGATATCGAAATATAGCCAACTCTTGTATTTGCGGGTAGCTTGAGTCTTGGAGGGGTGTTTTTGGGAGAAATTTTCGTTTTAGCGGCTTGGCTCTTGGATATTCGTAGAGCACATAAAAAGCATATAAATATGGACTACTTTGGTTTTGCGATATCGAAATATAGCCAATACTCGCATTTGCGGGTAGCTTGGGACTTGGAGGGGTGGTTTTGCGAGTAATTTTTGTTTTAGCGGTTTGGCTCTTGGATATTCGTAGAGCACATAAATAGCACATAAATGTCGACTACTTTGATTCTGCGATACCGAAATATAGCCAATACTCAATACTCTCGCAAATACTCTCGTATTTGCGGGTAGCTTGAGCCTTGGAGGGGTGTTTTTGGGAGAAATTTTCGTTTTAGGGGTTTGGCTCTTGGATATTCGTAAAGCACACAAAAAGCACATAAATATGGACTACATTGATTTTGCGATATCGAAATATAGCAAATACTCGTATTTGCGGGTAGCTTGGGACTTGGAGGGGTGGTTTTGGGAGTAATTTTTGTTTTAGCGGTTTGGCTCTTGGATATTCGTAGAGCACATAAATAGCACATAAATGTCGACTACTTTGATTCTGCGATACCGAAATATAGCCAACTCTCGTATTTGCGGGTAGCTTGAGCCTTGGAGGGGTGTTTTTGGGAGAAATTTTCGTTTTAGGGGTTTGGCTCTTGGATATTCGTAACGCACATAAAAAGCACATAAATATGGACTACATTGATTTTGCGATATCAAAATATAGCCAATACTCGTATTTGCGGGTAGCTTGGGACTTGGAGGGGTGGTTTTGGGAGTAATTTTTGTTTTAGCGGTTTGGCTCTTGGATATTCGTAGAGCACATAAATAGCACATAAATGTCGATTACTTTGATTCTGCGATACCGAAATATAGCCAACTCTCGTATTTGCGGGTAGCTTGAGCCTTAGAGGGGTGTTTTTGGGAGAAATTTTCGTTTTAGCGGTTTGGCTCTTGGATATTCGTAGAGCACATAAAAAGCACATAAATATGGACTACTTTGATTTTGCGATATCGACATATAGCCAATACTCCTATTTAGCGGGTAGCTTGGGTCTTGGAGGGGTGTTTTTGGGAGACATTTTCGTTTTAGCGGTTTGGCTCTTGGATATTCGTAGAGCACATAAAAAGCACATAAATATGGACTACTTTGATTTTGCGATATCGAAATATAGCCAATACTCCTATTTAGCGGGTAGCTTGGGTCTTGGAAGGGTGTTTTTGGGAGAAATTTTCGTTTTAGCCGTTTGGCTCTTGGATATTCGTAGAGCACATAAATAGCACATAAATGTCGACTCCTTTCATTCTGCGATATCGAAATATAGCCAACTCTTGTATTTGCGGGTAGCTAGAGTCTTGGAGGGGTTTTTTTGGGAGAAATTTTCGTTTTAGGGGTTTGGCTCTTGGATATTCGTAAAGCACATAAAAAGCACATAAATATGGACTACATTGATTTTCCGATATCGAAATATAACCAATACTCATATTTGCGGGTAGCTTGGGACTTCGAGGGGTGTTTTTGGGAGAAATTTTCGTTTTAGCGGTTTGGCTCTTGGATATTCGTAGAGCACATAAAAAGCACATAAATATGGACTACTTTGGTTTTCCGATATCGAAATATAGCCAATACTCGTATTTGCGGGTAGCTTGTGACTTGGAGGGGTGGTTTTGGGAGTAATTTTCGTTTTAGCGGTTTGGCTCTTGGATATTCGTAGAGCACATAAATAGCACATAAATGTCGACTACTTTGATTCTGCGATATCGAAATATAGCCAACTCTTGTATTTGCGGGTAGCTTGAGTCTTGGAGGGGTGTTTTTGGGAGAAATTTTCGTTTTAGGGGTTTGGCTCTTGGATATTCGTAGAGCACATCAATAGCACATAAATGTCGACTACTTTGATTCTGCGATATCGAAATATAGCCAACTCTTGTATTTGCGGGTAGCTTGAGTCTTGGAGGGGTGTTTTTGGGAGAAATTTTCGTTTTAGGGGTTTGGCTCTTGGATATTCGTAAAGCACATAAAAAGCGCATAAATATGGACTACTTTGATTTTGCGATATCGAAATATAGCCAATACTCGTATTTGCGGGTAGCTTGGGTCTGGGAGGGGTGTTTTTGGAAGAAATTTTCGTTTTAGCGGTTTGGCTCTTGGATATTCGTAGAGCACATAAAAAGCACATAAATATGGACTACATTGATTTTGCGATATCGAAATATAGCCAACACTCGTATTTGCGGGTAGCTTGGGTCTTGGAGGGGTGGTTTTGGGAGTAATTTTCGTTCCAGCGGTTTGGCTCTTGGATATTCGTAGAGCACATAAAAAGCACATAAATATCACGTGGTTTGATTCTTACATATGGCAAAATTTCATCAGGTGCTCTGCTAGCTTGACGTTAAGCAGACAGAGCACTTTTGATTTCTCATTATGGGGCGAAAAAAAAAATAGAGGTTTGGCTGCTCGATATTCGTAAAGCACATAAAAAGCACATAAATATTACGTAGTTCCATTCTTACATATAGCAAAATATCAGGAAGTGCTCTGCTAGCTTGATGTTAAGCAGACAGAGCACTTTTGATTTCTCATTTCCCGCTAAACGATAAGAGCACAAAAATTTTAAATGGAGCACAAAATTAGCACATAAAAAGCACAAAATTTTGATAACCATTAAATCCATTTCGGGGACTTTGCTCTGCTAGCTTTATGGAGGTATGCGCGCGTGCAGGGTTCGGAGCGGCTGTCGGCAAGCCACCGAGCCCGATGCGTTCGTGC
Source organism: Ophion costatus (assembly GCA_951751655.1). Lineage (NCBI taxonomy): Eukaryota > Metazoa > Arthropoda > Insecta > Hymenoptera > Ichneumonidae > Ophion > Ophion costatus. Next base: position 17,890,779 of record OX632362.1, on the reverse strand, counting down.
CCCGTTAGGCTCGGTGCAGCCGTCGCCCGGTACATGTACACGGACGTATTAACGCTGGTAATTAATCCCCGAGAGCCTGCAAGGCTAATTATCCATGTGCGTTCGTACGCACCGCGTATATGTATGTGTTCGCCATTTTCACAACGAAGTGCAGATTATCATGAAATATTTTGTAGAATAATAATTTGGCAAGCTGACTCACCTTTCGCCGCGCACGCTCGGGCGCCTACCTAGCTAAGGTTTTACGGACGGCTAAGGCTAGCCTTCCAGTTGTCGGACGAACAAGCGTATGTTGTTCATCCGGAGAGCGGCTAGTTTTACGCGGTTCACGCTGTACAGCCCCCTAAACGAACAAACCCAAACGAATCAACCCAAAAAAACAAACCCACACCCAAAATGACAAATCCAAACAAACCACCCTGAAAAACAAACCCAAACCCAAACAAAACCAACCAACCCAAACCAAGCAAACAAACCGAAAAGCAAGCAAACCCAAACAACACAAACCCAAAAAAACTCAAACAAAACTAACCAACCCAAACCAAACAAACAAACCCAAAAGCAAACAAACCCAAACAACACAAACCCAAAAAAAAACCAAAACCCAAACAAAATCAACCAATCCAAACGAAACAAACCCAAACACAACTAACCAACTCAAACCCAAATACAACCAAACAACCCAAACTCAAACAAAATCAACCAATCCAAACCAAACAAACCCAAACACAACTAACCAACTCAAACCCAAATACAACCAAACAACCCAAACCCAAACAAAATTATAAAGACTTTCTTCGGATGACTACGTGTAAACTATTTTTCCGGATAGTTGGTTTAACAATTTAACACATTCTATCTGGACAATCATATATATGTTATTCATCCGGATACTAGCTTACACGAATCACAATAATATATACGCCTACTGGAAATAGGGCGTGAACTGAGTCGCTATCCGGACGAATAACGTGCGCTTATTCGTCCGATAACCGGACGGGGAGACACTCCGTTTACGTAATCAGTCGCGCACTACTCACGAATGCACACTAGAGGAATTAATTCCGGACACTTTTCAAACTTCTACTAATTTTGCATTTACTGATCATTTTTACGTTATAATCACTTATATTTTGTAATCTTATCAAAGTAGGCTTTGCGGGGGGGGGGGGGCGAGGAAAAAATTGCCGATTTTAATTATTTTTCTAAAGGAAAGATTTTTTCACCAATTTCGAGACTTAGGTTATGTTTTATTAATACTGTTGGCCGTTACATGGTTTTTTCTTCAATGTATTCATATTTATTGATTGATTAACGCCCTTAGCTGAAAACTGCGAGAAATTTGAGAGAAAAAAAAAGAAATACTCTCGTGGCATTGCAACGATGCACACTTCAACGTCATGTCGAAATCGCATTAATTCCTACTGCTGCACATACAACGATCAATCTCAGTCCGAAATATGAGTCATAATCTGCTAATTCCCCTTGACGTGTCTTTGTCTTCGAGAAATCGCATCATTATTATTTATGAATTTTAATTAATAGTAATTCAATCCAGCTGAAGTCTGACATGATTTATTGCTCAGGGTATCGTAAAGGGTGGCAAATGAGGTGGGGGGCTGGGCGTCCCCCTGACCCCCAGCCCCCCTTTCCCCCATTCGAATGACCCGCTCCCTAACCCCTAGCCTCCCTAAGCCCTCAGCCCCCCTTTCCACCATTCGAATGACCAGCCCCCCTAACCGCCTTTCGCCCTCATTCGAATGAGCCCCGCCCCTCTGGGGGGAGGGGGTCTTTCGAATTTTTAGGTTTTACGTCTCGCGTATCTCGCGAGTGGGCGGCATAATCCTACATGCTTGTTCTTCCAAGTTCACGTACATAATCACACATATGCCTGTGTACGTCTGTCATACACGGTGTTGCACATTAGCCTGGTGTGCTACTGAAATATCATACTTGGAGAGCTTACGTTCGCAAAACGCTCTTTACGGAGCGATGAGCTCAAATGTTGAAAAGCTGCAGAGCTCCTACCACGCTAGTTAAGGCCAACGAACTCACTCCGAAACAAAGAACGCGAGAGAAATAGCGACGGGCGGAAATCGTTTTTTTTCTTCACTTTTCTCAATTATCATAAGGAACTTAAGGGGGGAGATACTTTAAGGCGCGGAAAAATTTGCGGATTTTCATGAAAGGCGAAGTAGATGTACCACGTGACACATGGGTGCGAGAGAGACAAATGAATTTTTCGACCAGAGATTTCTTCGAGAGCAATAATATTCATGGCAAAAGAAAATCGTCAAGCTCTGCGTTCGCGAATTCTATAAAGCACGATGCTTTCTTTTTCCTAAAAAAGCCAAATCATTCAAAAGAAAATTATATTCGAAAATTTGTGAGGTTACACTGACTTCGTACATGCCCTTAAAGAACATATTTCTTCAGCCTTTTTGAGACTTAGGGTATATATGTTATAACTAACTTTGGTTGTAAGGTGATATTTTTTTTATTAATCTTTAAAAATGATGGAGGTATTGCACGGTCTTTAAAACGGGTTGCGGCGAATATTGTCAGACGGCGTGACACGTAGCGTCGGCGAGATTAATTTGAAAAAAAAACCAACGAAGATTTTTCTTTCATTAACCCTCATACGCAGAATATGAACCAAAAACAAGTGAGACATGTTGAAAATCGTTTAATTGGTACGCCTTTGATACAAAAACATTGAATTTTCCGATAAATTGCTATACTTCGTAAAAAGAAAATACTTTTTTTTTACTTTTCGAAAACAGTTAGGATAATGTTTTAGAGAATAAGGTTAAAAAGATTTATACTAAATTTCATCAATAAAAGATTAATAAAAACAACAATATCACGTAACAGTCAAAAGTGTATATAAATTACGTCGTTTTAGAATAGGGGACTGGGGTGTCTGGTCGTTGGATGACGGTAACGATAATTGGATTATGACGATAGGAAGGATAGGATGCTTCCGGGGGGCGGGGGTAAAAATCAAGAAAAATCGATGACGTAATATATGGACATCCGTAAGTACTAATAAAATGTACCTTACGTCTCAAAAACGGTGAAGAAATAAAAAAAAAAAAAGAAATCATGAAAATCAGCCAACTTTTTTCTCGCCTAAAGGTATCTCCCCCCTAAAGTAATAAATACTCCGTATTCGCTTGACTTTCGTGCGGGAAATGTCAAAAGCAACGAGGGGGGAAGAACAAAGGAGAACGCGAGGGGATTGTGCTTCCTTCACGAATTCGTTTTTACATGTGCGTATACACGCGCGCGCCATATTGGGTACGTTTGCAATGTGAAATAAAGCGTGCGACGTGCACGAGCGTCCAAGTCGTCACCCGGACAGAATCGATCACGGATTAATGACGCGTGGCTTTTCGTGACGCGATTCCTAGCGATGCATGGATAATTCGAGTTTCTATATGGACGATAACATTCGATGCTCGAGAGAGGTGGCTCATTTGTCGCGGTGTATACGTGTAATCGATCGTACCTATATACATGCGGTTTCGAGACATCACTAAACCCTTTGTTGGAGAGTTTTATCGAAGGATTATGGTGGATTCAATCAATCTTTGTTGTATATAATTTGACCGCTTATATATATATATATATATATATATATGCGGTATATATATATATTAAGGTGGTTAAAAAAAATTAATTTTTTTTCCGTGATACTCAACGGAAAATGTTACTACGTTATGAAAAAGTAATTCATACACAATTTCAGAGGTCTAAACATGTTTTTAGGTAGTGCTCAAACGACTTTTAATTTTTTTTTTTCGATATTTCGTCAACTTTTTTCTTTATTTGTTTTCTTACTCCAAACCAATATATTACTCCAAAAAAACACGCATACTGGTTGGACGTTCAGTGATGTAAACACGATGTTCTTGTTCATCGAGTGGTTCATATAATTTTCACAACCGAATTACATATATTGATTCTTAATTGCAAATACAAGCAAATACAAATTGTTTATGGTAAAAAAAATATTTAAATAAAAATTGTGTATTTTTACACAAAAAATTAAATCAAGACTTACATTGGATCACGCACTAACATTTTCTGCATCGAGATAAAAATGTTAATACTCCGATAATCATGAAAAAAACATGAAAAAGGCGTTTGAGCACTAACTAAAACATTGTTTCGAACCCTCAAATTTTGCAAAACTTTCTTTTTCTTAACATACTTCGTTTTTCCGTTGAGAAAAAAATCGATTTTTTTAACCGCCCTAATGTATACTTGCTGTGCCCTCGACTCTGTCCGCCTTAAAATCCTATCAATGGCAAATCTCTATTTTTTGTTTTATTATTTATCTTTGGAGGATTTGTGGTAAATGCACATAAGACACTGATAAAGATTCGTACTACCTCAGTGCGTAGACTTCTTACTCACAAATCTCTCTCTCTCTCTCTCTTATGGTATTAAAATTTGCATCGTTGAAATGCAATGTTTTTCATTTTTTTTATTTCCTTCATTTTTTCTATAATCTAATTTTTTTCTTTAATTGAGGTCGTCGATCTCTACTAAAGACAAGGCAAATTATTTGAGTGATGTTCGTACCCTAACATATGTGAAGAAAATGTGAGCCATTAACAAATACGTTGACACACTGGGCCCGTTTGACCCGGATGAATTTAAAATAAAATGTTCACCTGTCCAAAATTGAAAATTTGCCAAAATTTTCCACAGTCGATTAATTTGGTATTTTCCGAATTTCAATTGTACATACATATCAAAAAATGTTCAATGTGTATCCCTGATTTTTTTCATTCAAACCCGAACGAGGCTTGTTAATGGCAGGTGGATGAAGTACTATCTGGCTCAAATTGACCCAGTGTGTCAAAACCATGACCAAATACAAGTGTGTCAACGAAGGGTTGAAGGAAAGTTATCTTTCATTGCATTCCAGCGATGTAAACTTCAACATCATTTTCGATACAGTACAGGTATATTTCATATTAAATTTGCGCCTCGAACATTACTCCGTTTTATTTCTTTACCAAAGTTTGCTCCAAAATTTCCCTATACGTGTACTCAACATGCGTATCGGAATGTTCAATTTTGAACTCATATGTTCCTTCGACTTTCGTCTTTCCACTTTCGTGCAATTGCCACGTCGCTCTTCAGCCTGAGATCTCGAGATAAAATCGAAATTCGAATTTCTATAGAAATATGGCGGAATCCCGGCTCGAGTTTCGGGCCGGCTCGTGGCAGCTACGACGACCGTACGTAACGCGAAAGGTGCACATGCAGACGCGCTGCCGTCGGGGTCGGTTTCGTCGAAATTCAGATTTCGATCTCGTTAAACACCTGGCGAAAATGGATCGCTGTGGCGATCGAGTTTATGGGCTTCCGTTGGCAGTTATTGCCGTTCGGCGTCAGTGTTATCTACAATCGGTATTTATAGCAAAGGGACAGGACGGGGAGGGGGGGGGGTGCAGCACAAAGAATCTTAAAGATGATTCAGATCAATTGATATAATCATTTCGTGAGCTTGTGACTTCAGCAGATTGGTCAATGGTGTGTTTCTGTTTCAGAAAATTATGGATATCACAAGCAAGGATCATGTCAGGCTGGATTTTCCGCTGCACTATCCAAGGTAAGTGTAATTTAAAAAATAGCGATTCCATTGAATGAGTTCCCCTAAGTGAACAAAAATAAGTTGCGCTAATAATTATTCCGAAATGAAATTGAACAAATGAGGTATTACCCCAAGTATTAATTCACCATTCAGTTGCCAAGTTAATTGAGTCGTCTTCACCTTCTCAACAGACCGTTACTAAGGGGTTTGCATAATCTTGGTGCCCAAAAAAGTCGACTTTCGATATTTTTTCTGATGATAGCATTTCTTGCGATGACGAGATTGGGTTTTTACAGACAATTAATAGAGCCTTGTCATGTGAGATTTTTTAAATTGCAAAATACTCATATACAATGAAGACATTATTATTTAAACAAAATGCCACTGTTGGTTTTGACAATTAGGGTAATCGGAAATGAAAAATAAAAAAAATGTACTTCTAGTGTGGTAACAAGTCTTTCTCATGACAGGATACTTTTTTGAAATTTTAAAGAATACGAAAATGGAAAGCTGTAGAGAACAAAGTTTGATTTTTCAGCAAAAAAGAACTTCCATCATTTTGCTATTAACAAATGAATAAACGTATTCAAAAATCGATGTACACTGGTGCAATTAATTCTGGGCTATTACCATTTTTTTATTTCGTACTCATTGATGATTTTTACGTTATAATCACTTGTTTTTTATATTCGTATCAAAATAGGCGTGTCAAGAGAAATGTTAGGTAGAAACATTATAGATTGAAAAAAAACATTACAGTATTATTTCAACGTACTCATCAGAGTATACATTTTTTTGCCTGAAATAATTCCACTAGTGCATATAGAAAAAGCGATTTTCGACCATAAAAGCAGCTTTAACCAATTCGCTATTGACGAATGGATAAACGTATCAATAAATGATTAAATAAATATACTTTTTTTTTTATATAAATATAATTTTTTTAAATATAATTTTATTTTAAATAAATATAACGTTTTTTTTATATAAATATAATTTTTCAATAAATTATATATTTATATATATATTTTTTATATATTTATATTTTGTATAAATATAATTTTTACATATATAATAAAATATTCAAAATATACATACGTATAAATGAATATATGCTCTCTCCGAATTTGAAGTCAATCGGACGAATATATTTTGGCATACGATTTGCACTGTTTCATAAAACATAGTGTCGAGAAAAACGCATAATAAAGAGGCGTGAATCACAGCGGAGCATTTCGTCGTAGCGCAGAGGGCGATCTGACCCTCCACAAAAATCGTCGAATTTTTACAAAATATCTTTTGCTAATTAAAGGGGGATCCCACTCTGGAAGCCCATTTTGAAGGGTCGAAAGGGTCAAAAGGATATGAAGGGTCAAAAGGGTTTCTAGTAACACATTGATTGAAATAAATTATTTTTTTCCCATCACGTTGTTCACATGTTTGTGGTTACAATGTAATTTTTTCCGAAGGAAATCTTTCAATGTGTTCGTGGTGCTTAAGGTAGTGCATTTAAGGTAGTCCTATCGACAGGCTTCAATTCACAGGATTTTCATAATTTTTTTCTGAGCGACACTAAATATATTAATAATCGTCTGTAAAATTTCGGGGTCGCTTATCGACCTTATTACAGAGAAAAAGAATATAAAAATTGCATACTTTTGTCAAGGAATCTCGAGGCGACATACGAAAACCCAATTTCCGGTCGCTACAAAAGTGTATACAATAGCGAGAATCCGTCAGACTCTTAAAAATAATCAGATTTACATACTTAACACTTGTAGTAATCCAATGCTCTCAAAAGAGAGTACGCTTATTGACCTAATTTTCATGTAATATGAAGTTTAATTTGAACTTCCGGTATTGGATTTATTACCACTTGCTACGATAATGAGACGTGACAGCAAGGCAACAGCTGACTGTAGTCCTAACCTCATCTCACTCATTCAAATTTTCCACGCTCTTTTACCACTCGTGGCCCGAATACAATGCTTTACATTTCCCGCACCTGACATTGTTTTGACAGATCGACGTTGAAAAGCATGGAGGTTAAACTCGCCTGAATGAGTAAAAAGAGACGGAAATAGAACCAATGTTGCCAAATATCGAACCTAGAAATACTATACGCGAATCGCTGGAATAGCCATCTTTTCATTTTGCTAATTAAATGTGAACATTCATTAAACAGTTTACAAATGGAAATTTTTAATTATAACAAATTATTTTTTTCGCATGTGTTGAAAATACAAATTGTACAGGTCTCAAATATGATCAGCGGTATGACAAGTGTGAAGCGATAGGACTACCTTAATTTCATCATTGATTGGTAAAAGTCATTGAAACTTTCGAGTTCATTCATTTGCCTTTTCCCTCGAGTTGCGAATAACTTCAAGCAGCCCTGGTAAAATCAATTTTTCAATTTTATCCTTCTCCCAAGGTTTATTTCCAATTCGGTTGCAAAAATTGTTCGAAACTTCTCCGATGTAGGACTAGAATAAACATTGAGCGAGAAAAACCAAGTGCTAAGTTATACCGCGGACAAGGTCGAAAGCGTTCGGAGTTGTTTGCCATCGGAATATCTCCCCCCCCCCTTTGCCCTAACCCTTTCACGGCTTGAATTAATGCGGACTATCGAAAACCTTTGCGGGGCCTCTCTCGCGATGTGTATAAAGGTTTTCGCACGCGCGTTAGCATCGGCGCACTAGTCGACATTTATAAACATACGATTGACTCTCCCAACAAATCCTTTACCGAGGAACGACAGACGCGCGCCCGAGTGTTGCGTTCTCGTGTCGCTGCAAGAGTTAAGGCTTGTACGAACAAGCTTGAAGAGACCACGGGGGGACAAAAGAAAGAGAGGGAGATAAAAGTATATATTGGTGGTGTATCGACGCTCCGAATATGGCGAGAAACGCGAATTCCACCTTTACTCTCGAGCTCGCGCGATTCTTACGCAAGTGTTGGCGGAATACGCTGTTATTCGCGGGAGTTCTATTCCCTACATGTGGAATCGCGAAATATACGCTGGGTAAAGAAAACTCTGTGGACTGGTCTATAGGCGAGTGCGGGCAATACCCATTTTCGTCCAACGCACTTCACAAATCGCATTTCAGGAGTTTCGCGACAATTGACGATACCATTTTATTCAAATTTATACAGTAAGTTCTTTTTCACATACCGAATGCACCCTCCAAATTTTTTATCGATCATCTAAATCGTTTGTACAAAATTTACAATTGAAAAAAACACTTTTTAAGGGGTTACCCCCACTTGCGATTATGAAAAAATCGATTTTTTTATTGCATTTTTTTGAAGTATAAGTATCTGAGAATATGTCCTGAAAATGTCAAGTCGATCCGAACAAAATTGACTGAGATATGAGCGTTGAAAGAGAAGAATCCGTGAATTGAAGAACTGAAATTGAAACTTTAAACGCGTTTTTCTCAAAATGGCATTTCTGAAGTCGGTGACCAAGATTACTCGAACACTAATGAACCGATCTTCTTGAAATTTTGCAGGCTTATTTAATACATAAAAATGTAGTCTTTAATCGTTCGATTTTTTTTTCGTTAAAATCGAACCATTAACTTTAACTGTCCGCCATTTTGTGAAAAATGAATATTTTTTAAAATCCTTCGATTAAAGACTAGTTTATACTTATATTTGACTAAATCCATCCGCATTTTTTTTTCAGATGATCCACTTCGCCGCAATGTTGGTCACCGCAAACCGTGTATATAAAAACATTATTTCATTGACGGCCATTTGCCACTAAACCATGTAATATTTTTCAATAAAAAAATTACTGAAAGTTCTTCAAAATGTGTTCTTTAAGATGGTATATTGATCAATTAAAAAAGTTTTGTAGTTTTCTTTAAAAAAAATTCACGAAAAAGGCCTTTTTTTGCGCTACGAGTGGGGGTAACGCCTTAACATCACGCTCATCGCTAAATGGCAGTTTCACGCACGAAATAGTGTGCAAAAAATGTTCAAAATGTTATGCAAAACTGTCAAACCACTCAGTAGGGGAAACAGACCAGTGAACGGCAAAATCTGATTTGGTAAATATCGGTGAAGAATTTAAATTATCGATAAAAACCCGAATCACTGTAATTTAGCGAAAAATCACAACTGTTAGAATCGATTTTTCAGCTTAAGGGGATAATCCCTTTAGACGCCCGAAAATGTGTCATTTTTCATGCATTTTTTTAAAGGTGATAAAATAATTGCATCTTTTTTAAATTTTGACATTATTCTATTACAACCTTCAAGTGTTAAAAAAATATTTTCTAAAGAAAACAAAATGGCGGTGTCATAAGAGGCCTTTAGGTGTCTTTCGAAAAACTGCTCGTGTTATAGCTCAAAAAGTTATTGATCGATATGGCCAAAATTTTAGGCGGTTTCTCACTATAACATTATTGGAAGGATATATATACACCTGCCTCTTCTTTGGCTCTTTTCGATACAGCAAAACAAAAACAAATGTTTTCCACCCAACAAAGTAGAAACCTTCCCTAAGGTATACTAAGTGAAGGACTGTCAAATCACTCATTATGACATTATGACAATTTCGTCTCCCTTTAAACGTTTTTACCCTTTTGTTTGGCCCTTTAACTCATGGCCCTTTAAATAAGGTAATCTCCCTACGTTAAAAAGTGTTTCTTCAATGGTAAATTTCATAGAAACGATGTAGACGATCGTCCTTAAATATAGAGGGTGCATTCACTGTATGACAAAGAATTTACTGTATAAATTTGAATCAAATGGTAACATATCGTCAATTGTCCCAAAACTCCTTCAAATGCCAACTAATTTTTCCTCCCAACGACATCTCCATCTTATTGCCAAGAAGAAAAATGAACGATTCTTTAGAAAATTGGACGATTGAATGTACCGAAAGAATGAAGCATATTCGAAAAAGGTATTTTAGGCCGAGCTTTTATTGAGGACTGGACCGAAAGAGTTGGGCAAACACAGATGAGACAGCCTTTCTTCTTTTATGGCGTGTACTGCCATATACAAACACACGATTACGTGTATATCCAGTGGTCAGTTCGATTACCGCCAAAGGCATAGTGGGACAGTCCATGAGCACTCACAGGCTCGGAGCTATCACTAACCAATGTATAATTCAGAATTGTCTCTCCACCAACCACATATATATATATATATAAACACAGCTCCACACTGGATGTTTAATGCATGTATTCCCCATTCGCGATGTACTAAGACGAAGGGGAGAGAAAGCCACGAGAGCTTAGAGCTCTCGCGACCGCGATTTAACTCGCAAGCATTCAATGTTAATCCCCCTCGATAAAAGCAGCCCCCTCGGAATTTCCATCCCTTGCACATCGGTGTATCGAAACAGCCCCTCGTTTGGACTGATTTTTTTTTCATTTATCCTCGGATATACAACCCGTGCAGAAATTTGTTGCGAAGTCCCAAGATCCTGCCACATCCCTATATAGGGATTCCATACGGACAAAGCACGGACGGTGTCCACATTGGAAACAAGTGGATTCACGCAATTTCCTAATTGACGTTGTTTAAGAATGTTTTTCTTTTAATCTCCACCAGAATTTGTTACATTGCCCGGAAAAACATCCTTTCGTGATGCCATGCACAAATTTTTCGGGGAGGGGGGGGGGGTCGAAGATGCGAATAAGGTTCCGAAAACCCCATCTCTCTGATCAAGCTGACATTTTGCGCAAATCTTCCTTTTGACATTTTAAGACCACCCCTAAAGGGATTTTTGGCGACTCGCAATAGTTTTCGAGATATTGAGTTTCAAAGTTATTTATTTTAACGCGCGCCGACTATATCTATATCTGCTACGTATCCGTTGATACCTATATATGTTACCGCGCTCTCAGTTTCGTCCAAACAATCAACCCTGAAAAAACCCAAACCCAAAAACTGTTGCGCGTCGCCGAAAATCCCTTTAGGGGTTGCCTTGAAATATTAAAAGGGAGATATGTGCAAAATTTCAGCTTAATCGGGGGGGGGGGGGGGTGTCGGAACCTTACCCCAAGATACACCCACTGTCTATAGGGATTAGTTAGGGACATCGCGCATAGGGAGTCGTCATTGAAATCCGATTCGATTCTGCACTGTTCCCCGATAAACGTCGTGTGAGAATTCTCGTTTCGTTCGAATCGAAAGTATATGAAAAGTGCCGAGAAAAAACTCCGCGTATTGAAACATAACCTCCACGCGTCTTGAGTGTGTACGTGTGTGGTGGTATTATGTCAAAGTGGCGTAAAATAAATTTGCAAAGGAAATATGAATTTACTGAAATATGAATATTAGACATTTTAGACCCTCATGTACATTTTCTCAAATCTTTAGAAAGGCCGGGGGGGGGGGGGTGCTTCCCCCCATGGCGACGCCCTTGAATTGGACCCCTACGACAAGTTCTGCACGGGAAGTTGCGCAGACGTGCTTTTGATTGGAAAATTATAATATACTGCGGGAATGAAAATATTTCAGTTGCAGAGGTCTTGCCACTTTAGAGTCATTTCTTTAGGCAACCTCTATATCTACTTGGGCGAAAAACCGCTGGCAGATGAATACCGCATTGTCTCGAGCGCAAAATCCATGCGTATGTTTGCGTACGAAAAGAGCCGTTGTTTCGTGAGCCTCCCATGTTTATTTCCACTAAATCTCGATGCACGTAGGCATATAGATATAAGTGTACATGCACACGCATACGTGTGTGTATATATATATATATATATATATATATATATATATACGCAGTGATATAAAGGAACGATTGAAGCGATCGACGGAAAACACGTTCGACGATCGATCTGTCCCGATCGATCTCTACCGCGAGGCTTTACGTCTCTCTTTGAGTTATCTAGCCAAGATCAGCTGGAAAATGGACGTCCAGCGTCGGACATTTGGCTCACATTCACTCGATCTTCCCTTCTCTTTTTATTAACGATTCTGTGCTTCTTCAGCCCTCCGTATATATACGTGGCAAATATTCTTCCGCAACGTGACGATCTGCCCCCCTAGCAAATATTTCTCATGTACACTACAGCCGTCGAATGGGGGCGCCCTTTACGGATTTTCGATCCGGATGAAAGATGACAGACCGCGACAAAAAAAATACGCGGATCAATGTTTGGGGGACTATTTGGAATCCAAAATAAATGCCACCATATTTTTTTAAATTTCGCTATTCCTTTTGTACTCATTGGGTGATCTTGAACGGAATCTGCAATTGCAATCGTCGATCAAACTTGCGTATCATTTTTTTCTGGAATTTTAAATAGAAATTTCATCCCGGCTGGATTTGAGGATTACCTGCAATTCGCAACTAGATAAAATCGTCCCTGATTTCTTTCCACAACAATGTTTGGCCAATTTTCGAAAAAGTGCACTTTTCGAAAATGCGCCGCCATCCAAAGAATGTGAAATTTTCAATAAAATATCTATAGTAGAATAAAAGTGTCACTAAAAAAAACCCAAACAGATTAGAGTTTGAAAAAAAAGAAACTTGACGTTGACGACATTTGGCCGAAAAACTGTTAAAATTGCTACAGAATTTTCAAAATCTGACTTTTCGAAAATATATCATCACAAGAAAGTCTGCACCGATGCTTTCGTCGGCGAAATGAACGAATCGCATATAAAAAAAAAATACCAATTTGATTTTATCGCGAAGTTGATCGAATCTTGCCGAATCGCAAGATTTTTCTCGCTCTCCGTCGACTCGCTAACCGATTCAGGGAAACGTCTCTCTATGCTGTAACCCGGTTGTAATTTTATTCACGATTCTAATCCATACGAGTGAACTCGCCCTCGCTCTTCGGAATAACAATGAATTTTCGTTGCGATGCAAAACCATATGCGCTCTCTCTCTCTCTCTCTCTCTCTCTCTCTCTCTCTCTCTCTCTCTCTCTCTCTCTCTCTCTCTCTATCTCTCTTATATTTCTCGTTGAGCCGCGCTCACGCAGCTCTTTTCGCAGTCCTGTCCACGGGTCTATAAGCCTATCCTATATGAGATCGCGTTTCGCGGGAGATTCAACGGTACACCGGCGATCGCGATTCGTCCCGAGCGCATTTCATACGTCGACTTCAGGGCATTTTGCTATTTCTCTTTATCTCGTTTGGCAAAAGGACGAGAACGGCTCTCTTGTATGAAAGTTGAATGCTTATTTTATTCGGTTCCGTATATATATATATATATATATATATATATATATATATATATATATATATATATATATATATATATATATATATATATGCATAAGTCGACGGAATCGAGTGGTATCCTCGTCATATAAATTTCGTTCCACCCCCCTGTCATTCTTTCCCTCTGTTCCGAGACAAAACACAAATGCAGACGCGAGATCCTCTTGTACATATTTGGAGCGCGTTATATTTCAATCTTGCGGTTGGGGACATAGCTAAAAAGTCCTCTTTTCTTTCGAGTGCATGGGGCGGGGGAGGGAGGATCGCGGCGCCAGGGTACACAATTCGTGTGGGTCGTGAGCGTTTCCCTTGTAGACATCGCAGAATGAACAGGGAACAACAGCAGTCGGAGCAACTGCACTTACATATATGTGTGGACGGATACATGTGTGTGCATGCGCATATATAGGGTACTTCGCATCGGGTGTGGTCATTTTTGTGCAGTGGGGTCATCTTTCGAGTCGTCATTCGTGGATGTTGGCTGCGGAGAGAAAAATAGCCTATGCACTGCAGTTTCTTTTTCGTTTTCTCCCATTTTCAGAAGTTCCGTCGTTGGTGTCCTACAGGTTCGGTCGAGGATGGAGATGACTCGGGCATTAAGAAAATCTACGTGAACTAGCCTGTATATATATGTATATATATGCACTTCAGCTAGTCCGTGACCCCGACCATGTTTGGTATTCCTGATTTTTTTTTGTAAAATTGTACCCTATGAAAGAAATATCCACTACCAGTTTTTAGATTTTTATCTCATCTATTTTAGCAGTTATAATCTTCCAAAAAATGTCGATTTCAGAAGTTTTGGAAACGTTTGAACGCCGATAACTCCTGAACCAATTGAGATATTGACAAATGGCATAATATAATTTTTTTCATTTTGGAGCATACTTTCGTTAAAAAATATGAAAAAAAAATATCAATTATCAACGTCAACGTTTTTTTTGCTTCTAAAGTGAAAACTATTATTTTTTACAATAATCAACAATTTTTTATTTTTTCAAAAAATTCTCTGAAATACAGTGACCCATTCTATCATTTTTAAGTAGTCTCGTCGTGGGCCCATTTTTCCTTTTATTTCTTTTCGAATTAATCGTACTTTTTTGAAACGATTTTTATCATTCTTATATCTAATAATGCTATCAATGATTTTGTGATTTCCGATTTGGCTTCGACAGGCCTGAAACGGTTCATTTTTCATTTGTACTGAATGTAAAAAAAAGTGATTTCGAATAAATAAATAAAATCGTAGTACATTTTTTTGACACCCCAGGCTATCGAAGTCGAAAAGGTTTGTATGAAAATTCTGCGTAAGATATGTTTTCATAAAGTTTCCTTTATGAAAGTAACATTTAAAGTTAAAAAGAAGACTTTTCTAGATAAAAGAAATAATCGAAAGTATTTTTTTTTTAACCGGGTCAAAAAAAGTTATCATTTTTAGAAATAGCATGCGAAAAACCAAACGCGGATGATTTTTAACTCGAAAAACTGGGTCTTTCGCTAAACTGAAATTCCAGCATATAGTAGATCTGACCTATCGACAGTTGCAGGATTAGCCATTGATAACAGGACACCCTGTATATATATATGAAGATCCCAGTGGTTGTAAAAGCTCAAATGGCTATGTATAGCCATACACGAATTGATAAGGGTGTGTATGTAATATGTGAATACGAACTACATACAGTCGTATTGCAAAGAGCAAGAAGAGCGGTCACTGCATGCATTGTTCCAGTTGCAAATTTTTCTCTTGTAAGCAAACGCGAGAGATAGAGAAAGAGGGACCTCTCTGTAGGGGGTATCTTACGTTGCGGTCCTGCCTCATCTCCCATCCCTCTTGTCTCTCGTGTATTATTACTAACATGCGAGAACGACAGCGGCGAGCACGTGCACAATTCTCTTTGTATTATATATATATATATATATATATATATATATATATATATATATATATATATATATATGGTACACCTTCGCCATCATTCGCAAGGATAAATGTATATATGTGAGCGCGAGAACGTCGTACCATAAACGGTATGATGATCGTTCGTTTTGTCGTTGCTGCCATTTCACGAGCCTCCGCCACTGACAAAGAGATCATTTCGGTCCACACGCCGATCTAACCTTATTATACGTACATTGCCATCAGATCGTTTTAGGATCGAGCTAAATTCAAGCGGTCATTGCATTTACGGGAAAACCTCATTGCTATAGAGATTTCGACCAAAATTATTCGTACGCTCGGATCAGTTGGATAAATATGGATGTATACGAAAGTATGTCGATCGGAGATTCACAATTTTTGAGGTTACTTCGTGGCATTGCATTAAAGTAATGTGATTATGGTTAATATCTCTTGAAGAAATTTCGTCCAGGGTTCACACACACACATGTATATATACGTATATATATAAAGGGGGTGTCCATAAATTACGTAACGCAAAATTTTTTATCTCCCCCCCCCCCACGTCACGGAACCGTAACACCTGACTTGAACCCCCCTCCCCTCTATTCCATTACGTAATGGGTGCTTTTTCGTCAATAATGGCGTTTTTTTTTTCAAATATGTAACCAATTATGAAAAGATCGATTCTGTACTCATTTTATGAAGTATATACTCATCTAGTTTGATACCATTATGTATGAAATAAAAAAAAAAATAACCCTAATTTGGCGACGAAAAAACATTGTCTTCATTGTCCCATCGATAACTTTATGAAAGGTTATCTGTTAATAAAAAGTAAACAATTTATCGATATCTATACAAATGTAGCTATCGTTGTGCGTAGCCGCTTTTTTTTTATTTCGGTTTCACAAAATGCCGACAGTTTGGACATTTTCTTTCTATCGTCAAGGCCCATTTTGTACTCAAGCAATATTTAAAAATAGTAATGATCAAAATTGAAAAAGTCGGCTACATACAACCTCCGTCACTGCCATTACAAAAATGTTTTTCCAAAATTGAAAATCGGTTGATAAGTTCTTGAGTATTCGCTGAGACAAGGTCGAGAAAAGTAGTATCGATAAAATCGCGATCAAAGTTTTCGTTCCGTTTTTCTTGATATAAAGTTATGTTTTTTGCTAGAATATTGATACTCATATTAAAATATCACGTCGCGGGCGATATGACGGTTTTTCATCTTCATTATATTTCTCAAAATAATAAGAGCTTGCACTTCATCTATTCTGAAAATAACACACGTAAGTGTGTTCGAACGTATGCATCCGTGTTATTTTTACACCGTCATTTTTTTACACACGTGTAAAAAGTGTCTACAGCCATTTACGCACGTATAGTGCATAAAAACAACACACTCGTATACCGACATTGAAAACAGTGTTTCGAGAAAAACGCGTTTGAAGTTTGCAGTACGGTGCTGCTCGCCCGGCCGCCTGTTAGAAGCTGTAGCTCATTCAATTATAGGAATATTTAAATCTTCAGGGAATATAGCTAAAAGGTGATACTATCGAATAAAAATAGTTTCGGAAAATACCATTTTTCGACCTACCCAGGTAGATGTAGCCCGTTACGAAGAATAACGTTGCTCAAAACTAAACTACTATTACACTGAATAAGTGTACGAAATTTCCAGTCAATCCGCTCACTGAATATCGAGAAATCGTGTACACCGTTTTGAAAAACATCGTTTCGAAAGAAACGCGTTTTAACTTTTTCTAGTAGTTCTATCCTGGTAACCACAAGTTTACCTTCAACCTACGTTTCCTGCACCTTATGTTAGACCTTCCTCTTCAATTTAAGTTGGCTCAAGGGACGAACGATTTTTGAAATTTTCACAGTAGCCTAATCCCTTAAATGAAAATGCTCAGATTTATCTGAAGATGATTCTGCATGTATAGTGGTTTACGTAATGTTAGGATCAGCGGCAGAGGAATGCAATAACGACAGTTCTCTATGTCGAACCCTTGAAATATAATTTCCTTCCCATATATATATATATATATATATACACG
This sequence comes from Ophion costatus, assembly GCA_951751655.1. Classification (NCBI taxonomy): domain Eukaryota; kingdom Metazoa; phylum Arthropoda; class Insecta; order Hymenoptera; family Ichneumonidae; genus Ophion; species Ophion costatus. The sequence goes on along the minus strand of OX632362.1, from coordinate 17,872,994 downwards.
ACAGAGTCGTGATACAAAAAATGTGTCTACCGTCACTACGTGTATTATAAACGATTTTGGCTCGACAGAGTCGACTCTGGCGCCGGTACAGAAGTCACGCTCGATGCGCTCACCGACGCAAAAATACACACGTACACCTACACACAAATCACAAATACGCGAAATAAATACACACATATATATATGTATGTATGTATGTGTGTGTATATATATATATATGTATATAAATGTATACACGTATCGTATAAATACGAGACAGCTAGGAAAAGAGAAAGAGAAATAAAGACGGAGATAGAATACCGCACACACACACACACACACACACACACACACACACACACACACACATGTTGATATTGTTGTATCTCGGATGCGTTCTCTCGAATGCAAAGGTCCCTTCCATTGTTCGAGAACCGTGCGAACCCTGCGGTGAGCTCGCGCCACGTATATACGTTTTCGTTCGTCCCTGGACTACCGTTGCACAAATAATATTTCTGTTTGACGATAAATAACTTGTGCGCGCGGGCTTGGAGTCGAGGCCGGGCGTTCCTTCTATGTACATCTGTGTATATATAGATAGAGAGCGATAGAGAGAGAGAGAGAGAGAGAGAGAGAGAGAGAGAGAGAGAGAGAGAGAGAGAGAGAGAGAGAGAGAGAGAGAGAGAGAGAGAGAGAATGACATGCAATGGTAAGGTCAAGGGAGAGGGAGAAAGAGACAATCGAGGATTTACATTTGGTGAATTGACTGCGGGACTACCGCGGAGAGTGTGTCTGGCCTGGCGCCATCCTAATCTACTGGCACGGCCTTTCGCCATTTTTCGCAGGTGCGCGATCTCAAAGCGCAAAATCCTCGCGTGCGCCTTCCATAACACACGAGTACAGCAACAAACGAAACCAGAGGTACACAAAGGGATAAACTTCCGAAAAGCGGAAACCGAATTTTGATAATAAATTGGGCATAAACCTACCTTTTGAAATTTCAAGAGATCCCTTAAAAGATATTTTGGTGACGCGCCATTGTTTTCGGGAAATCGATTTTTGAAAGTTTTTCTTTACCGCGCTCTTGCTATACTAAACAAACCCAAACATACCCACAAAGACCCGTGAAAGAAATTAGGAGGGCAGCCATAAAAAAAAATCGGGCCCCGTGAGGGTTTGAATATGGATTCCCTACTAGGGCTTTCCCCAATACAATCGGACTAGGCCCCGACAGGAAAATAACAGGGTTGGGTAATTTATTTAAAAAAGGCCGTAGCGAGTAAAATGATAAAGGGCCCAGACGGGATTCATCAGGGGAGTGGTTGTTACAGGGCATACAATATAAACTGTAAAACTGAACTTGTCTTTTATTTTCTAATTTCGAGGTGAATAATAAATAATCCTTTATTTGAAGAAAATAGTTTTTATTATTGCTAAACACCTCGCTTGCTTTGTATCCACTAATAAAGTTGATCATTATAGGGCACCCGTGAAAGAAATTAGAAGGGCAGCCATAAAAAAAATCAGGCTCCCTGAGGGTTTGAATATGGATTCCCTACTAGGGCTTTCCACAACACAATCGGACTAGGCCCCGACAGAAAAATAACAGGGTTGGGTAATTTATTTAAAAAAGGTCGTAGCGAGTAAAATGATAAAGGGCCCAGACGGGATTCATCAGGGGAGTGGTTGTTACAGGGCATACAATATAAACTGTAAAACTGAACTGGTTTTTTATTTTCTAGTTTCGAGGTGAATAATAAATAATCCTTTATTTGAAGAAAATAGTTTTCATTATTGCTAAACACCTCGCTTGCTATGTATCCACTAATAAAGTTGATCATTATAGGGCAGTAATAGGGTTGCTTCATGGCTTCGATTGGGTTCTGTTGAGGCAACCAGTCGGGCCCAGATTTATAAGCCTCTTTAGGCCCTCGTCGACAAAGTGTGACCAGCCTCGAAGGGACCTGGTCGGGTGCCATTTTAGGACCTTTTCAGAGTAAGGGAAAAATAATCGGGGCCTAGTCAAAGCCCTGGCTGAATTACCAGTCGGGCCCTGATTCAAACGCCTCTTAAGGCCCTCGTCGACAAAGTGTGACCGGCCTCAAAGGGACCCGGTCGGGTGCCATGTTAGGGCCCTTAAAGAGTAAGGGAAAAATAATCGGGGCCTAGTCGAAGCCCTGGCTGAATTCTTTCACGGGGACCCAAATAAACCCAAAGAGGGCCAAATAAACCCAAGCAGACCCAAATAAACAAAAACGAACCCAAACAACCCCAGCAAACCCATCACGTACGAGTGAGCGCTGTTCGCTAGGAAGCAATGAAACCGAAGGAGTGGGGGTACCGAGCGACCGTGGCCGGCAATATACAGGATGGCCCAGAACTGATAGTAGTCCCTGAATTGCGGGGTTGGGGGTGAAATTCTGAGTCGATTGACATAAGGATGTATGGGTCTCAGATCAACCCCGGAATTATTATTAATTTTTAAAGGCGAGAGCACCTGATTGGCTTCTGCCTTTAAAAATGAATAATAATTCAGGGATTGATCTGAGACCCATACATGCTTATATCAATCGACTCAGAATTTCATCCCCAACCCCCCATTTCGGGGGCTACCATCAGTTCTTGGACACCCTGTAGATATACCCGTGGGGGTGGAAACAATGAACGTTAAAATTTGATATCTCGAAAACTATTGCTAGTCGTCAAAAATCCTTTCAGGGGTTCTTCAAGAATATTAAAATGAAGGTCTCTGCGAAATTTCAATCTTATCAGAAGGGCGGGCTTTTCGGAATCTTTCTCAAAAACTTAAAAATTCAATATCTCGAAAACTTTTGCTAGTCGCCAAAAATCCTTTTAAGGGATCTCTCAAAATGTCAAAAGGAAGGTGTATGCCAAATTTCAGATCAAAATTCTGTTTGCGTTTTTCGAAAGTAAAGCCAAATATTGAGATGAAACACTTTAGTGTTTCATCTCAATGTTTGGCTTTACTTTCGAAAAACGCATTTATTATTTAATTATTCCGAGTGTTTTGAGAGTTCGATGAAATGAATACTTGTCAAAACCTAATATTCCATTTTTTCAATGAATAATTCGCTGGCATCCCCCAGTGATGGATTCACTCAGCCCGAGGCCTTTTTTTATTCAGTATTAACGCGAGACCCGAAAATTTGGCACCGTCGACTCTAGCGCGAGTTTATTGACTCATCGCGTCTACGTCGATATATTAATACGCGTACATATATATTCGTGAATATTGCACGTACGATCTTCGTACGTTTGCACGGCGTTCATTTTATCGGGCATTGCAAGCTTCTGGTCTCTCGAGTCGCACTCGAGAAAGACGAACAACCGAGAAGGAAAGATACTTATGAAGAAATAGATGAAACGACGGCGCTCGTTTTTACGCAACCACGTGCGGTTGGTATTACTTTGTAGTGCTGTAAGCGATTTGAGAATAAAGGTTATAAATAACACGAGGGACCAATATAAAAAGAAGATGAAGACTTGCGGACACTTCCGGGGTCCCCGTCACGAAAGTTATCAGCCATTAAGATAACTCGAATTCAATGGTTCGATACGATCGTCGGGTTATGCCTAGTTGGAACAGTAGAAAACAGCTCATTTTTGGCATTTTGTTTATTTTTTGGAAAATCGGGTTGATCAATTTTGACGAAAATTAGGTATTTGAAAAAGTATCACCTGAAAAACACTCTGTAATGCTTTTGTCTACAAAATATTCAATTATCACCGATTTACAACCAAACCAGCTTATCCAATATCACAAAGTTAAACATATTTCGTTAACATATTAGTTTATCCCGTGTTTAATTGACATAATTTCCGAACCGGAAAATAAATTTTTTTAAATAGCGCGTGTGCAAATTAAGTTGATTTTTGCGAAAAAATTGGCATTTTACGTTCATCAAGTTCGCAAGCATACATCGGGAAAAATTCCTCGATCAAATACTATATTTTTCCATCTAGAAAAGTCCTAAAAATTTCAGAAATATTGATGCAGGGATTTTTGAGATATTTAACTAACCGACTTTGAAAACTTACTTTCAAGAAAAAAGAGTTTATGGCATTCCTATCCAGAAGCAGGACCCTTCCGAATCATCGGTAAATTAAAATGACGCTTAATAAAACATAAGTTACACTTTATTATTGTACACATCGATAAACTAGAATAAAAAATGTCGCGCATATTTAGTACATTTAGACATTTTAATATTTTTTTTAAACGTCACAGCAACGAAAATTCTTCTGCTAATTTTACAAATTATTAGATAGAAATGTGGCCAGCGTGACAATTTTATAAAGCGCCATACAAATGAGACAATATTTAGAGTCGTCATTTTTCGTTAAACGTTTGGTAACTTGGCTTGAAATATTACCAGTATACCGGCATGTATTTTTACTTGATTATAGCCGAAAATCAGTTAATTGTTAAATATTTGTGTTCGTGAAAGGAGTACCTTAAGGTTTCGAACGACGCTCCGAGCGTTCCGAGGGGAGTCAACATCGCCTATTAATCTGTCCATTTTTATCCGATCACCTTGAAATTTTCAGGGAACATTCTTAAGAGGATTTACTGTCAAAACATATTGCTTTTGAAAAAAGTGATTTTTCGACTTCTACAACTAGGCATAACCCCGTAATACTGTTTATTTGTCGATATTTTTCACAAGCAGCTAAAGTCACGGAAACGTGAATGAGTCGTTAATTTTATTCAAGTACGACTATTTGCATAATTTTTCGCTAAACAGTCAAATCCGACGACATCAAGGAAAGTAGAGATAAAAGAGGCTGTGATTTTAAAAAAACTTACATGTAAACACACACACACACATACACACGCACACACACACACACACATATTGCTTGCTACGATAAAGATATATATATATATATATATATACGACGAGAGCTCGAGATAATCGGAGAGCGGAGAGTTTCCAAGACAGCCATTTAAGGCGAGGACATTTCGTTCTGTCACTGTTCCGCGTGTTCCCTCCTCACTGGGAGACCACCTACGCGTCGTGTTTGGTCCTCTACCCGGTAAACGTCGCGATTCCGTATTACTACTCTCCTTCCATCTTTCTTTCTCATTTTTTTATTCACTCTCTCTCTCTCTCTCTCTCTCTCTCTCTCTCTCTCTCTCTCTCTCTCTCTCTCTCTCTCTCCCTCTTTCTCTATCGCCCTCTTCCTCGTCGCGACAAACACGTTTTATCAACGATCCTGGCGAGCTGTTATGTGATAAGCGTAACAGGAGATGCCAAACTAACCAAGCACTAGACACTTTTTCAGTCGCATTCGAGCGAAAAACGCGAATTTCGAGAAACTTTGCATCGTAGGGAAAAGTCAACGTTCGCATAAAATTCTTCGAAAACAATTTCCCGAATGAGAATTTCTCTAAAATAATTTTCCGAAAAAAATAATTTCCCTAATAAACGATTTCTCGAATACAATGTCCCGAATGGACAAATCTTTTTCGGGGTGAACGATTAGATTATAAAGAAATTGAATAACTTCAATTTTAAATAATCAATATTCGAATTAACATTGCATCGTTAATCGAGTCAAATACTACGTGGAACGCATTTTTTACGTCGGTCAATCGTAAGATTTATTTCACTGTATCATTTTGCATTAAAAATCTTGCGATTTATTTTCAGTTTGTCTCACTGAAAAACCTTCATAAAAGGTTAAATTGTACTTTCGGTTGGAGAAGTGTACATGTTTGTTGAGGTACTAATTTATAAATAACTGAATAATTAAACCATTTCGAAGTTATGAAATTATTCGATCAATTATTAAATTAAAATTGGGTTTGTTTGGGAAGCGTTCATTCTGAAAATTATCCATTCGGAAAATTGTTTATTCGAGAAACTGTCCATTGGGGGACTATCCATTCGGGATATTGTATTCGAAAAATTGATTATTTTGGAAATTGTTCATTCGGTAAATTGTTTCCGGGCAATTGTTCTTTCGCGAAATTACGATTTAGGCAATTGTTTTTCGAGAAACTTTCAATAGTCACAATGTCACGGAAAAAATGATTATTTGTGCCTTTTTTTAAATGGTGCGTCCGACGATACCGCGGATCGAGAATCAATAATTTTTTTTGGAAATAGATATATTCACATTCCCATACTGTGTCCTAATGATTTTCTCTTCATTCGACGTGGGTACGGATCGCGCTCGTGTGCGCCGGAGCTTTTTTTTTACCGCGTAGGCGCATCGTGTCATTCCGAAGTGTATATGCCTCCCAACCTTACGCACACGCGTATAGATTCACTCGTATATATGTGAATGTGTAATCGCGTTCCGTCCGCGATAAAATATTAAGGCGAGGGAGTTAAATACCGAGTCGAGAGTTGCGAGACTCTCGAGGGCCCACTCAACGATGCAGCTCATTCCTGAATTTAGAAGCACCATACTCCTCGAGCTACCGGTAAAACTCGACAACTTTGAAATTCGACGACTGTCGAATATCTTTGTCATTGAGAAAGTATTAAGATGAATCGTCGGCTCAATGTCAATTTTATTGGATTTTCTTAAAAATTAACGTTAGTTCTAACTGGTGTTCGTATAATTAGGGCTATTGTTAATAATTACAGATTATTAGAGTTTGTATTTTCATTAGCAATTCGTATTTCAACGAAATTGTACTATTCATATTATTATCATTATAAAAATTCATATTTTTATTGAAAATCTGTGCTTGAAGTTTATTTTAGAAAAAGAACACTGAATCATCAGTAAATCACTACTTACAAAAATTACTCGTATGAGCTGGAGCGTTTGTACCGCATACAGTTTCCCTTTCTCAGTAGAGATATAACATCTATTTGCTCAAAATTGAATAATATTTATTATATACGATTATTATGGAGATGTTTTAGTCGATTAAAATATTAATTCAATTGGAGGAGCAACATATATATATATATAGTGTGTAGCTGTATAAAATAAATTTTGCAGTTCCATCATATATATATACAGGATGTCCTATTATCAATGAGTCATCTTGTAACTATCATGTCGATAGGTCACAACGTGTCCTACTACATGCTGAAATTTCGGTTTAGTAAAAATCGCACGGTTGTTCGGGATTTTGGGCTTTATGTTGTTGTTTGAAAGAAATCAACTGCTTTTGGTTTTTTGCATGCCATTTCTGCAGATATAAATCGTTATTAACTGAGCAACTTTTTGAAGTAATTGGCACGATACTTATGCGCAGTACATTTTTTTTACACCGCAGGCTATCAAAGTCAAATGTTCGAATTGCTTTATATGAAAATTCTGCATAAGATCTTTTTGCATGGTTTCCTCAACATTTAAGGTTGAAAAGAAAACTTTTCTTTTCAACCTTTCCAAGAATATATTTTTTAAACCGGGGAAAAAAGTGATAATTTGTAGAAATGGCATGCGGAAAGCGAAAACCGGATGATTTTATGATGTGTGTTTGTGCGTGTTTCGAATAAATGAGCTTGATGTCTCTACCGGAAAGTGGGGAAATTTAGTCATTTGCTCACATAGTAATTCAGTTGTGATTTAGTGGAAGGTCTGAGGCAACATCGCGAGACGAAGGGAGAAGAGTGCATTTAGAGACTGCATTGTTCCATATTTTTACTACCTTTTTTGTTCTTTCCATTTCGCCTATAGGAGCATACACATCCGTGCACATGCAAAAAGCCTTCTTACCCTGGGCGGAGTACTATAGTACCTTGCATTACCGTTACGACGCGTAAAGTACGAACGGTAACGCGAGGTCCCTCAAAGGTCGCGGCCTTAGGGATATAACGAGCTGAAGTGTATATGGACGACGTAAATTGTCGAATCGTTGGAATAGCTATTTTTTCATTTTTCTAATTAAATGTGAACATTCATTAAACAGTTTAGAAATGGAAAATTTTAGTCATTACAAATTATTTTTTCTGCAGAAGTTATAAAATATAAATTGTACAAGTCTCAAGTATGATCAGTGGTATGACTAGTGTGAAGCGATAGGACTACCTTAAAGGGACGGGGGAGGAGACAATTGCTCATTTTTTAGTTGCCTTTGTCCGTGGATTACTCCTGATTTTTTTTTCGTATCTGGTTATGGGATCTAGCCGTCGAAAGTGAAGTACGAGAGGGCGCCCTATGCTTATGCATGGATCCGATTGACTGTTGCCAACTGTTAGCTTTTTTTTATCTTTTTGTAAAAATACGCATTTTTTTAACATTCGGCGATTACATTAAATGTTTTCATTACTTTGTATAATTATTTTCTCGAACTTTCTCTCGCTCAATAGGAAACTTTGCGCAAAGCTCAGCACAGATGGCACCACGTAAACATAACGTAAACAAAAGAAGCTGTCAACGCGCGCGGTACACTTTCACGGTATCGGTCTTGTACTAAAATTATATGAATGGACATAGTGGACAATAATTACGGATATTCGACTATACCGTAATAGAAAAATCGTCTTCTACTCTTTATCATCCTTTAAAGTTTCTTTTTTGCTCCAAACGAACAAGGAAGGTATAACCCCTTTTTCAATATTTTCCGGCTCAGTTTTATCTCCGTAAAGTGTAAAGAATGAAAATGAGCTAGGTAAGTATTATGTAGTAAAATAATACGAGAAGGTTGAAAAATTCAAATATTTTTAATAGTCATTTTTAGGTTATGATGATTAACTACTTTGCAATATACTTTTAGAATAAATAGTGTCAAAAATATTATGTTTATACACTGAGTTGTAATAAATCCTTCATTTCTATAGTCCGCAGATCTAACATATTCAGAATATAGCCTTGAATGTTTTGTGGCTGTAAAGTGCTGTCGAAGTATAGTAATTTCCCTTTGCTTGCGAAGTTTCTCGTTTTTAGGAAATAAATGAACGCCTGCGTTTCTGCATCCAATTGCACAACACTGATGCATTCTTCGCAATTTATTCACGACAAACGGATTATTTAAAGAAAATCAACAGTAGTCGTAGAAACACGGGCATAACCAAAGCGAATATCACTAAACGTCATGTTCTGTTTACGTTATAATACAATATACCCTCTAGCGGGAGAAAGCGGCAGTTGGGTTCCCTATTAACGCGCGACGAATTGGCAACGTCGTAAATCATGGTTTATGATAATACCCAGATGGCAGAAGTGTGGGGAAGTTGGAGGCATACGCGCCCCGTTCGTAGCCTCAATATCGACCCAAGGAGTTGTCAAAAATGAATATCGGTTCGAGTAAATAAAAAATTCGCTGGAAAGAAAAAGTGTCTACTAAAACTGTCTATAATCTCTACGAAAACAAAAACTTCAATCATTTTCCGATATTCTAGAAAAAAAGTCATGTATACGTTTTTTTTTCAAATAGATACATTTTAATCAACTACAATTTGTTATGTGACATAACAATGAATAGCTTCGTTGGCATAGTAATAATTGAAACAGTATTGGTATATAGAGGGCATAACCTATGATAGGCTCTACTCTATTTGTAATATGAAAAAATGCGCGTTATTTTGTCTTTGCCTAGACATTTCTAGAAGTTAAAAATTTCTGAACATAGTTATCAATCTGATATCAAGTAATTATTACTATTCAATTAAGAGAATACGTACAAATAATATTAGTGGTTAATTATCCTGACCGAGTAGTTTGAGGTTCCCGGGCATAATTACCGTATACGAATAAGATAGGTAGTATTTGTGCCGTCTACGACGTTGCCATGATTGCAAAGCCCAATTTTTTGCCATGCTTGACTTGCGGACAAATTCGCTATTAAAACGCTGCGGCTAGCCGTCCAGTGATCGGACGAATAAGCGTATGCTATTCGGCTCAGTTCGCGCAGTTCACGTTCGCGGCTCAGTTCACACAGTTCCGAATTGCGGCTCAGTTCACAGAGTTCCCAACGCCCCCAACAACAAACGCAAACAAACCTAACCAACCTAAACCGAACAAAATTATAAAGATTTTATTCGCCTGGATAGTTTGTTTAACAATTTAACACATTCTATCCGGACGATTATATCACAAATATATATAAATATATTTAAAAATAATATGCATAAATATAGTAAATAATATGTATAAATATAATAAATAATACGGCGTGAACTGAGCCACTATCCGGACGAATAACATACGCTTATTCGTCCGATAACCTGAGGGAGAGTCACTTCGCTATTAAAAACATTAATAATTTTATAACGGTACTGAGGATCCTCATTTCTACGGTACCAAGGATTAGTCCAATAATTAGACGAACCGTACTTATTTTTTCCGCTCCGTCGTAGCATTCACTCAGCAGACATTAATAATGTACTGAAAAATGATCGAGAATTTTCCATCAGCGTAATTAGCCCACCAATTAGGTCGAGATTCCAAGTTTTTTTCTCTAAAAAAACAGCACTGTGGGTCGTATCCAAACTGCACAGGATGAACAGCAAAGGGGTTATAAACGCGCAGAAAAAATGTCAGCTCGGTGGCAACATGTTGACCTAACCCCCTAACAATTTTAATTGCTTTTGCTCGAATATTTGACTATGCATTCGAGTCAATATCAAGTGTATGCGGTGCTGATATGGGAAGAATATAGAGGTTAACATTTTGTCGTAATTTTTTGTAGTCGTTCGACGTGTGAAGGCACCGCCTAATTTGATAAAAAATGCACTGCGGGAACTCATGGGAACGATGGGATCGGAGAAGGAAAAAAACGCGATACGCTTGTTTTGGGTCGGGACTTCAAGTGGCACTCGATGTGCTCTCCTCCGCGAGGAATGAGTGGGCTCGGAAAGCTTTCTGCTTTGATACTGCTCTCGATCAAAGTGTGAACTTATACCAGTTGTATACTCGTGAATCCAGGAGTGCAGATAAAAGAAGATTTTTACTTTTTTTTATCACCGGGAGAGGGATACCTTTAGGCGAGGAAAAAATGGCCGATCTTCATGATTTTTTTAAAGGAAATATTTACTCGCCATTTTTGAGACTTAGGTTATGTTTTATTACGACTTTTGCTTGTTACGTGGTATTTTAACATTGAGAATTATTAGGCTGGGTTTACGGGTCTGAGTTAGCTGGATGTCACACGAAACTAACGCTGCCCCCACTCCACTGCCACTGTGTTGCCGTAGAGTGGGGGAAGCTGCGACGTGCCTGTGATCGGTTGAGAATGCCCTCTACCCAACCAATTATATTCTTGTTATTAATTTAGAAATTACATTACAACTAATATACAAATATATATTTTTTAAATATATAACAATTATCATACAAAAAAACCCAAACAAATCCAGACAAACCCATTTATATACGTCAATGTATCAATATTTTTAGAAAATAATAAAAACCAACTCGTATTATTTACATGAACCTTCTTAAGGCCTTTTTAAGAACCTTTTTAAGGGCCTTTTCAAGACCCGAAAAGTCTGACTAGATTTCCAATGCCGGGAAATCGTTGCACTTTGTGTAATATCTGTAGATTCTTTGAAAATGAATTGTTACCTAAACGAGTTGCCGCGGATGTTGGCAAACGGCGTAACACGTAGCGTCGGCGGGATTAATCCGAAGAAAAAAAACAACGGAGACTCTTTTTCCATTAACACTCACACGCAGGATACGAACCAAGAAAAAGTGAGAATTGTTGAAAATCGATGAAATGATACACTTTGACACAAAAAGATTGAATTTTCCGAAACGTGGTTAAATCTTGACATAAAAAAACTTTTGTTCATTTTCAAAAACATTTAGGGTCATGTTTTAGACACTAGGGTTAGAAAGGTTTATACCAAATTTCATCAGAATCGGTCTATTAGTTTTTTTAACTATACGTCACGTCTGTTTTGAAAATGGATTTCAGAAGACCTTCCCATACCGTCGCCATTTTTAAAGATTAATTAGAAAAAATACCGTGTAACAGCCAAAAGTAGTAAGAAAATATACCCTAAAAGTCTCAAGAATGGTGAATAAATCTGCCCTTAAAAAAAAATCATGAAAATCAGCAAATTTTTTCCTTGCCCGTAGGTATCTCCCCCCTTAAATTGTTGCATAATTCCTATAAGATCCTAACATTCTGTTGAGCTGTAAATAATTATTTTTCGCAATGAACGGCTCCCACAAAGGGTAATCGATACTCGATAATAGTGATTGAGAAAATTGAGCGGTGTGGATCGTCACGGGTTTTCCGCAGTTTCCCTGCGCCCTCGTCAAAGGGTAAAAAGCCCGCAAGGGCACACAAATGAGCGCAAAAAATAATACTTATCGAGTATTATTTTTTGCGCTCATTTGTTGAGTCTGGCATTTAATGTCGGACGAAAAGAAGATAATTTGAATTTAATCGGAAATTAGGACCGTTCGAAAAAAAACTAAGATTGTGACTAAGCGTCGTATGGCTCATCCATAGATGCAAAAATCACTTATTTCTGTTTTCTATGACTATGCGCGGTGAATCTCGTCTCTCGTATATTACTCCGCAATCGCAATTCCAACCGCGTATTATAGCGCACTCGAGTATCTCGAGGCGAGCGAGAAAGAGCTTATGTATACACAGACCCGCTTGAAGCTCGATGGGCTATAATTAAACTTAACTAGACGATACGCGTGGGCAAAGTTTATGCAGATTTTACCGAGCACGTCTAACTCCGAAGCCAGCTCGTGTCTCTCACCAATGTTGCAGTCTCGTTAATACGACGAATTAATCGTTTATTCGTCGCAATGAGAAAACCTTAATGCAATTCTCGTCTCAATCGACACGAAAAATAATAAAAGTCCATTCGTTAAATATTTTCGAGCCGTTGTGTAATTAAACGAGTGCAATTATTTCGCAAATGTAATTTCTAACGAATAACGGAAATTTAATTATTTATTCATGCAGCATTGGAAATATCGTGGGAGACTATTTGATATTTGTCACGATTCCGCATTTCTGCACGAGTAATGAAAATTAATGGGCATAAACGAGGACGCAATTGGTATGCCAATTAGTGCGCCAACCATCTCGGCGTCATTGGCCCTATAACAAAAAAGGGGTTCTAAGGAAAAGACACCACTGTGACAGGCCGAAAAATGAACGTTTTTTCCGAATTTTTTTTGGTTACTAGATTATTTATTCGGGATTTGGAAAAAAGGTATGTTATCAAGCATACAATCAACTTATTTCGTGTAAATTTGTACGAAAAAAGTTAAAAATTGACAAAATTATTTAGGTATAACAGAGCCTCTGTATAAACAATGTGGTCCAACGGCCGGCGATAACTTAACAATGGTTGGTCTGAAAAACAACAATGAAAGAGTTTTATAATCTATATAAATTTAGTTCTCGATGTGAGTAGCCGTTTTTCGAATGAAAAAAAAATCACAAAATAGCGGGTGTTAAAAAAGTGTAACTTTTACTTACATTCGGCGCCTTAAAGGGTCTTCTCGCTTTACACGCTAAAAAGCTATTATCATGATTTTGTTATTAGGTTTTTATTATAGATATTGATATAAAAGTTGTTACACTTAATAAATACTCTTTCAAAATACATTGAATTTTTTTAAAATGTATTTATGTAACCCAAACGAATTTTAAACGCGTTTTTTTCGCACCAACGTTTTTCGACGGCTTGTTGATAAAATCTTCGAAACTACTGAACCGATCCATATGAAATTTTAACGACATATTCTTCACAACTATAGCAATAGTGCATATCGAGAATTTTTTTAAGTTTCGATATTTATTATTTTTATTGCCACAAACGGTGATAAACACGTTTTTTTCGTTTTTTTTTTTCGAAAAATGTCCGCCATTTTGTTATTTTTGCATATATAAAAAATCGTATGATATGCGCTATAGCCATTAACGTACTAAATCTAAAACCGTTCGATTTTTTTGTTTCGGATGATCCATGCATCTCCGAGATTTCATCAACAGTGCAGACTTACAATTTTTTAGGACATTGTTTTAACTACCATTTTTGCCTATAAATAGTGACTTAAATGAATAAATAAATTAGTTTACACGTATTTCGAAAGGGTATTTATTAAATATAACACCTTTTATATCAATATCCATAACATAAACATATTTAAAAAATCATAAAAATAACCTTTTTTAGCGTTTAAAGTGAGAAGACCCCTTAAAGAATACTAAATTGAAAAAACGGCTACCGCAATTACGGAAATTTTGGTTTTTTTTTAAATTGAAAATCGGATAATTATAGCTAGAGTTATGATTCCGGCCGGGTCGAGAAAAGCCGTTTCGAGGAAAACGCGACTGAAAGTTTTAGTATACGCAAATTGTTGTCCTACCCGCTTTCATTAGATCGTCTGTAACTCGGTCAATTTTCAATATTTTTACTTGATTTTTTTCACATATTCTTGAATACGTATACTTTGAGAAAATGCGAAAGAAATTATTTTTTCAACCCGTCAGGTGTTTCAACTGAGGTGGTGTCTCGCCTTTAACCCCTTCGTTGGCAGAATGAATTCGACAAAAAGTGCCCAAAATGGCAGGAAATTTTTTTTATCCTCAGAACGTGTACTCTGGGGTTTTTGAGGGTGCTGATTACGAATCTCACCTCAAAATTCAGGAATTCACAATGACGAACAAATATGGCGAATGAAAATACAAATAATGCAGATTGATTTAGATGAAACTCGGTACTCAAGCTTCATATATTTCCACCTATTTATTGTATTATGCTCCATGTTATTGAATTCACCATGAAAAATTCCTGCATTTTGAGTCCAGCATCACACTCAACGTCCCCGAAAACCCCCGAGTACCAAGATTTATCCAAATCGAGCTGTTTTTTTGCACTTTCGACCGCCATATTGGATCCGCCATTAAAAATTTTTGAATTTTCTGTTCAGATTCGTAATAAGCGACCTCGAAAATCCCGGAGTACCAATTTTTATCTAAATCGAGTAAAATTTTCAATTTCGGTCCACCATTCCAGCGCCACCATTTTGAATTTTCAAATTTAAAGTTCAGATTCGTAATAAGCGACCTCAAAAATCCTGGAGTACTAATTTTCATCTAAATCGAGTAAAGTTTGTGATTTTTGTCCGCCATATTGGCGTCGCCATTTTAAATTACCAAATTTTGACTTCAAATTCGGATTCAGCGAGCCCAAAAACCCCCGAGTGAGGCTTCGATTTCAAATCAGAGCAAGTTAAATAGGGAAATAAAGGTTGACGCACTATTGCGTCAATGCCACACAGGACACGGAATTATTTGACGCACTATTGCGTCAATGCCAACGAAGGGGTTAACGCTATTTCGTTATCTATGCTCCAGTAGGTACGTGTCTACGCACGCATATGTATCACGCCTGACACAACCTTCCATTCAACATTTCCTGCCGCTAGAAAAATGAATTTTGAAAATCATGGCCAGCTCCCGAATAATTTCTTGGACCGAGAGATCACACTATTCCCTTATGAGTCAACGAGTTCGCTCATTCTGGTCTAATCTCCCAGGGATGCGCCCTTTGGGAGTTATAATTTGTCGTGGACTTTTTTGTGGCACGATACGCGTACGAAGCTCAAGATATCGAGACTGCGATGAGAATATTATTTGGTCGACGTTGCTCCCGTGAGTTCGCACATGCTAGAATCTTGTCTATAGCTGTGCCTGAATATAATATTCTTAAATTTTGCCCACTCATTTAATTATTTATCAACTTTGTTTTTCCCATCTATTTACTGATTTATTTATTTATTTCAATACCCCTTCGTATTTTTTTGCAGGTTTTTATAACCCCGTCCTTTTGATCATTAGCCCACAACTGCCACCTCACGATTTTAGCTCCTCAGAGAGCTTGCTAAGTATTGCCCAAATGCACTATTTTTTTTTTAGAGATAAACCATAAAATATAATATTCGAAAATGTTCGAGGTCGTCCATTTTTGAGATACTCCATTAGAACATAATATTCTAAGATTTTGCGCACATATTTATTTACTTGTCACATTTGTTTCTTCATTTATTTACTGATTAATTCGTTTATTTCAATAGCCCTTCGTATTTTTTTGCAGACTTTTATAACCCCGTCCTTTTGATTATTAGCCCACACCTGCCACCTCACCATTTTAGCTCCTCAGAGAACCTCCCAAAGTATTGCCCAAATTCTCTGCTATTTGTTTTTTACATACTCCATGTGCCGAAGGAAAACTATTGCCCACACCCAC
This sequence comes from Ophion costatus, assembly GCA_951751655.1. Classification (NCBI taxonomy): domain Eukaryota; kingdom Metazoa; phylum Arthropoda; class Insecta; order Hymenoptera; family Ichneumonidae; genus Ophion; species Ophion costatus. Next base: position 17,856,852 of record OX632362.1, on the reverse strand, counting down.
TGCTGTTTTTTTACGAGACATTGTGCCCCATTCGCCGTAGACACAGCGAATTTTTCAAATTTAATTCATTTATTCATTACGATCGACGTAGTAAGCCCTTTTTTATTATTTCAGGATGGCGAGAGAGTATTCGTCGGGGCGCCCGGCAGTTGGTACTGGCAAGGTGAGATATTATTCCCCATTAGTCTTTTACCACGGTACATATACGCTTGTACACGAATTTTTTTTAGAGATACAAATCGTTGCAGCCTCTCGACAATAATTTGTCAGTCATCTCGATGAAAAAAGATTTTTTTGAGTGTATTCACAAAATCTCGTCACCGTAATAATTTTTCAAAATAATCTTATCTCCACATTTTTCAATAAATAAATTTAAGGTCCCATACATATTTTAAAAAGTTCACTGAAAAATAACTCTTTGACTATTATATTTATGAAAAAAAAATTTCACGATTCGAAGCAATCATTCTTTTGCTGATAAAATAAACAATCGGTGTATCTGAACCAAGTCGTGGGACGTCTCGTTAGACGTAAGAAGATTCCGAGGGAGGCTTTTTACCCCATTTGCATCCAATACGGATACTCGACGTTTATGGATATTCTCTTGTTGTAAAAATTACAGGTCAGCTGTACTCAATTGCGAGAAGCTCAAATGATTTTCCATTTGCACCGCCCCGGCAAGAGCCTTTCGGTGTCTTTGCAGGTACCATGAATCTCCCAGGTGCCCCTACTCTATACACGCAAACTCACAAATCTGCAGTGCCAATGTCCGAACACCCTTGACCGAGCCCTCCTAATCTCAACTTAATATTTCTCCGTTTTCGTTCATTTGTTTCTATTAAGAATAATGCGCCATATTAACATTGTGTCGTCTACATACAGAGTGTGTCATTTTAAAGGTGTTGAGTCCCTATGAAACATGTTAATGTTAATTGTTCAATAAATAGCTTCTTAATCGTCATGAAATTTTTACACGACCTCCTGAATACTTCATGTAAAAACATACCAAATTTTCAGAATTCTATCATTACTTCAACCTCCTTAGGGGTTGAAATAAAAAATGATAAGAAAATTCGGAAAATTTGGTATGTTTTTGTATGAAGTATTTAAGAGGTCGTGTTGAAATTTCACGACGATTAGGAAGCTCGTTATTAAAAAATTAACATTTTGTTAAGAACAATTTTTAAAAGAAATAAAAAAAAATTATCAATAAACTTCGTTTTGTTTCCGTTGCTTTCAGTATATTGTAGATATTACAAAATTGAGAGGTCAAAAAAAAACTTATTTTAAAGTTACATCAGTTTCCATAAGACAACATTTAATTTGTGAATGTTAATTGTTCAATAACGAGCTTCCTAATTGTCGTGCAATTTTTACACGACCTCTGAAATACTTCATACAAAAATGTACCAAATTTTCAGAATTTTATTATCATTTGCGATTTGGGACTCAACATCCTTAATTGTTACAAAGACAATGCGAAGTATTAAATTCCAATTTTTGCGTTGGTAATGACTTTCTCGCAAGGATAACTTCTTGATTTATCGCCTGGACGAAACTGTCGTATGTTTTTTTTAATTCGACAAAAAAATTCGATTCCTATGTTCGAGGAGATAATCGATAAAGGAAAACGTCAGCACTCGTGTGTGTATTTTTTTCATCGTTTCTAAACTTTACACCTTGACGTATATATATGCATTTAAACTTGATTTTTTTTAACGAAAAAACCTCCCTTGACACCCTGCTTGGCAGTGCTGCTAATTTTGCATTATTAATCCACGAATATCACGAGTAGCTTTGTCGTTGATTTCTTTTTTTTTTGTAATGGTTTTCTCCATATCGTTATTAACCGGTCACCCCGCTCTAATAAAATAACAGCAAATTAATTTTGATATCCGCGGAGAGGCGCGTTCGTTTTGGCAAAAGCAGCGACGCTGAACGTCCATATGGACTCACCAAAATGTAGCTTCCAGTATGTTTTTTGTTTGTTTATTTTTTTTTTTTTCGTTCAACGTCAAAATTAATTTGACGCGTTTGACTGCCAGCGGGGTTCGAAGTCGAGGGGTGGTCTAACAGGTGTGGGCGACAGCTTTTATTACAGCTTCCTCTCGTTCACAGCCCGTAATGCGGTGCGTGTCGCAGTACATAATCAACAGACGTGGCGTTAATAGCGAACGAGTACCTCATTAAAACATAATCGTTCGGCTTTTGTTGCGATAAAAATTTTTTTTGCCCATTGTGAGACCCGTCGAACGCGGGAGAAGTATTGGCCAGCAATCGAATCGATCTCTCTGAAGGCACGGTCAATTAAGGGGAGGTTACCGTCGAGAGGCATAAAAAATGAATAAACTTCGAGACTTCTTTTTTTTTATATAAAATTGATTCTTTTTGAAATAGGTTTCAACATATTTTATTCTTTTATCAATGGAGAGTAAATTTTAATTTTATTTATTAAAGAAATCCTTGCCAGTTCATTTGAAACAAATACGGGTTGAAAATGATTAAACTAGACTGAATTGGGGAGGGCTGAGCGTTTTTTTTTTTTGGAAAACCCCTGGTTAAGAAAATGGCAGACGTTGGAAAAAACGCAATTTCTTTTTCCAGTTTTTTCGTTTCAACACTTTCGAAAAACGTTTGAGAAAAATGCTGCTTCTAGAAAAACGCATTTAAAGTTTAACGCTATAAAAAATCGTACTTAATGTTTGTTTTCGACAACCCGAAAAAAGCCTACGTGCTCCAAACACTTTAAGGCCTTAGGTCACAGTAACGGGCATAAAATCATGTGCGAATTTAACAATTTTTTTTTCGTATGAAAAAGTGATTCATTCATAAAATTAATTACACATCTATTTAGTATGAATATCAAGCTGTTAGAAAATATATATATTTTTTTTCGATGTACAAAATGGCCGACTACTAATATTTTCTTTTATCTTTTTTTATGCGCTGCGCGGCATTTATTTAAAAAATAAACGCCGCACGACTTTTAAAAAATATTGTTTTATTCAAAGGTTGTAGGTATTTGAACTTAAGAAATGAATTTTCAGTGAAAAATTTTGTTATAACTGCTCATAAACTGCTCATAAAATGAAAAGTTTTCGATTAATCGGAAATTCCGTACGTACTTCTCTGCGAAATGCAATTAGGAACGGAACTTTTAAGTTTGAAGTAAATCGAGTGAAACTTGTTGAAGTTATTTGCCACGCCATCTGGAAAAAAAGCTGTTTCGAGAAGTTTCGAGCAATCGGCCATTTTGTACAACGAAAAAAAAAATTTCTAACAGCTTGATATTCATACTAAATAGATGTGTAATTAATTTTATGAGTGAATTACTTTTCATACGAAAAAAGATTGTTAAATTCGCTCATGATTTTATATCCGTTACTGTGGCCTAAGGCTCTTAAGCATGTAAATTATATTTTAATTTAATCGAATTCTACATCGTTATGAACGGTAACCTGTCCTTAAAAAGGTCGATAAAAAGTATGACAAATTTGTAATGAAATGCTGAATATCGATTGCTATAGTTATAGGGACGATTCGATACATGTCTGTTAATTAAGAAAAAAACGGTCAATAGTTTTCCATTGCTCGACAGGCATTGAAATCTCACGCAAAGAGAATAGAACGCTTTTGAAACAAAATTGTCCTTCTCTGAGGAGAAATGAGTGCCGAACCATGCATTAAAGTTGGCTTCCGTGGTTTTTTTAAGGAAGCTTTCCAGTGTGACAGCCCGAAAAATCGATGTTTTTCGCGATTTTTTTTTTTAAAGAAAAAATAATCTAATCGGTCTGGTTTTTTTTTCGTATATTAATTGGGTATTGAAGAATACAAAACAATTTTTTAAAGATCGATTTATTTATTAATTAATATCTATAAAAATGATGAAACAATTGTTGCAGAAAATGCACTTGGATGTGGTGTCCACGTTGGGGGTCACAATTTTGATCTGAAACAAAAAACACAAAAAGATTATTGATCGGTATATAATTGGCTTTCGTGCTATGGAGGCTTTTTTTTTTTTTTTTTTTGCAAAAATGGCGCCGGTTTGAACAAAAAGTATCGATTTTAGCATTTTTTATGGCAGTTTTTTTTACAAAAAAATAGGAAGATGTCAAAAAAAAAAAAGCTTCCATAGCATGATAAACAATGACGTTAAGAATATTGTGTAAAAAATTCAACTCGATAGCTTTAAAACTCTGCCCTCCAAGTTGGACACCGTTTTGAAAAATGCTGTTTCGAGAAAAACGCGTTCAAAGTTTCGCTGTAGCTGTAGCGCTCCGTTGCCTTCTTCCAAGAAATGCTGTACAGTAACCGAAATAATCTGAATTTCGGCATGAAAATTTCAGGGAATATTCGGAAGAGTGTATACTATTCGATAAAGCAAAAAAGAAAAATCGATTTTTTGAAAATTTCACACTGGAAAGCTCCCTTAAAGGTACGCACATATAATCGTAATATTGAATTATAACTTGAGTACTTTCGCAAAATTCACGAATTAATGTTGTAGTTTAGCAAACCACAGTATTTCGTAAACACCGATAATTAGCGGTATTTGACGTGTAACATTTTTCAAATAGTACGTCGTAAATGGGGCAGATCGAACCTCGTAAAATTATAAATTGATTTTTTTTTCGCGAAACTAAGTATCGTAGACTAACCGCAATCATTTTACTTGAAGGTCCTTACGGCATATCTTCATAAATTATTTCAGAAAACAAAATAATACGGCGGGGCGGGGGAGAGGGTGTTATCCGATTGTGCCATGCTGGCAAACGAATTAAACGAAATCGTAACCCTCCTAGTGGCTACGAAGCCTATAATTGACGAGTCTCGAGCAGCAGCCGGAATAAGGGTGGAGGCCGGAAGTCGCGTTGAAAATAATTCCAGCTCCCAAAAGCTTCGTAATCTAAAGGATCTGGAGGAGCAATCTGAAGGATTCATCACAATAATAGCAAACATTATATTAATACGGCACATGTAATTGCAGCTTCAACGCTAGATTAAAACGCTGAATTAAAATAGAAACAAACCAATATTAAAAAACCACTCGTAGCGCAAACGCTAGTGAATAACGACGAAACGCATTTCGTACGTTCGGACTGATGATCGAATCGTTCGCTTTCGCAGGTCAAACGTACACGCAATCGGTGGACAATCGTGATAAAGTTTTATTCACGAGGGAAGCGCCCAAGTGGGAGGACGACAGCTATTTGGGATATTCCATTACGCCGGGAGACTTTGTCGGCAAAGGGGAGGACAGCGGAACTGCCGTCGGGATGCCACGAGGAGCGGAACTCCACGGAAAGGTATCACGACTTTTTTTATTTTTATTTTTTAAGAATTTTAGGAACATTATTTTTATTTTTTAAGAATTTCAAGAACTTCTTTTACTTCAATTTTTTTAAGAATTTTAAGACCTGTTTTTTATTTTTATTTTTTAAGAATTTTAAAAACTTTTTTCACCTCTAATTTTGAAGAATTTTAATAACTGTTTTTTATATGTATTTTTTACGAATTTCAAGAACCTCTTTCAATGTTTACTTTTTAAGAATTTTAAGAACTTTTTTATTTTTATTTTATAAGAACTTTAAGAACTTTTATCAATTTTTAGTTTTTAAGAATTTCAAGAACATTTTTTTTTATGTTTCGAGACTTTTACCAACCTTTACAATTTTTATTTTTTAAGAATTTTAAGACAATTTTTAGTTTTTATTTTTTAAGAACTTTAATACCTTTTTTATTTTTATTTTTCAAGAATTGTAAGAACTTTTTTGTTTTTATTTTTTTAAGAATTATCATAATCGTAATTAAGGTTGTTGCTAAATCATTTTTGAACGATGGGGGGAGAAACGAAGTTCCTATACTAATACAATGAGCGACGTCACCAGTGCCACCTTAATGTAGCAAAATAATAAATGAGGTTAACGTTTGCATCATTGAAATGGAATGAGAATTAATATTTCTGAATTCGTTTAATTTGTTTCGGCAGATTTTGCGCACAAAAGTCCCTCAACCTTTTTTCGGAATATTTATTTACCGATCCACGCTATAAATGTATGAAAAAAATATTTATGATATGAAGAAAATGAAATGCAAAAAAATGGAACTTTCGTTGCGTCCCAACGATGCAAACTTCAGGACCATAATATTAATCATGTGTACGGAATAATATCGCGAGAATTTTTAAAAGTACGGTAGATAATCGTAATTATTATTTACATATATGTTAATTTCGAGAAGTTAGATTTATCAGAAAATTAATATTCGAAGTGTAAAAAGCCTATTGAAATAACGAAGTTTGGCAACGTCGCACGGTTCTCTCGTAATTCGAGGCTGAAAAAATGGAAAGACATCCAGCAAGTTAATAAATAAGTTTAGTTCTCCTTACAGGCATTTGACTTTACCATATTTGAAATTCCCGCGTTATTCCTGTAGTATCGACGTTGCCACATTTGAATACATACGTATACTCAACAAGCCTCACTTTTTTCATAAACTGGTCGCATATTTTTATGTCTCATTTATTTAGTCGCATTAAGGGGCTAAATCTGCCCAGAGGCCTTAAAAATGGCCAAACTCCATTTTTTTCTTCGGGTAACCGTTGACGTAAAAGCCACTCATTTTTTTAAAGACAAAGGTAAGTTATTCAGAATCTAAAAAAAATCACTAAAGAAATACAGAAAAACAACAAAAACATGGCCCCCGGCAGTTTCTCCACACAATATTAGTTTTCGGGTCACTTACTTCACAATTGCGGAAGCTAGACGCGAAAAAGTAAAGTGGTAGCGATGTTGCTCCATACAATCAATGCGATCAAGCGAAAATCGACGGAAACTTTAAAGTTCGATATTTAACAAACGGGTGCCAGTATATTCGGAAAATATACCATAACGAATACTAAAATGTTCATTAATATCTATTCACCATAATATTTACAAGCAACAATCTTAAATTGACGATACGTCGGCCTTTCGATATTTTTTTTCATGTCTGCACACTTGGTGGCAAAATGATCGTCATCGAATGTTTCTTTTTGCTCGATATAATGGTACAATTTTTTCCGCGTTCTTAAAAAAAAAACAACAAGGTCGTATTGCTCACCTCGAAGATGGTCCACGTTCGTAACATAACCGGGGAACAAATGGGCAGTTACTTCGGTTACGCCCTCGCAGTTGGTGACATCGACGACGACGGCTACGACGATCTCATCGTTGGCGCACCCATGTACACGATTCCCGAAAACACCGAGATGAACTTCGAGACCGGACGAATTTACGTTTTCTACGGCAAAGGACCCAACAAATACGATCTATATCACGAAAGGTTCGTTCATTTCCGGTTTTCAATCGTCTCCGCGTACAGCGCGAGACGCTGAGCTACTTGAAGTTTTTCGTTATGTCGATTTTTTTCACGATATGAATAGTGCGAGTAATAAAATGTGTAATTTTGTCCGCGAGTGTAAGATTTATATGTAAAAAGAAATATTACGAAAAACAAGCTTTTATTCAATGTACTAAAAAATACAATTTTTTTCACTCACCTATATGTGATAATGAATGAAAGCTTGGGCCGCTCAACTTTTTTAATGTTTAATAAGATGGATCAATGCAGTTTCATTAACGGTATTTAATTTGGTACAATAGTAATTAGAGAAATTACTATCACACGTTTATACTCAGTTTCAGGTTTTTGTATGTAATTAACCCTCAATCCGTGAAATCTGAAAAAAATCATGATCGATCTTGGGGCCATACTTCTCAAGAAAAAATAGGGTTTTCTTTTTCTTCTTTATTTTTAATATATTTTTTTTGCATTGAATATTAAGCAACCTGCGAAGAAAATGATTTTGGGCAGGACGAAAACGATCCAGGTTCACGGATTGAGGGTTAATGTAATGTTGTTTTACAGTAAATTAAATACAGTTGGTGTGTGAAGGGCACATATACACCTAGGACCCGGAAAAAAGGTCATTTTTGTGAATTTTTTCAAGGAGGGTTTTAATTATCTAAAAGTATATACATTCAAAAATATGTTTAATTTTCTTTATTTAAAAATATCAAAAGTATAAAAGGATATTGCATGATCCTTGGAGCGTCGTAAAAAAACGGTACCCAAAATTTCTCAAAAACCAATGAACCGATTGCCTTGAGGTTTTTTGTGGTTATTCTATACACCATTGTCTAGTACTTGTCATAGGATTTTTTTCCCGTTACTTAATTTTTGTTTTATAGGCAAAATAATAACTAATTTTTGGCCCGAAAATCACTATCTATGTTCAAACGTCCGCCATTTTGTCATAAATCGATATTTTCAAAATCGGCTATGACAAGTACTAGATAATGGTGTATAGAATAACTACCAAAAACGTCAAGGCAATCGGTTAATTGGTTTTCGAAAAATTTTGGGTACCGATTTTTTTACGGCGCTTCAAGGATCATACAATATCCTTACATATTTTTGATATTTTTAAATAAAGAAAATTAAACGTATTTTTGAATGTATATATTTTTAGATAATTAGAACCCCAATCCGAAATTTCAAATGGTTTTCCTTGAAAAAAGTCACAAAAATGACCTTTTTCCGGCTCCTAGGTGTGTATCTGCCCTTAACCCAATTGTGTAAATTAAATATAATGTGTCTACATTTTGAGCGCCCCAGGCCTTGTTTATAGTCACAAATAGACGACTCGGTAAAAAAAAAATTTACTATTTTTTAGTACGTTAAATAAAATCTCGTTTAAAAAAGATGTACACATAAATTGTTTTCAACTTTTTAGTCTAATTGATTTTACTAGTTACTTATTACTAGTAGTTTACAAGTTTACGAGTTTGTACGTTAGGGACATGGAATGCTCGTAAAAAAACAATGCCTGTAATGGGGATTGAACTTACGACTAATTGTTGCATATAAACTTTTCACATATAAACACAGTCGGCTACGAATTTGTTTGTATGTGTGGCGAGATTTTATATGGATGAAGAGATATCGCTAGTCTTACATGAAAAGTTGAATATTTTATGGATATTTTTTAAGTTGAATCATGCATTGTCACCTTTTAGATGCATGTTCGCGAAATTTCACAGCTCTAAGTTAGTCGGGTAGTGGATGAAATATCGATATTTCGTTTTGCATCTCATCGGAAAGTCAAGTTAAATAAAAGCTACTAAAAAAATGAGGAAGAGATTAACGATTGATAGCAGTATCAATTTTTGTACCTGTAATTATTGATGTTACTGCATCCACGCGTCTATGTGTTGGCTTTCGGCGAGACAGGCCCAGTTCTAGTTACCACATTCATTGAAGGATGAAACTCTAAGTACAATTTACAAGGAACATCACTCAAGTGTCCAACGTCGATTTTATTAAAACTCACACGCCATTTCAGCATTGAAAACTACGAGACACGCATTTTATTTTTATCGGTGGAAAAACGGTTGCAAGAGTAGAAATCGCCCCTGACAAGGAACATCCTTCAAGCGACACCCTTCGATTTTGTTGAAATTTGGATATGTTATAAAGCACCGAAAAGTAAGCGATACGTATTTTTTTTTATCGGCGGAAAAGCGATTTTAAAGGGTGAAACCACCCCTCGAAAAAAGGCATCTCTAGGGTGGTTCACCCCTTCATTTTTTTTGCAATGTCACTATAGTGTATTCTTCATTGCTTCGGATTAGAAGAATTTTCGTTTTTGTTGCATTACAATCGGTGGACTCCTTGTGTGTGAAACTGCTATATTACCCCTAGAGATGCCTTTTTTCGAGGGGTGGTTTGACCCCTTAATACCGGTGTTCCGCCGATAAAAAAAAATACGTATCGCTTACTTTTCGGTGCTTTATAACATATCCAAATTTCAACAAAATCGAAGGGTGTCACCTGAGCGATGTTCCTTGTGAGATAAAGGCGTCTCGAGGGGTGATTTTGCACTTCCACCCCTCAACAGTCCATCGATCTGAATGAAACAAAAACCAAAATTTCTCCAATGTAAAGTGATGCAAAATCAACTACAGAAGATTGAAAAAAAACGACTAGAAAAAACCATTAAATTGGTGGTGACACGCCTTCCTTTAAGGGGTGGTTTCCTTCGTCAAAACCGTTTTCACGCTGATAAAAACAAACGTGTGTAATAATCTTCAACGCTTTATCGCATATATGAGTTTTAAGAAAGTCGAAGGCGGACACTTAATACGTTTGATCGTTTTCCCAATTAACTTATGTCAAAGCTTGGGCCGAGACAAAACCCAGGCGAAGGCAATGTGAAAAGAAAATGGTTGCATAAATGTTCATACTCGGTATCTGAAAGAGCGCGTGTCCGGCTTCAGTTAAAAATATCATCCAGAATGTCACCCTTGGTAATCTGACGCTCGCACCGCTAGGGGTGAAAGATAGTACGGGAATTTAAAACGGTTGTGCTGCTAGTCATACGAGGGTTCAGTTTTAAAGGGAGGACTCATACGAGTGTACAATTTTGAAGGGAATTTTTATGAATTTTCAGCGATAACGCTCGACGATAATAAATCAATGCAATTGTTACTTTTATACCAAAAATCCAATGTTCGAAATAGCAGAAATTTCCGCCCAAAAATAATTATATTATGCTGCAAAAAAAACATACCATTTCCTGATAATTAGTTCGTCTATATGGAGGTATCAATTCGAAGAACAAGATTTTCAAATGCAAATGTCTGTATTGAATTTCTGGCTTAAAAAAATCTTATTGTGAAGAAACGAAATCCATTTAATAAATTAGGATAATTTGATCGAGTATCTCCGTACGAGTAAGCAAAGGGAATTATCACATTGGATAATTTGGATAATAATAAATGATGATCGAATACAAATGGACTAATAACCCGGACAAAGGAGCGGAAAAAAGTGTTACTGAATTTCCGATAGTAACGCAACTGAAACTCACTTATGAATGGCAGCCTGTATCTGCAGAAGTTATTCACATTTTCTCTGTGCCCTCGTGCAAAAGTGATTTGGTAGTGCACTGGGAAAGTTTAGCTGCGGACAACACTCTGGTTGGTCTCCAAGGAAACGGAAATAGTGAAGTGACAAGGGTGGTTTACATGTGAACGCTGTGGGGTAGGAAAAACCCCCAAGTGCATATGAAGAAACATTAGATATAAAAAAGTAGATTCGTTCAACATTGATATGTGCTGCAAGTTCTTTTAGGTATTTGTGGCTCACATGAGACCTTTTTGGGATTTATTTTTGAGAATACTCAAAAAGCAATCGAAATGAGGTCCGGACGGTTTACTCTACATGTATTGACGTATGCAATAACAAAATGTTATGAAACAAAAAAACCACAATGGCGGGTCAGTTGTAGCTGTATTAAGAACGTTTTTTAGGCTCCCTGCGGGAGGACGCAAAACTTTTATGGATTAGCAAGCAGAATTTTAAAAAAATCGTCTTCTACATAAATTTCGAACGAAAAGTACACACGATTATTAAAAAATATCGTTTTTTATGGCATCCTCATGATGCCATTTTAGCTATAGTAAGAGCGTTTTTATTTAAATATTGTTTTTTTTTCGCAAAATGGCATAATGATGCTATTTTGAGATGCTCAGTGCCATAAACAATTCTCGTTTTTATAAGCAAATAAAAGGCGATTTTTTTGCCTAAAAATCGGCCCTTATTTGCTTATAAAAACAAGATTTTTTTATGAATCGTAAAAATCGTGCGAACTTCTTCGAACAATCTATCTAAGGATCTACAGATAAAACTTTCAAGTCGATCGGATGAAAAATGCCCGAATTATGCGTCCCCCGATTTCGAAAACGTGGTTTCGAGGAAAACGCGTTTAAAGTTTCAATACTGATTTAGAAGCTATCGTACACACGACGTAATTGAAGCTCTCATTTGAGTTCTGCGTATACCCACGAGGCATTTTAAAAGTAGATATTCAGTTCTTAGGTCGTTGTATATTTTTTGTACAACGAATATACTGAACGACTCGAAATTGCTACTTTCGCCGTCCTGGCTTTTTCATGCGTTTCGGAGCGCAGGTTGGTGATTCGGAAAATGAGGTCTAAGAATAAAATAAAAAATGTCAAGTATTCTTAAAACGAGCTTCAAAAATTGGAAAAAAATCGCCCATTCCTAAAATAAGCTCCAAAAACCAAAAAAAATTTCCCGCATTTTTAGAATGAGTTCGAAAAATAAAAAATCCTCATATCCCTAGGTGTGCTCGAATTTTTTTTTTTAAATCACCTTTGAGTTCTGTGTGTACCCACGAGACATTTTTAAAGTAGGTATTCAGTTCTTAGATCGTGGTATATTTTTTGTACAACGAATATACTAAACGACTCCAAAATGCTACTCCCGTCGTCTTGGCTGTTACGTGCAGCGCTCGGTGGCGCTTCGGAAAATGAGGTCTAAAAATAAAATTAACAAATGTCAAGTATTCCTAAAACGAGCTTCAAAAATTGAAAAAAAAATCGCCCATTCCTAAAATAAGCTCTAAAAATGAATGAAAAATTTCCCGTATTTTTAGAATGAGTTCTAAAAATAAAAAAATCCCCATATCCCTAAAATGTGCTCGAATTTCTTTTTTTAAATCACCTTTGAGTTCTGTGTGTACCCACGAGACATTTTTAAAGTAGGTATTCAGTTCTTAGATCGTGGTATATTTTTTGTACAACGAATATACTAAACGACTCCAAAATGCTACTCCCGTCGTCTTGGCTGTTACGTGCAGCGCTCGGTGGCGCTTCGGAAAATGAGGTCTGACAATAAACTTAACAAATGTCAAGTATTCCTAAAACGAGCTTCAAAAATTGGAAAAAAATCGCCCATTCCTAAAATAAGCTCTAAAAATAAATAAATAAAAATCCCGTACTACCAGAATGTGTTCCAAAAATGAAAAATCCGCATATTCCTAAAACGAACTCTAAAATTTGTCAAAAAATCGCTTTTTCCTCCGTAAAAATTCCTCTTGTATATAATTTCTGTGATATTTGTACATGATTCAACCCGACAAAAACAAAAGCGTCGAAGGACTTTTTTTACTCGGATTTAACGCCTCAACGAATATTTCTCCGTTCGGCAGGGACGGGGAGACAAATCGCGGTCGTTTCGGTCTGTCTCTCGCTTACCTCGGCGACGTAGATCGCGATGGATTCGGTGACATCGCAGTCGGTGCACCGTACGCGGGTTCGGAGGGTCGGGGCGCTGTTTACATCTATCAAGGCTCGGCCGAGGGTATCTCACAGAAATATTCCCAGGCGATATACGCGGAGGAACTGCCGACGCGCGTGCAAACGTTCGGTTTCTCGATCGCCGGTGGCCTCGATCTCGATGGTAATCTCTATCCGGACATGGTCGTTGGCTCGTACGAGACCGGTGCCGCGATGTTCTTCAGATCGCGGCCGGTCATCAAGATGGTACCGAACGACACTTACGTGAATTTCTACGGTGGCTCGTCCCGCAATCTCATATCCCTCGACGACAAGCAGTGCGTACTTTCGGACGGTACGCGTGTCACGTGCCTTCAATTGAAGGCCTGCTTCAAATACACCGGCGACGGTGTACTGTCGCGATACAACTTCAACGTCCAGTACGTTCTAGACGCGAAGAAGCCGAAGGGTCCGCGCATGTGCTTCCTCGAGCTCGAGGGCCGACACACGACGAATCTCACGATAACGGTCGATCGCAATCAACAATACTGCCGCACTGTCAAGGTCAGTAAGCTTCTAAGGTCGATCACCGTCGATCCCCGAACCGAGCAGAAAAATGAGTATGGGCTGTCTCAAAATAACCTGACATTTTTATTCGTCCACGAAACGTGTTACACGGAGAGAATTTTTAAGTATTTTTTACGGTGAAATCTCCGTAAAAATTACATTAAAAATTTGAAACCGGTGACAAATGTGCACATAGTCAAAAATTGACACTAGCTTTTAATATTTTGCTTTCATTCATGTAAAAATTTAAGCAAGTAGCATAATTTTTTACATTTCTTTCAGTAAAAATTCTGACACATTCTCATGTAGAATGTTAACAATGGGCTGCCTAAAAAATTCCAAGTTTCTACAGTAAAAATAACCTGGACAAACTTGAAATTTCTAAAATCCCTAGCGAAAAATTAATTCCCTATGATTAAATAAATACTCTATATACTGTATTTCTGAACATTTGTGTTCTTGATTGCTACTTATTTTAGCATATCATCTTTCCGTACCATTGTAGACGTCCTTTATCGAAGTTTCTTTTCACGTTTCTTTGTTTTCTTGCGTAGAACTGCGTAGAACACGTTAGACTGCACGAGACCACGAGGCTTTCTTGGCCCATGCTTCGTACTATAATGCGCATGCGCGGTACCGCTGTTGCTAAGCAACGCGGGTCGGCGTCGTTCGTGCTCGTCATACTGCGTCATACACAAGCACACTCTCACAGCTTGCGTTCACGTATACGCACGCTACACACAGAGCTCACGCGTACGGTCAGGCGACCTAGCCCTAACTGATTTTAATATAAAGAACGTAAAATTCCGGTGGACGCACGGAAAATGTCGGCTTCCTTTTTTAAATTTTTATGGAAAACACGCAAATTTCTCAATGTTCCACTGAAAAATTTCATTCATATTAGCACTTTTTTAACTTATTGTCGTAATCTTTACGTTTCATGAAATTTTACTATTAATTTCAGTAAAAATTCTGGAAAATATTTAAAATTTTCGTTACGCAAAAGTAAATTTTGATTCATTTCCATGAAAATTTATAATTTATTTCCTAAAAACCTGAAGAATTGCACATTTGTCACCGAGTTACTGTGATTTCACAGTAAAAATTACTTAAAAATTCTCTCCGTGTATTTATTTGAAAAGTACGAATTTTTTTATTGCAATAGAAGGTACAAACATGGAGGTTATGTGTGGAAGGCGATATCCGATAAATGGCCGCCTCGGCCCTGTTTGCAAACGTTTACTCGTTTGACGAAATTTTCAATAACATTTTCGCATATGTGCGGACTAACTTCGTTAAGGGGTCTTCTCACTTTACACGCTGAAAAAGGATATTTTCACGATGTTTTTTTTGTAGGTTTATATTATAAATATTGATATAAAAGTTGTTACACTTGATAAATAAACTGTCGAAATACATTAAGGCGTTACCCCCACTTGTAGTGCAAAAAAGGCCTTTTTCGTGATTTTTTTAAAAGCAAACCACAAAACTTTTTTAATCGATCAATATACCATCTTAAAGAACACATCTTGAAGAACTTTCAGTAATTTTTTTATTGAAAAATATTACATTGTTTAGTGGCAAATGGCCGTCAATGAAATAATGTTTTTATATACACGGTTTGCGGTGACCAACATTGCGGCGAAGTGGATCATCTGAAAAAAAAAAATGCGGATAGATTTAGTCAAATATAAGTATAAACTAGTCTTTAATCGAAGGATTTTAAAAAATATTCATTTTTCACAAAATGGCGGACAGTCAAAGTGAAGGGTTCGATTTTAACGAAAAAAAAAAATCGAACGATTAAAGACTACATTTTTATGTATTAAATAAGCCTGCAAAATTTCAAGAAGATCGGTTCATTAGTGTTCGAGTAATCTTGGTCACCGTCTTCAGAAATGCCATTGTGAGAAAAACGCGTTTAAAGTTTCAATTTCAGTTTACACGAAGAACGGATTCTTCTCTTTCAACGCTCATATCTTGGTCAATTTGGTTCGGATCGACTTGAAATTTTCAGGACATATTCTCAGATACTTATACTTCAAAAGAATGCAATAAAAAAAAACGAATTTTTAAAAATCGCAAGTGGGGGTAACCCCTTAAAAAATGATTTTTATGGATTCGTGTAACCCAAACTTCAAACGCGTTTTTCTCGAAACAACGTTCTTCGACGGCTTGTTGATAAAATCTTCGAAACTTTATGACATTATTAACCAATTATTGACTTATTAACTTTTACCTATTATTAACTATTGACTTATTAACTATTATTTATTGACTATTATTAACTATGAAATTATTAACCAATCTTTATGAAATTTTAACCACATATTATTTACAACTATAGCTATAGCGCATATCAAGGATTTTTTTTTATTTTGATTTTTACTATATTTTTTGCCAAAAGACGGTGTAAAAACACGTTTTTTTGTTGTTGTTTTTCGAAAAATGTCCGCCATCTTGTTATTTTTGCATATATAAAAAATGGTATCATATGCGCTATAGCCATTAATATACCGAATGCAAGACCGTTTGATTTTTTTGTTTCGGATGATCCATCTCCGAGATTTCATCAACAGCGCAGACCTACAATTTTTTTAGGACATTTTTTTAACTACCATTTTCGTCTATAACAAGTGACTTGAATGAAAAAAAAACTTTTCAAAATGTATTTCGAAAGTGTATTTATGAAGTGTAACAATTTTTGTATCAATATCTGTATTGTAAACCTATAAAAAAAAATCATGGAAACAGCATTTTTAGCGTCCAAAGTGAGAAAACCCCTTAATGGTGCATCCGTTTCTTTTTTGAGCACCGTTTTGAGAAAACATATTGGGAGTGCAATTATGTCTCCGCAGTTTGACAAAAGATCCCCCCATCAGGAGGTTATAGTTGAAATTGTCAGATGTGAAACGTCATATCCCCATGTATAAATTGACCATCGGCCCAGGGCTGGCTCAGTGTCGAACCTGATTGGCCGAGGCTCGGCAAAAATGCTTGTCCCAGGCATGGAAAAGTGACGCGCGGCTGACGCTCGGCAGCCTATAGTAGCACGACTGATCATATCGTAAGGTTGGACATCAGGCAACCATAACCTCACGTGTAAAACGTCGTCACATGGAGGCTAGATACAGGAGGCCACACTCGGCCTTCCAACTCGTCCCCAAAACGGCATCCGAGATAAACGGCGCTGGGGTGGCCTGGAGTACATGTATAGATATACGCAAAACGTGGATCCGATGAAGACGGTTCACAGCTGATGTACCTAACCTTCATTCATCTTTAAGTGTCAGAGTAATAAAATTTAAGACAAAGTGATACGGTATTTGATTAATACGCATACAGTACAGATAAAGCATAGTTTTTAAAATCAAACACTTTAGTTTTTAATTCTTGTGTCATTTTTCAGAGTACAAAGCGAGTATATAAGACCAAAGTAGAGTGCACACTTTCACCATATCGCACACACTGAAATTGAATTACAAGAATGAAAAACTGATAATATTTTTCAATTATCGAATACGGTATAATATTCGTAACATTTATCATGAAAAAAATACTAATTTCCATTCGGACTCTCAGTGAACAAGGAAATTTATTTTGTCATCAATTATTGAATAAATTACTGTACGGGCGACAAAGTTTTCAGTCGGAATATTTAGTATACTTAAACAAAAGACTTACCTTTGCTCGCTTTCAAAAAAGTTTTTCTTCAAATGGACATGGGGAAATAACCGAGCCGTGATCGCCCGAAATTTTGACGTTTGCTGTCACGCTCGGTCTGTCGTAAGGTTAGTCTCATCCGATCACTTTCACCTCGTCGACCAATATATTACTATACATAGCGTCCGCAGCACCCCAGCGACGTCTATGTTGGAGCCATTTTCGGGGACGCTTTTTTCAGTGGCTTTGCACGGGAGTTTGGTCGCCTGGTATCTCCATGCGTCATCATATCGTAAGGTTGGACATCAGGCAACCATAACCTTGAAATATTAGCGATTTTGTAGCAGCATCACATAACTTTTTTCGTGCGAAAATGCCGAGTTTTGAGACGAATGAGGGTCATTTGCGGGAACTCTTGCGTTTGGCACGAATCTCCCTCCAATAATGCTTCCAATTCCACATCTTTCGCACTTTCGGCCTCCCGCTACGTTCTTTGTCTTCGACGTCAAACTCGCCGTTCTTAAGCTTTTGAAACCACTCTCACTTAAAGCAGCCTCACCATACCCTTCTACAAACAATTGATACGCCCCAGCTGCAGATTTCTTCGAATTAAGGATGTTGAATCCCGAATCGCAAATGATAATAAAATTCTGAAAATTTGGTACGCTTTCGTATGAAGTATTTCAAAGGTCGTGTAAAAATTTCACGACAATTAGGAAGCTCGTTATTGAACAATTAACATTCACAAATTAAATGTTGTCTTATGGAAACTGATGTAACTTTGCAATAAGTTTTTTCTTTTGACCTCTCAATTTTGTAATATCTACAACATACTGAAAGCAACGGAAATGAAACGAAGTTTATTGATAAATTTTTTTTAAATTTCTTTTAAAAGCTGTTTTTAACAAAATGTTAATTTTTTAATTACGAGCTTCCTAATCGTCGTAAAATGTTAACACGACCTCTTAAATACTTCATACAAAAACATACCAAATTTTCAGAATTTTCTTATTATTTTTTATTTCAACCCCTATGGAGGTTGAAGTAATGATGATAGAATTCTGAAAAATTGGTATGTTTTTACATGAAGTATTCAGGAGGTCGTGTAACAATTTCATGACGATTAAGAAGCTATGTACTGAACAATTAACATTAACATGTTTCATAGGGACTCAACATCCTTAGAGAAGTAAATCAAGTTCCCGCAAATGACGCTTATTCGGCTCAAAACTCGACATCCTGGCACGAAAAATTATGCGATGCTGATACAAAATGGCTAATATTTCGAGGTTATAGTCTTGCCTTACGATATCTAACCTGACGATATGACGTTTTACATCTGACAGTTCCAACCGTAACCTCCTGGTGGTGCCATCTTTCGTCAAACGGCGTAGACTCATTCGTACTCCCACTAGTTTCGAGAAACAGCATTCAAACATTTACAAGCAGTTCTATCGTTGCAATAATGGGTTCGCCTTCAATCTGCGATTTCTCCACCATACGTAGAACCTTCCTCTTCAATTCGAGTTGCCTCAGGCAACCCACGACTTTTGAAATTTCCAGTGCTCTAAACCCTCGAGTAATCCCATGTTACTCACACCCAACTATACTCGCCTGCTTCCTCGGCGATCGCCTCCCTCGGGATCGCCAATATTCGCCACATTACTCGCCGATCCCAAGCAGCCTCGAACGAAGCCCCGAATGTTGCAGGTCTACGTAACGCCGAACATTCGCGACAAGCTGACGTCCCTCGACGCCGAGATGCGAATCGGCCTAGCGGACGAGAAGTGGAAGGACGATCGAGCTCGCGATCCGTCCCTGGTGCTTCGTCCCGTCATGGCGACCACCTCGTCCCGCAAGGACACGGTTTCGATATTCAAGAACTGCGGCTCCGACAACATCTGCACGCCGGATCTTCAGATGACGTGTAAATCGAACGTGGCGAAGTATCTTCTCGGCTCGGACAAGCGAATCGAGTTGGAGGTTAAGGTGCAAAACGCGTATGAGGATGCCTTCGAGGCGACTTACAATCTCGCATTGCCGCCCGGCATAAATTACATCAAGATCGAGAGAAACGACAAGGCGGAGATACCGGTTCATTGCTCGGCGCCAAAGCAATCGAACAACAACACCCTCAAGTGCGACATCGGTAATCCACTGCCGAACGGCAATCTCGTCCACTTCACAGTGCTGCTTCAGCCGATGACGATACAGGAGGAGATATCGTCGTACGAGTTCGACATGGAGGTCAACTCGTCCAACTCCGAGCCGTTCTCCACGACTCACGACAACCGTCAGCATCTGTCCCTCAAGATATGGGTGGAGACGGAGATGCTGATAGAGGGTGAAAGCAAGCCCAAGGATCTCTTCTACAATCCGGACAATTATACAGCGACGAATATAACGAGCGAGCTCGAGTTCGGGCCTGCATTCACGCACAATTACACGATAAGAAATCGCGGACCATCGAGGATCGAGGAGGCCGAGATCTACCTGCGTTGGCCAGCGGCCACTTTGGCCAACGACGATCTCGTTTATCTTCTCGAACAGCCGGAAACCCTGGGACCCATCGTGTGCGGACCAGCCAACGCAAATCCCTTCACCCTCAAGCTCGAGCAGAAGTCCCGGGTGTCCTACGACTTCGCCAAGAACACCCGTCCGGTGGACAGGTACAACGGTGGGGGTGCAAGGCCGAGCGACAAAGTTCCGCCGGCCGACGGGGACTCGCCGAGTAGGCCGAGGCCGGCCGACGGTTACGGGCACGGCGAAGGCGTCGTTTACTCCGAGAACAAGACTCACACGGTCGTCACGGGTGAGAATGGCGACGTGACCATCATCGACGACGATTGGTCGAATCGCGGTGGTATCGTAACCACGGTCAACGTCTCGAGAACCGTGACGGAGGAGAGTCACGAGCAGAAGAGGAAGCAGGAGCAGGAACGAGTCGAGATGGAGGAACGTCGCAAGGAACAGCGGAGAATAGAGTCGGAACGACGTCGCCAGGAAAACGAGGCGAACGAACGTTCCCGTCAGCCACCCAAGGACTACGTATACGGCACCGAGAGACGTTACGAGGCCAGCGAGGATTCGTCGGGCCACGGTGTCTCGAGGGCCGGAACCTCGGTATTGTCAACGGGAATTCGGCACGAGGACGCCGTTACTTCCGTAATCAGCGGCAATCGCGAGGAAAACGTCGGACCACGGGACTTTGATTATCGGTTGAGAAACGTCACGTCCGCCCAAGACATCGACAGAATACTCGCCACCCTCACCAGAGACGCCGTCGGCTACGAGGTCTACAGCCGCGAGGGCAAGAAGTATCTTCAATTCTTGGGCCGATTTCGCGTCGCCGAGGACGACAAAGAGTACATCGAGTTCAAGGACGGCGCCATGTTTCCCCTGGAGAATCGTCACGGTGGGCCGAGTTACGCGGCCGACGCTGCCGATTCGCAGGGCCGATTTATGAGAATCGAAGGCCTCGTGCTGGTCGCGGAAAACGGACGAGGATACATTCAGCTGAAGGACGGCAGGCGATTCCCCATCGAGGGATCCTACAGCTACACGGAAGAACGGACCTACAACACGCGCGGCGGCAGCGACGCCGGCGCTGACCAAGGCGCAGCTACCTTCACCACCAGAGTCGAAAACTACGGCAACTCCAGGGGCAACGCGAGACGCGTCGACGATCGCGAGAGATCCTGGCAGGAAGAATCTTCCAGCAATCGCGGCGGTATTTACGACGCCGAATACGAGACCCGCAGCACTCAGAGCCACGAGGAGAAACGCACCTACGAGCGACAGCAAGGATCTCGGAGCTATTTTCGAAATGACGGTCGCAGCAACGACGACGAAAATTCGAGGCTCTACGGCGAGACCAAAGGTGGGCAAAGTTAATCCAATAATTAAGTTCGTCGAGCGTTGTTACGCTGCTCAAAAATGTAACTTCTTTAACCCTTTATAGCATACATTTTTCCTTACGTGCAATCAGCTCAAAACTTTGTACACGGGGGTTTTCGGGGTCGCTGATTACAAATTTGCACTCAAAATTTGAAAATTCAAGATGGCGGATCCAATATGGCGGACCACAAATGCAAAAAGCGTTTGACGAAACCGAAAGTTGGTACTCGGGGGTTTTCGAGGTCGCTGATTACAAATTTGCACTCAAAATTTGAAAATTCAAAATGGCGGATCCAATATGGCGGACCACAAATGCAAAAATCGTTTGATGAAAGCGAAAGTTGGTACTTGGGGGTTTTCGGAGTCGCTGATTACAAATCTGCACTCAAAATATGAAAATTCAAGATGGCGGATCCGATATGGCGGACCACAAATGCAAAAAGCGTTTGACGAAACCGAAAGTTGGTACTCGGGGGTTTTCGAGGTCGCTGATTACAAATTTGCACTCAAAATTTGAAAATTTAAAATGGCGGATCCAATATGGCGGACCACAAATGCAAAAATCGTTTGATGAAAGCGAAAGTTGGTACTCGGGGGTTTTCGGAGTCGCTGATTACAAATCTGCACTCAACATTTGAAAATTCAAGATGGCGGATCCGATATGGCGGACCACAAATGCAAAAAGCGTTTGACGAAACCGAAAGTTGGTACTCGGGGGTTTTCGAGGTCGCTGATTACAAATTTGCACTCAAAATTTGAAAATTCAAAATGGCGGATCCAATATGGCGGACCACAAATGCAAAAATCGTTTGATGAAAGCGAACGTTGGTACTCGGGGGTTTTCGGAGTCGCTGATTACAAATCTGCACTCAAAATTTGAAAATTCAAGATGGATCCGATATGGCGGACCACAAACGCAAAAATCGTTTGACGAAACCGAAAGTTGGTACTCGGGGGTTTTCGGAGTCGCTGATTACAAAACTGCACTCAAAATTTGAAAATTCAAGATGGCGGACCACAAATGCAAAAAGCGTTTGACGAAACCGAAAGTTGGTACTCGGGGGTTTTCGGGGTCGCTGATTACAAATCTGCACTCAAAATTTGAAAATTCAAGATGGATCCGATATGGCGGACCACAAACGCAAAAATCGTTTGACGAAACCGAAAGTTGGTACTCGGGGGTTTTCGGAGTCGCTGATTACAAAACTGCACTCAAAATTTGAAAATTCAAGATGGCGGATCCGATATGGCGGACCACAAATGTAAAAAGCGTTTGACGAAACCGAAAGTTGGTACTCGGGGGTTTTCGGGGTCGCTGATTACAAATCTGCACTCAAAATTTGAAAATTCAAGATGGTGGATCCAATATGGCGGACCACAAATGCAAAAATTGTTTAATGAAAGCGAAAGTTGGTACTCGGGGGTTTTCGGGGTCGCTGATTACAAATCTGAACTCAAAATTTGAAAATTCAAGATGGCGGATCCGATATGGCGGACCACAAATGCAAAAATCGTTTGACGAAACCGAAAGTTGGTACTCGGGGGTTTTCGGGGTCGCTGATTACAAATCTGCACTGAAAATTTGAAAATTCAAGATGGCGGATCCAATATGGCGGACCACAAATGCAACAATCGTTTGATGAAAGCGAAAGTTTGTACTCGGAGGTTTTCGGGGTCGCTGATTACAAATCTGCACTCAAAATTTGAAAATTCAAGATGGCGGATCCAAAATGCTCAAAGTAGCTTGATGAAGATGAAACTCCATATGCAGGGGTTTTTTGAGTCGTTGAATTCGAATCTCAGTTCAAAATTAAACAATAAAAATGGCAGTTCCAATATAGGATAATGAAACACAAATCTGGCCTAGTCACTGATGCTAATCTCAGCTTATAAGTTAAAAATAACTGGTGAACTGAAACATAAAAATCTCTTGATGGAAAGGAAACTCGGTGCTCTAGGGTTATTGAAGTCGCTAATTTTGAAACCAGTCAAAATATATAAATGTAAAAAGTTCGAAAAGAAAAAAAAGAAAAAGTAAAAAAAATAATAATAAAAATATGGAGCTAGAAACTCGCTTCGTCCTCCCCGTTAGCTCCGGGTAATGCTAAAAGCGTAATTCTATTAGACATTCAGTATAACCGAATCAACATATTGAGCAACTCCGATGTTTTAGTAATTCCAGTAAAATCTCCGGTTTTGGTACGCCATATTGGATTCGCCATTTTCAATTTTTGGATTTTGAGCTCAAATTCGTAATCAGCGACCCAAGAAACGTCTCTGAATTCATTTTTTGTGTATGGTTTACCTGCTAGATTAGGCACAATTACATTTATTGTCTAAAGACGTGTTTTTTTGTACTGTGGTGATGATCAACATCCACTAAGTGCAACATAAGCCCTTAGTAGTGATATTGTAGTAACAATTGATCTCCTAACATCCTAAATATACATTCACATTCATCGTTATGCGCTAACATTTTTTTTATTCAAGAAAAACAGAGTAGAAGTAGGGGGACATACCAGTATGTCACTATGCTTCGAAGGGTTAATCGTTGGAGTTTGTTGAACAATGGGTGTAGTACCGAAAAGCCCATATCACCGATTAATTTGGAACTTCGTGTAGGGGAAGTCGAGGCAAGATGATAACGCTGAGGTCATGTTCAAATAAAACAATACATACATGAGTCGGTTAACTTGATTTTTTAAATCTAATCAACATTTATTAATCTTTGAATTTCGGAAGCAAAAAGATCAGTCGTTCTGATTTGCACAATACAATATATATTTCTAATTGAACATTAATTTTTCCCATCTTACCCCGTATGCTTATCCCGTATGCGGGGCAAGATGAAACAGCGCTGCACGGAGAAAAATACGGCCTCAAATTCCAACACTGGTTGCCAGAATTCCAATATTCAGTGCTAGAAAAGTATAGCAGTTTACTGCCAGTTTGGAATTCTAAGACTTGTTGTTATAGAAGTGTAAAAATGATTCTCACACCGTATAATAAAAATGATGCGTGCATATTACATTTGAAACTATTCTCGCATAGGCGCGAGTCCTATATGTTGTATAGTAAAAGTAATGCGTGCTTTGTAAAATACCAACCTTTATTACACGCTTTATTTTCATATGGATTTTACTATACGTATAGTATGAATTTTCGTGTATGTATAGATTTCACTATACGCGAAGCATAAATCTTCGGTGTATAGCGAAAAATATTACGAAGTTATTAGTAAAATGTGACTCTTTATACTGTACTTTTTGTATAATACTGGAAACTAACTGTTCCAATCACGCGGGCAAAATATTTTTTGAATACTACACAAAATCACAATACGCCGAATAAAATGTATTATTTGTATCAGTTTACGTGCCATATCATAGGTTAAAATTTAAATTTCTTCATTATTACTATACCATAATTACAATTTTTATCTTCCATTCAATACTTTTTGATATTTAATGATATCTTTTTAGAAGCATAGTATTAATTCGAAACTTCGAGGCCCCTGTTTTCTCCGTTTGGGATAATGATTGGAGACGAATTATTGGCACCTGTCGCATGTAAAAGTAGTTTCATTCCCAATATCATCAAGTTGATAAGCCAATCGTCTAAGTTCTGTAGGATTAGTTCGAATAACCTTGCTTCCATATCATTTTCATCATTTGTAAGTTCTTTTTCTTCCCCTGATAGAAACACCGGTTGAAGAGGAACCAATTGCTTAAGGAGTAAGGCCACTGTAACGGCCCAAAAAAAAGGTTTTTTCACTAATTTTTTGCTCCCGAAATTGAAGGTATTTGAAAAAAAACTTTTAATGGTGTTATCGGGCATACATTAAACTTTATTATAAAATTTTTTTACAGTAAAAAAAAAACAAAATGGCGGTTCCACAGCTATCTTCCCGGGACATGTTTTGCTTCCAGGGCTCCGCGGCACGCAGCACCACTGGTGCACTTTTGAATCTAGAACAAAAAAAAAAAACCATTAATCTAGAGGGCTATAGCTAGAGAATGTCGATCGGATTTTAAAAAGTATCAATTTTTGTGGATTTGGCGTGCGTTTGAAAAAAAAATTGATTTTTGACGAAAAAAACGGCAAGTTTTTTGTTAATAAAAAATCAATAAATAAAGTTCTTGAAAATTCCGATCGACATTCTCAAGATAATGTAAATGTTCACATCTGGTTAAAATTTCAAGTAAAAAAAATGAAAATTGTTCGAGTTATGCTGCGTGCCATTTTGAAAAACCATGTTTCGAGAAAAACGCGTTTAAAGTTTTGCGAATAGTTTTTTAATGGAAAAAATTAAAAAAAGAAGTTAAAAAAATTTTTTACCGTTAGTCTGCAATCCCAGCACCATACATTTGTCCTTCGATAGCCAAATTTTCGTCTTCTTCGTCTTTCCTGGTTGATTTTTGGAGCGCGCGCGCACTTTTGGCCGCGTCGCTCAGAGATGTCTCCGCGTGCGTGATGCGTTTGGCGTCGGCTTCGATGCAGAAATTATATAACTGTACACCAATTTCCACCTCCAACATCTTGAATATTTGCAAGACGTTGGTAAGGCCGCCATTGAATATGCAAACAGCGATATCCGTCGCAATATCTAGTACAGTTTTTCCGCTTGAGGATGATTTGGGGGCCAAACTCCAAACGGTAGCGTTGAAACTTTCGTTATTGTTTTGAGTATAGGCCCCCAAGCAACGCTCCAGCAACTCGTCCCGGCTCAATTCCATGTAGATGGGTTTGATGGCTTGATAAACCTCCTCACTCATTGGCTGATTGTGATGATACGCATCCAAGGCATTTTCTGCTTTCGCTTTCTTCCAACTGCACCAATTCTCCGAACATTTTTCGTGCTGAGGCTTTTCATCCGTTGACATTTTGTGAAAAAGGGTTGCCCAGATCTCATTTTTCATATTTTTGATGGAATCGGAATTTCGACGGATTGCTAAGTCGTAATAAATGCTTAGTTCGTCAATCAATTTGGCAGTGAGTTTTCCTCTTCCCCCGAGACCTTTTGTTCCTTTTTTTAAGTTTCTCAATCGTGTGCCCATTCTTTTTTGCACGTGATCTATGCACTCTTTTTTTTAACATCAACATTTTCATAAGGCTTCGAATCCACGATGCCTTTGAAAGTTTTGGAATTGCCATCTCCGATATAATTGCAGTCGTTTCGGAGCAAGTTTTGACACGCTTGGCGGCGACCTTCATTTCCTAAGGACAACAAATTTTTTTTCGCACAGGACCTTTTTTTTCTTATTCTAGAGGGTTTAAACTATTTTTTAAGCCAATAAAAAAAAATCGATTTTTCAAACAATTTACAGTGGCCTTACCCCTTAACGAGTTCCATTCACCCCATTTCACCGTTTGTAACGTAAATAGTGATACGTTGTAAAATATTCCGGGTTTGCGATAGCTTGTATTCATCTTGCCCCATTAGACGGTGAACGAAGTAACAAAAAATCCCGCAATAGCCTTGAAAATGTTTGACAAACCGTTCTTATTATATTAATAATTAGCACTTTCATTGTGTTTGCCTACCTATCTCCAATCAATATCAGCAACTCAAATAAACTGAGATGATGGTAAACTTTAGAAAAAAATTACATCGTTTTGTCAAAAAAATCGATATTGTTTTCTCATTCGAGACGCCTGGTTCCGCCACAGTTGATACTTTCATACTCATTCACCTCACCGCTGTCCCTCCAAATTTCAATGGGAGCACTGTGCTCGCACACACTGTTTAATGGCTAGACTTATGATTCATGTTACCCCGTGTATTTGTCCTGCCCCGAGTTCCCCTACCCGTGGATTTGGTCTCGTTAATCACGAATATGATAGTGAAAATAGCCGAAACTTTTATATTCAAGGTCAAAACTCACAAAAGCTGATTTTTCAAAAGTTTTACACGTTTTGTACGAAAAATGTTTCGTACAAAAGTTGTAGCCGATAAAAATATTGATCTTTTATGCTCTATACAGTTTTCGTTTAATAACACTCTGTTTCGAGAAAACGGGATAATGATCCAATAAGTACATTTGGCTAAACTGCATTAGTTTCGGTACTATCTACTAGCGCACTTTACCGCGACAAGGTTGGAATTTAGTCTTTAAAGTACGTGTTTATTTTTTGCTTTTTAGTATTTTATTTTATTTTTTGCTTTTTTGTTTGGATGTGTTTGGGTTTGAAGACTAAACTGTACTTTGAAGACTAAACTTCAACCTTCCCGCGGTAAAGTGCGTAAGTAGATAATATCGAAACTAATGGAGTTTAGCAAAATGAACTGATTGGAGCATTACATTCCGTTTTCTCGAAACAGAATGGTTTTAAATAATACCTGTATAGAACATAAAAGATCGATCTTTTTATAGGCTACAACTTTTGTAGAAAACATTTTTCTCGAACAATCAACATTCATTAAAATAAAATGGCAAAACTTAAAAAAAAAGTCAGTTTGTGTGTTTTGACCTTGAAAATCAAGTTTGCGGGTATTTTCACTATCATATTCGTGACTTTTCGGACTTTATCCTAAACATTTAACGAAAGTTAAAGTTAAAGACCTTTAGTAGTTTTTATATTTAACTCAAAAGTTAAAGCGTTAAGCAATATATCAAGATAGTCAATTAACGATTAACGGATTAACCTTTATCTGTCCAGCA
Organism: Ophion costatus; assembly: GCA_951751655.1. Taxonomy (NCBI): domain Eukaryota; kingdom Metazoa; phylum Arthropoda; class Insecta; order Hymenoptera; family Ichneumonidae; genus Ophion; species Ophion costatus. Next base: position 17,828,936 of record OX632362.1, on the reverse strand, counting down.
TTGCACGAGAGCGCTGAGCTCCGAAGACGGGGCTTGCGACAGCGACGCGAACGGGAGAGCGACGACTCGATGAGCGTCGAAGACTTCCGGAAGTACGAGAAACAACAGAGGCATCGCGAGAAGAGAGACGCGCTGAGAAACGATTACGAGTTTTCCAGCGCCGCTCTCGCCGATGGTAAAATAGACGAGGAGAAGATATTGCCGCTCTGCGAGACCGCGAGGTGCGTCACGTTGCGCTGTACACTCGGACGCCTCGAGAAGGACGAGGAAGCCTGGATCAGCGCCAGATACAGGGTCAAAGCCGCTACTCTCAAGAAAATTGCTTTCCACGAGGAACTCAAAGTATCCACGCAAATTGTCGCCCAAGTGACGAGGTTGCCTTCGGTCGGTAAACCAGCCAACGATATTATCAAGAGCCACGAGATCTACACGAATCTACAACCGAAGGCGATAGCACCCGAACCAGATGTCGTGCCACTCTGGGTCGTTGTTCTTTCCGCTTGCGCCGGAACGATTATTCTTCTTCTGCTTATCCTCTTGCTGCACAAAGTACGTTTTATTGCTTCTTGCTATTTATTTTTTATCCCGGATACATTTTTCCACGCGTATATACAACTTAACCGGTGCGTTGGTCTAGTGGTTAGCGCGCTGGCCAGCGGACCGGGAGGTCGCGGGTTCGAAACCCAGTCCGCGCACTTTCGTCGTGAAATGTTTTTATTCGACATTTTTCGGCGAAAGACGACTAGTTTCGTGACTGGCAAACGAACTTGTGACCGGCTGTGTCCGGTATAGGTTTTCCGCAGTTTCCCTATACCATGGCAGGTATGCATGGTGAATACGATACAGAGGGGGGGGGGGGGAAGTCGGCTGCGGCCGCATGGTGGGGGGACAGTGAGGTAAGGGGAAATTGTGGAATAGGGAAGGGGGTGGGGTGAGGATATGTGAAATGGAGGTAAGAACGAAGTTGACAATGAGACGGATTGGGGCTCGTAAAAAGGGAAGAAACCTGTACGGCTGGAACGAACTAATTATATATATATGTATATATAACTTGAGGTGATTCTCGGCAAAAGAGGGATCAATGTGGAAAAAGAGTTTCACTTGCTTCTGTACTATTTGCTAAGATGGCAAGTAACATCACTTTGGTGCCCAATCTTCAATTTGGTTCAAATTCGTGTATATGGTAGAGCAACGAAAACTATTGGGTACGTTTTTTTTGCGCAAAAACGGTTTTAAAGGGTGAAACTACCCCTTAAAGTGAGTCATGTCAAGGGCTGATTCTGCAGTTTCACCCGCATGCACTCCACCGATTTTTGTGGAAGAGATACGAAGATTCTTCTCATGCAAAACGATCAAAAGTCCACTACATTGAAAAAAAATATATAATTAAGGGGGGGATACCTTCAGGCGAAGATAAAAGTGTGGCGGGCGGGTGTAGGCCCTTAACGAGAATATTCTTAGGGACAGTTTCAACAATTTCGATTACACTATGTATTGTACTGAGTTTCAAACTTTATGAGATATTGTCGTTTCAATATTTCTTCACCAAAAAGTCGAGTTAAGGGGGAAAGAATGACTTTTTGTAAGGGAAAATTTCATCGCCGTTTTTGAGACTTAGGGTACGTTCTATTACTACTTTTGGCTGTTACATGGCATTTTTTTTTATCAATCTTTAAAAATGGCGGAGGTATGGCACGGTCGAGTAGTTTTTTTAGCTATACGGGGGCGTACATAAATTACACAACGCAAAATTTCCCAATTTTTGACCCCCCCCCCACTTAACAGAACTGTAACGCCTGGCCGCCCCCCCCCCCCTCCTATTCCGTTACGTAACGGGCGCTTTATCGTCAATAATTGGGTTTTTTTAAACGAAATAACTAATTATAAAAGGATCGGGTTTATACTCATTTTATGATATATATATTCATATAGTTTTATACCAATTTTTATGATTAAAAAAAATGAACCCCGATTTAGCGACGGAAAAAAAAAAAAATAAATAATAAAAAAAAAGAAATAAAAAGTCAACAATTTATCGATATCTATACAAATGTAGCTATCGTTATGAGTAGCCGTTTTTAATTTTGTTTTTTTTTTTTACAAAATGCCGACAGTTTAGTCATTCTTTTTGTATCTTCAAGGCCCTTTTTTGTACTCACGCAATCTTTAAGAATAGTAATGATCAAAATTTAAAAAATCTGGTACGTACAACCTTAGTCTCTGCGGTTACGAAAATGTTTTTAAAAAATTGAAAATCGGCTGATAAGTTTTTCAGTATTTGCTGAGACAAGGTCAAAAAAAGTTGTTCTGCGAAAATCGCGATCAAAGTTTTTGTTCCGTCTTTCTTGATATAAAGTTATGTTTGTTTCTAGAATATTGATACTTACATTAAAGTATCAAGTCACGGGCGATATGGCAGTTTTTCATCTTCATTATAATTCTCCAAATAATAAGAGCTTGCACTTCATCTATTCCGAACGATGTGATTTGAATTAAATAAACTTGAACATGCAAAAATATTGCTATTTCTGACAGTTCTAACATCGTGACGTAACGCAAACCTCAACCCCCCCCCCCTCCTACGTACGAGGACCGTAACGCCAGGCCGACCCCCCCCCCCCAAATTGCGTTACGTAATTTATGTACGCCCCATATCCCACGCCAATTTTTCAAATCGCGGCCCGGAATACCGTGCCATACCGCCGCCATTTTTAAATATTAGAAAAAAAAGCATGTAACACCAAAAGTAGAAACAAAACATACCCTAATTCTGAAAAATGGCGAAGAAATCTTTTCACTAAAAAAAATAATGATAAACAGCAATTTTTTTCCTCCCCTAAAGGTATCTCCCTCCTTAAGTGATGAAGCATTCTTTCTCTCAGCTCACACTTGAAAGGAATGTGAATTGAACGTAAGGAAAGGGGGACAAAATCAAAGTTTACGTGTTTTTGCCGGATGGCAAGTGGATGGGGGGGTGAATCACATTTAATACGTTTTCGCCGATTTTTTAATTAAATTTTGAGGTTTTGGACAAAATTCATGAGGAATTCGTACTTAGGGGATGAAAATACATCAATTGGGACTTGGGAAGGTAAATATTCGGAAGTGGGGCTCCCGCTAGAATCAGGCTAATTTTCTTCAAGGGTTCAAACAAACCCAAACAACCCCAAACAGCCTCAAACAACCCCAAACAAATATTAGCCCGATTCTAGCAAGAGCCCCACTTCCCAATATTTACCCTTGGAAAAGAAGATAAAAAATAACGATTTTTTCCCCACCTCAGCCAAGAAAACGATTACAAATTCAAATTTTTTCCCCACCTCGCCAACACAAAAATGTTTTTTCACTAAATCGCCGCTGATCTCTTCTTCCTTTCGATTTGACACTTCGCTTTCTGCGCATTCTCTTTGCAACGATTTTCTCCAAAAAGTGCCGCTCGATTCGGCGAGCTACAATTATTTTTCGATTTTTCGCCGAATTTCTAAGTCGGATTGCCGATTTCTGCGAATTTTTCCAATCTCTAAACGTCAATTTGGAGTGCGTAGGAATATTTTGAATCAGCATACACATTTTAAATACAAAAAAGGACGACCGCGACAAGAAACTTCAAGCAAGGGGTAGTTTACCCCCTTAAGCTCGATTGCCGGCGATAATGCGAAAATACGTAAATCTTAAATTTATCCTCCCTTCAAAGTATTCCCCGTTGCATTCAATTCAATGCACCCTCTTTTAATGTGGCGTTAGGGAAAGAAAAATAAAGGGGTGGTGGATCCTTTAATTTGTTTTTTTTTTTTTCAATTTACACATAGTGGATTTCTAATCGTTGTGCATGAAAATAATGTTTGTTTTTGTTTCGCGGAAATCGGTGGACTGATCGCGGGTAAACTGCAAAGTCAACCCTTGACGTGTGTCGCTCTAAGAGGTGGAGCCACCCCTTAAAGCAATTTTTCCGCCGAAAAAAAAATGTGCACAATAGTTTTCAGTGCGCTACTATGTACATGAATTTTAACGAAATCGAATGCAGACACTCGAATGATTTTCCTTGTGAGTCAAAAGCATCAAGAATAATAGCCTAAGATTCAATGCCCGTAGATGATTAGTTCGTAAAAATGAAACTTGGGGTGAAAACTGCTCAGTCGGTAAAAATCCGGTTGCACACTCTTCTCCACAGAGGAGAATATTTTGGCAAAAAAAAGTCTAACAATCTAAAGCAGAACAATTTTGAATTATTAGATTCAATATATCACTAGCAACCGACTGAACTAGAATTTTTAATGTACATGCAAAAATAACAAAATGGCGGCGAAAAAAGGAAGGAAAAAAATTTGTTTTTCTTTAAGTCCACCATGTTTTATCGAAACATTTTAATTTATTCATTCTGACGCCAAATTCGTAATCAGTGACCACGAAAACTCCCGAGTACTGAGTCTCATTCGATTCGAATAAATTTTTGCATTTTCGTCCACCATATTGAGCCTGCCATTTCGAATTTCTGCATTTTGAGGGCAGATTCGTAATCAGCGACAGCAAAAACCCCCGAGTACCAAGTTTCATCCGATTCAAATCAATTTTTGCATTTTGTCCGCCATATTGGATCCGCCATTCTGAATTTATGCATTTTGAGAGCAGATTCGTAATCAGCGACCTCGAAAACATCCGAGTACCGAATCTCATTCTATTCGAACAAATTTTTGCATTTTGGTCCGCCATTTTGAATTTATGCATTTTGAGAGCCGTTTCGTAATCAGCGATCTCGAAAACCCCGGGGTACGAAATTTCGTGAAAATCCAAATACTCTTCTTCTGCGTTTGGGGCACTCATTGTCAGCGTAAATTTCTTCTTGCCACTCAAAGGGTTAAGAAGTTACATCTACTTAGAGGCCCGAAAAAAATGTTTAAACTCCGATCTTTTTTCGGCAAACGGTTGGTTAAAAAGAAACGTATTTTTTTTAACACAAAGGCACATGTATTGAGAACCTTAAAAAAAATCACCAAATACAAGAGAAAAACAACAAAAGCATGGCCGCCGGCCATGAAGCGCCGTATAAATGATTAAAAATTCGGTAACTTGTCTTGAAAATTTACCGGCATACTAGGATGTATTTTTACTTGAATATAGACGAAAGTCAATTGATCGTTTAATATTTGGGTTCCCGAAAGGAATACCTTAAACAAAAGCGCCACGGTTCATTATTATTATTATTATCATTATTACCAAAACGATTGAGACACTCACCGTTGCTTTGCATTCTGTTATCCACAGTGCGGTTTCTTCAATCGTACCAGACCCACGGACGCGCCGGAGAGACAACCGTTAAACAGAAACGGCCACTTCCACGGAGACGACCATCTCTAAGATGCCTCACATACCTTCACTGCGTGTAGATGCGTAAATTCGTGTAACAAAAGAAGAGGAAACAATCACAGAAAAAGCACCCACCGCGTGCCTTTAGTCTCGATCGTGAAACTCGTCGCCGAGACGCAACGCAGGCAATATTCGAAGCAGTAATGGATTCATTCCATTCGGCTGAAAAGTTGTCTGTAAAACGATTGAAACGCGTTTTTTCAGTCATCATCGATGACTGTCGCGATGTCGGTACTTTAATTCGCGCGTTGAACGATTCGAAAAAAAAAATTACGAAATGACACCATTTTTCAACGAACGACGCTCTTTCGCGAACAACTGCTTCTCTCTATTTCAAAACTTCATTCACGTTTACTGCCAAATGAATACTCCTTCCAGCTCTCGCAGCTCGATCTTACAAGTTTCTAGTCAGAAACGGTCTTTCTTTATGTATTTTTGTTTGATCCGCGCTTCGTTGGGAACAGTACTTCACCATGCGGTCGCAATGCCAAGTCTCTTCGTTGCGAGTACAGAGCAGAAAAACCGACAAGCATCGATTCATCTTTACGAGTCCCTGTTTGAAGTGTTACAGGCTGCGGTCCCAGGAGGTACGAGCCTAAAGCTTGCATCGTTTAAATGCAACGATCGTTTTTCTCATTGTCCATTTCTATTATTATCCAAAGCCTTTTTTTCCGCAGTTTGAGGTTATGCGTCTCTCATAAGGGTACGTGCAAAAGCTTAAAGTCACTTAAAGAGAATCAACAACAGGGCAATTAAAAAGAATCAACTTTTTAATAAAAACCCACTCGTATAGGATGCAACCAAAGTTCTTTTTGATTTTGCTCTTCGTTTTTATTACAATCTATGATCATTTTTATAGATTGAGATCGTGAATCTCGTGTGAGGATAAGAAAAAATCCTTTGAGTTGTATCCTAAATGGCGAAGAAAAACGTGAGCAATAGAAGGAAAGTTAACTTTCGTTGCATTCCAACGATACAAACTTCAACATCACTTTGGGACCCTCTGAATAAAGATGTACAAACTTTGTATTTGTTTAGAGGCATTGTTCAGTGTTTGCTTCGTTCTCTCGATTGAACCGTCAATTTCGATTGGCTGTGATTGAATCGTCCGACTGCACGAACATTATCGGTCATTGTTGTTCCCAACTCCGATTCTCTATGGCGTGCGTGCCATGTAACATAGGCACGTAAACTGCTATCGTATCTTTTGTACTTGTTAGCTGCGGGAGCACATTACAACTATAAATATGACACGATCTTAGCGGCCGGAGCACCTATTAAGCCCGATGAAAATGTTTTTATCTGCCTTCGGGATCTCGCGTGCTAAAATAGGTATTTTTCTTATCACAAAAAGCGAAATATTCCCATCGAATCGTAGTTCCGTAACGCACACATTTGCCACTCTAAAATGTACATTACCGCCAAACGGCACACGATTCACCAAGTACACAGCTCGTTCAGTGTCGGAAGGTACAACGTTATTTTTTTAAACCGTTTTTTTTATTGCTCCAAATCCTTTTTTTATTCTTCACCGCCATTGTTACGTGTGTTTGAATCAATGGCAAAAGCTTACGAACATTTGTGTTTGAAGAATCATTGAAAAGCGACGACTCGCCAGCAGACATATTGCGAGAATGATCGATAAATATTTTTGAATAATGGAAAAGCCAATCTCCGCTCAGCCGTCGAGAACTTTTCGAAAAGGAAAGCGAAAGAAACGCGGAGACGATTATTTATTGAAAAATATATAGTTATTAGGTTGTTTAGCGTACACCCGCGTAACGGGGATGGAAAAAAGGAATGCTGCGACCTCGGAGATGGTCCAGATATGTGTGTACAATCTGTAAATTATTAATTCCTTACTAAAATTACGGTATAGCTTAACTGTCGCAATAATAAATAAATTAAAAAGTTGAAGAGAAGATTGGAGGAAGAAGTATATAACATTTAGTGAGTGTCGGTCGATATCGCCAAGCCCCACGAGGGCAACTCAGAACTGACGTGTATATACAGAGTTAAGGTTTTAATATAAAAATACATGACTTATATTAATTCAATCTTCGTGTCGATCTTTTTTTCACACCTTTCCCCAATTTTTCTTCACCCTTTTCCATATTTCGACGGTGGGTATGTAGAAGCCAAGCGTTATTGTAAAAACATTTATTGGAAATCACAACGACGTAACAGTAACAGACGTAAAAAAATGCATTTTTACTATTGGCCTTACGTGTTTACCATTCTCACTCGTTTTCAACTAGTATCCTGTAGTATGTATTCGTCGGAATCAGCCTGTCAGCGATTTAAAAAAAAATGGGAGAATAAGAAGTTCGTCCAAATATCCAAAAATATACTTTACATTATATTCGTTCTGTTTGCTAGATTTCGACTTATGCTTTCTCTTACCCTCTCCTGCTCTCGATTTTTCCCTCTTAAAAGGTATATAAAAATAGCCTAGAAGTGTACAATTGTCAGTTTTTTTTTCGTAAAATATTGCCATTACGCATTACTCCTGATCACTTTTTTCCTTCTCATTCGTTCGCGTGAGAAATTAAAAAAATTCAATTTACTACATGATTCGAAACAATATCGTGACGAGATTCGCGATCGTCGAGTTTCTTTTTGTAACGTGACACAATGGTGACGATCACCATGAAAAACACAATTTTTCCTCCTCGAGCCAGACACCGTTGTAAATTCGTAATCAAATTATTGCCTCGTCGATTTTTCGCGTGTGGATTCACACCCGACGGGATGTCGAACTATTTGGCTAATTTTCTTTACAACCGACGAACGAAAGATTATTATCCGGGCAGTGTCGAATCGTGACTACCTAATTCGATAAAAACTATCGGACATTACGTATATACAAATATATTCGGACATTAACATCCACGCTCGTCGCAATTGAGGTTAGAGACGCGATAGATGCCGAAGAATCTTCGCACCTCCCCCTCCCCGAATCTTTCATCCACGTCTTAATTAACTGATTACGTATTTTCGACACTTCACTGCTTCTCTTCGTTTCCTACGTACGTCGCTCGAAACTCGCTGTACAGCTCGAATTATGATTACGAAAATAAACGTTACCGGCTTTGCACAGTATGCATAATCTCAATGAGGCTCGTTAATTAATATCCGAACGGTATGTTAAAAAAAAAAAACGTTTGTGTCCACCACATTGACCACATTTCCTTACATAGAAAAATCATTTTCGGCTCACATATGCCCAATGATTATTTTTTCCGTGCTTTCTTTGAAAAAATATTACAAAAATAATACATCGATAAAACAGATTCACAAAACGCCACGTCGACACGATAACCGTTGATATATAAATTACGTTCGAAATAAACTAACGTGAAACGAAGAACGTTTTACCTTCGGAGTAGCGTGGTCCAGTGTTCGATGTGTACGAACGGATACACGCGTTTTTTTTTACACCATGATCGCGCAGTTCAGCGAATGAGCATCGTAACGAAAGTCTCATATACCCGTAAACATTGTATCGAGTCAAATGTAATTTTGTCGTTTAACATTCCTTACTGATAATAATCGCGTGATCAATAAGGAGGATTGTCCCAGGTGAGAATTGCTGCAAGTTCTCGAATACGTGAATTCTTCGTGTCCGACTCGAGTTCTCCATACCTTTGGGAGCAAAAACTCCCAACGGAACACGGAGCGTGAACTCGAGCGCAACATTTGTTCATTTATTTACAATTAGGCATTCGTCGTATCTGTGTTCTTATTATCTCGTTGATTTCTTTTTTGCAAATTCATTACAAAATCTTTTTTTTTTTGGCTCGGTGACATTTTTGTTAACGAATTTAGTGCTTTACATTTGTTTCGAGAACTTGCAGATTTCCGAGTCCCCGTGTGGACCATGTATCGAGGCCACGTGACCATTGTTGATGGGACACAAGAGCGAGGGTTTAAGTTATGATTAATCGGAGATTATTGACGTTTCAGGGAGCGTCAGTTTTCGGACGAAACGTGAACAAACTTTTGTCCCAAATGTCAATAATCCGTGGTTAGCCGTTGGCTTGAAAATCACTGATGGAGGCTGAACCTGCTACATCACGGTAAAGACCGATGACCAATCGGCAAATCGTTGTTGTCTGCTTTCGCGTGAATCGAAGTTGAAACTATCAATCGCTCACTTGCCGCTCCAAACGTACGATCGGAGTTCCTTCTATCACGCGTAACTATTAGATGACAGGTTCGAGATCTTGGGACGTCGATGTGTCCTCCTTGGATCAGCTCTCCGGTACCTGAAGACGAAAGAAAAACGGGATTGAAGATTCGAAGCGTTCGGAAGGGAAAACGGAAAAACTTGGCGAAATTTTCGTCCGGCTTTTCGAAGCAGAGCGAAAGTAATATCTCAATACCGATGTTCTTCGTTCTGTTTTTATTACCTTCCACTGCAAATCATTGCCGATCGTGTACAGTTCTTTGAGGGCCTCGAAAAGTTTACCGCTTTTTTTGAGCTCATCGTGCTTGCGATAGAGTTCGAGTGCAGCTCGCGCGTCCTCAGTCGAATCGTGGGTCTCCGACTGTATCTTTTTGCCCAGAAAGTGCCAGGTCAGGAATCGCAATGAGACCATACGCCGATGAGGCAAGTGGAACAACAGTACCGTGTCTACGATTTGTTCCGGTGGAACTACTAAATTAATCACTCTGAGCGCAGAAGCAAAAAAATCACGAGGTTAGACATACCTATTGGAAGTGGGAAAAAGAACATTAAGGGATAGACCCAGACTAGGATTTTGGAAAAATCGTTTCTTTTGCTTGGAAAATACTTTGGGGTCATCAAAACGATATGCAATTGGCCCTGAAGCGAATATTCTTTTTTGAAGGTTCAATTATCGATTTGAGCGCTCCGAGGCGCTGCGGCAAAACTTTTTTCAAAGCGGGAGGACCGATTACTCGAACACTTTGGCATGGATCGATTAGAAATTTTGATAGTCGCTTCACAATTACATTCTCTATGGGAATACGTAGCCGTTTTTTGTTTAAATGTAAACTTTTTTTTTTATAAACGATTAACTGGTTGCTTTTTGGGCCAAAAATCGATTTATTTCTTTCAAAGTGCGCCATTTTTCAAAGTTTGAAAAAAAAAATCCCTACGTAGTCCCATAGCTAATAATATATAAATTATAATCTTTTTTCGGTTTGCGTTTCAGGTCTTTTACGTTACGAGAAAACCGTCCTCCCGAGCAGCTATTTGTAAAAGAATACGTTTTTGTATGAAATTGTATGAAAATAATATTTTTTTCAAAATACTCGAATATGTGGTATATAAACCGTCTCAAAAGAAATCCTATACCTTTTTCATACTCCCAAAATAAATTGTCAAAGTTAGGCCTTATTTTCTGCCGCTAGAGTGAAGTATCCCTTAAATTCGATCCATATGTTTTTGGCAACGATGAAATAAAATAAGATACAACGTCAGCCCAAAGTTTGGAAACTCTCTTTGCGGTTCTTGTACCGGAAGCTGTCATGAAAACTATTTTTTTCCAATTCTGATCCATTAAATCTTAACAGAACCATCTGGGAAAAAAAACAATTTTTCAGAAACAAATGGCAGGTACAGTAGAACCGCGCTTATCCGAGGTAATGTGGTGAAAAAAATCACACCTCTGTATGAAAAAAATACGTTTCTTTTTCCCAGGTGGGGGTAAAAATCTCGAATGACCAAATCTAGAACGATAAAGATTTCGAAACGGCAGAACTATGAACTCTCAAAATAACGAAGGTTAAATTATTCGAAATTTTATCGTTCGACTAATAAAAAAATCGAACGACTATAAATCGAACCATTATTTATTGGACAGTTAATTTATCCGAAAACGAATATTCAGATTGTCTGCAATTCGGAACATAAAAATACAGAATCGAAACGTGTAGAATACCCATATTTCCGAAACAAAAAATAGCGAGTGCCTAATATGCGTAATACCGTCTATGGCGAAAAGCAATATATCGAAACGCAAAATATCGATGGCCCGAAATGTCGAACGCCGAAAGGTCGAACGGCCAAAATGGCGAACGTGGTGGGGCCCGTCACGTGGAACGACTGCCTTACGATATTTTAGCCGATTGACCGACAGCGCCATCTCGCAGCTTCGCGCTGAGGCGCAAGTAACGTATTGCTCGATTCGCCATCCGGGCCGTTCTACATTTCGACCCTCCGCGATTTCAGCCACTCGACTTTTTGGCCGTTCGCTTTAATGATTTTCTGCATTATGAACCATCGCCATTTTTTTAATTCGGAGAATTGTCGTCTCGAATTATTTGGTGTTATGCATACAGGCCCATCGATATTATGTTTTTCGATATTTTATTAAATCTGATTTTTGTTTTTCGCTATATATCAACTTCCGAGATGTTCATATTCGTAATTGTTATTTTCGACTTCACAGACTCTAGTAAGATTGATCTATCTATATTCGAACATTCGTCATTTTCGAATTCGACATTTTGGCCCATCTGCATATCGACCGCTCGCCATTTTTCCGCCCACCCTTTTTCACCAACCGTTTCCCAGAGAAAATATTCGGAATTTGACAATTTTTTGCGGGCCTCGAGCTAGATGTAGCCCCTTAACACTTTTTTCGCAGTGAAAGAACAATCTCATCTATTCGATTTTTTTCGCAAAAGTACCTGAAATCATTCTTCAGGCCGTGCCCGACGAATATGATTCCATTGTCTACGAGGAATCGTAGCTTTTGGTAAGTAGATTTGAGCGTAGTGAGATGCTTGCTACTAAAATTGGCGTCCAAATCCCCGGGTTGTATACCGCTGAATTTCGTCAAATAATCCACCACCTGTTCTTGGGTGCTTATGTAGTCGTCTATGAACGGCGTGCCCTCCAATGCTCCGTGCCTATTAGCAACAATGTTGATCCATTCGTTGACGTAATCTTTCTATACGGACGCTTTGCGGAACGATAAACTTTTCCTATTACGTAACAAGCTTCCACGTACCCGCGAATACACGTTATTCTCGCGACTGACATGTGACTCGGTTTGATCGTCGACATTTTTCCGTCGCTACGAAGCTCCGATTCTTTTTGGTTGAGCGTCACGAACTCAGCATCGATACCCACCAGTTCTCCTGCAAATATTCGCACGCTTTAACAATCGCGTAACTTTTTATCGCATGTGATTTCGTTATTTAATATTCCACATCGTTAAGGAGGTACGATCACGTCCACGCGATCAAAATAGAGTCTAAATTTACTTTACCCACAGCTGCTCTGATTGATGTTTACTTATGTTGATTATTCGTATTATCGATTATAGTGTGCCAAATGTTGTGGCAAGTGATGAATTTATTGCACATGAACAAATAAAAGCTGAAAAATTAGATTGTCAACGACTCGGTAGTAATCTTCGTAATAATAACATTAACATATCCACCATAAAAGCGGACTAAAAAGACAAAAATAATCAGCCGGAAACCTATAAAAATAGGCTTGAATTGCCTCAGCGGAATTAACACGATAGGCAGAATATAATTGTACATATTATTGATACGTGATAAATGACAAAACTCCATAAATTGTTGTTTGCATATTTCGTGGCGGCTTCTATTCAAATTAATTTCAAAACAAAGCTGGGTTATGTTCGCCAAACGCATCAGCTGTTACTCGCGACGTTGCTAAGTCTGTGGGTGCTATTTCGTCGTTCTGACAATTTTCAACCGGAAGTTAAAACTTTCTTGTAATGTAGTGCTTTAACTACACGGTGAAGATTGACTTTCTTATTTTTTACAATATCTATTATATCTGATCTATCGAATTTCAGTTTTCCAACGGGTTTAGTTGGCTACGTGAGCAGAAAAGTCACGATCTTCGCACTTCCGGTTGACCGTCTCCATAAGACGACGTGCTTCGGCAACTCAGTGCTCGATTTTGCAGTTTTATCGCGAAAAAACTAAACGGTCAAAATAGCTCAAATTTTAGCAATAGACGCATAAAGTATTCGTCAAAATCATATCAAAATTTCAAATCCGAAAGTTGGATTCGTAGTAATGATCGTACCTCCTTAATCGATCATGACAGCGTGAAATTTTCAAAAAATCGATTTTCTTTTGCATTATCCGGTAGTATAGACGGTTATAAACATGCTGTTCAATTTTCGGCCGAAATTCGAATTATTCCGCTTGCTACAGCCTTTGAAGAAAAAAAAAGACTGATCAGCGTATTTTCACCATCGAAAATAAACTCGCGACGATCAGCTATTTTTCCACCCGTCAAACTGTGGCGAATAATTGCGTGATCAATAAGGAAAATTATTCCATTTGAGGATTGCCGCCCACTCTCGTATACGTAAATTCTCAACGTCTGAGTCCCGTAAACATGTCGTAAAAAAGTAAGTTTTCGTTCGTTGGACGTTGAGTGGTTGATACCTTTTTTCGGCATCTCATCGGACGTCAACGGTGTGAAGGTGATGCCTCGAGTACCGCCGCTACGAGCGATACATTTATCCTCGCCGAATACATCGTACGTCAGCGGACTGACGAATGTCGTGGGCTCGTGTGACCGGGCAACGGTATAGTGCAAAATACACGGTACTTTCCAATCCAAATTGAACCAAACTGCCTCTTGAGGCGTCACGGCTGATATGCTGGAAAATAAAGAAGCGAAATTATTGCGAGGCAACGTGTACCGCGTAGATGTCGAAGTGAAAAAAGAAAAAAAAGGAAAGATGAAGTTCAAGGGATCGTCACAGCGTGACATTTCCAAAAAGGATACCTCAACGGTAACGGCTTTCTAGAGATTTACCTGAAGTCATTGAAAATGTACCACTGTGCAACCGCACTGCCGGTAGATCTTTCGTGATATTCGGGACTAACGCGTACAAGCGCCACAACGTGTCTACGATCGTCGCTCGATTTGTCATCGACGTAACAGACAACCGCGCTCAGAATATATTGAACTTTCGTGATTTTTCCCGTACTTTCGTCTATTCCGCCCGAGTTATCGTTCTCCCGGTGATGCTCGTAATCGTTTCTCGGCTGAGATACAGCTTGGTTCGATGTTTCCGAATAATTTTCCGTCCGCGTTCGTGAATTATTGTCGCCCTGGCCGTTCTCGACGACGACTCGACATTTGCTCGCGTTTTCATCCGTCTCGTCGCTCGGGCCGAGCTTGTCGAGCTTGTCGACCGACAACTCGCCATTCTCGTTCAGTGTCACCTGGATCACGTGGGGTATCCAGGAATGCGAGTAGTACAAGTGACTCGGAGGCGTCGGAGCTTGGACGTTGACCATCGGTGGCGTTGACGGCGCCTGTGTCGGCGTTGGCTCTGAGTCCGGGCAATCTTTCGATTAGACACAAGACGTTCCAGCTGAATTCCACACGGTCGAAAATCTCGGTACTTTTGTAAAGTTTTTTAACCGCAGCAGTGTGTAAGATAGGTCACGAGACTGAGCTCGTAGAACGCTGAATTGTTTTGGGGTTGAAAATTGTGCCGACTGGTTCTACAGTTTTTCTGAGACTTTGAGGACCTTGAAGCGTTAGCCACGATTCGAAATTAAATTTGAAAATAATATATGTTATTGTCCAGACTGCACTGACTGAGGCTTTGAACGTTTTTTCAATTTTTTTTCACCGCCAAACAACAGAGATAAATTATTTCAATGAAAGAAAAATTTAACCACGTTTTTAAAACGGACAGAAAAGTATCAAATAATTTCTTCTAGACCCATACAGATTTATAAGCCAATACAGATACCTTACCCCATACAGAGTATCCTGAAAATATGTGATTGTGCATTTTTAATAGCTATGAAAATAATTGTAAGATCTAAAGGGTCTTCTCACTTTAGACGCTAAAAAAGGCCTCATCATGATTTTTTTTTGATAGGTTTGCGTTATAGATATTGATATAAAAGTTGTTACACTTAATAAATACACTTTCGAAGTACATAAAAAATAATTCGATTTATTTAAGTCACTAATTATATACGAAAATGGTACAGGCCCATCGATATTATGTTTTTCGATATTTTATTAAATCTGATTTTTGTTTTTCGCTATATATCATCTTCCGAGATGTTCATATTCGTAATTGTTATTTTCGACGTCACAGACTCTAGTAGGATTGATTTATCTATATTCGAACTTTCGTCATTTTCGAATACGACATTTGGCCCAACTGCATATCGATCGTTCGACATTTATCCCCCCACCCATTATATTCTGCCTATCGTGTCAATTCCGCTGAGGTGATTCAAGCCTATTCTAAGGCGGGATTCTACTTTGAAACTTTGAAAAGGCTAAATTGGATGAAAACACCCACCTGGAACACGTCGAAGGCATATTATATGGCCCAGGCATCGCTGATTGAGGGTAAGATAATTTTTTCTACGATTTATCACTCACCAAAACTTTAAACGCGTTTTTCTCGAAACGACATTTTCAAGTACCTCGGTCGTGATAACTCAAAAAGTACTGAACCGATCCTTATGAAATTTGGAACACATATTCTATATGTGTGTACCAACCGACCTAACTACAATCAACTTAAAATTTTGATTAGAACTATTTTTTTATTGCAAAAAAAGACCCAAAAAAACGCATTTTTTTTCGAATTTTAGCCGCCATTTTGTTAATTTTGCACGTATATAAAATATTCTAGTTAGGTCGGTTCCTGAAGACATACTGAACATGAAACTATTTGATGTTTTTGTTTCAGACCATCCGTCGGGAAGATTTCACGACCACGGCAACGGTACCTGCTTTTCGAGGCGTTGGCTTTAAACATATTTTACGTGTACAAAAAATGAATAAAATACATTAAACATTTTTTTTTATGTACTTAGAGTGTATTTATTGAACAGTTTAAACTCCATATCGATATCTTTAATAGTATTCTCAGAAAACATTCACGCAAATAGCGTTTTTTTCATGGTTTCAAAGTAGAATCCCGCCTTAATAGGTTTTCGGCTGGTTTTTTGTGTTCTTTTAGACCACTTTTATGGTGGATATGTTAATATTATTATTACGAAGATTACTACCGAGTCATTGACAATCTAATTTGTCAGATTTATTTGTTCGCGTGCAATAAATTGATCATTTACCACAACATTTGGCACACTATAATCGATAATACGAATAATCAACATAAGTAAACATCAATCAGAGAAGCTGTGCGTAAAATTAAGTTAGACTCTTTTTTGACCCCGTGGAAGTGATCGTACCTCCTTAAAGTTTGTTTGGGTTACATAAATACATAAAAAAATGTTTGAATGTATTTTGAAAGTGTATTTATTAAGTGTAACTTTAATATCAATATCTGTGATATAAACGTATCAAAAAAATGCATGCAAATAGCTTTTTGTAGCGTCTAAAGTGAGAAGACCCCTCAAAACGAAAAACGTGGGGCGCATGCAATAGATGGAGTGTAGGGGGGCGATGGAGGATGGCGTCGAAAAAGCCCGCAAGGGCGTACGCGAAGGAATAATAAAAATAAAAAGCTCTGGTCCTTCGATCTAACGCCGGCTCGTGACCAATCCTTTATCTGTCTCAAGATGCACAACTTTAAAGAATAAGAAATATTCAGACACCGGTCGATTACATCCGGAATGGTTTGCACGTTAGTTAAGAATGGCAGGGATAATCGTGGGATGACGCAAAAAAAAGTTGTACCTGTATCCTTGCCGATGTGTCTGAATCTGCAACCGGCTCTTATGCAGTTTGTCCCATAGCGACACATCTTGACTGTATTCGGTATAGGACTCGACGAAGGACTGCTCTCTTTTCCGTTCATGATTTTCTGTACAACTATATCCATCTGTGTCTGCCAAAACTTCTTCTCCTGAAATGTTTTCTCGATATTGATTCGATTCAGGGCACCAGCGCTCTCTTTCTCCTTGAGCATACCTGTGCAGTGTCCAGTCCGCAATTGAGCGCCAGGACTTGAGGCAACTTTGTCAACTTCCTCGACTGCAGAGTGGGCGCGAACTTTTGACAATTGTCGCACCACGCGGGCGTTATTTTTTCGGGCCTCAAGCTGTGCGCTAGTACCTTCGTGAAGGGAATTTCTTCATCTGCGACATAAAGAAAAGAGATGTCAAACGCGTGGATCACGCGTTAGAGTGGAGCTCCGGAAATTCGCAGGCACGCATTCCGTTGCGATATTGAGTTGAAACTTCATTACTTTCGAAAAGTTTGCGAAATAATATGGTTTCTATTAAGACCACAGTAACGGGTTTTTCGATGTACAAAATGGCTGAGTACTGGAAACTTCTCGAAACAGTTTTTTTTCCAATTGGCGTGACAAATAACTTCAACAATTTTCACTCGATTTACTTCAAATTTAAAAGTTACGTTCCTTATTGCACTTCGCAGAGAAGTACGTACGGAATTTCTGATTAATCGAAAACGTTTCATTCTATAAGCAGTTATAACCGAATTTTTCACTGAAAATTCATTTCTTAAGTTCAAATACCTACAACTTTTGAGGAAAACAATATTTTTCAAATTCCGTACGTTCTTCTCTAGGTATTCTAATGTAGATTGACGAGAATTTTTGTTTTCGTTCTAAGTCAAAAGTTGTGGATGCTCAATGTCACGCCGCTGAGCGCCTAAAAAAGATAACAAAAGAAAATATTAGTAATCGGCCGTTTTATACATCGAAAAAAAAATTCTAACAGCTTGACATTCATATTAAATAGATGTGTAATTAGTTTGACGTGTGAATCACTTTTTCATACGAAAAAAAATTGTTAAATTCGGACATGATTTGATCCCCGTTACTTTAGCGTAGGACCTTAAACACGGGCATTTTACAAACATCGATAATTATCAATATTTGAATGTACAATTTTTCGAATGTTTAAAACATGGCGGTACCATGTGAAATTAATTTTTTTTCCAACGTGAATCATTGAAAGCTTTACATAACTTTGAAGATAAAAAATATCGTTTTTTAAATTGCTTCAAATGATGTATAAACATCCCAGGAATTACATGGTCGGAAAAAATGGCTTTTAAAACTTTAAGCGCGTTTTTCTTGAAACCAAGTTTTCAAAATCGGGTAAGTTCGTACCTCCCACAATTTTCGGCCGATCGACTTCACGTTTCAACAGTAGGTTCGTGGATTTTCTAGCGAAATACACACGATTTTTACGATCGATAAATAATTACCGCTTTTATAAACAAATTAAAGCCGTTTTCAAGTCGAAAATGCGACTTTATTTTTTAAATAGTGGCGAATCTGCAAAAATCAATGTTTAGTAATAATCGTGCGTACTTTGCTAGGAAACCTTGCGTAGAATACGAAAAGAAGTTGTTTTTTGTCAGAGGTGCTCATGTGCGTCTCCAACGAGTCCGCCCGGGGCTCGGTTGAAATTCCGAACTTTGAATGATCAAAACGTTCAAAACTCCGAAAGAATTTTGCACGAAACGCCAAAACTCCGAAAATCTGAACACCGTCAAAATAATTCGGCTATGGCAGTTTTAAAAGTGTCAAACTTTTCCATAAATCGACGTATTAATTAGAGAATTTTTGCTTTATTAAAAAATGATTTTACGTCAACTTTGAAATTTGTTTAGACAATGTCATACGTTCTACAACATCGTGACGAACTAATTCGACGAAATTGCAAGGGGACATTCCCAATGATTATGAGAATTTTCTATGGAAAAAAAGATTTATAAAGGAGGCTTTTATTTAATGTACTAAGTAGGAAATATTGTTTTTACCCCCTATGAGGGATTCTCCGTCAATTCAGCCACTTTTTTTCGACCGTCTTAGATCTGCCCCATAATTGGTTATATCAAAGTACTACCCAAAGGCATTCCATGTGAATTTTTTCAGATTTTTTAATTCAACATTTTAGAAAATGCCGTTTTTTTTCTAAATGAAGATATCTCGGAAACTATAAGTAACTGAAAAAAAATGCCTGTACATAAAAGTTGTAGTTTTGTGTTAGCTTTCGAGTGGACGACTTGAAATAATTTTTACGTTCCGGTAACGCTGATTTTTTTTACCAAAAAAGGAGGAAATTATTTTTGTATTAAAAAACAGCCGTTTTTTGGCTGAAAAAATTACAGAGTCTTCCAATATGTTTGACGATATCGCGAAAAAATCACCATAGTGGCACGGAGCGAAGTTCCGGTATAAAAAAATTAATTTGTGTGGTTTCATTTTTTTTACCCAAGAACCTCGATCCGTGCCACTCTGCCGATTTTTTTGCGATATCGTCAGACAAACTGGAAGACTCTGTAAATTTCTCAGCTAAAAAATAGCCCGTTTTTTTAATAAAAAAATAATTTCTCCCCTTTTTGGTAAAAAAATCAGCGTTACCGGAACGTAAAAATTATTTCAAGTCGTCCGCTCGAAAGCTAACACAAAACTACAACTTTTATGTCGAGACATTTTTTTTCAGTTACTTCTAGTTTCCGAGATAAGTTCATTTAGAAACAAACGGCATTTTCTAAAATGTTGAATTAAAAAATCTGAAAAATTCACGTAGAATGCCTTTTAGTAGTACTTTGATATAACCAATTATGGGGCAGATCTGAGATGATCGAAAAAAGTGGCTGAATCGACGGAAAATCCCTCCTATATGTGATTATAAATAAAAGCTCGGGGCGCTCAACTTTTTAAACGATTAATAAATTTGATCAATTCACTTTCATTAACCGTATTTAATTTGGCACAGTAATTAATGAAATTATTATCACACGTTTATCCTCAGTTACAGGATTTTTATTTAAAAAATCTAAGGTTGTTTTACAGTAAATTAAATACAGTTGATATGTTAACGGATTGGTGTAAATTAAAGATTATATATCTAAATTTCGAGCACCCGAAGCTTTCGCTTATAGTCACATGTAGGTGACATGGTAAAAAAAAAATTCTACTTTTTAGTACATGAAATGAAAGCATACCATTTGAAAATATTTTTTTACATACAAGTTATTTTCTACCTTTTAGTCTTCAATCGATTTTACTGGTTAGCCGTTACTAGTACTTTACTAGTTTACGAGTTTGTACGTTAGGAACATGGAATGCTTGTAAAAAATAAGAGACTGTAATTGGGATTGAACTTACGACTAATTGCTGCACATAAACTTTTCACATACAAACATAGGCTACGGATTTGTTTGTATGTGTGAGTGAGATTTTATATGGATGATTAAACATCGCTAATGTTACATGAAACGTTGAACATTCGATGTATATATATATATTTGTTTTAAGTTGAATTGCATTGCCTCCTTTTAGATGCATGTTTGCTAAATGTCAGAGCTCTAAGTAGTCGGGAAGTGGGTGAAGCATCGACTCTCCGTTACGCATCCCACAGAAAGTCAAGTTAAACAAAAGCTTGTAAACAGAATAAGAAAGAAACTTCAATGTGGATTATGATGCAGACAAGTCTAAGAGGGTCACCTACTGGAACTCGTTGTGTCCGGATATACCAAATTGCACAGTAGCATGATGGAATGTTTCGAAGCTTCCTGGCCGCACTTTAGACATCTGTGTATGTGCATCTGTTCGGCTCCGAACGTGCGACTAATGTCCGTTTCCTCGTCACGAACTTCCGGCTCTTCGGGCGATTTCTTGCTGCTGGTGTCTGCGCACGAAAAAAGCCGAAAAAAAATATCCGTGAAATCTGGGAAATTCGAGCGACGAAACCGACAATGAAAATTACAATGTTATGACACTGGGAAAGTAACGGGACACCGTAAATACGGCGTGAAAGTAAAAAAAGAGAAGGTTTGCAAGCAAAAATTTGTAGCTGTATTTCGAGGAAGATGAAACTATTCTGATACATACTTTCGCAATTTCGCCCAATGATCCAATCATCGAGCGCGCATCGTTTCGATTTTCGAGGGGAAAAGACACTTTTGAAGATACACGTAACCAGGGGACTTATATACCTACCGAAGCAGATGTCCAGCTTGCAGAGGCAATGAATCGCCGCCGAATAAATGTCTCGCTCAGGCAACAAAAGCGTTATGAGCGAGCATCACTACGACTTGAATTGGAAACATTCTTTTTTATATATATCTATATATACAGTGGCGTGCAAAAGTTTCGGCGAACCTTTTTTTCTCAGTTGTTCGATAAAATATTTAATGCCTGAATCTCTCCATCATTTCAAATATTTGAGGGAGCTATGATATGCACAAAGCGTGGTATATTATTTTGTTTGTATAGTGTATGGTTTGTGTACAGCGTCGAACGCGTTCGGTCAGTGTGCAAAAATATTGAGCCGCTGTCTCACCTTCTCCAGCCACACGGTTTGTTTACGTTTTCTTCCGCGCTTTCTTTCGCGTTAGTTCGAAACATAAATAACCATGAAAAAATCAGTTCTATTTCTGCCGCAATGGCGAAACACACAAATATTGAGGTTCGCGAAGTTGTGTTAAAACTATTCGAAAAAGGAAAGAGTTCTCGTGATATTGCAAATACTCTATCTATTGGGAAAAGCACAGTAAACCGTATTATTGTGAAATATAAATCAACAAATTCGTTGTGTGATAAAAATCGAAGCGGTAGACCACGAAAAACTTCAAAACGCGTGGACAAAATCATTAAAAGAAAGTGCGTCATAGATCCGCTGTGGGATTGATTGGGCGCGTCGGTGGAAAGAAACCATTCATTAGCACAAAGAATAAGAAGGCTAGATTGAATTTTGCCAAAAAATATCAACATTGGACAGTATCGAATTGGCGGGAAGTTCTTTTTTCCGACGAATCGAAATTTCAATTATTCGGAAGTGACGGTCGCAAGTACGTAAGACGTCCAGCAGGTACCAGATACGATGTAGGATATCAAATTCCAACTGTAAAACACGGTGGCGGAAATGTTAAAGTTTGGGGAGCATTTTCTGATAACGGTATTGGTCCGCTAATAGAAATCCAAGGCAATATGGACGCTATAATGTATCGAAATATATTGGAAGATCATATGCTCCCATTTGCAACGAAAAATATGCCGAATGGGTGGATATTTCAACACGACAATGATCCCAAACACGCTTCGCGTCTTGTGAAGAATTTCCTTGAAAGCCGAAAAGTGTGCCTTCTCGACTGGCCCTCGCAGTCACCGAATTTAAATCCGATTGAACATTTGTGGCAAGAGCTCAAGGTTCGCGTTGGAACGAAGAATCACTCCAACAAGACGGAATTATGGGATCATTTGCAAAATGAGTGGGAAAAGATGCCACAAGATCGCATTTCGCAATTAATTGCGTCTATACCCCGACGATGTGCTGCTGTAATCGCTGCTAAGGGCATGGCAACGAAGTATTGACTCTTGAGAGAAAACTAAACCATGTTTTGTTATTTTTATAATGTTTTGTTTTTTGGTATCATACGCAATATTATATGGCCTTTTGGACAGTCATTAAATGAAAACTGTTGGATAATTAATTGTTGAAGAGTGATATTACAGTTTATACCACATTTTTTTTATATCAAGCCTCTCGACGCCAATTATAAGTGTCATCACTCGTTTGTATTTCCCGTACCATCGTATTTCTATGCAATATCCACGAAGAATAGGCCGGCCCGAAACTTTTGCACGCTACTGTATACATTGGGGTGTGTCTGAAGACAAATCAGCTCTTAATTTTTCAAACAATATTACTAGGTATAAAAAATGCATGCCAAATTTGCGCTCTCTACTTCAAGTGTAACTGGTAGAGGTCTTTTTTCCCCATTTGGTATGAATGGAAATTTATTCCTTTACGTTTACACTTAAATAGCTCCACGACTAATTGATACTTGGCAAATTCAGTTGAAGGTTCTGAAGTTGACCTTTACAGCTGTATGAAGCGTTTCGAAAAAATCCAATAACATATTTGCAAATATCCAATAGCCAATGAAAAATTCGAAAGTCATCGTTGTCTAAATTCAAGGACATTTGAAGATATCCAATGTGCAATAAAAGATTCCAAGGTTAGCGTTTTTATACCAATTCAACGTTGGAAGGATCATTCAAGAAGTTAGGTTGCTGTGAAAGCTTCAAAAACTCGTTCGTCGCTTGACGCAACGAAAATTGAAGAGGAACGTCCAACGGATGGTTTAGGAATCGCAGATTGAAGGTAAACTCATATAAGCAACGCTAGAACCGCTAGTAAAACTTGAAACGCGTTTTCCTCGAAAATATGATTACCAAAACGCTGTACACGATTTCTTGACATCCAATGAACGGATTGACTTGAAATTTAGTATACTCATTCAGTGTAATAGTAGTTTAGTCGTGACCGACGTTAATCTTCTCGACATTTTTTTTCATTACTTATTGACAATAATGTCGTCTTTCTCGAAAAATTGAAAAAAAGTCGGTAATTCTTTACATAAGTGACTTTTCCGAAAAATAATCCGGAAATGATTTTTTTTGCTATTTTCTCATTTATTGGGTTATAAATGATGATATTCAGTCGGGGGAAACTATAACCCCCCCATAAAAGTTATGGGGTTTTGAAGCTTGTACTTCTCGACATTTTTTTGCATCAGTTATTCACAATAATGACATTTTTCCCCGAAAAATCGGAAACATAACATAAAAAGCTTTTTTTATTATTGAAACTCAGTAACAAAAAAAGCTCGGGCACCTCTTGGTCAATATTATCTATTTCCTTAAAAAAACGAAGATTTATGGATTTTATATGAACCGGGTCACCAAAATCAAGTACATCGTTGAGCCCCTCCCGTTCAAAGCTCCTTTACGAGATTGTTTATAATGTTTTATATTTTAGATGATTTTTTATGAAATTTAGTACACACCTTTGTTAATGTACATAGAAATAAACGTCCAAACGATTTTTCAATCATCTTACGTATTCCTTCAGTATTCATTTTTCCAAATAGCCCTGATTTTCGGGTCGTCACAGTAGCCTGACCCCTTAAGAAAACATTTTTGACGGTAATGAACGCATCTGTTGAATAGTTGTAATTTTAACGAATAATAATCAGTTATCGAGTTGTTTAAGTTTGAACGTAGTGAAAGTTTTCCGTCCGAATGGGAGAAAAGATTATTGGGAAGCCACACACAATTCAGTTACAATTTTTACGCCGAATAATAACGTTTGGCAGGGTAAGGGTAGGTTTTTTCTTCAACACACTAATATATACGTATAATATATATACAAAGCGTACTACAAAACGAATGCAAGTCAAGAGGGACGGAACTGACGAGGAATAGAGAGAGAGAGAATATTTATGTAAAGAACGTCTATCGTACAAATACGCGAAGAGATTCAGGGGGGAAACGCACGTTGGAGTGACACAACTGCCGTAAACTATTCACGAGTGAATCGCAATATATTTAAAGGATTCGAGAAGTTGGAAGAAAAATTCAAGTTGGGCGTCCCACGGAAAAAATTCATGCGATTCGAATACGACTGAATATTGTCTATTATCCGATAGTACAAACGGCTATAAACATGGACCTGGCATCGCCGATTGATCGTAAGTCGACAATTTATATGAAAATCCCGCACTCGAAACTTTAAACGCGTTTGTCTCGAAATGTCGTTTTTCAAAACGGTGTACACTCTCAAAGGAAGAGTTTTCATGATATCCCTCCCAAATTTTGACACAACATTCTTCGTGCCATTCTTTATCTTTTTTGTTTTGACAATCTTCATATTTTTTTTTAACGAAAGGATGTCGGCGAAATAGGCTAAATTCGATACTTTATTTTCAAACCGCCGCCGTTTTGTCAATTTTGATAATAAGAAAAACCTCTTTAGCAAGGATAGCGGCTTTCATACTGATTGAGAGGTTATACCTGTATGAGAACTTTTAAAAAGTCGTTTTTTTGCATATTGTTATAGTGTGAAGATTTAAGAACATTTGCAGAGCGACCGGAACATCATATCTTGACACGGCGGGATTGATATCTTGAGTAACTTTCACACTCTTGACTTGAATTTGCACAGTTAGCGTTCAAACAGTAGTCATTTTCGGTTCACGATCGCATTTTTCAATTGGATGAACCATTTGTCAATAACAATGACGTCAGGATGCTGCTTTTCGAGAGAAAAATGTGATTTTCTTTGGAGAAGCTGTCATTGTTCGTATTTTTCGAAATGTCGAAAAGCGGATCGCGAACCCATAGCCAGTTGGACATATCTGACGAAACAATTTTTGTTTTCGTTTCGGATTACATTTGAGGCTGGTAGAGATCCTGCCGTTTCGGGCCTCGCCGCTGGAGGACTGCAACGCCAACTGCAGCACCGCGAACACTTTGAAAGATTTTCTTCCGAAACAATTACATTGTAACCACAAACATGTGTACAGCATGCTGGGACAAAAATTAATTTATTCCAACCGATGTATTACGAGGAAAAATTCCATCATTCTGACCCTTTAAATTGGGCTTCCAGAGAGGGATGCCCCGTTAAGGGGGAATATACCTTTGTACATTTTTTAATTAGCTTAAAAGGTCCCTCAACTATCCAAAAATGATATTCAAAAGGTTTTACTGTATGGTCCAGGCATCGCCATTTAAGGAAGTTCATCTGGTGATCGAATTAACAAACAGATATTGATGAAAAAAATCGAGTTCACTTATGAGTATCTCAATAGTCACCTGTTCAAATTTTGAAACTCTCGGGATACCTTGTTTGTGAGCAATTAATAAATAACATTTTTCTAAATTAACATGATCTCTTATGGATTGTCGTGTTTTTCCCGTCTATAAACGTGAAATTTGCAAGTATTGATAAACAGTTTTGAAAGAAACTTTTATAATGGATAAAAAATATCTAAAGAACGTTTGGAGAGCTTTTTAACATCCATTAGATACTTGTGAACTTCAGAACAAATTAATTTGTCTCGAAAAATGCTGATTTTTTGGAGGTTTACCTCCATATTACTCCAGTCGCATATTATGATGGCAACGTTGCAACCGCGCGCTTTTTGACGTCAACACTAATACTTTCCCAACGGCGCAATGTGCACTACACTTCTACAGCAAATTATACAGAAGTGACTGGAAATGTAATGACTAAATCGGCTTAAAGATTAAAATCAAATAAATTAATCGCAAAAAAATCATTGTAGTTATGAAAAAAGGATACGAAATAATAGCACATAAAAAAATTTATTTCGAGATTGATTGAGAAAAAATTTGATTTTCGAAAATTGATTTTGTTTGCCTTTCCAGAAAAACGCTTTCTTTTTTGAATTTTCTTCCATGGTCGAAAAAGAGATCGACGATGAACCATGGACGCGAGTGAAAAATTTCTAGCACATGGCAGACGTACAGGATACGCGGTCGCGCTTGGTTGCAGCGTTGCCAAACTTATTGAACGGACTACGCTAGTCGTAATAATTTTTCTGTTGACTAACTCGGTACCAGATGAACTTCCTTAAAGGTGAACACGAAATTTCCACGATTTTACAGTACTTGAAACTTTAAACGCGTTTTTCTCGAAACTATGTTTTTAGACACGGGCGTATGCGTAGCGCCTCGAGTTTTCAGTCAATTGACTTGAAACTTTGAACTGTACCTTCTTGACAACATTTTCTAGTCCAGTGCGTAGGATTTTTTCGATAAGTTGAAATTAAACAATTTTATGATCGATATTCGACCGATTTTTTTCCGATTTTTTTCTTCATATTAACGTCATTGTTTCTTAAATCAATATTCTGAAAAATCCCTACGTACTGGACTAGTTTATTATATCTAGTTTCAAAATATTTTTCGTTTTTTGTTCTAGCTTGAAAATTATGACCTGTGCGAATACGCCCGTAGAGGACTATGAAAAAAAGGAGTTTTCTTTCACCGACTACCACGCCACCATTTTGCTTCAAAATAATTTAAAAATATTTTTTATCTTTTACTCTAAGTCTTGTACTAACATGTATAAAAAAACCGAATTTAAAAATATTGTTTTGATTTTCGTAAATAAATTGTCAAAAATGACTTGATTTTGCCCTCACAAAGGTATATTCCCCCTTGATAATCTCTTTACAAATTTCGGTTCAGATAATATTCACCGCCACAACCATGTACACCGTGAGAACACCTTTTTTCCAAAGTCATTTCCAACCGTTAAAAAAATGTGAAAAAAGAAAATAAAAATCAACGTTACAACATTGTTTTCTTCATGAGTGCGTTGATTTGACGTTAAAAATTCAGCCTCATTGGCGTATTTTAACCATCGAAAAAAAATCGCGAAAATCAGCTATTTTTCGACCGGTTACACTTTGACGATCTTAACTCACAATCAGCCACGTTTAGTCACACATGAGTGAAAATAACAAGTCGTATTCTAAAGTATATTTTTTGTGGCTAACAGTTTTCAAAGTGCGTTTACATAAAAGTGAATTTTATCTACCAAGTTGCAACTACACGAAGTGCGAAAGGACTTAAGGAACTGGAGAAAAGTGGCCGAGCGCGTCGAAAGTGCCCTAAATCGACAGCACAGGCGAGGAGAATATATGTCCCTTTCAAATTGTACAAGTAAACAATTCAGTGGAATAATTTACGTTTGGCCAACCCGTCACGTTAATCAGAGTCGACTAAGACCAATATTTGCATGGGTGGTTTCTTTCCCACCACTCATACTTACGGTATTCCTTTCACGAACCCGAATACTTAACACTAAACTAATTTTCGTCTACAATCAAGTAAAAATACATCCCAGTATACTGGTGAAATTTCAAGCCAAGTTACCGAACTTTAAACGACAAATTAAGAGTCTAAAAATCGTCTCATTTATGCGGCGCTTTATGGAGATGACACGCTGGCCACATTTCCATTTAATAATTTATAGACTAAATAACTAGATGCGAGATATAAACCGAGCGATACGAAGGACCATCACAAATTACATAAGTTTTCTAATAAAAAATTGCATCTTCCGAAAATGTTTTCCGTGGGGACAA
Organism: Ophion costatus; assembly: GCA_951751655.1. Classification (NCBI taxonomy): domain Eukaryota; kingdom Metazoa; phylum Arthropoda; class Insecta; order Hymenoptera; family Ichneumonidae; genus Ophion; species Ophion costatus. The sequence goes on along the minus strand of OX632362.1, from coordinate 17,800,708 downwards.
TGATAGAAGGGCGCAAAGACAAATATGGAGAAAAAAACAATGGTTCGAACATCCTTTGAATATATCGCCTCAGCGAAATTTGCGATAAAATAATAGTTGTACGAGCAGTAACGGTACAAAGGTCAGAAAAATAAACACAAAAAAAGTGCCCAGTGCATGAGGTTACACATGAATTGTGTTTACCTTTCGATGTAATCCACATATATTTACCATCCTCCTCTTGTCTACGTCGTTTCTTTTTCTCGATATCGTGACTCTTGTAACGCGAGCCAAGGTCCTGCAGTATACTAGGAAAGTCTTGCTCGTTGTATACAAACTGAGGACACTTTGGGCCGAGTTTCAATCGCGCAGCTTCCTCTTCCTCCTGTTGTCGCTTCTTGGTCTCCAGTATCTCGTAGTGCATCTGATGGAGGATGAATCTGTTCCAACTCTGGCGTATCGACAACAAGATCAATCAATAACAATATCTCGACTCGAGGAAGAAATTGTGAATATTCCATTCCTATCATTAAATAGCACTTGTTTAAGGACGTACGATCATTACTACGAATCCAACTTTCGGATTTGAAATTTTTGTATGATTTTGACGAATACTCTATGCGCCTATTGGCAAAATTTGAGCTATTTTGACCGTTGAGGTTTTTCGCAATAAAACTGTAAAGTCGAGCACTTTGAGTTACCGAAGCACGTCGTCTTATGAAGACGGTCAACCGGAAGTGCGGTGATCGTGGTTTTTCTGCTCACGTATCCAACTAAACCCGTTGGAAAACTGAAATTCGATAGATTGGATATTAGATATTGTAGAACACAAGAAAAACAATCTTCACCGTGTAGTTAAAGCACTACGTTACAAGAAAGTTTCAATTTCCGGTTGAAAATTGTCAGAACGACGAAATAGCACCCACAGACTTAGCTACGTCGCGAGTAACAGCTGATGCGTTTGGCGAACATAACCCAGCTTTGTTTTGAAATTAATTTGAATAGAAGCCGCCACAAAATATGCAAACAACAATTTATGGAGTTTTACCGTTTATCACGTATCAATAATATGTATAATTATATTCTGCCTATCGTGTTAATTCCGCTGAGGTAATTCAAGCCTATTTTAATAGGTTTCCGGCTGATTTTTTTTCTTTTCAGTCCGTTTTTATGGTGGATATGTTAATATTATTATTACGAAGATTACTACAGAGTCGTTGACGATCTAATTTTTCAGTTTCTCTTTGTTCACGTGCAATAAATTCATCATTTGCCACAACATTTGGCACACTATAATCGATAATACGAATAATCGACATAAGTAAACATCGATCAGAGCAGCTGTGGGTAAAATAAATTTAGACTCTTTTCTGAACCCGTGGAAGTGATCGTACCTCCTTAAAGTTATTCAAACATTCAATCTTTCGCTTGGATGGGCGAAGAAATTTTTCACATACCTGTATGAGTCTAATCATACTGATTTTTCGTTTAGCCTCCGGATGGAGATCGCTGAGTATGAGACCAAGTGCCGCGGCTTCCGGGACCGTTCGAAAGGCTCTCAAAAAGTTGGCCGCCTGGCAGGGCACGCCCCTCGATGTGTCCAGCATATGAAAGAGGAAGCCCAACTCGCACGAGAGGCAAAATTCTTTTTGGCACGAGTGCGAGAGCAGTCCTGATCTAACGGGATCGCAATAGTAGAGCAACTGCGCAAATCACGAGAAAATATTCACCGTCACGACGAATGTCAAATACAACAGTTGTTTTCTTCATTCTCGATATTTCGTTCTCGACGAAGTTGAAGCCTCGGGGAAAAGAGTTCCGAATGTCGCACTTACTTGAAGCATCGCGTTGCAATAACTGTTGGGAAGGGTTGCCTCGAGGCCGGAGAAGCTCGTGAGATTGTACTGATCGAAGTCAAACTCGTCGTAACCGAGCCTCGAATACTTGACTTCGATCTTACGATAGCGTTTGGGTATAGCTATGAAGCTGCCGTCCTCCGTTTTCGATCGAGATTCGCCAGCGAAGAGTTTCGTTACCAAGCCCCGACGTTTTTCCTGATTGTAAGGAATCTGTAAAAATCGCAGACTTTACACTCGCATCTCTCGACCGACTCCCCAACGCTAGAAAATTATATCGACGATTTAAAAAAAGTACATGTTAAATTCATCGAATACACTGAATATACTTTTTACGATAAATTAGATCGTTCGATGGTATGAAAGGGATTTGCATGCCTATTTATTTTTATTTTGCCAGGCGTAGACGTCGAGCGAAATGAAATTGTACACTTTTTCCATGTGGTCTTTTTTTTATTACTCAAGAAGATACTCCGATATTCATTTTCTTTTACCGCTTAGTTCACGTTTATCGCATTCGTTAATGGGAGCACTTTGACATTTCGTCGCGTATGAACGTACGATTAATAGCAATTAGAAAAGTAGAGAAAAACGAGAGAGGGGAAGAGAGAAAGAGAGCACGTGGGGATTATTAGCAAGCATCAAAAATATTAAAGTTAGCCAATTGCGTATCTCATAGAGCCTTTATTGTATTCAAATACAATGTTTGATATTCTTTTTCCATTACACATGTTCAGGAGCGATAACATATGCTATTTATTATTTATGCATAATCGTAATTAAACAAGGAGAAATATATATATTGCGGTGAATCTTGCAAAGTAAAAAAAAAAACAATTACTGGGTCTTGCTTTCGCATCGATGTGACGGAACACGGCGTAAATCGATGTATATTTTCATGGACAACGTTTTAATTGCAATTATTACGTTCAAGCAACGAAACTTAGCCGGCTAGCTTATCAAATTACATATCACAATTGTTCACGCCACGCGAATTTATAGACTACGGCGATTATTGTGACAATAAGCCCGATCAGTCTTCTGTTTTTATTCAAACTAAATATTATCTCTCACTTCAGCATTTATTGCTTGTATCGTGATGACTTTCGTTAGTCTCACAGGCTCGTCGAGCCCTTCGTATATACTGCTCTCATGCATATAATTTCTAGTCAAAACTATCATCGGTTTCGTTCGATAGCAGCGCAACAAGTTTTAACCTCATCAGCGCCGTTGTTACCATTTTCATTAATGTTCTTCCAACACGACGTCGCGCTAAAATAATGCAACCGCATTGGCGGCATATATCACAATGTATCGAAATCACAGGCCCAACGAAATTCGTTCATCGCGGGCCCAAAGTTCGCACCGTCCTCCTTTCTTTGATCGTTTTCATTCTGCTTTTGTTTTTGTTTTAGTTTCGTTAGGGACCAGGTTCACACCTAACACAGCTTAGAACAAACGGTTTCATCATAGAATTACTAACAACGCTAACGTTCTTGCGACAACGAAGAAGCTACGGAGGAACGCGGATAACTTTTTTTTCGTCCTGCGGTATCATGGATATTTGAGGAAGGGCTGAGGCGTGAACGGTACTAGCGTGGGAGAATATTGTTTTCTCACTTGATTTCTGCGAAACGCCTGTGGATTTGGCGCGTAACCGATCGTTCCTTGCATCTTCATGGTGCGCAATATTTCCGGATCGATCGCTGGTGTTTTCCTGCATCGTTGTCCATGCGACATGAAAAAAGACAACGTTTCGATATCAGCTGTGGCCATTCTGTACAGGGAGTTGCGAACGATTGAGAAAGACGACATCAAGGTTATGTTTGGGATTATTTGTATAAAAGAGGGGTTAGGCTGATGTGAAAATGGCGAACTCTCGTCGCTTGAGGCAACGCGAATCGAAGAAGATCGAGGTGAAGGAATAGTAGATTGACGGTAAACTTACGTTCACAACAACAGAACTGCTGTAAAACTTTTATGGCCTTAGGCCACTCCAAAAGCCGAAAAAATAGGCTTTTTGGGGATTTTTTTTTTCTTCAGAAAAACTACAAAATACATCGAGATTACAAAAGCGGGTGTTTATCATACATGTCAGTGACTGTATACGATAATTTTTTTGAAGCGATTAATTTTAAAATGGCGGCTGTGCAGCGTTTTTGCGATGACGTCTCCGTTTGACGTTGACAATATATCTTGAAAAATACGTTCCCTATGGAAGGGGTGGTGGTAAAAATGTCGAATGACCAAATATAGAACGACAAAGATTTCGAAAAGGCAGAATTATGAACTCTTAAAACAACGATGGTTAAATTATTCGAAATTTTATCTTTCGACTGATAAAAAAAAGGAATGACTATAAATCGAACCATTGTTTATTGGAGAGCTAATTTATTCGAAATCGAATATTCAGATTGTCTGCAATTTAGAACATAAAAATACAGAATCGAAAAATGTAGAACACCCATATCTCCGAAACAGAAAATAGCGAGTGCTTAATATGCGTAATACCGTCTATGGCGAAAAGCAACATATCGAAACGCAAAATGTCGATGGCCCGAAATGTCGAACGCCGAAAGGTCGAACGGCCAAAATGGCGAACGTGGTGGGGCCCGTCACGTGGCATGACTGCCTTACGATATTTTAGCCGATTGACCGACAGCGCCATCTCGCAGCTTCGCGCTGAGGCGCAAGTAACGTATTGCTCGATTCGCCATCCGGGCCGTTCTACATTTCGACCCTCCGCGATTTCAACCACTCGACTTTTTGGCCGTTCGCTTTAATGATTTTCTGCATTATGAACCATCGCCATTTTTTTTAATTCGAAGAATTGTCGTCTCGAATTATTTGGTGTTATGCATACAGGCCCATCGATATTATGTTTTTCGATATTTTATTAAATCTGATTTTTGTTTTTCGCTATATATCAACTTCCGAGATGTTCATATTCGTAATTGTTATTTTTGACTTCACAGACTCTAGTATGATTGATCTATCTATATTCGAACATTCGTCATTTTCGAATTCGACATTTTGGCCCATCTGCATATCGATCGTTCGACATTTTTCCCCCCACCCTTATTGACAATAATGTCGTCTTTCTCGAATAAACGAAGAAAAAAATCGGGAATTATTTAGATAACTGACTTTTCCGAAAAATGAGACTGAAATTATTTTTTTGGCTATTTTCTCATTTATTTATTCATGATGATATTCAGTCGGGGCAAGCTGAAATTCCCCCCCCCCCTCCCCCCATTAAAAGTTATGGAGATTTGATATTCGCGGAAACACGTGATAAAATAGTGCATTTTCGGAATTTTTTACGCCAATATTGTTTTTTTTTGGATTTTTGAAAAATTCGAAATTGTTCTTTAGATAAGTGACTTTTCCGAAAAATGGGCCTAAGATCTTTTTTTTTCTATTTTTTCGTTTATCGGGTTATAGATGATGATATTTAATGGGGGAAGCTGAAATTGTTCATTGATAATTTTGTTATAAGCAAAAAATCGTTAAAAATAATTTCGCATTTTTCAAAAACCCAAACAAGCCCAATATAAGCGTCGAAATGTTCAAAATGCCCTATTTCATCACGTGTTTCCGTCAACTCCAAAAACCCATAACTTTTTATGGGGGGGGGGGGGGTTGAATTGCAGGTTTTTGGGAATTTGGGTTTATATGGGTTTTTGAAAAATTCGAAATTCGTAAAAAAAATCGTTACCGTAAAATGTCAGCTTCCCCCGACTGAACATCATCATTTATAACAGAATAAATGAGACATTGGCAAAAAAAAAGTTAGGCTCACTTTTCGGAAAAGTCACTTATCTAAAGAATTACCGAAATATCCATTTTTTCGCTGATTGAAACAACGAATAACGAATATCGAAAAAAGGCTCGGTCAAGCCTGCAAGGTCTTAGCCAATATTGTCTATTTTGAGAAAAAAAGTTCTTTTTTGTTTCAGATCAACCAAAATCAAGTACACCGTTGAGTCTCTCACGTTCAAAGGTCCTCCACGACATTGTTCATAACTTCTTAAATTATTCATATTTTTCACGAAATTTGGTACACAATGTTAACGTACATACAAATAAATGTCCGAACGATTTTGCAATGATCTTATACCGTCAAAATTGATTTTCTTCAATAACCCTGATTTCCAGGTCGTCACAGTAGCCTAACCCCTTAAGTGTGATGCTTTATTATTATCGCAGGATTTCTCTCGATATTAAACATAATTTCATTATTTTTTTTACGTAAATGAGAAAATTATCCTTATCATCGACCAAAATCACAAGTTCTGCAGTGGATATTTTTCGAATCGAATTTTTCTCGATCAGCCTGCGTCGTTAGATTCTCCATTTACTCCTATTGGTTACATAGTGATAGTTAACTTTTAGAACGGCAGATGCCACACCTTTGGCCTTATGCATCCACAATCCGAGAAAGTAATATAACCCAAGTTCACGTGCACGTAGTTCCTCGATGAAAGTTGACTTTTGACAGTCGTTAAAACGTACCGATAGATTTTTTTCAAGAATTCCTCGGGCCAATCGCTAAGGAGAGAGAGGCCGGCGTATATCATCGGTACGTTGCTCAATGGCGTTACGGTATCTTCGAGGGCAATATGCTCGAGGGTTTCAACCGGATCGGCAAATTCCGTAGGTCTATATCGATAAATGGTTTTTTCTGTTATTTGGGTTTTTTTTTCGTACACTGGAAGTTTGACAAAAGCCGATACGGAAATAGACTCTGGTCGGCATTACGAAAGAAGCAGCCACGGTTCATTTTGCTTGCAATCTTCGGATTACCAATAATTTTATATAGGAGGGATTCTCCGTCAATTCAGCCACTTTTTTTTCGACCATCTCAGATCTGCCCCATAATTGGTTATATCAAAGTACTACCCAAAGACATTCCATGTGAATTTTTTCAGATTTTTTAATTCAACATTTTAGAAGATGCCGTTTTTTTTCTAAATGAATATATCTCGGAAACTAGAAGTAACTGAAAAAAGTGTCTATACATAAAAATTGTAGTTTTGTGTTAGCTTTCGAGCGGACGACTTGAAATAATTTTTACGTTTCGGTAACGCTGACTTTTTACCAAAAAAGGAGGAAATTATTTTTTTATTCAAAAACGGCCATTTTTTGGCTGACAAAATTACAGGGCCTTCCAGTATGTTTGACGATATCGCAAAAAAATCGCCAGAGTGGCACGGAGCGAGGTTCCGGTAAAAAAAAATTAATCTGTGCGGTTTCATTTTTTTTACCCTAGAACCTCGATCCGTGCCACTCTGGCGATTTTTTTGCGATATCGTCAGACATACTGGAAGATTCTGTAATTCTTTCAGCAAAAAAAAAAAAATTGCCGTTTTTTTAATAAAAAAATAATTTCCCCCCTTTTTGGTAAAAAATCAGCGTTACCGGAACGTAAAAATTGTTTCAAGTCGTCCGCTCAAAAGCTAACACAAAACTACAACTTTTATGTACAGACATTTTTTTTCGGTTACTTCTAGTTTCCGAGATATATTGATTTGGAAAAAAAAAACGGCATTTTCTAAAATGTTGAATTGAAAAATCTGAAAAAATTCACATAGAATGCCTTTTAGTAGTACTTTGATGTAACCAATTAGGGGCGGATCTGAGATGGTCGAAAAAAAGTGGCTGAATTGATGGAGAATCCCTCATAAATGACCCGTGTTTGCACGTATACACTGTCGTTGGAAAATAAGGCGACACTTAACGAATTTTCCGTTCCGACGACGAATCACAGATCTCCGCGAAAAAAGGCCCCAATGAGAGTTTAGCGTACTGTCTAGGTTAAAAAAAGGCTCTAGTATGCTCTTTTAAAAATATTGCACCTCTTTCTTGCACGCACTTAGATTTGTAGGAAATGCAAGAGAAATTTCATCTTCGAGGGTCTTGCAAAGACTTTGATTTAAAAAAATAATTAAAGTAACTCCAGAACTGTATGTGATTCGAAATAAAGTACCGAAAGGAAAACTTTCGATTGAGGGATCATCACAGTGTAAAATTTATTTTAAAAACCGATGTTTTGCATTATCCGATAGTATACACGGTTATAAACGTTCTGTTCAATTTTTAGATCGATATTCGAATTATTTCGGTCGCTACAGTCTTTCTTAGAAAAAGTGATGGGAGCGTGAGACAAAGGAAGAGTTTTTGAGCTATCCGTTTGCAATTTTAACAGAACATTCTTCGCGTCATTCCTTATGTTGCTATGGAAGCGTTTTTTTAAATCTTCCTATCGTTTCTTTACGAAAAACTGTCGAACAAAAGTCTAAATTTGATACTCTTTGTTCAAACCACCACGATTTTTTCAAATTTCAGTACAAAGAACCTCCATAGGAACATAGCGGCTTTTCTACAGATTAATAATCATTTTGAAATATTTGTTTCAGATATAATTTGCGGCCGCAATCCTGGCCACCATGGGACATCATTTTTTTCCACGCAATTTTCCGCGAATTGAAACAATGTTAAACAATAAATAAAGACATTTTTGACAAATATTTTTGTATTCCTTAGAGGTGCTTCGATTTGACAAAAAAAAAATTGACCGATCAGCTTATCTTATCCACCTAAAAAAATCGCGAAGGTCGGCTATTTTTCCGGCGGTCGCACTGTGACGATTCCTTCAAAAAATTGAACAGTTCGTATTGAATTTGAAGGAGGAAAGTTCGAAGAAAAAATCGAAACATTCTACATGAGTATGAAGAAAAAAATATTGAAAAACTTTTTGATAGCGTCCGGTCGAAAAACCGCGAAAAGTGTGTCCATACTTTCCACCGGCAGTGTAGGTTAACGTTGACAATGTGGATAACTTTTATCCCCACGTATTGCCTGAAAGAATAAATGCCCGCTAACAAATATGAGAATCTTTTTTTGGATGAGATTGAAGTTTGCACCGTTGGAATGCAACGAAAATAATTTTCTTTCAATCGATCAAATTTCTTTTGGCCCATTCTAGTGACGAAAATGCCTCGACTATTTTCTTATTGCTTATTTAGAAATTGATGATCTGAATCTGCAAAAAAGAATTTGTAGGATGATGAAAATGAGGAAATAGAAATGTAAAGAAGAACTTTCGTTGCAAACTTCGGCATCATTTTTCTGGCAACAGTTTAAGGTAGTCCTATCGCTTCACACTAGTCGTACCACTGATCATACTTGAGACCTGTACAATTTATATTTTTGACATATGCAAAAAAAAATAATTTGTGATAACTAAAATATTACATTTGTAAACTGTTTAATGAAGGTGTGAAATTGGGTTTTCGTATGTCGTCTCGGGATTCCTTCACAAAAGTACACAATTTATATATTTTTTATTCTCTGTAACAAGGTCGATAAACGACCCTGAAATTTTACAGAGACGATTATTAATGTATTTAGTGAAGCTCAAAAAAAAAAGATTATGAAAATCCTATGAATTGAAGCCTGTCGATAGGACTACCTTAACCAACTTTGTTTCCACTGAAGATAGGAAGTCGAATATTTATTCTTTGGCAAACGCAATTGGTCACTTTTCTAAAACAATTGCCAATAAATGAAGAACCGTTTGAGACAGAATAGGGTCTGTCGTTGATCCGGGGGGGCATATTTCGTTAATTACTGCTACGTGTGGAAACTGGCGATGATTACTCACCTCGGAAAAGCATTGAATTGGGGATCAGGACTGTTCGTTGCCATGAGATGAAGAGAACCGGCGGAATCTCCAAAACTGAGACATTTCGATGTGGGAGAGACGTCAAAGGAGAGCACCATAGCGCCGCCGGTAGCAACCTTGAATACGTTAGTTCAGCAATACAGCCAGCACAATTTTGACGTCGCTCGAACTTATAAAGTCGTATATCGAATGGCATTTTTACCTGATAGAGACAAGTTAGGGACGGTTGAACGTCAGCGTAAATAGTGTCGAGTAGTTGCATTTGGCCCATGGGGGATACAACTGCTAGACGACTAGAGTAGCTAGGAAGGAACTTCAGAAGGAGCGGGTATACCAAAGTTGTGACGGGAGTCAGTGCTCTCATTTGTCTCAAGTCATAGACCATCAAGAATCGATCTACCGAAAGCCCCTGTCGACTACATTCATAAATGCAATTACTATCAACTTGTATTGCACGTTTTACTCGTGACTGGAATATCCATCGTACTATTTGCTTATACCTCCAGCCAGAATTGGGCATCGTACGAAGAAAAACGGCTCATCTATGCTTGATTACGATCTAGCATAGACGAGAAAAAATCCGGAAATACGGGCATGTTCAGCCTCTTGTAGGAGGGCACCCTAAAACGAACGTTGACGATTATTTTTTGCACGTAACAACGGATGAAGTTGATAACACCACTCTAGGATTTTGGAAAAATCGTTTTTTTTTGCCAAAAAAAAAATACTTTGGAGTCATAAAAATAATATGCAATTGGTGCTGTAGCGAAATTTTTTTTAAAGCTTCAATTATCGATTTGAGCGCTCCGAGGCGCTACGGCAAAACTTTTTTCAAACTGGGCGGGCGGATTACTCGAACACCTTTGCATGGATCGATTTGAAATTTTGATAGCTTCACAATTACATTCTCTATGGGAGTACGTACCCGTTTTTTGATTAAATGTAAACTTTTTTTTTATAAACAATTTACTGCTTATTTTTTTGGGAAAAAAATCGATTTATTTCTTTCAAAGTGTGCCATTTTTTCAAAACTTGATTTTAAAAAATCCCTACGTAATCCAACAGCTAATAATATATAGATTATATTTTTTTATGGGTTTTCTTTCAGGTCTTATACTTCACGAGAAAACCGTCCTCCCGCGAAAGTATTTGTCAAAAACACGTTTTTCAAGATGGGTTCTGTCGCCGCCATTTTGTATGAAAAATATAATAATTTTTTTTTATACTTTAATATGTGTTAAATATTTTTGTTTTATTTTTTTTTTAAATATATTTTTATATAATTTTAATTAATATGCGTTAAATAATTTTTCATACTCCCAAAATAAATTGTCGAATTGAGGCCTTATTTTCTTCCGCTAGAGTGGTGTCATCCCTTAAGAGATACTGCAGATCACTTTTGTAAAATGATTTTTCCAGCGATTCTATAGAAAATTCCGTGAAAGAATGATTTAATTTAGTTCAATCCAGATTTTTGTAAACATCGCAACCGTTATGACTTGAACAATTGTGAAATATTCTTCGTGCCGAGCTATTCAAATGCTGACCGAAAGAACAAAGTCAATGCCCAATTCTGTCAAAGACGTTAAATGTTTTCGTTGTTTTTTAAATTTGTTTTTTATTTTAAGTACCTGCTGCTGAAACCACAAGTGACAAGGTAATTTCCTTGCACGTCGAAATCACTGAGCGAGCCACTGTGCGTCTCTAGCGTATGTTCAACCGCGAGCGTATTTGGATCTCTCAGATCGATTCTACCCGCTGGATTACCGGCGCAAACGAATTTACTGTGCTTTCTCAAAATGGCACAGCCGTGCTCGCCCACGTCGATCAAGCCGGTCTCTTTTCCCGTAGTCAGATTAAAGTCAATTATATTTTCCTGGTGACCACCCATCAGCAGTCGACCACCCGAGCTCTGCAGCATACACTGCATGTCGATCATGTTGTTGGACCTGAAATATGAATGTTTTGTAGGCACGATCGGAGGTTCGAAGGAAATTGGGAATACGTTTGACATTTGGTAAATATACCGAATGGGGAGCCAGCTTTTATCATTTTCACTTCGTTACCAATGTCCCGTTTCTAAGTGCACTGCAAAGAATTTGACAGCCGGCGTTGATTGTTTGGAAACGAGTTATTCGTGGAAAATTATGCATCAATATTGGGTACATTAAGGGAAAAGATACTTTCAGGGGGAAAAATATTAACTGATTTTCATGCGTTTTTGTTAAGATGAAAGATTTCTTCACCTCTTCATTTCTTTTTTTGAACTAACTTTTAGAACTGACGTGAGGGATCGTTAAAAAAAACTAATCGACCGATTCTGATCAAATTTGCTATGAATCATTCTAACCTTATTGTCTAAGCCCTGACCCTAAATGTTCTTGAACATTTTGCTTAAAGTATTTTTTTGCAGAATGAGGCCATTTTTGTTTCGGAAAATTCAATCTCTTTGTTTCAAAGCGTACAATTTCATCGATTTTGAACATTTCTCACTTTTCCTTGGTTCATATTCACCGTATGAGTGTTAATGAAAGGAAAATCTTCATCGGTTTTTTTCAGATCAATCCTCCTCCATATTCGGAGATCAATAAAAAGCATATCATGTAAGAGCCAAAAGTAGTAAACGTACCCGTAGTCCCAAAAATGGTAAAAAAATCTTTCCAAAAAAAAAAACGTGAAAATTAGCCATTTTTTCTTCGTCTAAAGGTATTTCCCCCCTTAAAAAACAATGGTTAGATTTTTAAAAAAATGTATGTAAAGTTTTAGCTTTAACGCAACTGTAAGTGCGTTTCAATCCTTTTTCCACTTGAATTGCACCAAAAATGTTCTCCATTTTAAAACTTCAATTACTCGATAACTCACAGTTTGACGAATACGGGCGATGATTCTTAAAGCTAACTGTCACGGTTGTCAAACGCTTCTTAAAAAATCTTGATATCATTATTTTTACATAGAATACAGGAATTTGAAGAATGCATGCTTTTCCGTTGAAAATAAAAGAAGGCATATTTCGAATGGCTTTAATTTGTGTAAAAATAATGATATCGTGATTAAAAAAAAACTTTATAAAGTTGTAAAGGTGAACCTTGAGAGCCGTCGACGGAATTTGACAAATATTAGGGGGTCAGGCTACTGTGAAAGATGAGAAACACTCGTTGTCCGCTTAGGGCAACTCAAAGTGAGGAAGTAAGGTCCAACATACGGTGCAGGAATCACACATTGAAGTTAAACTTATGATTGCAACGATAGAACTGCTGGTAAAACTTTGAACGCGTTTTTCTCGAAACTATGTTTTTCAAAACGGTGTACACGATTTCTCGACTCTAATGAACGGATTGACTTGAAATTTGGTACACTTAGTCAGTGTAATAATATTTTAGTCTTGCCCGATGTTTTTCGTGTTAACTTTTTTTTTCATCGGTCATTAACAATGTCATTTTTCCTCGCGAAAGCGAAAAAAAAATTCTAGTGGTTTTTTTATGATTGAAACGCGGCAACAAAAAAAGCTCAGGCAAGTCTTAGCCAATATCATCTATTATAAGCAAGAACTCGTTTTTTTTTGTTTCAAATCAACCAGTTGGCCAAAGTCAAGTCAAGTACACTGTACAACGTTCAAATGTCCTTCACGAGATTGCTTATAACTTCTTTAATTATTAATATTGTTAAATGAAATTTGGTGCACAGCTTTGTTTATGTACATACAAATAAATGTATAAATGATTTTTCAATCATCTTACTGATTCCTTCAAAATTAATTTCTTTATATAACCCTGATTTTTGGGTCGTCACAGCAGCCCAGCTCCTCACTTAGTTGTTGCATTATTCAAGTTTGAATGCAAAGGAATCGTTCCTCGTATAATTCAAAAGGAGAAAACCAATTTGGGTGCTGCCCATTACCCTGAAGTTGGAGAGCTCAAATTAAGCATGAATATATATATATATATATATATATATATATATATATAGGGTGTCCTGTTATAAATGGATAATCCTGAAATTGTCGATAGGTCAGATCATGTCCTACTATACGCTGGAATTTCAGTTCAGCAAAAGTCCCGCGCCTTTCCAGATAAAAATCATCTGCTTTTGGTTTTTCGCATGCCACTTCTACAGATAACTTTTTTCCCAGTTATTAAAAAAATACTCTTGGTGATTTGTTGTATCTAGAAAAGTCTCCTTTTTAACCTTATATATTGAGGAAACTTTATAAAAAAAGATCTTATGCAGAATTTTCATACAAATCAATTCGAACATTTGACTTTGATAGCCTGCGGTGTAAAAAAATGTACTACGCATATCGTGCTAATTACTTAAAAAATTTGCTTAGTTAATATCGATTTTTTTCATTTGTAGGAATAGCATGCAAAAAATCAAAAGCAGATGTTTTTTTTTCAAACAACAACGTAAAGCTCAAAATCTCGAAAACCGTGGGACTTTTAGTAAACTGAAATCCAGCATGTACATACAGTCGAACCTCGATATAACGAAATCCTCGATATAACGAAGATTTGTCCATTCCCTTTTAATAGACACCCGAAATCTTGATACAATGACATAATCATATACTATGCTCTGATTACTAATTGATTCTTTAAAAAAATGGTCTAATTTAAACCTTTCGTTCTTTAAAAAAGGTATCGCCATATTTATAATAGTAACATTTTTAAAGAACATTCCAGGGAACATGACTTCGGTACAACGAAAACTCGATATAACGAACTTCCTTTGAGATTCGTTTTATCGAGGTTCGAATGTAATAGGACATGATATGGCCTATCGACTGTTGCAGGATTATCCATTCATAACAGGACACCCTGTATATACATGTATATATATATATATAAGCGATTACGCACTCTTTCCTACCGTAACACACAACGAATTACGTAATGTATAAATATTTTTCGAACAAACAGCACCCTTTGAAATCGTCTGCAACGTATTTCTTGAAGGATAAGCGACGATCAAACTCCTGCAAGCTGGATGTCCTAATGCAGATGTGCCGAAACGAACAATTGAACGCTATCTTTTCGCCAAAAAACGGTTTGATTCGTACGTGTGCGTAAACAGCGGTATGCCCCTCCGCAGCTGGCACCTCAGTGAGCTCTGAGTCAGTACGAGTATACCTTCGTCGACGGGATGAATGTGACGAACCTCCTGGCTGGCGTGAACTTGGAAGGAAGTGTACTTTTGCAAACTGGACCCGTAGTACGACGTAACGTGGCCCTGAAAAAGAATTCATCATTGAACGTTGCGCTTCTTCCTGTCGTTTAACATTTAGTCCGACGCAGCTGCGCCAATGGATCATGAATGTGCAATAATCGTAGAGGGCGAACAAGCGCGTCGAGTACCCCTTGATTTCCCATCCACATGAGTTCTTCCACAGTGTCAAAACTGACAGTGGAGACGCCGAATCTGTGCCCTCCATCCGCGAGGAGAGTCCGAGTTTCGTGAAACTCGGCTCCTTCGTACTCTTCGCCGAAGGACTCATTGCCCGGGACGAAACCTTCCGACGAGAGGTCGTAGCTCGATTCTTCCCCTGAAATGACGGAGGACACACGGGAATGAGATTTTTCCTACGAATTGCAGAGCACGCGGCCAAAAAGTTGGAAAATCGCTATACGAAATGTCTTCCTTTATATCTGAAGTATCGAATTTTATCATTCGCCCGGACAAGGTTATAATTGACAGGTTTGAAAATGAGCAAACGAAATTTCCGTAAACAGTTGTGACGTGAAGCGGCAACAACTTTCCGTGAAAGTCAATATTTAGTGTATTATTGTTAAATGAACCCATTGGCGATGTGCTGTTGAGATAATAAAACTGCACCTGTACAGCTGTGCATACTAAGTACAGCTGTGAGAATCAGCTGGGATGACAAATGACGAAGAGACGAAACGTGCGTGGATATACGTATACGTGTATGGCGAAACAGGAGAAAGCGAGGAATATGCGACGTCGCGGCGAGTCGATTGTCGGAAGAAAAATCTCCGGGCGGAAGAAAAAGTTACAATGAAATACACCACGAGTCTTTGCGAGGGAGGAAATATTTTTTTTATTGACGTTTAACATCGAGTTACAATGGCGTTGTTGAACGTTGATCTTGTTTCGTGGCGTCGTAAACAGACAGTGTGCGTGTGAGGAAGAGAGAGAGGGAAAGAGAGAACGAGAAAGTGGCGGCGTCTTGGCGAAAAAAAACTTACACAGCAAATTTGCTTCGCCGCTCGTATCAGCCTCGATGGACGAGTCGTAATGTCCCAAGACTGTAAAGTCCATCTTAAACACACACTTCGCGATCACATTCGAAGCGAAAATTCGTTGCTCGAGGGGAAAAAAAAAATGAGTTCAAATAGTAACGCGAGTTTGGTAATCGGCCTCTTTTCATAGCACACGTCAGTCGCCTTGGCAACTGTGCAACAAGCTTAACCCGATTTTACCGCCTTTATGATTCACGCGGCGAGTTCGCGTGTAAGAAACGATTATCGAGCCACAATTGGCGCGTAAAACCCAAGATTTTCGAGTCACCTGTAACGAGACATTGACGAAAGTTCGATCTGAGATACCTTTAATTCAAGATTCCGTTTTTTCTGCGCGTTCCTCGACCGCCGAGGACGAGGTTGTAGCTGGCCTTGAGAGTGGCGCCGTTCCAGCGGCGAGCCGGGAACTAACGCCTGATGCGCGCGCCGCGAATTCCCGTTTGGGCCTCGGCGAGGACAGAAGAGAGAACGCAACGAGCCACTGTAGCGACCGATTGTTGACAAGAACGCGCGGATTAACGATGGGCTTCTATTTTTTTAATTTTTCCTATGCACATATAACGAATTCCGCGTGTTTCATTGAAAAAATCGTCCAGTCAGTCTGTCAGCAGTCTTCGAGCTAAATTTTCTGCACCGCAAAGTCGGGGAAGCAGCTGGTATGTTTTCTTGCAAGTATTCCATTGACCGATGAACGGTTAAGTGCCGACGTGCCTATTCGCAACCCGCATTTGTGCATTCCCGTATTACAATAATTAACCGATGATGCTTGAAGAACGTGCTATTGACATAATTTTACTCGCGAAACGTGGTAAACATTGAAAAAGACGTAACTTTTCAATTCTGTGCAAATATCCGAGTTTCGCGCGCTTGGCGCGAAAACGGCCGCCATTTTGGCGCCTTCGTCGTTCGCTACTGCATGCTTGCGTTTTCGCGCGCCTTTTGTTCTTTCAGGACAAAAGTTTATCGTGTACTTTTCATTCTCGCAATCGTAATTTTGCGCTCGCGTTATTCTCTGCTCGGTTATCGAGTTCAGTAAAACATTTGTTCATTTATTCGTACGCATATATTTCGAACATACAAATGTCGCCGAGATATCGCGGAAGGTTAGATCACACGACGCAACTTATGATGCTTCAATGCCATGTATTCGTTGAAATTTGAAAGAATTTTCACGATTTTGTTCATCGCCGACTCTCACTTCACATGCGTCGTAGACCAGTATATTATTCGTGGGAAGTTTTTGAAAAATTTTGAGGATTTCGGAGACAATGATCGTAGAGATAAAGTGTACACGCTAAGTTAGGTTATAAACGCTCACTGGAAGTTTCTGCGAGCTCGAACATCTCGCGATAGTTCAACCAGAAATAAACATCGAGTTGGGTCAAAGAATTATTGATTAATTATTGTTTACATGAATATTATTCACATCGTGCAATAAACAAATGGCAAAAACTCATGTTGAAATGAAAAACAATCTCGCTTTTTCGTTGATGTCTCGCATAGTAATATGAAATAATTTTTGCAGACGATGCACTGCGAATGCAACCATTTAGACTTTGAAGCACAAAAGTTGATACAAGTACGGTTAAAAATCTGTGCTCTTATAGGTACTCGTCGTAAAATATTTCATTGCACGAGAATCCTCTTGCAAAACAACAAGAATCATGTATCTCTAAAAAATAAACATTGGTATTCAAGAAATATGACATCGATGATGAAAGACAGTGAATTGCAGTATGTTGTAAACATATTTTCAAGTATCGCTCCGTTGTAATATCCTTGAGCAATAAATACAACTATTGCAATGTAATTATGCACAGTTCATAAAGTATCAATAGCGTCGAAAAATGGGTAAACAAGCGATTCGGCAAGAATATCGAGATTGCAGAGCCCTTTGAGCTCATTTTCTTTGTGTGAACATTAAAACTGGAAAAACGTGAACTTTATTCTTGTCTGTGTTGAAGATTGCATCATTCAAATGCAGTGAAAAGTCTTTTTTTTTACTTCGTTTCAACTATCCAAAACTTTGTTTTACAGATTTAGTTTTCAGACCTCTCATGAGACTCCTCCAAAACGTTTTAGTTATTTTTGTAGCTTTATTGGTAAAATAAAGATATAAGTGAGTAAAAAAAAAAATTCGAATACATTCCAATGATGCGAACTGTAACGTGATATCAAAGTTTGCATCGTTGGAATGCAATGAAAGTTTCGTAGTCCGACCGTTCTTTTGGCAAAGTTCGGCTATGAAAATTACTCGGTTTTTTAAGATCCTCATGCAGGATAAGATTTTTGATGATGAAAATAATGAATAAACGTCATAATTTTTGTTTAATGTTCGAAGCATTTCAACAATGCAAACTTCAACGTCGTATTGTTCTCATTACTTTGGACACTGTTACCCATTGCTCCTGCAAACTCTTTTAGAAAATATTTAGAAATAATGTCTTTCGCAGTACCCGCATGAGGGAGACATTTTTCTTGCTCCTGGAATTATTTCAAAAGAGATATAGCTGTGAAAAATGGGCTTGGGGTTTGTATCTCTGGAATGCGATGTTTTTTTTTACTTCCTTATTTTTGTTGCCATCGAAAATCATATTTTGCAGTTATGGGTTGTGGATCTCTGAATAAAGGGGCTTCAAAATGGTCGCGGGCTTTTTATAGCTGTTGAATACAATTTGTGAAGTACAGTGAAAAAGTATTTCGTTGCACTCCAACGATGCAAACTTCAACATCATGTAAAAAGTGTACTTTGAATCAGAGACAAAGTTTTGAAAGCTCAACCGGAAATCACTGCACACGCCCCAACGAGCCGATGATGAAGTTTGCATCGTTGGAGTGCATTGCAGTTGAATCGCTGTTTATCATTTCATTTTTTCTGCCGATTCAGGCTGTGGAAGACACTCAAATGTTTTTACGAATTCCTTTTATCCATAAACGACTTCAGTATGCAAAAAAAAACCCTTAAATAATACAAAATCATATCGAAGTTTCGTTGGACTGCAACGAAAGTTCCGTAATGCGAACCTTATTCGCCAATTCGGGCCACAAAAGTTACCAGACGTTTTTTAAGATACTCGTGAAAAATGAACAGCGCAAATTTGCAAAAAAAGAATTCGGATGATGAAGAAAATGAATATATCAAACAATTTTTAAAAAATGTTCGCTGCGATCCAACTAGGCAAACTTCAACATTGTGATGAAAATGAAGGAATGAAAAATGAACAAAACAAATCGTTGCTTTCCGGCGAAGCAAACTTCAATGTCGTACGAACCGTAACTTGAGCAGACTTAACATTGGAAACGATGCTGTCGAAAATTATTGCAAGTTTACGAATGTAAAAATATGGTTGACCACAAAAGAGTCAATTCTTAGGATTCGTAAGATAATTTTTCCTTCGTATTTACAGCCTTCGGTTCTTCCCAGTTCTCGAACGTGCAACCTGCTTCATCCATTGATTTTCAATGCTGCTTTTTCTTCGTTCGAAGGCTCGAGGATGTTGTCTCGCGTGCTCGTTTCAAACATGAACGTGAGTGCGTGTGCAGTATGGATAAATGGTTGTCCATCTGTGAGCTTTGAAAAATCCAGCGTCGGGACTCAGTGGCGACGAATCAGGCGTGCGCGGCGATGAAGATTGGAGGCTCCGGAATCGGAAGATTCCGCGTTGATCGATGTGCGTCGTGATACCGAACGCGACGTCCGTACTTCGCCGTTAGTCGCGAGGTCCATGGACGTCACGAGGTACGTCGGAAAGGACGAGCGTCTTGTGAGGGGTGGAGGACGAGTGCCTGTGAAAAAGTAATTTTTTACATATATTCGATTGGTTTCCCTGGAAACGTTACGCGTGAACCGGACATACATAGTTTTTCTTTTTAATTACTTTCAACGATCATACTTTGATCGTTTTTTTTTCTCGAATTTGTTTGACTATCATCCAAAAATGTTCGTCGACAGAGACTTATTCGCAAGTTCTAAAATACGTTACACCATGGCTGTTACGCATATGGGGAGCGGGGAATAATCAGGGGCAAAACCCGCAAATATAGAAAATTCTCTGGAATTTTTCCAAAATCTACTGCTTGCATGAATTACGATAAATGAAAGCGACTTGAAAAAAAATGAAGAGTATAAAAATAAATATTTTTGACTATTTCTAATATTCAAATTATTCATTATATACAAAAAAAAGTTATGTCGGTGCCAAACATTGCAAATTTCAAAAACTAGTTTACTGTGAAGCTCTATACATTTGCATTCGATTTGTCGATACACATTCACACAATTATTATTGTAGATAAACATTTATATTTATTTTCGATTTATTGGCACCGAGATAAACAATTCTGTTTGTAATAAAGAACAGATTCTGTATTTGCTTTTAATGTATTTTTTCACTTTACAGTGTAGGAATTATTATTCGAATTTCCGTTTTTTAAATTTAAGTATTTAAATTTAAATTTAAGTATTTAACATTTTCATATATTAGACCTTAAAAAAAAATTGACCCCAATTTCCCTGGAATATTTGGAAAATCTGTGTGGAAAACATGCAAAAGTCAGGGAATTTCTGAGTCAATGTGTAACAACCATGAACACGTTTTTGATTTTTCGTATCGAATCTAACAACAATACATTGAATGGTGGAATTCAATTGAATTCCTACTGAATGTAAGAACAGTAGTAAAAATAATGATTGTAGAAAGACGGGGAAAATCCGAAGGCCGAAGTTCTTTATATACTCCTTGTTCTTTATATAGTAAAAATCAATCGTCCTATTTTCGTTACAAGATTATAATGCACTTCACCGACCAAAGCTTAACGGTACGGAGTTTTTCTTTTTCAGGCGCAGCTACGTCCTGTAAGAGTTCAACTGCGAAGTTTCCGTACGCCTCACCCTATCGTTCAGCAGGCAAAGAAAACTTTAAGCATGTTGAGTCCCTATGAAACATGTTAATGTTAATTGTTCAATAAATAGCTTCTTAATCGTCTTGAAATTTTTACACGACCTCCTGAATACTTCATGTAAAAACATACCAAATTTTCAGAATTATATCATCATTACTTCAACCTCCTTAGGGGTTGAAATAAAAAATGATAAGAAAATTCTGAAAATTTGGTATGTTTTTGTATGAAGTATTTAAGAGGTCGTGTTAAAATTTCACGACGATTAGGAAGCTCGTTATTAAAAAATTAACATTTTGTTAAAAACAATTTTTAAAAGAAATAAAAAAAAAATTTATCCCTAAACTTTTTTTTGTTTCCGTTGCTTTCAGTATATTGTAGATATTACAAAATTGAGAGGTAAAAAAAAACTTATTGCAAAGTTACATCAGTTTCCATAAGACAACATTTAATTTGTGAATGTTAATTGTTCAATAACGAGCTTCCTAATTGTCGTGAAATTTTTACACGACCTCTGAAATACTTCATACAAAAACGTACCAAAGTTTCAGAATTTTATTATCATTTGCGATTGGGGACTCAACATCCTTAATGTGGACAGTTTAGCACAGTTTCTGTTGTTTCCGTTACTTTCAATATATTGTAGATATTACAAAATTAAGAGGTCAAAAAAAAACTTATTCCAAAGTTACATCAGTTTCCACAAGACAGCATTTCATTTGTGAATGTTAATTGTTCAATAACTAGCTTCCTAATTGTCGTGAAATTTTTACACGACATCTGAAATACTTCATACAAAAAGATACCAAATTTTCAGAATTTTATCATCATTTGCGATTTGGGACTCAACATCCTTAACATTCATGGATGAAACGCTCGGGACCTACTCAAGTCTTATTTTGCTTTTGATACATAATCCGTCATGTTGAATTTACCAGCTATAAGTTTTTCTAATTGTTAATCCTAATAATATTATAAATCTGAAAGTCGTTCCGTTACTCAATCACGCCAAAACGGCATGAACGATTTCAATGAAATTTAACATTAAGATCGCCCATGACGTGGATTTACACATAGAATACTTTTCATTCTAATGTCATATCTTTTGTCACTATAATATTATACTCGAATTTGATGCAATAATGGGGGGGGGGGGGGGGGGGGCGAGTTGCAGTTCCGAACTTTGAATGCTTCGATGGATAAAAATTCCGAATTTTAATGTTCCGAAATTCAAGATGGGTTCGGGTTGAAATTTCGAACTTTGAATGATCAGAACGCTCAAAACTTCGAAAGAATTTTACTCGAGAGGCTAAAACTCCGAAAATCTGAACGCCGTTCAAATAATTCGGCTATGGAAGTTTCAAAAGTTCCAAAATTTTCGATAAATTGACGAATTATTTAAAAATTTTTTTGTATTCCGAAGTGATTTTACGTCAATTTTGAAATTGGTCCAGACAATGTTATACGTTCTACATTATGTATAGTCAACTATGATGTAGAACGTAGAACATTGTTTAGGCAAATATCAAAATTGACGTAAAATCTGTTCTTGATAAATAAAAATTCTCGAAATAATTCGTCGATTTATTGAAAATTTTTAAACTTTTAAAACTTCCATAGCCGAACTATTTTGACGGTATTAAGATTTTCGGAGTTTCGGCCTCTCGTGTAAAATTCATTCGGAGTTTTGATCTTTCGGGGGTAGTATTCTTTCGGAGTTTTGAGCGTTCTGATAATTCAAAGTTTGGAATTTCAACCCGGACCCGTAATGATAAAATTGAAATTCTTACAGCGAATTAATTGGCAATAACAAGAAATATTTAATAGTCACGTGCTTGTGTGTATGCTTGTTAAGATGAGTGTTATCGTGCTATCATATTTTTCAAGATTTCACAAAGTGTGGTTTGTCCAAATGTCTTCATAATTCTTTTGCGCTCTCTGCCGCTTACACATGCTTCAACTTCGGTGCTTTCGGTTCGCTTGTATTATGTCCACCTTTGTTAAAAGCAATCGATCACCTCACTTGAGGCCTTAGGCCACAGTAACGGGTATAAAATCATGTGCGAATTTAACAATTTTTTTCGTATCAAAAAGTGATCCACTCACAAAATTAATTACACATCTATTTAGTACGAATATCAAGCTGTTAGAAAATATATATATATTTCGATGTACAAAATGGCCGACTACTCGAAACTTCTCGAAGCAGCTTTTTTCCAATTGGCGTGACAAATAACTTCAACAATTTTCACTCGATGTACTTCAAATTCAAAAGTTATCTTCCTAATTGCACTTCGCAGAGAAGTACGTACGGAATTTCTGATTAACGGAAAACTTTTCATTTTATGAGCAGTTAAAACGAAATTTGTCACTGAAAATTCATTTCTTAAGTTCAAATATCTACAACTTTTGAATAAAACAATATTTTTTAAATTCCGTACGTACTTCTCTACGTATTCTAATGTAGATTGACGAGAATTTTAGTTTTTTGTTCTAGGTCAAAAATTGTGGATGCTAAATGTCACGCCGCGGAGCGCCTAAAAAAAAGATAACAAAAGATAATGTTAGTAGTCGGCCATTTTGTGCATCGAAAAAAATATATACAGGGTGGATCAATAACTATTAGCACCTTGGATATCTTCGAAACTATAATGTTCACAGAAATATTAGCTGAAATGAATATCGGATAGCGATAATAGTTTTTTTTGCAGGTGGAGGCACTGGACATTCGAAGGTCAACTCCATTTTTTTAAATGGACCGGTATGTGTTTTTTTCTGTATCATGAAAGAGACGCTTAAAACAAGTTCAACGACCTATACCATAAGGTCATTGAAGGTCATAGAAAGTAGAGAAAGGCGATAATACTTACAGTTCCGGTAGTAAATAAAATTACTACGTTTACAGTAAGTGTTCGAAATGACGACCATCAGTATCAATGCAACATTGGATTCTTTTTTCGATTGACTGACTTGCAAGTTGGCATTTTGTTGGCATTCGCCATAAATAAGAAGCATATCGACTTGCTCTTCAAACGGATACATTGTACTCGATTGACCGATTTATCGATACTAATCTCATAATGTTTATCGTATCCTGCAAACTTATTAAAGTGTCCTTGAAACAATGTTTATTTTCAGTGAACTAAACCGTAAGCATTACCGCCTTTCTGTGCTTCCTGTACTTGTCTAAGAAATGTGTAAACGTACATAATACGCATTGATATTGATGGTCATCATTTCGAACACTTACTATAAACGTAGTCATTTTATTTACTACCGAAACTGTAAGTATTATCGCTTTTCTGTACCTTCTTTCAATTTCTATGATAAGATATTTATGCGATATATGTTACTAAGAGTACAAATGCCTAAAGACAATTGCAAACAAACTGTGCGAGATAGGCACATAAATGATGAAGTACAATGACAAGATGAAGAACAAGCGATATTAATATTAAACTCAAAAATGCGCTGTGTGCGAATATCCGAAAAATATAAAGAGCAAGTAACTTTTACTTATCGTTAGTTATGTATCGATCCAATAACAAATCGGTAGTAAAATACACTATATCTAAATACGTGCATTACGTCTGACATTTTTACATTTCCTGAAACAAATATTATTCCTAATCCTAGAAAAAATTATATGCAACCTACCTGACAATATTTCTACCCACATACCAACATGTAACAACAGACAATCATCAAAATCTCTAACTAAATAAATAAAAAATACAAATATAATAACATATGAGTATATAAAATTATATATATTTATATATAGACAAAATTCATATATGATTATATATGGACAAAATTCATGTACAATAATATGTGATAAAACCATATATGATCGTACATAATCATATATGAACATTTTTTCCCGGGATCCAAGGTGCTAATAGTTGTCGATCCGCCCTGTATATATCTTCTAACAGCTTGATATTGATACCAAATAGATGTGTAATTAATTTTACGAGTGAATCACTTTTTCATACGAAAAAGAATTGTTAAATTCGCACATGATTTAATACCCGTTACTGTGGCCTAAGGCGTTAAAAGCAATCGATCAATTCGCTTTACGTCTTTTCACGACAAAAATGATAGTAGCTAAATTTTAACGCGGACGAAGCCGCGGGTAAAAGCTAGTGCTCAATGTTGCCGAAAATCGTATGAACTTTTTTATCACTTTTCAGCGCGCTCGTATCACTTGTGCGTTTACACCCAACGAGGATAGGATCAGGATGGGAGCTGGACATTTCGTACCGAGAAGACGTTGCGCAGATCGTTGCATTCCCTGTAATTCAAGCGATCGCTGAGCCTTGATCGTGCCGTGCGACAAAAAACGCCCGTGGGGCATTAATTCAATAGTCGACCCCTTCCTCGAACTGGCGGTTTCAACGGTGGAGGTATCCTGAATTTTCAGGAACGATGATTAAGACACTCCTCGTTCTTTGAAAGAAAAAAAAAGATCGAGAAAGAAGCCCGATGTTACGACGAAGCTTGATGACAAAGACGGACAGACAAAGAGATTGAGGGAACAGATGGGTAAATGTTTAATGCGGAAAAAGGTAGAAAGAGAGAGAAAGAGAAAAATTGACGAAAGAAGGGAAAAATTAGAAAACGCGAATGACACGTAGAAACAATTAAGGGGGTACAACTACAGTGACGGACCGAAAAGCGGTGGAAGTTTGTGGAATTTATCACAGAAAAAAAACTGCTTTTCAGATTTGCCTTTTTTAAAAATATTATTGGCACGGCTGTAGACCAAAATATTTATAAAATATGAAAACAATATATAAACGAGTTTGTCTTATTAAAAAAATGTGAAGTTTATTTACAAAAAGTACAAAATTCAATATGATATTATATTTATTTTGAAAAAGGTATTAACTCAACTTGATGTATAAGTAAATATGATGTAATAATCATTATTAATTATATTAATATCAATAATACAACAACAACAACAACAATAATAATAATAATAATAACTGTTGGTGTATTTTGTTCTGCCCACTGGGTCGATCTGAATCGAAAAACAAAGTTTCCGTGAATTGTACAGTAACGACTATCACGTGGCACAGCCATTTTTGAAACTTTGACAGAGGCAAACAAGATTGGCGCTTTTACGACTGCAAGAACAAAAAATGCTAGAACATCAAAATTACGTTTACGAATAAATATGAAAAATAGCGTTGAAGTTTCCAACGTTGGAATGCAACGAAAGTTCTTTTCAATTCCTTATTTTCATTATGATCCAAAATCATATGTTGCAAATTTATCGTAGATCGCTAAATAAAAATCGTAAAAAAAGTTTGCCTGATTTCCATACCTCAGATCGGCCAAAGAAAAAATTGAAAATGAACACAAAAAATCCAAATGCATTCCATCGATGCAAATTTCAACGTCATGAAAAAGTAGTTTATCCAACGATATAATTCGAGGATAAATTTTCTTTTTCGATACTTCGCATCAGGTGGGCGGAAAAAGGTACACCTTCCGACCAACCGCCTTTCGCAAGATGGTAAAGAAATTTTCAAATCTTACACGTTTGTCAATTCAAATATTACACATTCTCTTCTTATTTTGTAAACTACTGATATTCCAAAACCAAAGTCCATTGCACAAGTAGTTCTCTTTTAACAAATTCCAAACATGTCCAGAGCATCTTTCAAGGGGCCATACTAGTGCGAACGCTGAAAATTTGGATGATTTTCGGGAATTTTTTGGAAGAAAAATACCCAATTAAATGTTTCGGAAAGTTAACAATATATTTGGCTACATTTAACCTATATTACATAATTAAAAAAAATATAAAACAAAAAAAAGTTCCTCCACTGCTGACATGATTCCGGCCGATTGAGTAGCCGAAACCGAAAAAGGAAAAAATGTCGTTAAACTGGAAGGTATATCCTGTACAATGACGTAGGATTTTCGATAAATATCAAAATCTAACAAAATTGCGTAGTTATGAAAAAAACGTCTGTTTTCTTGCCTATAAAATGGTCGTTTTTTTTTCAATGCCAAAACGTCAATTTCCATCCAATCAAAAATATCCTACGTCATTGTAGAGTAAATGTATTCAAGAGTGCTCAGTTCAAATTTCAAGTCAATCGGACAATTGCTCTTTGAGTTGCAATGTCAGCAAATTTGAAAAATCTCATTTCGAGAAAAACCCACTGGGGCATTTTATACCTACGAGCGGTTGCTCGTCGGAAGGCTGCCATTCGGCGAGTATTAGAGATACGGGCTTGACATTTTTACAGGATGTTCTTGAAGGTATAAAGTGTCGAAAAAGCCAACAAAAAAAAATCGATTTTTTGAAAGTGTCACACTGGTATAGCCCCTTGAGATGCGATTGTAGTGTACACCCCTCAACAGGGATGATGATCTTTCTCTCAGGCATCTATCGATTCGATACGTTCTCAGAGGTTCACGCCAAGTGTTCCTATACCTTGGGATTGATGAAACGTATACGCAATACTTCGACGAACGCGGCGATCGCCGAAACTACGAGCATCATAGCGAGAATGTGTCCCGTCACGGGTACGGACTTTGGCTTGCTCGATGCTCTCGTTTCCTCGAACGTCCCGTTGTAACTGTGAATTATTACAGTCTCCTTCTTCTTCTCGCTCAGGCAAGTCAATTTTTCCGGATCTTTGCTCTCGGCGATCGATTTTCTCTCCTCCTCGTTCACGCTTCCGCGTTTTTTCGTGTAAGTACAATTGCGATCGTAATTGCTGAAGAATATCGAGGATAGCCAGTACTCGTAATTCAGTCCGGGACACATTTTTCTTTCTCGGAATTTCATGGATTTCAAAAAATTCGTTCCATTCGCAATTTCGCGAATTCGACTCGAGTCGTTGTCGTTCGCCACCTCGTAGGACGTGTCGAGCAACATTCTCGCGGGCAAAAAGAGAAGCCCGCAGAATATCACTAGCGTCAGAAGGATGCTCAAATTTATGCCCATATTAACGTCCATATTGAATTTGATCGGTAAAACGAAACTTTGTTGAGGCTCCTCCACTTTCTCCGGCTCGCCTCTCGTCGCTGCCTCCTCCTTATCGGTCTCCATCCTCACCCGAATTTACGGATTGAACGTTAGACGTCGCAAAAACGAAATATCCGTAGACGAATAGCTCGTCTTCACCGTACAAAAGCTATTATACTTATTTGTTTTCTCTTTCAAATGAAACAGCCTGACGACTTTTCAACATGGACTCGTGTTTCCTCGTGGTATCGGTCAAACTGTTGCGCATATTGTCGTCGGAACGAGAGTTACCCTCGTTTATCGATTCCCACAGGGGGTGAGCCCCAGTGCGCAAGGCTCGTTACCGCTGACCCTGACACGCCGATCCGTTTTCTTAAAGGGCTACACTGTAAAAAAATTCTGTATAAAAATTAATACACAAGTGTAGGAAGTTTTTATGCGGATACCGCTTATGAAATTTCAGATACGACTTTGAAAATCCAAAACAGGTTATTTTAAAAATGAAAGTGTAGCTCCGTAATATTAATATACTTGTGCGTTTGAAAAATAATGCACGTGTAAAGAAATAATCATATCCAAGTATATTGAAATCAAGAACCATTTGTTGATATCAACATACGAGTGTATATTAAATTCAAGAACCATTTGCTAATATCAGCATACGGGTGTGTATTAATTTCACAGAACCAAAGTATTACCTTTAATGTACACTGTAAAAAGCTTCTGTATAAAAATGAATACACAAGTGTATGATGTTTTTATGCGGACGCCGTTTATGAAATTTGAGATAATATTTTGAAAATCCAAAGCAGGTTATTTTAAAAATAAAAGTGTAGCCCCGTAATATTAATATATTAGTGCGTTTGAAAAATAATGCACGTGTAAAAAAATGTTCACACCCATGTATATTAAATTCAAGAACCATTTGCTAATATCAACATACGGGTGTGTATTAAAATTACTGATCCTAAGTATTAAGTTTATTTCAGAAATTGATAATTAAGCCCACTGAAAATGTGACTCGTATTTATCATCCTCGACGGGAGCTAGAGATAAAAAAGGTGGTTTTTGTGAAATTTCTTCCTTCAACACCTGGCGGCGTAAAAAGGGAAAAATAATTTCCTTCCGGAAAGGCGAGTTGAAAAATTGCGACTCTGGCGTGGATATGGAGAGGTAACGAATTCGTGACACTCTCCGACGCGTGCACGAGTTGCAAACGCGACTGTTTTTCCCAGGACGATCGTAGCCGCTGGTCGGGTTATATGCCCGAACGAAGCCGCGAGTGGCTATGGGAAAGTGCGGAACAAGGCGCCGTCCCTCGGGCGCTACGCGAACTACGCGCGACCATCGGTCGTCGCGAGCGGCCGAGGTGGGTTGAGCGCGTTTTGTATTTGCAATACTCAGTTTTTTATATTTGAATTAATATACAACTGTTGTAATCTTTAATTTAAGCCACGGGTTGATGCAATACATTTTCTATAAATTTGCAAACTTTTCTTGGAAATTCCATGTTGCATCTATTAAATTCTATATCCACGTTAGAATTTCATGTTCCTGTTTTAAATTTACGGTACAAGTGTCTTAAATTCAATTTCATTTACTGAGTTCGTAAAATTCAATTCTTTTGTCCCTTAAGTGTAGTGTAAATTTAATATAATTTTCACGTTGTTTCATGTGATTTTCATCAGCGTTTATGAATTCTTTTTTCAATTCCAGTTTCGCACTTTTAAATAAATCTGTTGTGATCATGCATTGTACGTATCGTAAAATTCAGTTTCACATATATTATATTTTTCAGGCAGCTGTAAATAAATTTCAAACTTGTTTTGTATTTTCAATGCTCTGTTTTTTATAGTTGATTTATCATACATCTGTGGTCATTTTTAATTGAAGACACGGGTTAATGCAATACATTTTCCACAAATTTACAAACTTGTCTTTGAAATTCCATGTTCCATCTATTAAATTCTATATCCACGTTAGAATTTCATGTTCCTATTTCAAATTTACGATACAAGTGTTTCAAATTTAATTTCATCTACTGAGTTCGTAAAATTCAATCCTTTTGTATCTTAAATGTATTGTAAATTTCATATCTTTTTTTACAGTGTACATCTACGCAGAAGTCTGAAAGAAATGGCCATATACCAATTTGTTTTCGGGGAAACGGTTGGTGAAGAAAAAAATTGGTTTTTCGTAACACAAAGGTACAAGTATTGAGAGCCTTAAAAAAAATCATTAAAACATACGGCAAAACAACGAAAACACGGTCGCCGGCAGATGTTTTTCAAAGTCGGTGGACATGATATCTCGAGAACCACTTGATGAATTGTTTCCAAACTTACAGGCCATACGATGAAAATCATTTAAAGGTCGTTGTCGATCTCACTTTTATTTTTAGATCGATCTTCATTTTTTAATAATTACGTAAAAATGACGACTCTTTTCATAGATTTCGTATGCTCGCGTTTCGATTCGTCATCACTTTGTTTAAAAAAATCATGTCAATGTGGATGTTAAGGTAGAACGCGCTCTTGATTTCTATAGATTTTGTTCAAACTTTAATCAGACATTCTTCATATCATTGTGCATGTTTGAGTGAAATGTCAGAACAGTCGACTATTTAGATTGGGAGATAATAGGTTTTAAAATTGCAACTTTTAACACTGCAGGGTCTGCATTGACCGGAAGCCAGGTCACATAATTCGTCGTACCATTCTATTGTGTTTATAAGTTTTGAAGAAAACTTATCTTTACACAGCAAACTAGTTAATGAAAGAGTAAAAAAAGTTTGGACTGCCTTTACTATTCGGTTTTGCTAAAAACGTTCAGTAACGACAGAATAATGTGCCGTAAAAAAAAATATTTATCCTCTATAATAAGAAGAGGTATGGCAACGCCGTATCGTTCCACGTATCCAAGGACGTAAGTTTGCGCGGCATATTCAAAATAATACTACAGCATAAAGTTTTATTCGGAAGTGAACTTTAATCGAACAAAGTTTTTAATTAGTTATCATTTAACCAACACTTTTATTTGTTAACGAAGCTAACATAACCAATATAAAATATAAATATTTTTAACGCGAATATTATTTTTTTAACGATACGTCTCCCATCACATAGCGTGCTTGTCGAGTGTTCTTTTCAACGACTCCAACACCTTCGACACATTTTTTCTTTTTGGCTTCGGCCATTGATGTCACAGCTCTTATATCACTGTCCACGGTTTTTTTCTTCTGCCACTTTCCTTTGAAACGAATTCTGTTTGACATTTGTATTTTTTTCCCGATAATATAACTAACAAGCTTGATCCATGTTGAGCTGATAGAAAAGTCTGAGCATCATTGAAATTTCCCGTGATCCAGTCGGAAGAAAAAGTTTTATTACGAAACTATAGATTTATGCATATGCTCTACTGCATGTAGCGCGTGATATTTTTATTTCCGACGACCGCGCTAGGCCTACCTTAATTCACAGTGGGTTAACATCCACAATTTGTTCAAATTTCTCGGCCTCGATCGAAGCGGTTTTTTCTTGATCGTTTCGAGAAACAAAT
The DNA here is from genome assembly GCA_951751655.1 of Ophion costatus. Classification (NCBI taxonomy): domain Eukaryota; kingdom Metazoa; phylum Arthropoda; class Insecta; order Hymenoptera; family Ichneumonidae; genus Ophion; species Ophion costatus. The sequence continues at coordinate 17,769,478 of OX632362.1, read as the reverse complement.
ATTTTTTTTCGCGTATTTATATATTCCCATGAAAATTCCAAATATGCGAAGCAACTAGGCAATTTTTGAAAACATTACATTAAGCAAACACATGATAGATAGATAGATTTATTCCAACGTACAGCGTCCTGCGCCTTTTTACAGACCCTCTTATAATCTTGTTAGTCCTTTGGTGACCTGCTTCTATACATTCCAAACCCTGCCTTAGCCTAGTAATATACATCACAGCCTTATATTAAGCAAACACATGATTTTAACATCATTAAAAAAACGGTCCAGGCCAACATTTCAGGCGTTTTTTCGGGTTTGATAAAAAAAGAAACAAAAAATATTAATACCATCCATGTTTTTTAGTGTTTGATGTTTCACGAAATGAGAAGACAAATTGGATCGCACTTTAAGGAGGTACGATCATTACTACGAATCCAACTTTCGGATTTGAAATTTTTATATGATTTTGACGAATAATTTTTGCGCCTATTGCCAAAATTTGAGCTATTTTGACCGTTCAGTTTTTTGGCAATAAAACTGCAAAGTCGAGCACTTTGAGTTACCGAAGCACATCGTCTTATGGAGACGGTCAACCGGAAGTGCGGTGATCGTGGTTTTTCTGCTCACGTATCCAACTAAACTCGTTGAAAAACTGAAATTCGATAGATTAGATATAATAGATATTGTAAAAAATAAGAAAATCAATCTTCACCGTGCAGTTAAAGCACTACATTACAAGAAAGTTTCAATTTCCGGTTGCAAATTGTCAGAACGACGAAATAGCACCCACAGACTTAGCAACGTCGCGAGTGATAGCTGATGCGTTTGGCGAACATAACCCAGCTTTGTTTTCAAATTAATTTGAATAGAAGCCGCCACAAAATACGGAAACAACAATTTATGGAGTTTTATCATTTATCACGTATCAATAATATGTATAATTATATTCTGCCTATCGTGTTAACTCCGCTGAGGTAATTCAAACCTATTTCAATGGGCTTGAATTTGATTACGTTAATATTATTACGAAGATTACTACCAAGTCGTTAACAGACTAATTTTTCAGTTTTTAATTGTTCACGTGCAATAAATTCATCATTTAGCTCAACATTTGACTCCTTGTTATCGATAATACGAATAATCAACATGAGTGAACATCAATCAGTGCAGCTGTGGGTAAAATAAATTTAGACTCTTCTTTGACGCCGTGGAAGTGATCGTACCTCCTTAAATATGGCCGTGAAAAAAAAGTTTGAAGCGGTTGACATGATTCCAAAGCTCCCATCCATCTGAAGCAGAAATAAAACCAATTTGCTTTACCAATAAGAATGTCATTGTGGCAGGTACTAGAGGGATTTTGTTTTTTAATGGCGTCCGAAAAAAAGGTTCAAAGGTTGAGTCAATTTTTTTCAATCCTTGTAATAATCATTTCGCAATGCGCGTGGTAGGGGCGATATAGAGATATATACCAAAGGTCCGTATTAAATTTGCGGTTGAATGGATATCGAGGTTTTATGGAAAACGGGTTGAAAAAGTATTTTCGAGAAAAAAGCGTTTAAAGTTGTAAGTACAACTTCAGACGACCGCAACTATCTGAGTGGTATAACGGTAGATTATACTTACGTTATATTAATCGGCCATTCCTGCCTCGTAAAGTGTGCTTCCGTCGAATTCGAAATGATGATTTTCTGAAGCTCGTTTTTCCCTGCGAACAGTTCTAGCCTCTAACCAACTCAGGTCTCGTTTATTGGCGTAAATATAGGAAATTACGAAAGTTCCTTTGACGACATATTCCTAAAAGTCTATACTTTGTGAAAATGCCAAAAAATCTATTCTTTAACATTTCTAGACTAGAATACTGCCTTAAGGCCTCAGGCAACAGTTACGGGTATAAAATCATGTGCAAAATTAACAATTTTTTTTTTCGTATGAAATAGTGATTCACTCATAAAATTAATTACACATCTAGTTAGTATGAATATCAAGCTGCTAGAAAAAATATATATATATATTTTTTTTCGATGTACAAAATGGCTGACTACTAATATTTTCTTTTATCTTTTTTTTCGGCGCTCCGCGGTGTGACATTTAGCATCCACAATTTTTTACCTAAAACAAAAAACAAGAATTCTCGTCAATCTACATTAGAATACCTAGAGAAGTGCGTACGGGATTGAAAAAATATTGTTTTATTCCAAAGTTGTAGGTGTTTGAACTTAAGGGGCTACCCCCACTTGCGATTTTGAAAAAATCGATTTTTTTTATTGCATTTTTTTGAAGTATAAGTATCTGAGAATATGTCCTGAAAATTTCAAGTCGATCCGAACAAAATTGACTGAGATATGAGCGTTGAAAGAGAAGAATCCGTTGTGTAAACGACCGGCTAATTGAAACTTTAAACGCATTTTTCTCAAAATGGCATTTCTGAAGTCGGTGACCAAGATTACTCGAACACTAATGAACCGATCTTCTTGAAACTTTGCAGGCTTATTTAATACATAAAAATGTAGTCTTCAATCGTTCGATTTTTTTTCTCGAAAAAAATGGCCGTTTTATAGCCAAAAAACGGCCGTTTTTTTCGTTAAAATCGAACCATTAACTTTGACTGTCCGCCATTTTGTGAAAAATGAATATTTTGTAAAATCCTTCGATTAAATACTAGTTTATACTTATATTTGACTAAATCCATCCGCATTCTTTTCAGATGATCCACTTCGCCGCAATGTTGGTCACCGCAAACCGTGTATATAAAAACATTATTTCATTGACGGCCATTTGCCACTAAACAATGTAATATTTTTCAATAAAAAAGTTACTGAAAGTTCTTCAAGATGTGTTCTTTAAGATGGTATATTAATCGATTAAAAAAGTTTTGTAGTTTTCTTTAAAAAAATTCATGAAAAAGGCCTTTTTTTGCGCTACAAGTGGGGGTAACGCCTTAAGGTAGTTCATCTGGTACCGAGTTAGTCAAAAGAAAAATGATTACGACTAGCGTTGTCCGTTCAATAAGTTTGTCAACACTGCAACAAAGCGCGATCGCGTATCCTGTACAGCTGCCATGTGCTAGAAATTTTTTACTCGCGTCCATGGTTCATCGTCGATCTGTTTTTCGACCATGGAAGAAAATTCAAAAAAGAAAGCGTTTTTCTGGAAAGGCAAACAAAATCCATTTTCGAAAACCAAATTATTTCTCAATCAATCTCGAAATCAATTTTTTATGTGTTATTATTTCGTATCCTTTTTCATAGCTACAATTATTTTATTTGCGATTAATTTATTTGATTTTATTCTTTAAGCCGATTTAGTCATTACATTTTCAGTCACTTCTGTATAATTTGCTGTAGAAGTGTAGTGCACATTGCGTCGTTCGGAAAGTATTAGTGTTGATTACAAAAAGCGCGCGGTTGCGACGTTGCCATCATAATATGCGGCTGGAGTGATATGGAGGTTAACCTCCAAAAAATCAGCATTTTTCGAGACAAATTAATTTATTCTGAAGTTCACAAGTATCTGATGGATTTTAGAAAGCTGTCCAAACGTTCTTTAGATTTTTTTTTATCCATTATAAAAGTTTCTTTCGAAACTGTTTGTCAATGCCTGCAAATTTCACGTTTATAGACGGGAAAAACACGACATTCCATAAGAGACCATGTTGATTTAGAAAATTTTTATTTATTAATTACTCACAAACAAGGTATCCGGAGATTTTGAAATTTGAACAGGTGTCTTTTTAGATACTCATAAGTGTACTCGAATTTTTTTTATCAACATCTGTTTGTTAATTCGCCCATCAGATGAACTTCCTTAAGCAACTCGACCAGTTGTTACGATGCAGAGGTAGATAATTTAAAGAAGACGCAACGGTCGAACTTTTACATTTTTAAGTGTGATGGCGAGCCTGCGAGGAAGTCGACGACAAGTTGAGAGCCCGATGGGTATGTAGAGCAGATGCTTGGGCATGGCGAGTGCTATAGCGGGGCGCGTGATTTTTCACCGCCGACCGCCTCCGCCTTTCGAGACCCCGAAGCATTCCACCTTTAGCTCTGCATACTGCATCGTTCTGCACTTGCGTCGTTACTTCTCGTTCTCTCTCTCTCCCTCCCTTTCGCCCTCTTACTCTATTTCTCCGTCTCTCACCTTTCGTGCTTCACGGTAGTTCGCATTCATTCGGTTGTCACACACTCGAAATCACGTTTATGCTATAGATTTCGGTAAATGTTTCACTAATTTTCTCGACATTTTTTCAATACAAAAATACCTAAAATATGTGTGCAGAAAAGTGCAAAGCATTTTTAAGGGTGGTTTTTACTTTGTTGGGCCAAAAAATGTTTGTTTTTTCATCAACTTTTTTATACGGAAAATATCAAATATAGAATGTTGAAAGTTAGTATGCTTATTGAGCGGTATTGATTGAACATGATAATCTTTTTTAAAGTTTGACGAAACATGGTAGTGGAAGTAGAAGGAGCCACGTGTGTTGGTGCGCCGATGATAAGTCCTGAACAGGTGATCCGAAGCAAAAAAAATTAACATATTTTCACTTTGTACAATATTGTGCATAAGGCGAGCTAGAATCAAGAAAATTTTAAATGAAAAAATAGTGAGCGATCTAAGGAGAAGTTTAGTTTTTTGCCAAACATTTTTGCAGTTTTTTGTTCATAAAATAAAAATCTTTGAATACTTTTGGATAATTCTAGTTTAACTAATGAAGACGTTTGTTGTACACGTGCAACCTAAATTTCATACCGATTGTTCATTTAGGGGGTGTAGGAGCACTTCCGCAAACTTGGAATATAATCGTCCGTGCACCGACATACGTGGCTTATCCCACTCCTAGGACCATGTTTTGTCAAACTTTAAGGGGCACCACTAGTGTGACACTTTTGAAAAACATCGATTTTTTAGCACTTTTTGATAGTCTGTACCTTCAAGAATAACATACTTAAATTTCAAGTACGAATCTCAAATAGATATTCAACAACAGCTTTCTAAAGAGGATACCAAAAGGAGCACGTCGGCCAGAAAGGTGCGTAAGCTGGGGGGCCGTACCTGACTTATTTTTCGGGCTGTGTCGGCATCGTAAATATTATAATAGTATTACGGGCGCTACTCAACCTCTACCCAGATAGACAGATGTACCTCATATTTACATCATATGTACATCATGACTGCGGCATAGAAAGTCTCACAGCTGTGTATCCCTTATGAGTGCTCCCGTTGAAGTCATATTTGCATCACATGATGTTTCACAATAATACATCCAAATGAAGCAAAGTTGTTCTCACGCGAATATGCATGCAGTGCATTCATCAGACTAGCAAAATCGGCTCACGAATATCTAACAATTGGTGACTGCATATGGAGCTCATATGGACGTCACGGCGTGAAGAAATTGCAGTGCTCATACGGAGCTCATATTAGCGGCATGACGTGACGCAACTATGCTGTGCTCATACGGAGCTCATATTAGCGGCATGGCGTGACGGAACTATGCTGTACTTATAGGGAGCTTATATGAGTGTCATAACGTGAAAAATAAAAAAATCTAAAAATGTTGATTAAAAAAATTTGGTACGATTTTTATATATCCATATGCTTTTTTTGTTCCTGCCTATATGATAAATGGATTGAAACGTATTCTGCCTAGTTAAAATTTTTGACCTACCTACGGTTTGAACCTACGTTTTCTAATTCGAGAGCTGAGCGCGCTACCTACCTAACCATTCTAGCACTTGTGTAAATTTTCTTTGAGTCTTCGCTTACTCGTTCCATTCTGGATTTGTATGCATATCTCTGTCATATGGCGCTCATGGGATGTATCACTGAGGAACATGCATATCGCCGTCATATTGCGCTCATCGAATGTATCACTGAAAACATGCATATCGTAGTCATGGAATGTATCACAGAAACATACATATCGCCATCATATTGTGCTCGTGGGATGTATCACTGAGAAATATGCATATCGCCGTCATATTGCGCTCATCGAATGTATCACTGTAAACATGCATATCGCCGTCATAGGATGTATCACTGAGAAACACGCATATCGTCGTCATGTTGCGCTTATCGAATGTATCACTGACAAACATGCATATCGCCGTCATATTGCTTGCATGGCATGTCTACTACCAGTGTTAACCCAGTGAATTCATCAACACAAGTCTTTGGATGACTTCCATATGACGTAAAATTTGCAGATATTAATTGTGGTCACTTGAACACAGCGATATGAGTTCGACGTTCGCCAAACGTATGATGCATTTGTAAACGACATATTGAGATCAAAATGCTTTGCACATTCACGATACTAAATGAGTTCACGCATTTAGTATCGTAAATGTACAAAGCATTTTTATCTCAATATGTCGTTTACAAATGCATCATACGTTTGGCGAACGTTGAACTCATATCGCTGTGCTCAAGGGTCCACAATTAATATCTGCAAATTTTACGTCATATGGAAGTCATCCAATGACTTGTGTTGATGAATTCACTGGGTTAACACTGGTAGTAGACATGCAATGCAAGCAATATGACGGCGATATGCATGTTTGTCAGTGATACATTCGATGAGCGCAACATGACGGCGATATGCGTGTTTCTCAGTGATACATCCTATGACGGCGATATGCATGTTTTCAGTGATACATTCGATGAGCGCAATATGACGGCGATATGCATATTTCTCAGTGGTATATCCCACGAGCACAATATGATGGCGATATGTATGTTTCTGTGATACATTCCATGACTACGATATGCATGTTTTCAATGATACATTCGATGAGCGCAATATGACGGCGGTATGCATATTCCTCAGTGATACATCCCATGAGCGCCATATGACGGCGATATGCATACAAATCCAGAATGGAACAAGTAAGCGAAGACACAAAGAAAGTTTACACAAGTGTTAGAATGGTTAGGTAGGTAGCGCGCTCAGCTCTCGAATTAGAAAACGTAGGTTCAAACCGTAGGTAGGTCAAAAATTTTAACTAGGCAGGATACGTTTCAATCCATTTATCATATAGGCAGGAACATAAAAACAGCATATGGATATATAAAAATCGTACCAAATTGTTTTAATCAACATTTTTGGATTTTTTAATTTTTCACGCTATGACACTCATATTTTTCAGGCTATGACGCTATGAGCTCCATATGAGCACAGCATAGTTCTGTCACGCCATGCCGCTAATATGAGCTCCGTATGAGCACAGCATAGTTACGTCACGTCATGCCGCTAATATAAGCTCCGCATGAGTACTACAATTTCTTCACGCCGTGACGTCCATATGAGCTCCATATGCAGTCACTTATTGTTAGATATTCGTGAGCCGATTTTGCTAGTCTGATGAATGCACTGCATGCATATTCGCGTGAGAACAACTTTGCTTCATTTGGATGTATTATTGTGAATCATCATGTGATGCAAATATGACTTCAACGGGAGCACTCATAAGGGATACACAGCTGTGAGACTTTCTAGGCCGCAGTAACGATGTACATATGATGCAAATATGAGGTACATCTGTGTATCTGGGACCGTTCTACAGAGCACATCGCAGTATATCTCAGTAAAAAGTTTACGGGAAATCAACACATGTTTGAGCAGTTCACTGCGAATACCAGTAAGTCTCATAGAAAACTATTACATACTAATGACGAAGAAATTTTGATTGACTCAACCCATGGGTATTGCAATCTTCAGTTTGTTCCAGTTTTTTTTGCAATTAGCAATTAGTGATGTGCAAAACTTGTAAAAAAATGTCACTTTTAATCAAACAAGTCCACGGAGCTTAGAATTTATAATTGCTGTGATGTGTGAATGCGGTGTTTCGTAGACCAATTCCGGACCTATGATTGGAAATGCATTTGAAGTAAAGAGATGTATAATGGGTGTGATGTGGCTCGTGGGTATCGCAATAAATGGAGTAAATCTTTTTTGTGGTTTGATCGACCTATTAAAAGATTCTATACTCAAACTTTTGCTGGATGCTTTGAGAATTCATGGAAAGCAACAGAATCGGCTTATAAATTTAGTGTAAAAAGAGCCATAGAAGAAGAGAAGAAACTGACATTAAAAAAGAAAATTCAGATAAAAATTTGACGGTTTCTGGAGATGGTACGGGGGCGACTGTCATCGCCGAAGGAAACGATACTAAATCCTGTAAGTACTTTGGCAGGTTAAATACTTCCAAGTGAATGAACAAAGATTACTCCAGGCCCGGTGATCTTGAACTGCATATCTGGTATAGAATTATCCTTCAAGCAAGATTCTTGCCAAAGATCGGACCCCGAAATTCTCATGGGTCAGAAACAGAAAAAATAGATCTAAGAACATATAAATAAATTATTAAAGAAAGAGGCAATAAAAAGATGCGAACCATGTTAAGGACTGTTCATATGACGAACGTTTATCATTCCAAAGACGGATGGATCTCGTCGCTTAACATTAAACCGAAAGGAACTAAATAAGTCGGTTCCAAAATCCAATCCAATACCAAAATCAGCGAACTGATCACTTTTCCTGCCTGGATTACACTCAGGCGGCGTATCTTTGACATTATCGTATTGCTTTGCTCAGTAGTTGGGTTCACCGCGCATGTATACGACGCTGTAACTGTGACATGACCGGGGTACGCCATCACTGTTTGATAATTACAGCTAGCACATCGGTATTACGAGAATATAAACGCATGGCATCAAGGAAAAAGGGGTGTAGTTCCGAAAAGCCCACCCCGCTTTTTTCTTTGGAATTTTGTATACTTATGTATTTTGGCTCGGTGAACACGAATATGATAATTAAAATTGGCGCAAATTTGATTTTCAAGATAAAAACTGACGAAAACGGTTTTTGTAGTTTTAAAAAATTTTATTTTGACAAATGTTGATCGTAGATGTCTTCTACGAAAGTTGTAGCCCATCAAAAGATTGATAATTTATGTTCAATACAAATTTTGTCTTAACTCATTATTTTCGAAGAAAATAGGATAATACTCCAATAAGTATATTTTGCTAAACTCTATTAGTTTCGATGTTATCCAAGGTGCCCAACAAACCTACCCCAGTGTTCTACGCACCTCACGATTTCACGCACCCATCCGAGGTGCCCTCCGTCCACCCCAGTGTTCTACGAACCCCACGATTCCACGCACCCATCCAAGATGCCCAACAAACCCACCCCAGTGTTCTACGCACCCCGCGATTCCACGTAGCCATCCGAGGTGCCCTCCGCCCACCCCAGTGTTCTAGAAACCCCACGATTCCACGCACCGATCCAAGGTGCCCAACGAACCCACCCGAAGTCGAAAAAACTCTATATTGATCTTAGAGGGAAATGTTTCCTACGAAAGTTGTAGATTATAGAAAAATAAACGTTTTATGTTCTATACATTTTTTGTCTAAAACATTTTTTTTGAGAAAAACGGGACATTTTTCTCTAAAATCAATATACAATTTTTTCGAGTTTTGACCTTGAAAATCAAATTTGCGCCAATTTCAATGATCATATTCGTGTTCAGTGAGTCGAAATACATAAGCATACAGAATTTCAAGGAAAAAAGCGGTATGGGCTTTTCGGAACTTTATCCGAAAAAAGTACCTGCATTTGCAGTTTCGACTTTCAATTATTCGATGTTCACGTTTGGATAAAATATTACCCGAGCCGATTTTCGTTAATTATGTAAACAACGTTAAATCGCATTGACGCATAACCTCAACCAACGGAAAATATTCCAAGTTGTGCCCAACCATATTGCTAAGGCCTCGATTACTTTTGATAATATATTCGGGTACATACGCAGCACATGAATACGCATCGAGGATAAACTGTAAATCCATATTCTCCTAAAGTACGGTTGAGATCGCTGGATTGAACGGGCTTGTCCAGATGTCCTTCATCGCACGTTTTTGAACAACTTTTGAACGATGTATTCCAAGACGCAAAATCAACAGATATTCATAAATTAAGTCGACTATGTGCACTTGAAGTTAATCGGCTGAGGTTTCGTAAACAACTCTTTTAAGAGCCGCGTGCATCACACGACATCGATATACATAATTTTGATCTTAAGGGAGCTTTCCAGTGTGAAATTTTCAAAAAATCGATTTTTTTTTTGTTGCTCTATCGAATAGTATACACTCTTCCGAATATTCCCTGAAATTTTTATGCCGAAATTCAGATTATTTCGGTTGTACTGTACAGCATTTCTTGGAAGAAGGCAACGGAGCGCTACAGCTACAGCGAAACTTTGAACGTGTTTTTCTCGAAACAGCATTTTTCAAAACGGTGTCCAACTTGGAGGGCAGAGTTTTAAAGCTATCGAGTTGAATTTTTTACACAATATTCTTAACGTCATTGTTTATCGTGCTATGGAAGCTTTTTTTTTTTTTGACATCTTCCTATTTTTTTGTAAAAAAAACTGCCAAAAAAATGCCAAAATCGATACTTTTTGTTCAAACCGGCGCCATTTTTGCAAAAAAAAAAAAAAAAGCCTCCATAGCACGAAAACCAATTATATACCGATCAATAATCTTTTTGTGTTTTTTGTTTAAGATCAAAATTGTGACCCCCAACGTGGACACCACATCCAAGTGCATTTTCTGCAACAAGTGTTTCATCATTTTTATAGATATTAATTAATAAATAAATCGATCTTTAAAAAATTGTTTTGTATTCTTCAATACCCAATTAATGTACAAAAAAAAACCAGACCGATTAGATTATTTTTTCTTTAAAAAAAAAAATCGCGAAAAACAGCGATTTTTCGGGCTGTCACACTGGAAAGCTTCCTTAAACTTCGGACGAAAACGATACCAAGATTCGAGTTTTGTCTATTGGCTGCAACGGAGCTTCAAAATGACATCGCCTGCTGATTTTCTTATAACATGTATGTGTATGTTTGTGTGTTTGCAACGCTCGTCCCCAACTCAGTGAAGATAAATCGGTGGTAGAGTATCTATTATTTGCACAATCTAATCGATATCACTCAATTCATCAACTTTTTGTGTGGTTGGTGCATTCTCCAGCCACAGCATCATGTGACAGTGTGGACTACCGCGATGTTGAAATTCAATCCGTCGGAAATAATCCACGACACTATATTGTCCGACCGTCCATTTTTCTGTTGTGATATTTTTACAATTACCGCAACGAGCTGTTCAAAATGGAGGCAAAAGATGACCGGATCGCTGCTTATTAATTCGCTTCGAACGTCTGCAAAAATTCATTGTTCGACAGATCTTGAACACCATAAGCGTCGCCGTATTGGAAGGAACCGAAGATCAGGTCAGTGAATTTCGGAAGCGCTGATGGTCAAGAAAATCGTCGGTTTTCCCGACTGACGCATCAAAGCAAAAATATCTTGTTTACGCATGTGCTAATGATGAACTCAATTCGGTACAGTTTTTGAAACAGGTTTATTTCGATCTGTTAGTTCTTTCTATCAGCAAAACCTTCTATCGGACAGTTGTTCTCCTGTAATTGCCACACCGCGACTTTTCGTTGTTTTAAACATCATGTTAAAAATATCAATAATGCGAATTCGTAAAATTTTCATGGCTCAATACAAAACATGATCCGAACGGACGCCTCGACGATCATGTCTTCGCATTTCACTCGAAGCTTTGGAGAAATAAGTAAATCGAACTTTGTGTCGACGTGGTTGACCATAATAAATCGATGGAAACGATAATTCTTTATCATCTTCATCGAACGATAAAGCGTACGGAGTTTTTTTCATTGATGGTACAACATGCAATCGATGATTTTCTCCCCAGAAAAACGTTTGTTGCTGCAACATCGATATTCTTCATCGTTTATCCAGGCTTCACGTTTAGGACCAACACCTGTGAAATTTTGTTGGTGATTGGCGTGTACCAATCGATCATCTTCATATTTGGCAATTAGATTTTTATCAAGTTCATCCTCACGCCCGAAACATTTTCAAAAAAAAAAAAATTCCTTCAACATGACACTTTTTTCGTACAACGGTGTGTGTTTAATAAATATTGTAACTATATTTTTATGTTTCGTTTTACTATTGACCCACTCATGTAGGAAGTTTGTTTAACAAATGTCTTTTTAGACAAACTAAACAAGAATAACCATCATCCAAATGTCTCGGCAACAAACGAACCACTATATGAACATCGATGGGTACATTTATAACTTGCCCCGTGATTCGTCTTGCAGCTGGAAAATAATGAATATGTCGAATTGACATAAACGGTAATCTTGATGAAATTAACGACTGTTTGAGTTGTGTCAATTCCGGTAAATTACTTCGCACAGGTGGATAATAGAAACCGTTAACCGTTACCGGTAGATATCGTAGATATTTCACCAACATTCAACTTTGGTCAACAGGTGCTGTAGATTTGAAAGTCTGGATCATCAACGTTGTAAATTAGCGTTTGAGAGATTTTAGAGTTTCAGTAAATTTGTCCAGATGCGATCACGTACACGACAATAATTATTCAAAGAATGGACAAAAAATTGCGACGTCATCTGTTCTGTGAAATCAGCAATCACAGAATTTGTTTTTGCATTGTGACAAATCATAGGAGTTACATCAGAACTATGCGGAGATTTTTCATGATTAAATAATTGCGGTACATACTCGATATTTTTATCCGTGGACTCGTCCATATCCATAACCAAATCATTGGAATTTGCTACAGCTTGAACATCATCAGATACGGAATTGTTATTATCAAGTAGTCATTGACTGTTGACAATTGTTTTACGTCATGGTCGAGATAATCGCTGCCTTTCTGTGGCACTCAATCGTTTAACTTTCCGAATTCGAACTCCATGTCGTCGACGAAAATTTGTTTGTCTGGCACGTGCCAATAATACTTTAGATGTGCCTGGTATATCCATTTTTATTTTCATTAGCATTCACATAAGTTATCAAAATCAAGATAAATTTTTTACGTCATACTATCTTTTAAACACTGGCTCCTTCCTATAGCGCGCAGTGATAACATTATAGTGTACACATCAAAATTGAAACTAACCATTTTTAACTACAGATGACATCACATGTAATGCGGCATTTGTCAACTGCTCGCAAGCATTCAATATGCCACAGCCTCCCGCCCACCGCCCAGCGTACTATACATCAAAATTGAAACTTACACATTGTAACTACAGATGACTCCACATGTAATGCAGCATTTTTGCACCGCTCACAAGCATTCAACATACATTTCATATATAAGTTATATATATATATCCAACTTTAATATAGAATTAAAATTACAATTAAACTTTAATATACTTTTAGATGCCTGTGGCATCTTGGCATTCTCATGCATTTAAGGATGTTGAGTCCCAAATCGCAAATGATGATAAAATTCTGAAAATTTGGTATGTTTTTGTACGAAGTATTTTAGAGGTCGGGTAAAAATTTCACGACAATTAGGAAGCTCCTTATTCAACAATTAACATTCGCAAATTAAATGTTGTTTTATGGAAACTGATGTAACTTTGCAATAAGTTTTTTTTTTGACCTCTCAATTTTATAATATCTACAATATACTGAAAGCAACGGAAACAAAACGAAGTTCATTGATAAATTTTTTTAAATTTCTTTTAAAAATTGTTCTTAACAAAATGTTAATTTTTTAATAACGAGCTTCCTCATCGTCGTGAAATTTTAACACGACCTCTTAAATACTTCATACAAAAACATACCAAATTTTCAGAATTTAATTATCATTTTTTATTTCAACCCTTAAGGAGGTTGAAGTAATGATGATAGAATTCTGAAAATTTGGTATGTTTTTACATGAAGTATTCAGGAGGTCGTGTAAAAATTTCATGACGATTAAGAAGCTATTTATTGAACAATTAACATTAACATGTTTCATAGGGACTCAACATCCTTAAGAGGATATTTTTCGGATAGATGGATTTTGATAACTGTACGTTAACGTACCGACAACCGATAAAAGTTAAATTAGGGTCGTCAATTTGTTAACCATAAAAAGTTGCCGTGTAGTTAACTATTTGGACACAAATAAGTTGTTTGCGAAGCGGTCATTAGTGATGATATTTGTCATTCAAAACGACATCTTTTTGCACAACCAAAAAGTTATCCATACCCGTTTCGGTATATCTTTCGCATACTATATAGATAACATTTTGCTACCTGGGAGGGTTAAGTCAATGTTTTCTGTTTTTTGGGTGCATATATATTTTATTATTTTCCGATTTCGTATGATAAAATTTATGGTAAAATATATAAAGTCAATATTCGCCCATGATATGAATAGGCTGGGGTGCGTATCTCAGACATATTACTTATATATATATATATTTATATCGAAAATATATAACAGGTATAGAAATTTTTGTCGTGGTATATATATATATATATATATATATATATATATATATATATATATATATATATATACCACGACAAAACATTCTATATCTGTTATATATTTTCGATCCATATAATTTCACGGGGGTTAAGAAGAAGTATAAAGAAAATGAGAGCCTCGTCCCTCTCTCTCTCTCTCTCTCTCTCTTTCTCTGCCTCGTCTTCTCCCGGACTTTCGCCGCGGCGAAGGAACGAAGAAAGAAAAGGTTTGCTCACGGAGACGCTCTCTCGCAAAGAGGATATCGTCGAAGCACCGACATCGCAATTACGCAAATTGCGGTTCTGTTCTCGCCTCTCCCGCGGGCCTCCGAGAGGCGGAAGACTGCACACCGAGCTAGTAGAGAAAAAGCCCTCGGCTATATTCGTTTGCGAAAAATTCAGCATTTACACACACGCACGCACGTGTGTTTGTTGGGTTGTGTGTGTGTGTATGTGTTTATATATATATATACAAGAGGCAGCCACGCATCAAATGTTCGTCGGAACAGTCCGCGGACCGCCGTCAAATGTTGCGTCGGGGCAGACCACGCCGACTTACACTATATCCTACAAAATCGTGTATATGTGTATTTCGCATTGTTCTGTGTCAATGTATATGCGCATATCCGTTGAAAATGAAGTGGAAGACATTTACGAAGTTTTATCTCGAGTATCTTTAAAACTTAACATGGAATGAAGAATTTCCGAACAATTTCAACGAATAGCTTTTCCCTTCTTCTCGCATCCATAAATCCAAATGGAAGTCGAGAATACGGTCGTATTTTGTTTCCAGTCACCACGGCGGACGACGCATTTGAAAGAACGTTTCTCAGTTCGTGAGACAAAATCGCTCTGTTATACAATGAAAAGCACAGTACCTTTCGTTAAAGTGAACTTCGCAGCTTCTTAGATAGACGCGTAAGTGTAGGACTAAATTCAATTAAAACACGCAACTGAAAGAGTATAGTACGTAATTTACTCTCTAACTTCGCATCTCTGATTCAAATTCAATATTCCCTTTGACACCTTCTCATTCGTCGAGGCAAGCGACGTGCATCTTGTTATTAGCCAGAACTCTGCTGAAATATTGTACAGTTGAATTTTTTTCCTCGAAAACTAGTGCGGTTCCATAACGCAAATCACTTAGCAATATAATCACGTAACATTCTCACTCGTGCGCTATCGGTTATTGACTAACGCGCACTCCGCTGTACATGGGACTGCAAGTAAACGACATGAAAATAAAAAAAATCGTCGTTGCACGTATCTCGAGCTAATTGGATGGATGAGCTTGATAGATCGCCGATATCTATTTTCTCTCTTCGTATGCGATGCATGTAGAATGAGGTACGCCGAAGGGGTGCGGGCGGAGTTCGGGAGGATGGCGGTGAGCAGCGAGCAGGAATCTTCATTTACCAAGACCTCTTGACGAGTATCTCGTACACGCGTGTAAGAGGGATGATGCAAGGTGTATATAGTACTATCTTCTCCCCCCTCTCTCACTATATATATATATATATATATATATATATATATATATATATATATATATATATATATATATATATATATATATATATATACACACACACACACACACACACACATATATATATATAGAGGGGCATATAATATATATACACAAGAAAAAAGAGAATCAGGCGAGAGGATGTCTACGTGTTGCTTGCTCGACCCTTATGCATGGGGAATTTCTCCATCACTAGGCTGATACGCGCCAAGAGAAATTTAAACCAATCGGGTAGAGCCTGTCATACGTAATACGAATATATATATATAACAAAGATCGCCATAGAGAGTGAGCAAGAGAGAGAGAGGGGGGGGGGGGATTAAGGGGAAGATACCTTTTTGTCGCCGTTTTTGAGACTTAAGGTATGTGACATTACTACTTTTGTCTGTTACATAGTATTTTTCAAATTAATCATTAGAAATGGCGAAGGTATGGCATCATCTTCTAAACGAATGGCGGTGGATGTTGTTAGACGGCGTGAGACGTAGCATCGGGTGGATTAATCTGAAAAAAAACTAACGAAGATTTTTCTTCCATTAAGGCGTTACCCCCACTTGTAGCGCAAAAAAGGCCT
This sequence comes from Ophion costatus, assembly GCA_951751655.1. NCBI lineage: Eukaryota > Metazoa > Arthropoda > Insecta > Hymenoptera > Ichneumonidae > Ophion > Ophion costatus. The sequence goes on along the minus strand of OX632362.1, from coordinate 17,753,004 downwards.
TTTTCATGATTTTTTTTAAAGAAAACTACAAAACTTTCTTAATCGATCAATATACCATCTTAAAGAACACATCTTGAAGAACTTTCAGTAATTTTTTTATTGAAAAATATTACATTGTTTAGTGGAAAATGGCCGTCAATGAAATAATGTTTTTATATACACGGTTTGCGGTGACCAACATTGCGGCGAAGTGGATCATCTGCAAAAAAAATGCGGATGGATTAAGTCAAATATAAGTATAAACTAGTCTTTAATCGAAGGATTTTAAAAAATATTCATTTTTCACAAAATGGCGGACAGTCAAAGTTAACGGTTCGATTTTAACGAAAAAAACGGCCGTTTTTTGCCTACAAAGCGGTAATTTTTTTTTCGAAAAAGAATCGAACGATTAAAGACTACATTTTTATGTATTAAATAAGCCTGCAAAATTTCAAGAAGATCGGTTCATTAGTGTTCGAGTAATCTTGGTCACCGACTTCAGAAATGCCATTTTGAGAAAAACGCGTTTAAAGTTTCAATTTCAGTTCTTCAATTCACGGATTCTTCTCTTTCAACGCTCATATCTCATGTCAGTCAATTTTGTTCGGATCGACTTGAAATTTTCAGGACATATTCTCAGATACTTATACTTCAAAAAAATGCAATAAAAAAAACGATTTTTTCAAAATCGCAAGTGGGGATAACCCCTTAAACAAACGATGCTCGTTTCGTGGCCAATGTCGTCATCATCTCGGGGTTTAACGTCGAGCATATTACAGCTGACTATGCGCTCTCCTTTTGTTTCATTCGTAGCTGGCGTACGCCTGCGGTCGGACGAATAAAACCTTTTCGCGCTTATATATTACTCTTTCTCTCCACACGCACCCTTTGCCACCCTCGCGCCCCCGGGAAACGCGACGTTTTCGGCCTCGGACAAGCTTGGTTTCAACGGGATAAAACAATGCGCATCACCCATTACAATTCGAATACGTAATTCAATGATTCAGTTCGAATTTTACCGCCCTGCGATGAAACTGTCTCGTTATTGCATCCTTATTGTTGCCGATTGTAGCCGATTTTTTCTGATTTTTTTTCGTTCAATTTTAACAGGAGAATTTCATTTTCTGGAGTATTACTTCATTCACTGAGTCCAATCATATTCCTTATATAATTCTTACGGCTATTTCATTGCATTTTTATTTTACTTTTTAACTCTTAAATCATTGCATTTTTCTTTTTATTTCTTGTTTTCAATTCTCTGTATGTTTTAATTCTATTTTTACTTCTAATTCGTTGAATTTTTATTTTAAGTTTTTACTGGTGGTTCGGTGTACTTTTTATGCAACTTTTTGCCTTTATTCCATTGTATTTCCAACAGGGGCGGATAGGGTTAAAATATCGAACTACGCTTAATTTTTTATTATCGATATTTGCGAAATACGACAAATACATTTTCGAAATTAATGATTACATAAGATCGGAATCCTTCCAGCTGCAGCTCGATGTAACGCAAAATTCTTCGACCTTGTACAGATTATACACATTAAGATAAGGGAATGTGTCGTTTTTCTTTGTTTTCGGGCGAATTCCAGCATCCGGAGATTGTTGGCTGAGCTTGTCAAAAAATCGCATCAGCTCGCCATTTTCTTTATCGTCGTTTATTTAGTCCTGGCATGGTGTACGAAGTTTGCTGCAAAGAAAAATGAATTTTGAAGTTTATCGAGAACAAGCACGGTCGAACCGAAAGATACGGGTTTGAAATAAGAAATTACGAAAAATGAATATTGATTGAAAAATTCATTGTCCGAATTGATAAACAATCATGAATTAAATTAATGCAAACAGAAGTTAATAAAAAGGAATTTATTGAATTAACAAAAAAAATATCGAATGAGCGAGAAGTCCACGGGCCTACGGAAAAAACAACGCGAAAAAAGATTTCCACTTTGTTTAATGAGAGTTCACAAGTTTTCAAATGATTTTTTTAAGCATGTTCTTATCACCGACCATCCCTCCCCGATACTTGCGGTAAACAAAAACATCTTGGCATCTTGAAATTGGCAGAAGTTACAGTGACGCTCGGATTAAAAAAAATAACATTTTATTTTCAGCCTCGAACCGAGTGTCAACAGTTTCATACTGATATTATTGGATCGTTTTCGGAGTTCAAGAAAAGCACAATCTAAATATTTTATTTTTCGAAACTTTCAACAATTCATCGCAGGTCGAGGAATAAAATTAGAACTAAAACTTACATGTAACCGCATGCGGCAGGAGACGGAGGAGCTGGTTTGTGTCGAGACCTGTAGTCGGGTGGTCCGACATTCGTTGGCATCAAATAAACGAAGGCCACTAGGCTATTAGGTCGGTTTTGAGTGTCACATCCCAAATACAGTCCCTGGACGTACGACCTTACTGAATAAAACGGAGGCTTGATGTTGACCGGGTCGAAAGCCTCACGGCTCCGTGGGGAAACATTAGACTAAAATAGACAAAATCGTGGCCAATTTTCAAATTACAACCTCCCTCAATATATCCACGGTGGGGCATTCAAATTGTTGCGGAACAATAGCACTCAAAACATTGGTGATGTCTAAAAAAGCTTCAGATACAAGTTGTATTGTTCGAGGAGGACGTCAAACGAGACCATCGTAATTTTTTTCGGTGCAGGTGCCGAAGCTACATAAAGATTAAATCCACTTTTTAAAGTCGAATTATGTTTGTTTTTCATGACATCAGTATAACGTTGAGACGAGTTCAGTGACCTACAATACAAGGTGATTCTAAATATGCAAAGTATAAAAATAGTTGAAAAATTGAATGAAATCGGAATAATCACTTTTAAACGGTTTACAAACGTTGTTTTGGGTCATTCTACAGAAGATGCTCGAAATGATGCCCCTCCGATGCGAGGATTTGTTTATTCTCTGATGAAAATATCGTCTAACTTTAGACAACATTGATGGTGTAATTTGGATACTTCCCGGCGTATTCTTTCTTTCATATCATCTGGCGTGGTTGGTGCTACCGCACATTACGTTGGTTGAAGTTAGAGAACAAACAAGTGCTCACAAGTCGGGGGTCATCATTTCTACCATCTGCTGTTGGTTGACCCAACCCAATGTTTGCTAATCGTTTAAAAGTGATGCGTCCGTTTTGATTCGATTTTTCGACTGTTTTCATACTTCGCGTGACTATGATGACCTTGCATTGTAGGTCACTAAACTGTTCTCCACGTCATTAATGATGTCATGAAAGAAAACATGGTTCGTTGAAAAAAAGTGGAGTTGACCTTGACGTAGCTTTGGCATATCCAATGAAAAAAGGTACGATGGTCCCGTATGTCGTCCTTCTCGAACTATACAACTTTCGTCTCAAACTTTTTGAGGTTTCCCCACCCTGTAAAAGGTTTAAATAAAATGCGTATGAAGATTTTTTTTTTACTTCGCGAAGTTCAAAGAATATAATATTTGGATGACGCCTCTCTCCCTCTTCTTTGAACTTCGCGAAGTACAGAAAAAATCAATAAGATTATCAAACTTAGAGAGCACTTTTCGTGTAATGTTTTATTTAGACCTTTTTATGGCAGAAAAAAATCGAGACAATTTCTAACGTTATAAAAATTAGGAAGCCATGTTCTTGAATGTTATTTATTGGACATATTTATATAGAAAAAAATTGCACACAATTACTCCTCCGCGGCCACGTGGGATCTAGGCGACCCCACGTGCGGCTTTGAGCCAAAATTACTATAAGTTGTAGACGGCCAAGAGGGCTGGCCTGCCTTGTGAGGGTGCTTTAGAGTGTCCTTTGTAAGTACCGTTTAGGGGCGGATGATCCGCGACAGCAGTTTCGTCGCGGTAGGCGATACAAAAAAAATCGGGCGGGCGCTGGGGTCGTTTTGACCCCGATGTGACCTGCACGTATATTTTTTCGTAAAAAATGGTATTTTTTGCGTGGAATCATTCTACGTAATGGAAGTATGCATATGAGAACGGTAAAATTTGTTTCTATCAAGTTTATATGAATTACTCCGAAATGCGAGTTCTTTGCGACGTCCATCTCCCTCATTAAATACATGTTACAATGCTGTCTGGAAATCGATAAAAACATTTAGAATGTGCGACAAGCCCGGAGTTTTCATGTGTGTGGACTGTGGGGGACACTTGATTTATTTACGATTTTTGAAAATATCATTCATATATATTGTGTTCTTGATCTCATAACTTTTCGAGCTGCTGTTGCGAATAAATTGCCCATTTTTCACGATTACTGGCCTTTTTTTCACTCCGAAATGGGCGCTCTTCAAATGTTCAAATAAATACCTTTTTTCAAACGCCCACTATGAAACTACTTTTTTCCTTAAACTATCATATCTGAAGAGTATTACCCTAATTTTATTTTAAATTGGAAATTGCTAGATTTATGATTTTTTGAGTAAAAAATGGTTTTTTTCACGCATTGATCGCTTCCTAATTTTTTTCCGCGATTTTGAATGTCGATTACAATATTATACTCGGTATCCCAGATTCCGAAAGCTGAAACTAATACCTTGAATTAGACTAAGCCACTTGGAACAATAGAATCAAATAGTGGCAATTGTTTAAACATGGCTGGGGTCACGTGAACCACTAAGTTACAGGCCGAGGATGTGACCTCGAAGGGTCAAATAATAAAAATTAGGAGCACATTTTATGATTTTTTTTCTATATATTATATATATATATATATATATAAATTGGTTTTTTAGGAATACGTTTCCTTTAATTTATTTTTCTATATATATATATATCTATATATTTATTGTTGTAACTGTTCAAAGGTAAGGAAAAAAGTGGTTTCCTAAGAATTGAGTTTTTCCGAGATTAATATTTTACTCTTCGTTTCAATCTCGCGTATTCCGAATCTTTCTTTGTTTACTATTGTTTCATAACTAACAGATTTGTTCACGACTGTTACCTCCCCGAAAGGATCCGCTGAAGCACACGTTCCGTTAAAGTTCCTATCTTCGTATGAAAGAACATAGTAAATTCCAGGTTCCAGACCAGGCAATGTGCCGTAAATGAAGGCTTCGTAATTTCCATCGACGTGGTACTGCAGCTTTCCAACGTTGGATCCCTCATTATTTTTTAACTCCACCAAGTACTTTGGCGCCTGTTGAACGAATTTTCCAACTGCGGTCAGTAGCGTCACTGACAGGGAACATCCCTCAGGTGACACCCTTCGATGTTGTTGAAATTTTGATATGTTATAAAGCACCAAAAAGTAAGCGATACGTATTTTTTTTATCGGCGGAAAAACGGTTTTAAGGGGTGAAACCACCCCTCGGACAAAGGCATCTCTAGGGTGGTTCACCCCTTAATTTTTTTTTGCAATGTCACTATAGTGGATTTTTCATTGCTTCGGATTAGAAGAATTTTCTTTTTCGTTTCATTAAAATCGGTGGACTCCTTGTGTGTGAAACTGCTATATTACCCCTAAAGATGCCTTTTTTCGAGGGCTGGTTTCGCGCCTTAAAACCGTTTTTCCGTCGATAAAAAAAATACGGATCGCTTACTTTTCGGTGCCGTATAACATATCCAAATTTCAACCAAATCTAAGGGTGTCACCTGAGGGATGTTCCTTGTGAGAAATAGGGTTCGCTTAAATAATATATAAATGCAGCACAGTTGACATATTAAAAAAAATGCATTCTTATTTACTTGGACAAAAATATTTATTGGGCTCGAAAAAGCGGTTATAATCGAAGCACACTTGTCACGATGGAAAGATTTTTAACGAGTGTGAATGTCGAAGGGCTCGTTTATTGAAGTAAAATAAAATGTCAAACGATTTAGCATCATTTTATCATTCGTATACAGGTTTCACGTTTCTTTGAATTTCATTTTCCTTCATCGACAATCTGTCGATAATTAGCGATAAAAAACGCTCTCTATTTGTTACGATCGAAATTGAAATGTTTTTTAAAATTTATAATATTTAATTGAATGATTTCGTTAAAATGGCATAATTGTTAATAACATTCAATTGGAATAGAAATTATTATCGTGGATCGATGTATCTAGGTTTTCGACAAGTGAATCAAATTCGTATAATTCTATTTATCTCTTTAAAGTATATTTTTTGATACATTATTTGTATTTGTTTGGGCTCATCTTAAAAATCAAATTGTAATTCAGCTTCAACATTTATATTATAGAATCGATAATCTTTTATGAAAAAAACAACGTTACAATTTATTTGATCGAAATTGAGCTCAACGTTTGATTGCCTATATTCTGATAATGAATTTCTTTTTTCATTACAAATTAAAACGACACATTTGAAAAAACCTTCGATAATTTGTGTAAAAGGATTTGAAAAACAGTAATTGATGGATGGTTTTCTCTTCCCCTATTTTCTTTTGGTTTCTTATCTTTGTTGTGTCTTAGACAGAATAAAAAAAGCATAATTCTTAAGCACCCAACAGGGCATATAAAAACGCGTAATATTTTCTGAGTGTACCTCATTTATCAATCTATCGTATGATGAGCTACTTCCTATAGCGACGGCTGCAATAATCAGTGAGACTGCGAAGCCCTTCATGGTTGAGAATTTTTTCTGTAAACAATTGCTAAATTTATTGTACGGATTCGTTTTGAAAAAAAACAACAACAAAAACGCCCTATCACGAAACTTCGACATTGGTTGCTCATTATTATTGTACTCTTATTTATTTTACTTTGATCGTGGCTTCCGTATATGCGGAAAAATTTCGTGACCGATATAAATCTAGATGCGAGTTACTAATTCGTGCCTTTCTTTTTCTTCGATCATCGCTTCACGGTATGCTTTTTGTGCGACGAAAAAAGAATCAAATTTTGCTAACGTTTCGGCATTTTTCGTATTTTTAAACATATTGGAGATTCCATTAAATCCTGTCTTTATTTATTAAAAGGATTAATTTGTAAAAACTAATTAACGAATGAGCATTTGGAAGCCATTAAAAGTCATTCTGTTAAAAAAGATTGAAATTTAGTTCATCAAGTTTTTGTCACCTCGGAGTCTTAATCCGCACGATTTAATGTATTTCGAATTTGTTTATTCTTTTTCAGAAGCATCCGAGAAAAAACGTGGATGTCGTATATTTTCAACACTGTTCATAAAAAAAGTAGTCATATGTTTTTTTATTTTAAATCAATTTTTAATGTGTTAATGTACAGTTCTATACATTTTTTCATGATAGCAGGATACAAACGGCACAATCGAAATTTATATGATGGCGCAATATTACCTGAATCTGCGGGTTGCCTGGACAAGTTCAATTCTATTTTTTTCTCTATTCTCTAATATTGATCAGCCGTCTTCGCAAAACTGCTGGCATGGAAAACTATTTGACTGCGAATGATCATTTTTTAAGGGGTTTCGAAAAACAACGCGAAATTGGATCGATCTTATGTTTGACGTGACTTCTCCATCGACTGTTTTGAGTCTTGGCAAGAAGACACGAGACCACGTTGCGCTCATAAACAAACGCCTACTCATTTTTATTCTCGTCCGATTTCAGCAATAATTATCAGCTGTACATTCTAAGAAAAAAAATACGTCACCTTCGTTTTGAGTATATGGAAATATGATCCCAGTTATTGTTAATTTTCATGAGATTTGTAACGAAAAATTGACACGTTCGAAAAAATTCAAGCGTTTTTCTGTTTACTTAAAATCCCTCAAGCCAAATCCTGACCTATTTTGCGAAAGTGTTTCACAACAATTTAAAATTGGGCCATCGGGAGCAATTTTCGCTAGGGCACCAGAGACAAAAAACGATTTTTTTTGCATTAAATATGAATACGAATAAATCAACAAATGAACGAATGAATAAATAAATAACCGACATTGTAGATGGGCGGTCGGGATACGGCTCTGGCGATACTTCGAGTAAATCAGCGTTGTCATAATCAGCGATGATCATAATAGTACAAATAATAATAATACAAATAATTATTATTCTAACAATAATCACTTTCGAAGGCTTCAATAATCCAAAATATAAGAATAAAAAATGATATGATTATGACGATACTAGTACGAAAAATAATAATAATAATTATTCTTATTGTAAAAGAATTTGCGGCAAGAATAATAATAATTATTATTTTTCGTACTAGTATCGTCATAATCATATCATTTTTTATTCTTATATTTTTGATTATTGAAGCCTTCGAAAGTAATTATTGTTAGAATAATAATGATTTGTATTATTATTATTTGTACTATTATGATCATCAGTATAATCGGGACCGCCGAATTACACTTGCACAAATGGAGGTTGCGCACCCTCCACTCAAGCAGACTCTGCGCAGCTGATGTAGCTGGTAGCCGTGCCCTCAAAGCCTTTTCTTATTTTCTAACACACTTCGAGCCTCGCGCTACGGCCTGGCGCTTCTCCCACCATGCGCTACACCGATCGATCTTCGGCACATAGTGGGGGCGGTTGGATCTGTGGAAGTCCCGATAATAGAGGTCCCAGTGTATTTAGCGTTCGGTCCTGATTGTGAGTTCTCGACATTATACAGCTTATCGTTTTCGATTCCAAGGGTTTAGGAGACACCGCGTAGATAAGCCATTTTCTTACACTTGTCGGTATGCTCGTTGCGTAATTGACGCAAGTGTTTTTCGCAGCTTGCCTATCGTTCGTTGGATCAACAGTATCAAAACTCCAGCAAAGAGAAATTATAATTATTGCCTTGCTGTCTTTTCGGCAGCAAGATAAACAAGGTTCTTTAGTGTCGCTCGATTAGATATGTTCTCTATTAGTAATGTGCAAGAAAAAAATCGTCAGACGGCACACGTTATGACAGCAGATTTTACTATTATTATTTTCACCATTTTCATTATCATTATTATTATTTTCGCTTGAATAACTTTAAGGACGTTGAGTCCCTATGAAACATGTTAATGTTAATTGTTCAATAAATAGCTTCTTAATCGTCATGAAATATTTACACGACCTCCTGAATACTTCATGTAAAAACATACCAAATTTTCAGAATTCTATCATCATTACTTCAACCTCCTTAAGGGTTGAAATAAAAAATGATAAGAAAATTCTGAAAATTTGGTATGTTTTTGTATGAAGTATTTAAGAGGTCGTGTTAAAATTTCACGACGATTAGGAAGCTCGTTATTAAAAAATTAACATTTTGTTAAGAACAATTTTTAAAAGAAATAAAAAAAAATTTATCAATAAACTTCGTTTTGTTTCCGTTGCTTTCAGTATATTGTAGATATTATAAAATTGAGAGGTCAAAAAAAAAAACTTATTGCAAAGTTACATCAGTTTCCATAAAACAACATTTAATTTGTGAATGTTAATTGTTCAATAACGAGCTTCCTAATTGTCGTGAAATTTTTACACGACCTCTGAAATACTTCATACAAAACATACCAAATTTTCAGAATTTTATCATCATTTGCGATTTGGGACTCAACATCCTTAACGACGGTATTTCTTTTTCTTCTTCTTTTCCTTATTATTATTATTATTGTTGTTATTATTATTGCTACGGTTCAAACTCCAGTCTTCATCATTACCTTCACTACGATAATTACGATGTTCACCTCAATAATAATAATAATCTTTCGTTCGGATATCTAAATGGGAGACCTATTTTGTAATTGGGCCGAATTTTTTGTAAAATGAGCCGAAATTGGGAAAAAGCATTTTGCAGGTTTTCTTAATCACTCGGATCACTGAATTTGTTAACCATCCGCCCACCCTCAAGGCGATATAAAAAAGCTCAGGGCCGCCCAGGCACGAAATATCGCACGATATCTCTGCATGATATAGCGAAAATCTGGCAAAAGTTGCCCCGAAATTTTCACGACGTTATTTTGTGGCAAAAAAATTAAACGCTGGCGATAATCCTTGTAAAAATGACAATTCGTTGGTTCTTTTTTATCATTAATATGCCATTGCGTTTTTTGCTGAGTATGCGTGTATACAAGATGGCCCAATTGAAATATGATATCTCAAAATATCTCAAAACGTACGCATTCTATTGAAAAAATTAAGGATGCATTTTTTTTGGTTCTGCGGAAAAAAAAATAGGAATCTGATTAATGGGAAGGTGAAAGTCATTTTTCTTATGAGAACAATGGTTTGATATCAAATGATCCTTACAACATTTTTGTAATATTTAAAAATGTTATTATAATAATTAATATATTATTAATGTTATGATTAATTCATTATTACGATAACAATTGATAGAATAATTACACCTATATAGATTGGCCATGCAGTACTTGTTAACTACTTCAGTGTTTATCAATATTTTTCAATCAAACAATTTACAGATATTACACAAAGTGCAGCTATTTCATGGCATTGAAAATGTAATATGACTTTTTGGGTATGAAAAAACAGGTACATGTAAATGATATGCGTTGGTATGTATCATTTTTCAAAAAATATCGATAGATTAAGGTATATAATTGGGTTTTTTTGGGTTTTGTTTTTTTTGTTTGGGTTGCGTTGTATAATTATTGTTATAATATATTTCTAATATAATTTGTACTATGATTTTTAAATTTGTAACATGATTAGAATTGGATGGGGAGTGAACATCTCTCAATCGATCACAGGCATGCGCCATATCGCAGCTCCCCACTCTACTACAACACAGTGGCAGTGGAGTGGGGGTAGCGTTAGTTTCGTGTGATATCCATCTAACTCAGACCTCTATTTCCAGTCTACCCCACAAACATATACATTTTTAAAAGCATTTTCAATGCTAAAAAGAAGCTTATTATGAAAGAATATGAAATATCGACATGATTTCTTGGGCCTTAAGCACAGACCCGTTGAATGTTCTCCAAGCTCCACGAGAGTCGTAGAATATGTATTGGCTTTGGAAAGCTTCAAAATTGTAAAGTATCCCTTTACATACATTACGATGATCACGGTGATTGGTAGCTGGTCGTTGATTGGATTGTCGTTTGTCGAGATGATGCCTTACTTGAAACAAACTGGTAAGATGGCCAGACGAAGACTAATTTTCGTAGTCCGGCTTCCCTAGTTATATACTTGGTTAGTGGTGGCAAATTCTCTAATATTCGAATCGCATGAATGTGAATATTATTCAGCGGCACGTTTCGCCAAATCCGCCTCTAGGAAGCGTCAAAGCGTCAACGTTTGTCAAAAGTGCCGCGCTTTGTCTCGGTGCATCCTGTCTAACACTTTTTACGCAACAATATTTATATTTAAAAGAAAATGAATGTACAGGATGTTCCATTCAAGAGGTTTGACCATCCTCGGGGCTGTGTGGGTTTGTTCGGATTCCATTTGAGGGGCCGGAACATCCTCGAAATTTGTTTGGGTTCCGTTCAAGAGGTACGAACATCTTCGAGGTTTGTTTGGGTCGGTTTGGGTTCTGTTCTTGGGGTCTGAGCAACCTCAAATTTTGTTTGGGTTTCGTTCAAGAAGCCTCAACTTCCTCAAAGTTTGTTTGGACTTGTTTGGGTTCAAGACTGTTTGGACTTGTTTGTTTGGACTTTGGACTTGTTTGGACTTGTTTGTTCAAGAAGTCTGATCGTTCGCAAAGTTTTGCATTTTTTTGGGCTGCATCTACATCTTGATATCTACCGGTTCAGTTGACCCGAAATTTCAACACGTTACGCTTAGGGTGCATTATTACAACTTAAAGTACGCTTTTTGCGTTAAAATTAGGACCTTTCTAGTATTCATTGTTTTTTATGGTTAAATTTATGTGAAAAATATTTGCCTTTTTTTAATTCACCGTCATTCCTCTAACAATGATAAATGTGTATGAATATTTTTGCTTAATATCAGCCGTATCAATTACGAAGTAGTAACATTTCTTTTCGCATCATCGTGAAGATCCTCATGAAAAACGGAATTCGGACTCAGCCTAGTTCGGGGATGCTCATCCGAGCCTCCACGGCATCCAGCGTAGTCATTTAAAAATATTTTTCGATAATATTTGATGGGACACTGTCGAAACACTCAACTACTACTCAAAAAAAAAAATCGAAACGAAAATTTATAGTTTCATGAGCGAGGAGGGTGAGAGGCAAAGTTATGGCTGCTAGTTTGACCTTGGGTGTAACTTTTATATGAAACACTTTTTATTCCACGTGTCCGTTTTTAAATCGCTGCTGACAACACCCTCTATATCTACCCGCGAATTATCAGCTTCGTTATGGCGAAGCGGTCAGAGCGTCCGATGTCAATTACCGAGCGGCACGTGTCGCTACGTCTCGAATATACGCTTGTCGCAATTGCCACGCTTGTGACCGCTGCATTCAACATGACACTCATCACGTAACGTTTTTTCCTAATGGATTACTATTTCTGCCAGTATGCCTAATGAAAAGTTTTGAAACGTTAAAAAAAAAGAACGCCAAGCAATAGAATCCTCCCGACAACATTATCGCTTCGTTTACTGTATACAAATTCCAATTTAACTCGAAATATTTTTTACTCGAAATAAAAAATTCTTGTTAATTCTTTTCAATTCAAATGTACAAACAAAGTGATATAACTTTGATGAAGTAGCCAAGCAAGTTTACAAGAAATGTTGTACACCAAATAGTAAAACCTTGTAATAATATTTTTCGAAATATTTTATATTCATTTACAAAAATCAAATTACTGTCATGGCATAAATTTGATATCACCATTATACAGGGTGAGGCACATAAAGTGTTACAGAGCAATAGCACTCAAACTATTGATCTTATCCAAAAATGTTTCAGACAAAAGTTTCGGTGTTTGAAAAGGCCGTCATACCGGACCACCCTATTTATTTATCGGCGGAGGCGCTGAAGTTACATCAAGATCAACTCCACTTTTTTAAATGGAACCATGTATTTTTCGATGACCTTGGGTTGTAGGTTGCTAAATGCGTCTTAAAATCGGTAATAATGTCATCGGAAAAATTTACATGGTTCTTTTAAAAAAGTGGAGTTGACCTTGACGTAGCTTCAGCGCCTCCACCGATAAAAAATTGCGTGTTCCAGTATGACGACCTTCTCGAACACGGAAACTTTTGTCTGAAACATTTTTGGATATGATCAATAGTTTGTGTGCTATTGCTCTGTAATACTTGATGTGCCTCATCCTGTATATTACTCTTCTCCTTCACATGCACCCTTTGCCGACCTCCCGCGTCAAGGAAAACCGACGTTGTCGGCTACTTTCGACCTTGTTTTTAACGGGATAATCACACATCAGCCATTACAATTCGAAAACGTATTTCAGTGGCTTAGATCGAATTTTACCGCCCTGTCGTGAAACAATCTCGTCGTTGAATCCATAAGGATGCAATAACGTTTTTATGGATGCAATAACGTTGCAAACAAAATTTTGCGTATTGTACGCGATATTTTCTCTTTTTTTTCGTTTAATTTTAACAAGAGACCTTCATGCTATGCAGTATTTCTTCATTTAATGAGACCACCTGTATTTGTTATGTTATTTCTTTCAGGTATTTAGTTGCATTTTTATTGTACTGTTAGCTTTGAAATCGTTGCCTTTTTTCATTCTATTTGTTAGATTCAATTCTTTTTATGTGTAACGATATTTATCACTTCTAATTTTTTGCCTTGCGACATTTCTAAAAACATTTAAGTCGTATTTTCCGTGTTATTTTTTATTCACATTCTTCGTATTTTTTAAATGTTGTATTTTACTTCTCGTTCGTTGTATACTTTATACTTATATAAAGTATATACTTATTATAGTATTGAAGTATTAAAGTGTATAGTATAGTAAGTAAGTATAGTATAGTAAGTAAAGTAGTACAGTATAGTAAAGTAGTGTAAAGTATTATATAAAGTATATACTTATACTTATATGAAGTAAAGTACATACTCAAAGTATAAAGTATATTTTATACTTTTAAGTCTTTACACTTCCCATCTTCTTCATTCCTAATTATTAGTCTTTGTTATTTCTTACTTCTAATTCGTTCAATTTTTATATTACTTTTACTTCTGATTCGGTGTAGTTTTTCAGGTTATTTTTTACTTCTAATTCGTTCTATTTTTTGTGCAACTTTTTGCTTTTATTCCATCGTATTTCCAACAAGGGGGAATAGGGATGAAAGATTGAACTACGTGAAATTTTTTATTCGCGATATTTGCAAAATACGGGAAAATACATTTTGGAAATTAATGATTACGTAAGATCGGAATTTTTCGAGCTGCAGCTCGATGTAACGTAAAATTATTCGCTCTTGTACAGATTATAAACATTAAGATAAGAGAATGTGTCCTTTTTCTTTGTTTTCGCGCGAGATCGAGTAACCGGGGATTCCAGATGGCTGAGCTTGTCAAAAAATCAGATCAGCCCACCGCTTTCATTACGGCCGTTTATTTAGTCGTGGCATGGAGCACGCATTTTGCTGCAAAGAAAAATGAATGTTGAAGTTTATCGAGAACAAGCACGGTCGAACCGAAAGATACGGGTTTGAAATAAGAAATATACGAAAAATTAATATCGATTAAAAAATTCATTGTCCAAATTGATGAACAATCATGAATTAAATGAATGCAAAGAGACGTTAATAAAAATGAATACATTGAATTGACAAAAACAAAAATCGTATAAGCAAGAAGTCTACGGGCCTACAGGGAAAAAAGCTTGAAAAAAGATTTCCACTTTGTTTAATGCGGAAACAGTTCGCGAGTTTTCAAATTTTTTTTTCAAGCATTTTCTTATCCTTGACCACCCCTCCACGATACGTGCACGAAACGAAAAAAAAACTCGGCATTTTGAAATCGGCTAAATTTACAGTGACATTTCGATAAAAAATAATAAAAATCTAATAAACATTCTTTTTTATCTCAAACCGAGTGTCAAAAATTTCATACTAATGTTATTGGGTCATTTTCGGAGCTCAGGAAAAGCAAAATCTAAGTATTTTATTGGGCGAAGCTTTGTAAAATTCATCGTAGATCGAGAAATAAAGGTGAAATTAAAACTTACATGTAACCGCACGCGGCAGGAGACGGACGAGCTGGGTTTTGCGGAGACACGTAGTGGCGTGGTACGGCACCCTTTGGCACCAGATAAACGTAGGTCAACAGGCCATTAGGTTGGTTTTCAGTGTCACATCCCAAATACAGTCCCTGGACGTACGACCTTACTGAATAAAACGGAGCCGTGAGGTCGACCGGGATGAAAGCATCACGTAGCTGTTGGCCCCATGGAGAGTTGATAATCTAAAAAAGGGAAAATCAAGATCGATTGCCATATTCCGTGCCCCCCCTTCGCACTATATTCAGGAAAGCAATAGCCCTCAAAATATTAGCGATATCTAAACAGGCTTGAGATGAATGTTGTTCGAGAAGGGGACCATCGTAATTTTTTTGGTGGAGGTGTCAAAGCTACGTCAAGGTCAACTCCACTTTTTTAATTCGAGTCATGTTTTTCCTTCCACGACATCATGGTTGACGTTAAGACGGGTTTAGTGACGTACAATGCAAGGCCATTCTAAACACGCAAAGTATGAAAATAGTTGAAAAATATAATAAAATAGAAATAAACACTTTTTAACGATTTACAAACGTTGGCTTGAGTCAACCTACAGAAGATGCTCGGAATGATGAGCTTCCAATTATTACTAAGCTCCCATTACTAAGCTTACAATTAGATAATGAACAAGTGCTCACAAGTCGAGGGTACAGACGTTTATAAACATGCTGCTCAATTTTTGGAGCACAATTCAAATAATATCGGCCGCTACAGCCTTTCTTAGAGAAAGTGATTTGAGGGAGAGTGAAGCAGACAGTTTTCAAAACGGTGTACACTCCCAAAGCAAGAGATTTCAAGCTATCCGTCTTAAATTTTGAACCAACATTCTTCACGCCATTCTTGATTTTGCTATGGAAGCTTTTTTTCGAAATCTTCATATTTTCGGGGTTCGACGATGACAAAACATTTACGTGACACCTTCACCTATCCGTGTTTACACGATCGTCTTTATCAGTCGGGAGAGACCCGGGCATAGCGAACAGCCAAGGCAAAGCGAATACCCCCACGCGCAAACGCTGCGCGTAGTGGGGGTATTCGCTTTGCCTCGGCTGTTCGCTATGCCCAGGTCTCCCCAACTTATCGTTCTGAATACTTTCTTGCTATCGGATTTGCGAAGTTTCTTGAATTTCGAATACATCAGTTTATCGATTCACAATGAGTTACGCGAAGGAAGAAAGGATCGACATGATTTTTCATTTATGGAGAAAGTTGATAGTATTTACTCAATATTTCTGGGTTAAAGGTATATTCAGAGATATTCAGATTCTATGTTACGAGTACATCGTTGGATTCGTTTGGATACTGGCTACAATGTGCAAGGGGAAAAGTATGCCATACCATTGAAAAAAAAACTTTGATTTTAAAAAAAACCGAAAAACACGAGGAAAAAAAAATTATGAAAGCCAAATGTGTTCTTGCAAACCATTCCAATTCCGATATGGACATACTTCGTATTTTTACATCCACCAGATATATTTAGATTTTCCGTTTCTCGTGACTCACCCTGTTTATAATTTTAAAAAATGGTTTTCTAGGAAGAAATTTCCTTTAATGAATTTTTCTACATATATATTGTTGTAACATATATATTCACAGGTTCACAGGCAAGAAAAAAAGTTGGTTTCCCAAGATTTTATTTTTTCCGTGATTAACATTCGGTTTGATGTCGCTTATTTAGAATATTTCTTTGTTTACTATTGTTTCATGGCTAATAAATTTTCATAGGCATAGCTAATATATTTGTTCTTGACTGTTACCGTCTCGAAGGGATCCGATGAAGCGCACGTTCCGTTAAAGTTTGTATCTTCGTATGAAACGGCATAGTAACGGCATAGAGTGCGCAATACGTCTTAACGTAATGACGACGCGCTAATATATACAGTTCGTTTGGTGTTTGAAAAAAGATTAGGCGTGTAAAAGGCGCCAAACTGTATATAGACCCAGTTACTTGATGATTGCTCGAAGCTAGCCGGATCAGGCAAATTTATGCAAGCCGTAAATCCGTTTGCCTGACTGTCACCTGAACCTGGCCGGATCAAGCAACTGAAGGCAACCGTAAATTCAGTTACCTGACTATCACCTGAAACAAGCCTGATCAGGCAAATGAAGGCTTGCTGTGAATAAGGCCTCCGTGTTACAGCGTGATCAAATGTCAGGCCGGGCAGCCTGACAATATTTCTACTCAGGAAAGATGAAGGCAATAATTATAATTCCACATCGGCAGAATTTTGGTGCTGTTGACCCAACGAACGGTAGGCTAGCTGCGAAAAACACTTGCGTCAATTACGCCTCGCGCATGCCAATTGGTGTGCGGGAATCGGTTAACTAGGCGCTATCTTCTAAATTCTTGGAATCGAGAACAAGAAGCTGTATAATTCCGAAAACTCACGATCGAAATCCAACTACACTGCGACCTCTATTATCCGGGCCACCACATATGAACCGCCCCCCCCCCCCGCCACTATGTACGGCAGATCGATCGGTGTAGCGCATGGTGGAAGAATCGCTAAGCCCTAGCGTGAGCCTCGAAGCCAATAAGCCAATAGCCAATAGCCAATAAGAGAGGGCGTTGAGGAGTAGATACTGCTATCGGCTCTGACAGCTGCGCAGAGTCGGTTTGAGTGGATGGTGCGCAGCCTCCATTTTTGCAGGTAATGCGGAGGCGGGCCCGCTGCTGTGCCGATAATAGAGGTTACCGTGTACCTCATTAGACAGGGCCTTCATTGGCGAGATAACTCCTAACCACGACGAGAAACCGAAAACGTGTAACAAACAAAAGACACGAAAGGTAAGAGATGCCACCTGACAGCTTATGTAAGCGTTCGAAGGAGTGAACAATGTTATGTAAATTGACAAGATAGAAGTATACCACCTCATCACTGAAATGTCTGGTATAAAAATCCCATCATTTTCCACGAGGGTAGCAGTCAAGTCGCGAAAGCTACAACGGGACATTCACCGCCAAACCTTTATCCGTGGTCCGACTCTACTATAGACGAAAGCAATACACGGTACAGTTGATTTAAAAGTAATAATTTTGTTGACTAGAAATAAAAAAGGTATTTCAAAGTACTCGAAAAGAGTTAACCTCTTCAGTGAAGACTCGTTTAAGGGGAGATATACACCTAGGAGCTGGAAAAAGGTCATTTTTGTGAATTTTTCCAAGGAAAACTATTTGAAATTTCGGATTGGGGTTTTAAATATCTAAAAGTATATACATTAAAAAATATGTTTAATGTTCTTTATTTAAAAATATCAAAAATATACAAGCATATTGTATCACCCGCGAAGCGTCGTAAAAAAATCTGCGTATACGGTGCCCACTGGGGTTTTTTCAAAAATCATCTAAAAACTTATGCTGCAATAACAAGTATCACGATGGAAAAAACTATAACGAAAGAAAACTGAAATTTTAACAATGCCAAAAAAAATGTCAACAATAATAATGATAATTATAGTTGCAGAAATAGTAAAAACTGTTATTGTATTTATTATCATGATTATAATGATAACTATTATCGTAACGGTGACAATCGGAAGTATTATAATTATAATGATCATGGAGTGCCTATCGCAGAGCTATTTTCAATTTTTCTGGCGTCTGATTGCCTGGACGGCAGCCGAGATGGTCTCGGAGCTCTCGCGTGAGGCCCATCATTATTGTTCCGAAAATTGTTTAAGATGAAAAAGAAAAAAATATTTGTACTCTGCACAATGAGCGTTAAAAAATGACACCATACATGCCAGGATAAGAAAAAAATTTCTGCTCCTTTTTTATGCATGGGATTCCCATGGAAAATGATTTTATTGCGTTTCTCACTATTCACTTTTGGGGCAACCTTCTGCATGAAATATCCAAATTTCTGGTCTGTAATTCATACCGTTCCCGAGCGACAGACCCGTGAAATACGAACGGACAGACGGCAGAGTATCATTAACAGGGTTCCGTTCTGGCTTTGGGTACGGAACCCTAAAAATGTCTAGAATTTTGCATTGAAACATTAAAAATTGATGGAACATCAAACACATACGAATATGAACTTTTAATGAACAGTGTTAAAAGTATACGAGCTATACGATCCTTCTCGTGCGCTTCTAAAAAAGAATTAACAAATTCGAACTAATTAAAATCGTGCGAGTTAAGGCTTCGAGGTGACAAAAACTTGACAAACTAAATTCGAATCTTTTTTAACACAACGACTTTTCATGGCTTTCGAATACTCATACATTAATTAGTTTTCAAAAATTCATCTTTTCAATATATAATTACAAGATTTTATGGAATTTTCAATATGTTTAAAAATACGGAAAATGCTGAAACTTTGCAAAATTTGATTTATTTTCTTTGCACGAATAGAATATCATGGAGAGATGACAGAAGAAAATGAATGCACGAATTAGAAACTCGCACATCACTCGTAGATTTATTTTGCTCGCGAAATGTTTACCCCTGTAAGGCAGCCACGATCGAAATAAAGTAAATAAGTTATAATAATAACGAGCAAGCAATATCGTGATGGGGCGTGATAGGGCGTTTTTGTCGTTCCTTTTTTCCCTAACAAATCGATATAATAATTTAAGCAATTGTTTGCAGAAAAAAATCCTCAACCATGAAGGGCTTCGCAGTCTCACTGATTATCGCAGCCGTGGCTATAGGAAGTGGCTCATCAGACGATAGATTGATAAATGAGGTACACACAGAAAATGTTACACGTTTTTATATGACCCGTTGCGTGCTAAAAAATTATGCTTTTTTTCATTCTTCCTAAGACACAACAAAAATAAGAAACCAAAAGGAAACAAAGAGAAAGAAAACCATACATAAATTACTATTTTTAAATTTTTGCAAAAATTAAAGAATGTTTTTTTAAATGTGTCTCTTTAATTTATAATGAAAAATCAAATTCATTATCAGAATATAGGCAATCAAACTTTAAGCTCAATTTCGCTCAAATAAATGGTAACGTTGTTTCTTCGATCAAAGATTATCGATTCTACAACATAATTATTGAAGCTGAATTATAAATTGATTCTTAAGATGAACCCACATAAATACTAATAATGTATCAAAAAAGATCTTTTAAGGAGATAAATAGAATTAGGCGAATTCGATTCACTTGTCGAAAACCTACATACATCGAACCACGATAATAACTTCTATTTCAATTGAATATTATTAATAATTCATCCATTCTAACGAAATGATCTAATTAAATGTTATAAATTTGAAAAAAAAAACATTTTAATTTCGATCTTAACAAATAGAGAGCGTTTTTCGTCGATAATTATCTGTAGATTTTCGACGAAGGAAAATAAGATTCAAAGAAACGCAGAACCTGTATATAAATGATAAAATTATGTTAAATCGTTTAACATTTTATATTACTTCAATAAATGATTTCTTCGACATTTACACTCACTAAAAATCTTTCCATTGTGATAAGAGTGCTTCGAGCATATCCGCTTCTTCAAGCCCAATAAATATTTTTGTTCAAGTAAATAAGGATATAATATTTTGTTAATACGTCAACTGTGCTGGATTTGTATTTTATTTAAGCGAACCCTATTTCTCAGTGGCATTACTAACCGCAGTTGGAAAATTCATTTAACAGCCCCCAAGGTACTTGCTGGAGTTAAAAAATAACGAGGGTGCCAACGTCGGAAAGCTGGAGTACCATGTCGACGGAGATTATTCGGCCTTTATTTACGGCGCGCTGCCTGGTCTCGAACCTGGAACTTACTATGCCGTTTCATACGAAGATACAAACTTTAACGGAACGTGCGCTTCATCGGATCCCTTCGAGACGGTAACAGTCAAGAACAAATATATTAGCTATGCCTATGAAAATTTATTAGCCATGAAACAATAGTAAACAAAGAAATATACTAAATAAGCGACATCAAACCGAATGTTAATCACGAAAAAAGTAAAATCTTGAGAAACCAATTTTTTTTCTTGCCTGTGAACAGTTACAACAATATATATGTAGAAAAATTCATTAAAGAAAATTTCTTCCTAGAAAACCATTTTTTTAAATTATAAACAGGGTGAGTCACGAGAAACAGAAAATCTAAATATATCTGGTGGATGTAAAAATACGAAGTATGTCCATATCGGAATTGGAATGGTTTGCAAGAACACATTTGGCTTTCATAATTTTTTTTTCCTCGTGTTTTGCGGTTTTTTTAAGATCAAAGTTTTTTTTTCAATGGTATGGCATACTTTTCCCCTTGCACATTGTAGCCAGTATCCAAACGAATCCAACGATGTACTCGTAACATAGAATCTGAATATCTCTGAATATACCTTTAACCCAGAAATATTGAGTAAATACTATCAACTTTCTCCATAAATGAAAAATCATGTCGATCCTTTCTTCCTTCGCGTAACTCATTGTGAATCGATAAACTGATGTATTCGAAATTCAAGAAACTTCGCAAATCCGATAGCAAGAAAGTATTCAGAACGATAAGTTGGGGAGACCTGGGCATAGCGAACAGCCGAGGCAAAGCGAATACCCCCACTACGCGCAGCGTTTGCGCGTGGGGGTATTCGCTTTGCCTTGGCTGTTCGCTATGCCCGGGTCTCTCCCGACTGATAAAGACGATCGTGTAAACACGGATAGGTGAAGGTGTCGCGTAAATGTTTTGTCATCGTCGAACCCCGAAAATATGAAGGTTTCGAAAAAAAGCTTCCATAGCAAAATCAAGAATGGCGTGAAGAATGTTGGTTCAAAATTTAAGACGGATAGCTTGAAATCTCTTGCTTTGGGAGTGTACACTGTTTTGTAAACTATCTGCTTCACTCTCCCTCAAATCACTTTCTCTAAGAAAGGCTGTAGCGGCCGATATTATTTGAATTGTGCTCCAAAAATTGAGCAGCATGTTTATAAACGTCTGTACCCTCGACTTGTGAGCACTTGTTCATTATCTAATTGTAAGCTTAGTAATGGGAGCTTAGTAATAATTGGAGGCTCATCATTCCGAGCATCTTCTGTAGGTTGACTCAAGCCAACGTTTGTAAATCGTTAAAAAGTGGTTATGCCTATTTTATTATATTTTTCAACTATTTTCATACTTTACGTGTTTAGAATGACCTTGCATTGTACGTCACTAAACCCGTCTTAACGTCAGCCATGATGTCGTGGAAGGAAAAACATGACTCGAATTAAAAAAGTGGAGTTGACCTTGACGTAGCTTTGACACCTCCACCAAAAAAATTACGATGGTCCCCTTCTCGAACAACATTCATCTGAAGCCTGTTTAGATATCGCTAATATTTTGCGGGCTATTGCTTTCCTGAATATATTGCGAAGGGGGGGCACGGAATATGGCAATCGATCTTGATTTTCCCTTTTTTAGATTATCAACTCTACATGGCGCCAACGGCTACGTGATGCTTTCATCCCGGTCAACCTCACGGCTCCGTTTTATTCAGTAAGGTCGTACGTCCAGGGACTGTATTTGGGATGTGACACTGAAAACCAACCTAATGGCCTGTTGACCTACGTTTATCTGGTGCCAAAGGGTGCCGTACCACGCCACTACGTGTCTCCGCAAAACGCAGCTCGTCCGTCTCCTGCCGCGTGCGGTTACATGTAAGTTTTAATTTCACCTTTATTCCTCGATCTACGATGAATTTTCCAAAGCTTCGCACAATAAAATACTTAGATTTTGCTTTTCCTGAGCTCCGAAAATGACCCAATAACATTAGTATGAAATTTTTTACACTCGGTTTGAGATAAAAAAAGAATGTTTATTAGATTTTTATTATTTTTTATCGAAATGTCACTGTAAATTTAGCCGATTTCAAAATGCCGAGTTTTTTTTTCGCTTCGTGCACGTATCGTGGAGGGGTGGTCAAGGATAAGAAAATGCTTGAAAAAAAAATTTGAAAACTCGCGAGCTGTTTCCGCATTAAACAGAGTGGAAATCTTTTTTCAAGCTTTTTTCCCTGCAGGCCCATAGACTTCTTGGTTATACGATTTTTGTTTTTGTCAATTCAATGTATTCATTTTTATTAACGTCTCTTTGCATTCATTTAATTCATGATTGTTCATCAATTTGGACGAAAAACTTTTCAATCGATATTAATTTTTCGTATATTTCTTATTTCAAACCCGTATCTTTCGGTTCGACCGTGCTTGTTCTTGATAAACCTCAACATTCATTTTTCTTTGCAGCAAAATGCGTGCTCCATGCCACGACTAAATAAACGGCCGTAATGAAAGCGGTGGGCTGATCTGATTTTTTGACAAGCTCAGCCATCTGGAATCCCCGGTTACTCGATCTCGCGCGAAAACAAAGAAAAAGGACACATTCTCTTATCTTAATGTTTATAATCTGTACAAGAGCGAATAATTTTACGTTACATCGAGCTGCAGCTCGAAAAATTCCGATCTTACGTAATCATTAATTTCCAAAATGTATTTTCCCGTATTTTGCAAATATCGCGAATAAAAAATTTCACGTAGTTCAATCTTTCATCCCTATTCCCCCTTGTTGGAAATACGATGGAATAAAAGCAAAAAGTTGCACAAAAAATAGAACGAATTAGAAGTAAAAAATAACCTGAAAAACTACACCGAATCAGAAGTAAAAGTAATATAAAAATTGAACGAATTAGAAGTAAGAAATAACAAAGACTAATAATTAGGAATGAAGAAGATGGAAAGTGTAAAGACTTAAAAGTATAAAGTATACTTTATACTTTGAGTATGTACTTTCTTTATATAAGTATAAGTATATACTTTATCTAATACTTTACACTACTTTACTATGCTGTACTACTTTACTTACTATACTATACTTACTTACTATACTATACACTTTAATATTTTAATACTATAATAAGTATATACTTTATATAAGTATAAAGTATACAACGAACGAGAAGTAAAATACAACATTTAAAAAATACGAAGAATGTGAATAAAAAATAACACGGAAAATACGACTTAAATGTTTTTAGAAATGTCGCAAGGCAAAAAATTAGAAGTGATAAATATCGTTACACATAAAAAGAATTGAATCTAACAAATAGAATGAAAAAAAGCAACGATTTCAAAGCTAACAGTACAATAAAAATGCAACTAAATACCTGAAAGAAATAACATAACAAATACAGGTGGTCTCATTAAATGAAGAAATACTCCATAGCATGAAGGTCTCTTGTTAAAATTAAACGAAAAAAAAGAGAAAATATCGCGTACAATACGCAAAATTGTGTTTGCAACGTTATTGCATCCATAAAAACGTTATTGCATCCTCCCATGAAAAAATGTACAACTGGTCCGACATTGGCCCAGTAATGCGCCAACTCTCCTGTATGGTTGGCCGTTCTCTGGCATGAATGTCGGTCCATTAATGGTCCGTTGTCGGAATGATATCCTCGGGCCAAGGCTGGCTACCGATATCGTACCGACGTTGGACTCAACACCGGCCCGATGGTAGTGCCAAGGTTGGCCCAAGTTACAGCCAATATCGTACCAGCGTTGGTGCTGTCGCTCGTGCCAAGGTCGGCCCAAGACTATGCCATCGTTGGTATTAAGAGCGGCCCGACGCCTGTGCCAACATTGGCCCAAGTTCAAGCCAATATCGTACCAACTTTGGTCCAGTCCATAACCAACAGTGGTACGATAATTCCCCGAGTATCGACCGATACAACTCAGGGCATTATCGGTCACTCGTGTTACAATTTTTTAGTTGTTCATTTTCATCATTTTTATCGTCCCCGTGTTCAATAATTTCTTCCACATACTCAAGAGTGTTCTCACACTCCGCTTTTTTAACATTATTTTCGAGGATTTTTTTCTCTGTCAAACATGACTCTTGATTCATGACACATTTTTCGTGCTTCAATAACAGTTTATTCCAACATAATTTTTTTCGCACTTTTTTCAGTTTATCATATCTCTTTTGTTTATTCATATTGAGAATACGGTAGGAGCATAAGGGAAAAAATTACTGTTGCACGAAAAAGCGACGATGGACGCTACTCTTTGTTCGCGGTCTGCATCGATACGACACTGAATGGCGACTGGCAGGCAATTAATAAGACACGTAACGTGGAGTGATGCCGGCTCGTGATTGGTTCAACCTATTCACGCGAACAGTCGGTTTTTCGTCGTTAGCCGATACTGTCCCGACATTGGCATATTGCGGTATGCCGAGATTACGCATGAACGTAGGACAGTTATTGGCGAACAGTATTGGCCCATGGTCGGCTCCAGTAGTCCACCCCAACAGTCGGCTCTCCAGGGCAGCCGATACTGGCCCGACATTGGTATAGTACCGGTTGCCGGGATTAGAAATGAACGCAGGACAATTAACGGCAGACAGTATTGGCCCACGGTCGGCTTCTCCGTCTACGCCAACAGTCGGCCCTAGGTCGTTAACCGGTACTGTCCCCACATCGGCTCGATGTCGGATGCCGGGCTCCGAAAAGAGGGTCGACTGAAAAATGGCAGAACCGTTGTTTCAATGTCGGGCCAACATTGGTTGCCAACAATCGGTTAGCCAGTACTGGGCCGGACATCGGCCGTATTGTTCGTGTCGGCAATTTTTTCATGGGCTTATGGATTCAACGACGAGATTGTTTCACGACAGGGCGGTAAAATTCGATCTGAGCCACTGAAATACGTTTTCGAATTGTAATGGCTGATGTGTGATTATCCCGTTAAAAACAAGGTCGAAAGTAGCCGACAACGTCGGTTTTCGTTGACGCGGGAGGTCGGCAAAGGGTGCATGTGGAGGAGAAGAGTAATATACAGGGTGAGGCACATCAAGTATTACAGAGCAATAGCACACAAACTATTGATCATATCCAAAAATGTTTCAGACAAAAGTTTCCGTGTTCGAGAAGGTCGTCATACTGGAACACGCAATTTTTTATCGGTGGAGGCGCTGAAGCTACGTCAAGGTCAACTCCACTTTTTTAAAAGAACCATGTAAATTTTTCCGATGACATTATTACCAATTTTAAGACGCATTTAGCAACCTACATCCCAAGGTCATCGAAAAATACATGGTTCCATTAAAAAAAGTGGAGTTGATCTTGATGTAACTTCAGCGCCTCCGCCGATAAATAAATAGGGTGGTCCGGTATGACGGCCTTTTCAAACACCGAAACTTTTGTCTGAAACATTTTTGGATAAGATCAATAGTTTGAGTGCTATTGGTCTGTAACACTTCATGTGCCTCACCCTGTATAATGGTGATATCAATTTTATGCCATGACAGTAATTTGATTTTTGTAAATGAATATAAAATATTTCGAAAAATATTATTACAAGGTTTTACTATTTGGTGTACAACATTTCTTGTAAACTTGCTTGGCTATTTCATGAAAATTATATCACTTTGTTTGTACATTTGAATTGAAAAGAATTGACAAAAATGTTTAATTTCGAGTAAAAAATATTTCGAGTTAAATTAGAATTTGTATACAGTAAACGAAGCGATAATGTTGTCGGGAGGATTCTATTGCTTGGCGTTCTTTTTTTTTAACTTTTCAAAACTTTTCATTAGGCATACTGGCAGAAATAGTAATCCATTAGGAAAAAACGTTACGTGATGAGTGTCATGTTGAATGCAGCGGTCACAAGCGTAGCAATTGCGACAAGCGTATATTCGAGACGTAGCCGCACGTGCCGCTCGGTAATTGATATCGGACGCTCCGACCGCTTCGCCATAACGAAGCTGATAATTCGCGAGTAGATATAGAGGGTGTTGTCAGCAGCGATTCAAAAACGGGCACTTGGAATAAAAAGTGTTCCATATAAAAGTTACACCCAAGGTCAAACTAGCAGCCATAACTTTGCCTCTCACCCTCCTCGCTCATGAAACTATAAATTTTCGTTTCGATTTTTTTTAGAGTAGTAGTTGAGTGTTTCGACAGTGTCCCATCAAATATTATCGGAAAATATTTTTAAATGACTACGCTGGATGCCGTGGAGGCTCGGATGAGCATCCCCGAACTAGGCTGAGTCCGAATTCCGTTTTTCATGAGGATCTTCACGATGATGCGAAAAGAAATGTTACTACTTCGTAATTGATACGGCTGATATTAAGCAAAAATATTCATACACATTTATCATTGTTAGAGGGATGACGGTGAATTAAAAAAAGGCAAATATTCTTCACATAAATTTAACCATAAAAAACAATGGACACTAGAAAGGTCCTAATTTTAACGCAAAAAGCGTACTTTAAGTTGTAATAATGCACCCTAAGCGTAACGTGTTGAAATTTCGGGTCAACTGAACCGGTAGATATCAAGATGTAGATGCAGCCCAAAAAAATGCAAAACTTTGCGAACGATCAGACTTCTTGAACAAACAAGTCCAAACAAGTCCAAAGTCCAAACAAACAAGTCCAAACAGTCTTGAACCCAAACAAGTCCAAACAAACTTTGAGGAAGTTGAGGCTTCTTGAACGAAACCCAAACAAACTTTGAGGTTGCTCAGACCCCAAGAACAGAACCCAAACCGACCCAAACAAACCTCGAAGATGTTCGTACCTCTTGAACGGAACCCAAACAAATTTCGAGGATGTTCCGGCCCCTCAAATGGAATCCGAACAAACCCACACAGCCCCGAGGATGGTCAAACCTCTTGAATGGAACATCCTGTACATTCATTTTCTTTTAAATATAAATATTGTTGCGTGAAAAGTGTTAGACAGGATGCACCGAGACAAAGCGCGGCACTTTTGACAAACGTTGACGCTTTGACGCTTCCTAGAGGCGGATTTGGCGAAACGTGCCGCTGAATAATATTCACATTCATGCGATTCGAATATTAGAGAATTTTCCACCACTAACCAAGTATATAACTAGGGAAGCCGGACTACGAAAATTAGTCTTCGTCTGGCCATCTTACCAGTTTGGTTCAAGTAAGGCATCATCTCGACAAACGACAATCCAATCAACGACCAGCCACGAATCACCGTGATCATCGTAATGTATGTAAATGGATACTTTACAATTTTAAAGCTTTCCAAAGCCAAAACATATTCTACGACTCTCGTGGAGCTTGGAGAACATTCAACGGGTCTGTGCTTACGGCCCAAGAAATCATGTCGATATTTCATATTCTTTCATAATAAGCTTCTTTTTAGCATTGAAAATGCTTTTAAAAATGTATATGTTTGTGGGGTAGGCTGGAAATAAAGGTCTGAGTTAGATGGATATCACACGAATCTTACGCTATCCCCACTCCACTGCCACTGTGTTGTAATAGAGTGGGGAGCTGCGATATGGCGCATGCCTGTGATCGATTGGGAGATGTTCACTCCCCATCCAATTCTAATCATGTTATAAATTTAAAAATTATAGTACAAATTATATTAGAAATATATTATAACAATAATTATACAACGCAACCCAAACAAAAAAAAACAAAACCCAAACAAACCCAATTATATACCTTAATCTATCGATATTTTTTGAAAAATAATACATACCACCGCATATCATTTACATGTACCTGTTTTTTCATACCCAAAAAGTCTTATTACATTTTCAATGCCATGAAATAGCTGCACTTTGTGTAATATCTGTAAATTGTTTGATTGAAAAATATTGATAAGCACTGAAGTAGTTAACAAGTACTGCATGGCCAATCTATATAGGTGATATTATTCTATCAATTGTTATCGTAATAATGAATTAATTATAAGATTAATAATATATTAATTATTATAATAACATTTTTAAATATTACAAAAATGTTGTAAGGATCATTTGATATCAAATCATTGTTCTCATAAGAAAAATGACTTTCACCTTCCCATTAATCAGATTCCTATTTTTTTCTTCCGCAGAACCAAAAAAAATGCATCCTTAATTTTTTCAATACAATGCGTACGTTTTGAGATATTTTGAGATATCATATTTCAATTGGGCCATCTTGTATACGCGAATACACAGCAAAAAACGCAATGGCATATTAATGATAAAAAAGAACCAACGAATTGTCATTTTTACAAGGATTATTGCCAGCGTTTAATTTTTTCGCCACAAAATAACGTCGTGAAAATTTCGGGGCAACTTTTACCAGATTTTCGCTATATCATGCAGAGATATCGTGCGATATTTCGTGCCCGGGCAGCCCTGAGCTTTTTTATATCGCCTTGAGGGTGGGCGGATGGTTAACAAATTCAGTGATCCGAGTGATTAAGAAAACCTGCAAAATGCTTTTTCCCAATTTCGGCTCATTTTACACAAAATTCGGCCCAATTACAAAATAGGTCTCCCATTTAGATATCCGAACGAAAGATTATTATTATTATTGAGGTGAACATCGTAATTATCGTAGTAAAGGTAATGATGAAGACTGGAGTTTGAACCGTAGCAATAATAATAACAACAATAATAATAATAAGGAAAAGAAGAAGAAAAAGAAATACCGTCGTTAAGGATGTTGAGTCCCAAATCGCAAATGATGATAAAATTCTGAAAATTTGGTATGTTTTGTATGAAGTATTTCAGAGGTCGTGTAAAAATTTTACGACAATTAGGAAGCTCGTTATAGAACAATTAACATTCACAAATTAAATGTTGTTTTATGGAAACTGATGTAACTTTGCAATAAGTTTTTTTTTTGACCTCTCAATTTTATAATATCTACAATATACTGAAAGCAACGGAAACAAAACAAAGTTTATTCATAAATTTTTTTTTATTTCTTTTAAAAATTGTTCTTAACAAAATGTTAATTTTTTAATAACGAGCTTCCTAATCGTCGTGAAATTTTAACACGACCTCTTAAATACTTCATACAAAAACATACCAAATTTTCAGAATTTTCTTATCATTTTTTATTTCAACCCTTAAGGAGGTTGAAGTAATGATGATAGAATTCTGAAAATTTGGTATGATTTTACATGAAGTATTCAGGAGGTCGTGTAAATATTTCATGACGATTAAGAAGCTATTTATTGAACAATTAACATTAACATGTTTCATAGGGACTCAACGTCCTTAAAGTTATTCAAGCGAAAATAATAATAATGATGATGAAAATGGTGAAAATAATAATAGTAAAATCTGCTGTCATAACGTGTGCCGTCTGACGATTTTTTTCTTGCACATTACTAATAGAGAACATATCTAATCGAGCGACACTAAAGAACCTTGTTTATCTTGCTGCCGAAAAGACAGCAAGGCAATAATTATAATTTCTCTTTGCTGGAGTTTTGATACTGTTGATCCAACGAACGATAGGCAAGCTGCGAAAAACACTTGCGTCAATTACGCAACGAGCATACCGACAAGTGTAAGAAAATGGCTTATCTACGCGGTGTCTCCTAAACCCTTGGAATCGAAAACGATAAGCTGTATAATGTTGAGAACTCACAATCAGGACCGAACGCTAAATACACTGGGACCTCTATTATCGGGACTTCCACAGATCCAGCCGCCCCCACTATGTGCCGAAGATCGATCGGTGTAGCGCATGGTGGGAGAAGCGCCAGGCCGTAGCCCGAGGCTCGAAGTGTGTTAGAAAATAAGAAAAGGCTTTGAGGGCACGGCTACCAGCTACGTCAGCTGCGCAGAGTCTGCTTGAGTGGAGGGTGCGCAACCTCCATTTGTGCAAGTGTAATTCGGCGGTCCCGATTATACTGATGATCATAATAGTACAAATAATAATAATACAAATCATTATCATTCTAACAATAATTACTTTCGAAGGCTTCAATAAACAAAAATATAAGAATAAAAAATGATATGATTATGACGATACTAGTACGAAAAATAATAATTATTATTATTCTTGCCGCAATTTCTTTTACAATAAGAATAATTATTATTATTATTTTTCGTACTAGTATCGTCATCATCATATCATTTTTTATTCTTATATTTTGGATTATTGAAGCCTTCGAAAGTGATTATTGTTAGAATAATAATTATTTGTATTATTATTATTTGTACTATTATGATCATCGCTGATTATGACAACGCTGATTTACTCGAAGTATCGCCAGAGCCGTATCCCGACCGCCCATCTACAGTGTCGGTTATTTATTTATTCATTCGTTCATTTGTTGATTTATTCGTATTCATATTTAATGCAAAAAAAATCGTTTTTTGTCTCTGGTGCCCTAGCGAAAATTGCTCCCGATGGCCCAATTTTAAATTGTTGTGAAACACTTTCGCAAAATAGGTCAGAATTTGGCTTGAGGGATTTTAAGTAAACAGAAAAAAGCTTGAATTTTTTCGAACGTGTCAGTTTTTCGTTACAAATCTCATGAAAATTAACAATAACTGGGATCATATTTCCATATACTCAAAACGAAGGTGACGTATTTTTTTTCTTAGAATGTACAGCTGATAATTATTGCTGAAATCGGACAAGAATAAAAATGAGTAGGCGTTTGTTTATGAGCGCAACGTGGTCTCGTGTCTTCTTGCCAAGACTCAAAACAGTCGATGGAGAAGTCACGTCAAACATAAGATCGATCCAATTTCGCGTTGTTTTTCGAAACACCTTAAAAAATTATCATTCGCAGTCAAATAATTTTCCATGCCAGCAGTTTTGCGAAGACGGCTGACCAATATTAGAGAATAGAGAAAAAAAATAGAATTGAACTTGTCCAGGCAACCCGCAGATTCAGGTAATATTGCGCCATCATATAAATTTCGATTGTGCCGTTTGTATTCTGCTATCATGAAAAAATGTATAGAACTGTACATTAACACATTAAAAATTGATTTAAAATAAAAAAACATATGACTACTTTCTTTATGAACAGTGTTGAAAATATACGACATCCACGTTCTTTCTCGGATGCTTCTGAAAAAGAATAAACAAATTCGAAATACATTAAATCGTGCGGATTAAGACTCCGAGGTGACAAAAACTTGATGAACTAAATTTCAATCTTTTTTAACAGAATGACTTTTAATGGCTTCCAAATGCTCATTCGTTAATTAGTTTTTACAAATTAATCCTTTTAATAAATAAAGACAGGATTTAATGGAATCTCCAATATGTTTAAAAATACGAAAAATGCCGAAACGTTAGCAAAATTTGATTCTTTTTTCGTCGCACAAAAAGCATACCGTGAAGCGATGATCGAAGAAAAAGAAAGGCACGAATTAGTAACTCGCATCTAGATTTATATCGGTCACGAAATTTTTCCGCATATACGGAAGCCACGATCAAAGTAAAATAAATAAGAGTACAATAATAATGAGCAACCAATGTCGAAGTTTCGTGATAGGGCGTTTTTGTTGTTCTTTTTTTTCAAAACGAATCCGAACAATAAATTTAGCAATTGTTTACAGAAAAAATTCTCAACCATGAAGGGCTTCGCAGTCTCACTGATTATCGCAGCCGTCGCTATAGGAAGTAGCTCATCATACGATAGATTGATAAATGAGGTACACTCAGAAAATATTACGCGTTTTTATATGCCCTGTTGGGTGCTTAAGAATTATGCTTTTTTTATTCTGTCTAAGACACAACAAAGATAAGAAACCAAAAGAAAATATGGGAAGAGGAAACCATCCATCAATTACTGTTTTTCAAATCCTTTTACACAAATTATCGAAGGTTTTTTCAAATGTGTCGTTTTAATTTGTAATGAAAAAAGAAATTCATTATCAGAATATAGGCAATCAAACGTTGAGCTCAATTTCGATCAAATAAATTGTAACGTTGTTTTTTTCATAAAAGATTATCGATTCTATAATATAAATGTTGAAGCTGAATTACAATTTGATTTTTAAGATGAACCCAAACAAATACAAATAATGTATCAAAAAATATACTTTAAAGAGATAAATAGAATTATACGAATTTGATTCACTTGTCGAAAACCTAGATACATCGATCCACGATAATAATTTCTATTCCAATTGAATGTTATTAACAATTATGTCATCATTCAATTAAATATTATAAATTTAAATCATTCAATTAAATATTATAAATTTTAAAAAACATTTCAATTTCGATCCTAACAAATAGAGACCGTTTTTTATCGCTAATTATCGACAGTTTGTCGATGAAGTAAAATGAAATTCAAAGAAACGTGAAACCTGTATACGAATGATAAAATGATGCTAAATCGTTTGACATTTTATTTTACTTCAATAAACGAGCCCTTCGACATTCACACTCGTTAAAAATCTTTCCATCGTGACAAGTGTGCTTCGATTATAACCGCTTTTCCGAGCCCAATAAATATTTTTGTTCAAGTAAATAAGGATATGATATTTTGTTAATACGTCAACTGTGCTGGATTTGTATTTTATTTAAGCGAACCCTATTTCTCAGTGGCACTACTAACCGCAGTTGGAAAATTCATTAAACAGCCCCCAAGGTACTTGCTGGAGTTAAAAAATAACGAGGGTGCCAACGTCGGAAAGCTGGAGTACCATGTCGACGGACATTATTCGGCCTTTATTTACGGCGCGCTGCCTGGTCTCGAACCTGGAACTTACTATGCCGTTTCATACGTAGATAGAAACTTTAACGGAACGTGCGCTTCATCGGATCCCTTCGAGACGGTAACAGTCAAGAACAAATATATTAGCTATGCCTATGAAAATTTATTAGCCATGAAACAATAGTAAACAAAGAAATATACTAAATAAGCGACATCAAACCGAATGTTAATCACGAAAAAAGTAAAATCTTGGGAAACCAATTTTTTTTCTTGCCTGTGAACAGTTACAACAATATATATGTAGAAAAATTCATTAAAGAAAATTTCTTCCTAGAAAACCATTTTTTAAAATTATAAACAGGGTGAGTCACGAGAAACAGAAAATCTAAATATATCTGGTGGATGTAAAAATACGAAGTATGTCCATATCGGAATTGGAATGGTTTGCAAGAACACATTTGGCTTTCATAATTTTTTTTTCCTCGTGTTTTGCGGTTTTTTTAAGATCAAAGTTTTTTTTTCAATGGTATGGCATACTTTTCCCCTTGCACATTGTAGCCAGTATCCAAACGAATCCAACGATGTACTCGTAACATAGAATCTGAATATCTCTGAATATACCTTTAACCCAGAAATATTGAGTAAATACTATCAACTTTCTCCATAAATGAAAAATCATGTCGATCCTTTCTTCCTTCGCGTAACTCATTGTGAATCGATAAACTGATGTATTCGAAATTCAAGAAACTTCGCAAATCCGATAGCAAGAAAGTATTCAGAACGATAAGTTGGGGAGACCTGGGCATAGCGAACAGCCGAGGCAAAGCGAATACCCCCACTACGCGCAGCGTTTGCGCGTGGGGGTATTCGCTTTGCCTTGGCTGTTCGCTATGCCCGGGTCTCTCCCGACTGATAAAGACGATCGTGTAAACACGGATAGGTGAAGGTGTCGCGTAAATGTTTTGTCATCGTCGAACCCCGAAAATATGAAGGTTTCGAAAAAAAGCTTCCATAGCAAAATCAAGAATGGCGTGAAGAATGTTGGTTCAAAATTTAAGACGGATAGCTTGAAATCTCTTGCTTTGGGAGTGTACACTGTTTTGTAAACTATCTGCTTCACTCTCCCTCAAATCACTTTCTCTAAGAAAGGCTGTAGCGGCCGATATTATTTGAATTGTGCTCCAAAAATTGAGCAGCATGTTTATAAACGTCTGTACCCTCGACTTGTGAGCACTTGTTCATTATCTAATTGTAAGCTTAGTAATGGGAGCTTAGTAATAATTGGAGGCTCATCATTCCGAGCATCTTCTGTAGGTTGACTCAAGCCAACGTTTGTAAATCGTTAAAAAGTGGTTATGCCTATTTTATTATATTTTTCAACTATTTTCATACTTTACGTGTTTAGAATGACCTTGCATTGTACGTCACTAAACCCGTCTTAACGTCAGCCATGATGTCGTGGAAGGAAAAACATGACTCGAATTAAAAAAGTGGAGTTGACCTTGACGTAGCTTTGACACCTCCACCAAAAAAATTACGATGGTCCCCTTCTCGAACAACATTCATCTGAAGCCTGTTTAGATATCGCTAATATTTTGCGGGCTATTGCTTTCCTGAATATATTGCGAAGGGGGGGCACGGAATATGGCAATCGATCTTGATTTTCCCTTTTTTAGATTATCAACTCTACATGGCGCCAACGGCTACGTGATGCTTTCATCCCGGTCAACCTCACGGCTCCGTTTTATTCAGTAAGGTCGTACGTCCAGGGACTGTATTTGGGATGTGACACTGAAAACCAACCTAATGGCCTGTTGACCTACGTTTATCTGGTGCCAAAGGGTGCCGTACCACGCCACTACGTGTCTCCGCAAAACGCAGCTCGTCCGTCTCCTGCCGCGTGCGGTTACATGTAAGTTTTAATTTCACCTTTATTCCTCGATCTACGATGAATTTTCCAAAGCTTCGCACAATAAAATACTTAGATTTTGCTTTTCCTGAGCTCCGAAAATGACCCAATAACATTAGTATGAAATTTTTTACACTCGGTTTGAGATAAAAAAGAATGTTTATTAGATTTTTATTATTTTTTATCGAAATGTCACTGTAAATTTAGCCGATTTCAAAATGCCGAGTTTTTTTTTCGCTTCGTGCACGTATCGTGGAGGGGTGGTCAAGGATAAGAAAATGCTTGAAAAAAAAATTTGAAAACTCGCGAGCTGTTTCCGCATTAAACAGAGTGGAAATCTTTTTTCAAGCTTTTTTCCCTGCAGGCCCATAGACTTCTTGGTTATACGATTTTTGTTTTTGTCAATTCAATGTATTCATTTTTATTAACGTCTCTTTGCATTCATTTAATTCATGATTGTTCATCAATTTGGACGAAAAACTTTTCAATCGATATTAATTTTTCGTATATTTCTTATTTCAAACCCGTATCTTTCGGTTCGACCGTGCTTGTTCTTGATAAACCTCAACATTCATTTTTCTTTGCAGCAAAATGCGTGCTCCATGCCACGACTAAATAAACGGCCGTAATGAAAGCGGTGGGCTGATCTGATTTTTTGACAAGCTCAGCCATCTGGAATCCCCGGTTACTCGATCTCGCGCGAAAACAAAGAAAAAGGACACATTCTCTTATCTTAATGTTTATAATCTGTACAAGAGCGAATAATTTTACGTTACATCGAGCTGCAGCTCGAAAAATTCCGATCTTACGTAATCATTAATTTCCAAAATGTATTTTCCCGTATTTTGCAAATATCGCGAATAAAAAATTTCACGTAGTTCAATCTTTCATCCCTATTCCCCCTTGTTGGAAATACGATGGAATAAAAGCAAAAAGTTGCACAAAAAATAGAACGAATTAGAAGTAAAAAATAACCTGAAAAACTACACCGAATCAGAAGTAAAAGTAATATAAAAATTGAACGAATTAGAAGTAAGAAATAACAAAGACTAATAATTAGGAATGAAGAAGATGGAAAGTGTAAAGACTTAAAAGTATAAAGTATACTTTATACTTTGAGTACTTTATATAATACTTTACACTACTTTACTATACTGTACTACTTTACTTACTATACTATACTTACTTACTCTACTATACACTTTAATATTTTAATACTATAATAAGTATATACTTTATATAAGTATAAAGTATACACCGAACGAGAAGTAAAATACAACATTTAAAAAATACGAAGGATGTGAATAAAAAATAACACGGAAAATACGACTTAAATGTTTTTAGAAATGTCGCAAGGCAAAAAATTAGAAGTGATAAATATCGTTACACATAAAAAGAATTGAATCTAACAAATAGAATGAAAAAAGGCAACGATTTCAAAGCTAACAGTACAATAAAAATGCAACTAAATACCTGAAAGAAATAACATAACAAATACAGGTGGTCTCATTAAATGAAGAAATACTCCATAGCATGAAGGTCTCTTGTTAAAATTAAACGAAAAAAAGAGAAAATATCGCGTACAATACGCAAAATTTTGTTTGCAACGTTATTGCATCCATAAAAACGTTATTGCATCCTTATGGATTCAACGACGAGATTGTTTCACGACAGGGCGGTAAAATTCGATCTGAGCCACCGAAATACGTTTTCGAATTGTAATGGCTGATGTGTGATTATCCCGTTAAAAACAAGGTCGAAAGTAGCCAACAACGTCGGTTTTCCCTGACGCGGGAGGTCGGCAAAGGGTGCATGTGGAGGAGATGAATAATATACAGGGTGAGGCACATCAAGTATTACAGAGCAATAGCACACAAACTATTGATCATATCCAAAAATGTTTCAGACAAAAGTTTCCGTGTTCGAGAAGGTCGTCATACTGGAACACGCAATTTTTTATCGGTGGAGGCGCTGAAGCTACGTCAAGGTCAACTCCACTTTTTTAAAAGAACCATGTAAATTTTTCCGATGACATTATTACCGATTTTGAGACGCATTTAGCAACCTACAACCCAAGGTCATCGAAAAATACATGGTTCCATTAAAAAAAGTGGAGTTGATCTTGATGTAACTTCAGCGCCTCCGCCGATAAATAAATAGGGTTGTCCGGTATGACGGCCTTTTCAAACACCGAAACTTTTGTCTGAAACATTTTTGGATAAGATCAATAGTTTGAGTGCTATTGGTCTGTAACACTTCATGTGCCTCACCCTGTATAATGGTGATATCAATTTTATGCCATGACAGTAATTTGATTTTTGTAAATGAATATAAAATATTTCGAAAAATATTATTACAAGGTGTTACTATTTGGTGTACAACATTTCTTGTAAACTTGCTTGGCTGTTTCATGAAAATTATATCACTTTGTTTGTACATTTGAATTGAAAAGAATTAACAAGAATTTTTTATTTCGAGTAAAAAATATTTCGAGTTAAATTAGAATTTGTATACAGTAAACGAAGCGATAATGTTGTCGGGAGGATTCTATTGCTTGGCGTTCTTTTTTTTTAACTTTTCAAAACTTTTCATTAGGCATACTGGCAGAAATAGTAGTCCATTAGGAAAAAACGTTACGTGATGAGTGTCATGTTGAATGCAGCGGTCACAAGCGTGGCAATTGCGACAAGCGTATATTCGAGACGTAGCGACACGTGCCGCTCGGTAATTGACATCGGACGCTCCGACCGCTTCGCCATAACGAAGCTGATAATTCGCGAGTAGATATAGAGGGTGTTGTCAACAGCGATTTAAAAACGGGCACGTGGAATAAAAAGTGTTTCATATAAAAGTTACACCCAAGGTCAAACTAGCAGCCATAACTTTGCCTCTCACCCTCCTCGCTCATGAAACTATAAATTTTCGTTTCGATTTTTTTTTTTGAGTAGTAGTTGAGTGTTTCGACAGTGTCCCATCAAATATTATCGAAAAATATTTTTAAATGACTACGCTGGATGCCGTGGAGGCTCGGATGAGCATCCCCGAACTAGGCTGAGTCCGAATTCCGTTTTTCATGAGGATCTTCACGATGATGCGAAAAGATCATCGTGATCATCGTAAAAAAGAATGTTGCTACTTCGTAATTGATACGGCTGATATTAAGCAAAAATATTCATACACATTTATCATTGTTAGAGGAATGACGGTGAATTAAAAAAAGGCAAATATTTTTCACATAAATTTAACCATAAAAAACAATGGATACTAGAAAGGTCCTAATTTGAACGCAAAAAGCGTACTTTAAGTTGTAATAATGCACCCTAAGCGTAACGTGTTGAAATTTCGGGTCAACTGAACCGGTAGATATCATGATGTAGATGCAGCCCAAAAAATGCAAAACTTTGCGAACGATCAGACTTCTTGAACAAACAAGTCCAAACAAGTCCAAAGTCCAAACAAACAAGTCCAAACAGTCTTGAACCCAAACAAGTCCAAACAAACTTTGAGGAAGTTGAGGCTTCTTGAACGAAACCGAAAATTATGGGATTTTCATACCAGACATTTCAGTGATGACGTGGTATACTTCTATCTTGTCAATTTACATAACATTGTTCACTCCTTCGAACGCTTACATAAGCTGTCAGGTGGCATCTCCTACCTTTCGTTTCTGTTGTTTGTTACACGTTTTCGGTTTCTCGTC
This sequence comes from Ophion costatus, assembly GCA_951751655.1. Taxonomy (NCBI): domain Eukaryota; kingdom Metazoa; phylum Arthropoda; class Insecta; order Hymenoptera; family Ichneumonidae; genus Ophion; species Ophion costatus. The sequence continues at coordinate 17,713,977 of OX632362.1, read as the reverse complement.
GTGGTTAGGAGTTATCTCGCCAATGAAGGCCCTGTCTAATGAGGTACACGGTAACCTCTATTATCGGCACAGCAGCGGGCCCGCCTCCGCATTACCTGCAAAAATGGAGGTTGCGCACCATCCACTCAAACCGACTCTGCGCAGCTGTCATAGCCGATAGCAGTATCTACCCCTCAACGCCCTCTCTTATTGGCTATTGGCTATTGGCTTATTGGCTTCGAGGCTCACGCTAGGGCTTAGCGATTCTTCCACCATGCGCTACACCGATCGATCTGCCGTACATAGTGGCGGGGGGGGGGGGGCGGTTCATATGTGGTGGCCCCGATAATAGAGGTCGCAGTGTAGTTGGATTTCGATCGTGAGTTTTCGGAATTATACAGCTTCTTGTTCTCGATTCCAAGAATTTAGAAGATAGCGCCTAGTTAACCGATTCCCGCACACCAATTGGCATGCGCGAGGCGTAATTGACGCAAGTGTTTTTCGCAGCTAGCGTACCGTTCGTTGGGTCATCAGCACCAAAATTCTGCCGATGTGGAATTATAATTATTGCCTTCATCTTTCCTGAGTAGAAATATTGTCAGGCTGGCCGGCCTGACATTTGATCACGCTGTAACACGGAGGCCTTATTCACAGCGAGCCTTCATTTGCCTGATCAGGCTTGTTTCAGGCGATAGTCAGGTAACTGAATTTACGGTTGCCTTCAGTTGCTTGATCCGGCCAGGTTCAGGTGACAGTCAGGCAAACGGATTTACGGTTTGCATAAATTTGCCTGATCCGGCTAGCTTCGAGCAATCATCAAGTAACTGGGTCTATATACAGTTTGGCGCCTTTTACACTCCTAATCTTTTTTCAAACACCAAACGAACTGTATATATTAGCGCGTCGTCATTACGTTAAGACGTATTGCGCACTCTATGCGTACATTTTTTAATATTCCTAATTTATTATGTATTCCTACTAAATCTGTGATACGGTTACCACTGTTAAAAAAATATTTAGTTGAATCCACTAATCTTATCTATTCAATTTGTTTTATTAAATAGATATTTCATATAAAGATTTTTCTGCTGAATTGAATTAATAGTCTGTATATATATATATACATATATATATATAGGTTATGTTTGAAAAATATGTAGCATGATGTTCAATAAAACTTTCTAATTATTAAAATGAAATTAACTGATTGATATAGTTTTTGTGGTACAACACACAAATATAGAAACACATGTGGTCTCTTATGCTATATCTGCGACCCAAACACTACAAGCACTCGGTAGCGTAGGGACAGCGTGCGTAGCTATAGGTAGGTAGATACTAGATTCGATCCCATGTCAATGCAGAAATATTTTCATCGAAAAAAATCTCTACAGAAAGCCTGGAAACGATGAATTATGTTACCAAATCATTGTGGTAGAACTCTAAATAAAGTATTGAAATTTATGTTGAATTCATGAAATATTCTATTCTATATTCTAAAAAATATATTTGAAACAAATAGAATCGTAGTGAAAAACCTATTCGATTTAAATAGATCTTATATAAATTATAGCTTTTAGGCAGTGCAATGAAGAATGTAATGAGATGGAGGTTTCCGAAGCAACAGCAAACCTCTCTTCGAACTGCATTTCAGGCCTTCAGTTTTCACCCTGATCAGACCTCGATTTTTTCCCTGATTAGGCCTTGATTGTTTACCCTGATCAGAGCGAAGACAGGGATTGCGTTAAAAAAATGATCAGGGCTTGATAAAAAATCTTGATTAAAGCCGGAAAAAGACATCAGAAAGCTTGATCAGGTTTCTTTTCTTGTAGCCTTTCTTGTAGTCAGAGCGAAATTCCTACTCGGGTTGTTGGCCAGCAAGGTAAATAAGGTTCCTCAACGTTGCTCGGTTAGATCTGGCCGTTATGAGAAATGGGCGAGAAAAATTTTGTCAGACGTGACATTTTATAGCAGTGTCTACTCTTATTGTTTCCACCATTTTTATTCTTATTGTTATTTTTGTTTGAATAACTGAAACGACCGTACCCGAGTAGAAATGCTGCTTCGGCCACAAAAAAGACCTGATCAGGCATCCTGATTTGTTTTTCATGCCTTGATCAGGATTTTTTTTATCAAGCCCTGATCATTTTTGTACAACTTCCCCTGATCATTTTTGTACAACTTCCCCTGATCAGGGTGAAAAGTGAAGATTTGATATGCAGTTCGAAGAGAGACGTTCGCTGTTGTTTCGGAAATCACCATCTCATGACACTCTTCATTGCACTGTCACAAAATTATTTAATTTAAATAGGATCTACTAAAAATCAAGTAGGTTTTTTACTACGATCCTATTTGTTTAAAATATATTTTTTGGAATATTCAATAGAAAATGTAATAAATCCAAAATAAATTGAAATACTTAATCTGGAGTTCTACCATAATGATTTTATATCATACTCCGTCATTCCCTGGCCTTCTGAATGGATTTTTTCGAAGAAAAATTTTCTGTCGCATTTGGGTCGCATAAGAGACTACGTGAATTCCTATAATTATTTGTTGTAGCACATAAACTATATCAATTAGTTAATATGATTGTGATAGTTAGAGAGTTTTATCGAATATCATGCTATAGATTTTTCAAATATATATATATACATGTATATATATTTAAATATGTTTAATATGTTTATACTGTTTTAATATGTTGTATATGTTTAAAATCTGAATTGACAGCGCTCTCCCAAAATCTTGATATTGGCGTCTTTTACAAAGGTGGTGTTATTTCATTGTTTTGGTTTATTGCAACTTAATAATAATATATTACAGAATTAAAGAACAAGCATTCGTTTGAAATAAAATAGAACGCAATTATAGCATAGTACAGTATAAATACAGTTATTAAAATATTTGAATCCTGTTTGTTAGTAGAATTACTTTAATTCAATTCACTGCAATTATAACAAATAATACATTTATAAAATAAATTACAAATGCTAAATACTCTTGGTAATTGCATTCCGATAGGATTTTAATTAGTATAAGAACAGATATTTAAATGGTCGGTTTTTGGTCCGCTGAAATTAAAAATAATTTACATTCTAGTTAGTTTAGACTTGAGGAAGACTCTGGTGAACTGATTAATGATTGAAAAGAAGTATTCGGTCTTAAGATGGCAAGCTATAGAAATATACCGACAACGAGATACGGCACAACAATTGATGCGATCTGTACAACGTATTTTGAAAAAATATAATCCAAATCCTTATTTACTGATTTCAGTTATCAAATATTAACGATTCATTCATAGATTGCACAGCTTAGAGTAAAATCGAAATTAATAATAAAATAAAACGATGCAATAAGCTTATATTATGAATAATACTATGTTATGTATTTTGGCTAATTAACATTTTAATTATAGAAGAAAAGATCAGTTCGTCTGATTTGTACTATACAATATATTTTTAATTGAACCTTTATTTTTCCCATCTTACTCCGTATGCAGGGCAAGATGAAATAGCGCTGGGATAATGATGGGACACGAATTATGGGCATCTTTCGTATATAAAAGTGGTTTCATTTTCAATACCATTAATTTAATAAGCCAATTGTCTAAGTTCTGTAGGATTAGTCCGAATAATCTTGCTTCCATTTCAATTTCATGATTTGCAAGTTCTTTTTCTTCCCCTGGTAGAAACACCGGTTGAAAAGGAACCAAATGCTTTACTAGTTTCATTTCACCCTTTCTAACGTAAATAGTGGTACGTTGTAAAATATTCAGGGTTTGCGCTAGCTTGCATTCATCGTGCCCCATTAGACGGTTACCAAATTAACCAAAAAATCACGCAATACCCTTGAAAATTTCTGACAAAACTTTCTTATTCTATCAATAATTAGTACTTTTATTGTGTTTGCCTACCTATCTCTAATCAATATCAGCAACTTAAATAAACTAAAACGATGTTAAACTTTACCAAAAATTACATCGTTTTGTCAAAAAATCGATATTGTTTTCTCACTCGAGACTCGTGCTTCCGCCACAGTTGATACTTTCACACTCATCTCACCGCTGCCCCGCCCCTCCAACCTCAACGGAGCACTATGCTCGCACCCACTGTTTAGTGGTTAAACTTAAGATTCATCTTACCCCGCGTGTTCGTCTTGCCCCGAGTTCTCCCAATAAAACCATTGTTCGAATCAAAATAAGAATATTCCCAGTTAAATAAGAATTTTGCATACTGCAAAATAAGCGATAACGTTTTCGGGAGGTTTATTATACATGTATATAATATTTATTTTCCTTTACTGTTAACGTATATAACGTATATAATATTTATTTTCCTTTACTGTTGTTTTGATTCTTTTTTGCATATATATTTTTGTGTGTGTGTGTGTGTGTGTGTGTGTGCGTGTAGCGATACGTGCAAATGTTTGTACAAGGAGAGTACGAAGAAGGCAAAAACGCAATTCACGCAAGTCGTAATTAGCTCGCGGGATCGGCTTCTTGGACTACTCGATAATCGCGATAATTTATGCTCCGTAGGCTGGTGCACTCGGCAAGATAGGCCGCGGGTGCATACCCTTGTATCCTGCGTGAGCCCTATATATGCACACACACGCACTAATCTATAGAGATATCGTATCGCCCGTGTTGGATGTGTGAGTGAAAATATAAAGAGAGTATATAGGTAAAAAAAGCGCCGCGAAATGTCGCCCAATTAACAGCGAATTGGAGCGTCGAGGTTGTGCATACGATCGAGGGACATTAACGACTCGCTTTTCATCCTCTCCGCGCCACACTTTTTTCTCTCTCTCTCTCTCTCTCCTCTCTCTCCTCTCTCCTCTCTCTCCTCTCTCCTCTCTCCTCTCTCTCCCCCCTCTCTCTCTTTCTCTGACCAAAGCGGTTTGCCATTAACGCCTGAGTAAACTGGGAATGAAAAAGGGGTTTAAATGTAGCGTCGTTTTTTTGCAGCGCGGAGCACGACAAGAGGGGCTGAAAAGGGGAATACTCGGAGTAAACGATCCACCGGGGCTGCTTTCCGTTTTGCGCCGTATACCGCGCGTTTATAGTTATAAATAGTGTAGTGCGGCTGAGTATAGGGTATAATATTAATATCTGCATGTGAGAGCTCGATAGCGGACGAGTTTTATGATTTTTATTACTCGACACCCTTAAACACGTCGCGAAACTGTATAATCCTGCGTCTCCATACGGAGATTCCTTTTCTCTTGTTCGGCCACGCAGTTGCGCGGAATGCTACTCGAGCCACGCCACTCGGAAGAATCTTTCGAAGGTGAGTTTTGAAAATTCGTGATTAAAAAAAATTCTATTGCCTCGCGCATTTATCCCAATCCTTTCGCAGTGAAATTTCAATTCGGAGGAGTTAAAATTTCAATCCTGATGCGTGTGCCGAAGTTAGTAGGCGTAGCAACCATTCTATTGTACCAAAACGTAGGTTGCTTTTATGAAATAATCGAGGAGTTTGCATAAGCTTAAAATTTCAGTGGTACGATTTTTTTATCGCTTTGTTACGTCCTACAGCATAGCATTTTAACTTGATTTGCAACAGCTTTTGCGAAAATTCCACAAATTATCAGACTTCTGACGATTTTTGTGAAGGATCAGACACCCTTTTTTTCTTGTCCATTTTTCTCCACGTTGCATTAAACCCTATAAGTCGTATCCCAGAAATGATTCGTCCGATCGTCCGATTCACTTAAAATTTGGACGGAGCAGAGTTCATAACATTTTCTATCGTCGGACCGGACGATCTTTACCATCTGTTTATCCTCTCAATAACAAGTTATTAAAGTTGTTTGCTTTGGTCGAAAACCGAACGTTTTTTCCGACAGCTTGCCATTTCCGTAATTTTTGAAACTTCAAAAAAGTAGTCGGTCATACGAAAGATTTATTATTATACTAAACCATACTAATTATACAAAAACAATTTTTTTTTTCAGGTCACCCTAGTTGCCACACCCACCTACCCGTTTGGCCATGCAGTAACGGAAGCACTGCATGGCCAATCAAGGACAGCAAAAGGAGTTGTGCTTAAGATGACATACTTTTTCTTTAGATTAAATATTTATTTAATAAATGAAAACGTATGAATTCAAAGCAAAGCATAAAGGTTTATTATTATAATGAAATACAATCAGTTTCAGGACGTTAGTTACTTAAATAAAAAATAGAAAGATAAAAAACTACATTAGAAAGAAGACTTAGAAACGTTAGAGAAAAAAGGAAAAAAAAATACGATAAGAAAGATAAAATAGAAAGATAAAAAACTACGTTTCCCGACGTTAGTTACTTAAATAAAAAATAGGAAGATAAAAAACTACACGTAGGTCAACGTGTGTAAAACGATATGCTTTAGTCTAGAATGACATAGGTATGTCATCTTACACAAGGCGGCCGAATTATGCTCGGATCCATTTATTTTTGGGTTAAAGGTTAGTTTAAAGTAACCAACAGTTACTGTGACATTATTATGATGACAATAAAGTGTTGCCTGCCGCATATTAAAGTGTTTGGATTCTAAAAGCCAATCCATGGTATTCTTCTTTACATCTTCAATGGTCTTGGTCATATGGTATTGTGACCAACTCTTACGAGTTGAGATTCATTGATAATAGCTAGGCATCCTATAACGATAAGCCACCAAATCTGATTTTATATCCGGTTTTATATGCAGCAAGGTAAGATGACATAGTGCGTCACCTCATACCGACGTCCAGTATGTCAACTTACCCATAAGTGAATGCAGATTTCGTTTATTCGTTATGACAAAAACTTTGGAGTTACAACATCTTTTCTGGTCATTATCATTGCATTCCAAAATGATGCAAATATTTATTACGTAAAAGCTCGTCTTCACTGACAGCTATACTAGATTTTGCTACAAGCTACACTTATTGGCCGACCATAGAACTTCATCGTTACTCGTACAGGGCGAATATTTGAAAAGATTTTGAGAGTGTGTCATCGTAACTGACTATGTCATCTTAAACACAACACCCTTAATTAAATGTATCACGGTTAATGGACAAACTTTTTACATGCCATGGAATAGAAACATCATTTGCGTCTGAAACCAACGCCTTCCTTGCTTGCCTTCCTTTAATTACGATTTTACAATTTTTTTGATATATCAAGGTCAACCGAAGATCATGATATTGTAGGTCATTGGTTTTGTTTCTTTGATCTCTACATATGCGGCCAATGGAAGAAAGGGATTTCCCTTCAAAAGCAACGAAAGCCACCTTGCAATCAGGTCGATACTTCCACTTGAAAAACTCTAAGGTTCCCAAAATGTAGAAGTGACAAAGCATTCGAAAGTTGTCCGACATTTTCGTCTCAAATTAATATTTATCGATGCCTTCATTCAAGTGACCAACTTCTAGGGAACCAGAATGGACACAGAGAGAAATGTATAGTATCTTCAACCATATTTCAACCATAATTTATATTACCATGAAGGGGCAGTAATATTTTGTAGTCATAGTTACTGCCGAAAATATGGTACTGCTGATGATAGTTTGGCAGCTGTGTTAACTATGCTCATATGTTAACCGCAACCAACAATCTTTCAAGCCTATGTTGATTGTCAATATCATATAGTAAGTCAATATAATATAGATCAATATAATATAGTAAGTTTTATAATATCAATCAATAAAAAAGATCAATATAATATAGTAAGTTTTCATAAAATGGATATTTCCTTACACTATAAAAAAAATAGTGGTTTTTACCATATTGAATGGCATGTCTACTAAATGTATATAATATTACATAAATTTAAAAATTCAAAAAATTTCAATCGAGAGTACTACCTGTATGATTGTTTATCAGGATATTTTATTCCCTGACCTCCTGAAATGATTCCTATTGAAGAAAATATTTCACCTACATGGAGATTCGAACGTACGACCTACCTATCTATATATTTACGCACGCTGCCACTATACTACCGGGTACTTGTGGTATTTCGATCGTAGATTTGGCATAACGGAAAAAAATAATTCCAGCTGCAATTCCGAATAGCTGTTACCTCTAATATAGGTGGAGTTTTGCACAGATCGCCTTTTTGATTATATATGTCACTGCTTAAATGGATTTTTGGCGCAGACCAATAGTTTTCGAAATATCGAATTCTACACTATTGTGAAGCCTTTTACAATAGTATATAGTAATTTGGGAGATACTAGATACTCAAATACGCTACTAAAGTCGCATGTTTACGTATACTTTTCGCTTATAGTTGTGTTAACCATATTACGATTGCGGTGACAATAAACTAGAGGAAATTCGACTACACTCTCTTTTACATTGCGCGTTTTTTGTAAATACTATACACTTTTCTCTCAGTGTATATATCAGCTTCAAAATGTCCTTACGTATAAATATAGGCGAGCCAATAAATATTCGTACGAAACAAAAAATTAACATATGGCGCTAGAATATAGTCACCAGCTAGTTAGTAAACTAATTATTTTTATTATTCTGACTTGGGCTTATTAAAAACTCAACAATGCAAAGTGCTTATGAAGTATACGCGCACAACGACAGAGCTCATGACGCAATTCACACACATGTTACTCCCTGGCTCTCTCCCTCGTTTCCTACGTCTTTCATTCGTTTAACGATCCATCGAAAGACACGAGCAGATTGTTTCTTCTGAGCAGAGAAAAAATTACACCGCGAGATCAACTGTTAAACGAGGGATCAGACACAATCTGTCCTGCATATCGAATTGGCGCTCATTCACTCTTTTTACGAAGCGGACTCTCGGCTGTACGTGTACATATGTAGCTCACGTTTTTTCTTCTCTACATCGATTGTGACTAGAAAACAACAGTCGGTTGTCGTATCACAACTTGCACCTTTCTGCTATCCTTTTTGTTTTTCTTTGTTTTCTTATTCTTTGATGGGAGATAATTAGTCGACATTGTGCCGGTAGAGCCGCGAGAACATTCACGTGACTGATAAGGGGTGCGTTAATTGAGTCGTTTGCTCTCCAAGACACACAAAAGGGTGGAGTGACGTTTTTGAGGTTCGCAATATCTGTACCTCTGTCTCTCTCTCCCTCTCTCTCTCTCTCTCTCTCTCTCTCTCTCTCTCTCTCTCTTTCTCAGGTACACGTGTACCGCAGGCCTTGAATCGCCGTTGAGCGTATATAGTTTTAAATTGGCGCTACAATAATATCTCTGATCTTTGATACGCGATGTAGCTATGTGGTAGATAAATATCGACAGGTGAACGCTCTCTCATGACAGAGCACGAACGTATCGATTCCTCATTGGCTGGTGGCTACGTCGATTATTCCGTAGTTATTCGGGAATTAACGCTAGTACACGTGGCTCATTTCTTTTCGTCCAATTCTTCCTGCTGCGACATTTTGATGGCAATTTGGCTACAACGCCCTTCGTATTTATTATGATCGTTTTTTTGAAGGAAAGTCGAGGGTTCTACCCGTCAGTCTTGAAGCGCTTCGATCCTTTCAGCAAACGCTTCCAATAAAAGATACTTTCAACTCCACTTCGACGTTTCCGCATTTACCGCTATTTCGGTTTTGACGAAAAAAACATTATGCTCCGGACGATTTCTTACGCAAAATGGTGAACACAAAAGCTGTTGAGCACAATTAGAAATTAAAAAATGTTTTTTTTTAGTACGATAATAAAACTTTTGTAAGACAGGATATTTTTTAAGAATGTCAACAATTACGAATATGCCAAGAAAAAGGTTCGTTTTTCGACAGGAAAAAAACAACTTTAACAAATTGTTGTTAATAAATGGATTTTATAAATGGATTGTAATAAATGGAGATTGAAAAATACGATCATACGAAAGGGAATGTTATAAGCTACGAAGTGTCTCCCCGTCCGTTTATGGGACGAATAAGCGAATGTTATTCGTCCGGATAGAGGCTCAGTTCACGCCGCATTTCCAGTAATCGTACATATTATTGTGATTCGCGTAAGCTAGTGTCCGGACGAGTAACATATATATAAATGTCCGGATAGAATGTGTTAAATTGTTAAACAAACTATCCGAAAGAATAACTTACACGTAGTCATCCGAATAAAATCTTTATAATTTTGTTTGCGTTTGTTTGGTTTGGGTTGGTTGTTTGGGTTTGGATTTATTTGGTTTGGGTTGGTTGATTGTGTTTGGATTTGTTTGGGTTCGGGTTGGTTGGTTTTGTTTGGGTTTTTTGGGTTTGTGTATGTTTGGGTTTGTTTGTGTGTGGGTGTGGTTGTTTGCGTTTAGGTTTGTTTGGGTCTGTTTTGTTTGGGTTCGTTTGCGTTTATGTGTTTGGGTTTGTTCGGTTTGGGTCGGTTGGTTTTGTTTGGGTTTGTTTGCGTTTGTTATTTTGAGTTTGTTTTTTGGGTTGGTTTGGTTGGGTTTGTGTTGTTTGGGTGTGTTTGCGTTTGTTTTTTTTGGGTTAAATTGTTAGGGTGTGTTTGTTCGGGTTTGTGTGTTTGGGATTGTTCGTTTGGGGCGTTCGTTTGGGGCTGACGAATAACATACACTTACTCGTCCGATAACCGGACGGCTAGTCGCAGCCTATAAACTATGTTCTGTCCGAATTTGAAGTGAATCGGACGACTAGATTTTGAGATACGGTTTACACCGTTTTATGAAACATAGTTTCAAGAAGAACGCAAATGAAAAAAAGGATCAACCGGAGCTGGTTCGTGCGCCGTAATGCAGTGGGCGATCTTGCCCTTCACAAAAATAATCACAGGTCGGTTAATTTTTGGAATATAGACAAAATTTTCGTTGCAAATTGTAATAAAGACCCTAGGCTATATAACTATATGCATTCAAAATAGTAATTCTGAAACGAAAACCATCGTGAAGGGGTTAGCGTGCTCACCACTAAACCAGAACATCGCGGGGGGTCGCGGGTCCGATTGCCAGCTTCGTAGTTCGGAGGAAAATAAATATGAGTGGAACATATATAACGTAGCACCAGTTGCATACGGATGGTTTTCACGTAGACCGGTATGTGTGTTTTGTGTGTGTATAAACCTGTAGCCCGTGATTGATGTCTCGAGGAAACGCGATGTCGCTCCGAAATTGGGACGCGAGTCTGGGACCGGCTTCATTGGTATAGGTTTCCCCTAGTTTCCCTATGCCCACGGCCGCACGGTGGGGAAAATTGGAGTATGGTGAGGACGTAGAAACGGCGAGGGGAAAGAAAATAATCCTAAAATTTTAAGCTTATGCAAACCCCTTAAAACATATACCTACGGACCTGTCAACTGGGGCTACTGACTGCAATTCCAGCGCAAGTCACAATTTTCCACGACGAAATTGACAAAATTGTGTACCATTGCAGGTACATGCGGTTTTTCAATTTTGTCTAATTGTTTAACCCTTCGACTGTACACTTCCGCCACGAACTTCCAACTGCATATGGGGGTCAATCTGACCCCAGATGTTTTTCGATCGTTGTATTGCGGTAAATATGCATTTTTGTTTTTTTTTTCGTAGAGATGTTTTTTGGAGTCAACGGTCCTGATTTTATGATCCAAAATATATATTTTGATAAAAACGAAAATTGAGTGCCCAAACATTCGTTCGAAGTGGGAGATGCATTGAAAAATACGTACTTGCACGAAAAAGATGATTTTTTTTCTTCAAAACACAAAAAAAGTCCTTTAAGATTTTTGAAGAGGAAGGTTTGTAGATACGATAAAAATATAGTGTCGACCGTCTTTCCAAAAAGTATGCTTATGCGGGGGTTTGAATTTGAGTATTCTCGGTACAGTGAACAATGGAAAAAATCGACTCTTCCGGCAGATTAATTGTTGAAAACATATATTTTCCGAATTTTTTTACTTCAACTTACTTTTAGTTTTATAACCGGGATTCTAAAAATTCACTATAGTAACGCAGAGTATAAAATATATGCCAGCATTTTCTATCGTAACTCACAGTAGTAATAAAACACCAACTTTCACAAAAAAAAAATGTTTTCTCTTTCACCGCATTACCGCATAAAGACTTACATACACCTATAAGACGGCTAAAAGTAAGGTTATGTATGAGAATTTTTGTTGTGTATAAAATTAAATTTTATTGAACAACAATGATATACATTTTAAAGTATGACATTTTATCTACATTTTGTGAAAATTTGGTTAAAAAATTTCAAACGGTAAAAAAGTTGTATTCGTTTTCCTGGGACGTGTTTTTGTTGACAGCGTTTGCGGTATCAGACCAATTTAAGGATGTTGAGTCCCTATGAAAAATGTTAATGTTAATTGTTCAATAAATAGCTTCTTAATCGTCATGAAATTGTTACACCACCTCCTGAATACTTCATGTAAAAACATACCAAATTTTCAGAATTCTATCATCATTACTTCATCCTCCTTAAGGGTTGAAATAAAAAATGATAAGAAAATTCTGAAAATTTGGTATGTTTTTGTATGAAGTAATTCAGAGGTCGTGTTAAATATTCACGACGATTAGGAAGCTCGTTATTAAAAAATTAACATTTTGTTAAAAACAATTTTTAAAAGAAATACAAAAAAATTTATCAATAAACTTCGTTTTGTTTCCGTTGCTTTCAGTATATTGTAGATATTATAAAATTGAGAGGTCAAAAAAAACAACTTATTGCAAAGTTACATCATTTTCCATAAAACAACATTTAATTTGTGAATGTTAATTGTTCAATAACGAGCTTCCTAATTGTCGTGAAATTTTTACACGACCTCTGAAATACTTCATATAAAAACATACCAAATTTTCAGAATTTTATCATCATTTGCAATTTGGGACTCAACATCCTTAATACTCCGCCATTTTGCGACGATTCATTAATAAATTTTAAAAATGTATACTCTTCAAATGCGTGTTAAAGTAAAATAAACTTTTCAAGAAGGACTATTGTTTCTTTCCTTATTAAAAAAATCACCTCTTTTAGGCCTCTCCACTAGATGATATAAACCGATGTTACACATACAGGTGAGGCTAAAAAATCCTCAACCTTCGACATTCAACACTCGATCTCCATTCGAGTCGAATCCAGTCAGGGGCCGTCGTAATGCATTAAATCTATTTAAAAAAAAAGCTGCACGAAAGAAAAAAATGATAACCGGATCAGTATTTGAAACGTCCCAGAGCACTGACGTTGATACAAGCCGAGGGTGCGAATCCGATATCGTATCGCTCATCGAACGACTCGCAATCACATGTTGCTCCAAGCCTTACAAACAAAAGGTCTTAGCCCTTGCGCTATAATGACACGAACTACACCCATTGCGCGTCTTTCCGTTTCCCATATATATACTTCCACACGTACGTTCTACACGACTCACCTTCATACGCATCCCCGTGTGCGTGCGTGTTTCGCTCTCGGTTATTACTTATATTTATGCGTCGAGGCACAAAACCCGTTTGACGAAGAAAACGAGGCCGGAGCCGGGCTTCGTACCTTCGTGACGCGTCCTTCAATGACTCTAGGTAAAAATAAAGATTCAATGAAAGAAGAAAAAACGTCTCGCTGATCCGAAGCTGCAAAGTCTTGGGATCAATGAGCTCGCGATCGGCTCAGGCCCTTCGCGTTCGCTTCGATAAGCCTCGCGACAGCAGGGCCGCCTCACACGCATGCTTAATGTATTAAAATCTTTACCGGTTACATATACACATACATACATACATACACACACACACACACACACACACACACACACACACACACACACACACACACACACACACACACACACACACACACACACACACACACACACACACACACACACACACACACACACACACACACACACACACACACACACACACACACATATATATATATATATATATATATATATATATATGTATGAATGTATGTATGTATATTTAAGATATTATATATTACATGTACATATTCGAGAAACGAGCTTCGATCATTTTCGATAAAAGTTCGTAACACGACTTCTATCTTAGCGATTCGAGGGACGATCAACGAGGCGAGACGGGAGCATCGAGATGTCCTCTCTCTCTGCTTCACTCGATTGCTGATTGAAGTCTACCTGTATAAAATAACTAAGAATAAATATGCTTATATTTATCTAAAGATGATTTTGAAGACGTTGGCGTTTACGTAATGCTGAGTGCCGGGACGATGATTGATTGCTGTGAGGTTGGTTTTTCGAGACTCGGGTCCCTCTGAGATCACTTTTCCTGGATGCATATAAAGGGTGTCTCAAAATGACATGACGTTCTGATTGATTAAAGAAACGTATTATTTGTTTGATAAGTACGAACATTTTTATTTCAATATAAGGTACAAATATGGAGGTTATGTGTGGAACACAATATCCGATGAATGGCACAAACGGCATGGACTTGGAAGACATATTCTTTCAACAAGATGGCGCAAACTGCCACACTGCGGGCAAAACAACGCAGTTATTGCCATTTATCGGATATTGTATTCCATACATAACCTCCATGTTTGTACCTTATATTAGAATAAAAATATTCGTACTTTTCGAATAAATAATATGTTTTATTAATAAATTAAAATGTCAGGTAATTTTGAGACACCCTATGTTAGGTGTACAAATAAGTTCTCGGTATGAGGGTGAAAACAGCTGTGTTGAATATTGGAACGAAGAAATTTTCCATGCAGGTATGGTGTCATGTAATGTCAACGTACTAGACCATTTTTCCGGACTACCAGCTTAACATAACCTCAAAATATACATCGTGAGCATAGTGAGCAAAATGAGGTGTAATTATGCGTATGTTAGGCACTGTATGCTTTTCGCGTTCGTTATTCGACAAGGCATTTTCAAACGTTTAAACAAACTCGGCACGCTTCCAAACGGCCTTACACAGACAAAAAACCTAGACCGGTCATATTGCTGCACGATAATATCAAGCCACATACAGCAAAAAGGAGCACAGGCGCTTTTGATCCGTTGGGCCGGTAAGTTATGCCACACCCGGCAAGTTCACCACACTTTGTCCATCGGATTTTGACTTGTTCCTATCGTGCCGACATCTTTTGGTTGATAGCCACTTCAAAACGTTCGATGAAGTAAAAGATTCCATTTCCGACTTTATCGACTCAAAACCACCATCATTTTGCCGTCAATGAATTCACAATCTGCCTGACAGATGGGGGAAATGTGTGGAAGCAAACGGAGATTACTTTCCCGATTAACATGTCCCTCATTTTAAGTACATAAACTATTACTTTCATCAAATGGCCGAGAAATTATTTGTATACCTAATAGTATATGAATACAATCGAACCACTTCTGGGCTGGTCTCTTACACAGTACGGTAGTTGTTGGCAGAATTTTTCGAGTTGAACGCGATGGATTTTAGTTGCTGTGCTTGGCCTTTGAAGCGTTTGATCCATCCGGAAAATAATTTTGTCCCGAGTGACCGGGGAATAAAAGGGTTTTCCATCGCAAAGTTTCGAGTGTTACGATTTAAACTCGTTAATTTGTAATATTCGAGTACGTATTAATTTCGGTATTAGAAGCGCAATAGTTTGTTTCGGTGATCCAGACCGAAGCAATCTACAAAAATAAAGGATCCCTTCGCGACAGGGTCTTCCATATTTTACAATGAATCGTATTCGTTCGTAACATCGAGAACGAGACCAAAATATCGGACATTAGAAGCTTAAATGCAGATTGCCATGTAGAATTCCCCATGCACAAGGGTGCAAATTAAAATTAACATGATTCCTTAAATAAACATAGGCCCTTGAACGACGAGCGAGCAAAGCTCGCACCGCAATTATCGCGAAACCTGTACAGGCGTATATACAGACTCTTATTAAAAGTTTTTTAAAAAGTTGAAAAACTACGCGAAATAATAAAAAAAATCTCCTCCAAAATATTGTCGTTTGCTTTATCTGTTAAAATTATATGGTTAACCTTGAAAGTGTTTATAATTTGCTCTAATTTAAACAACAGTTTCATCATACTTTTCCATTAATCAACGGAACAACAAAAAATGACATGATTTATAAAATAGCCAAGTACAATGTACGTGTTATGTGAGTGTACAAGAAATATTGTACACAAATTGTTAAAAAATATATTTATTTTGAAAATCACATGATTAAAACAAAAAAAATGATATCACTATTATAGAAACATACAACGTATGACTTCACAATCATTACAGATACTTATAAATATTTGATTTCCTTCGAGCATCATATGAAAAATTCATATTTCGGACTATTCAGTACTTGAGCTTATGAATTTCTCCTCACCTGTGTTCGATACAAGAAAGTTCCGAGTTGCTGGCGCTCCATTCTATTTAGTTTAAAGTATTATATTATTTGATTGCCTCTAAACAATTGTTGGGTTGGCGTTATTCAAAGATGCATATTATTCCTTCCATTTATTCAACATATAAGCATATTTGGGGCCGTTCCACTCATAATCTAAAAATTCTCTATTGCTTATGTTTGAGCAAGGAATATTCATAGTGTTGGTCTCTCAATACCCGAAGGTGCGAATTTTGTTGTCTGTGATCGAAACAATCAACCCACAGACGTGGCTTGGTGATACTCAGAACATTTTCATTTTTTATGCTTGATGCGAGGCTAATCGATATTTTCAGCCCTTCGGTACCTACGGGTACACATTTGTCGTTGTTTTCGAGCGACGAACATTTCGTGTTCCTCATTTTTCAGCACCTGAAAATGTATATTTTTCCTTACCTGTGTTCAATGCAAGGGAATTGTTTGGCGTCTCATTCTTTCCATTCTTCTTCTTTCTTTCATCTTTCTTTCTTTCTTCCATTTCTTTCTTCTTCCATCTTCTTTCCGTTCCATTCTTGCCGCCATATTTACAATTTGGAAGAATTTAAAAAACTATAATCTGCAACGTGAAGAACCTTCATCAAATTTGTCTTTGGCCCTAAACGGGGAAGTTGGTTTTATGTTTGCACTTATAAATGCTATAAACGCTAACCATGTTGTTGAGAGGTTAGACTTGTCGAAACCGCTGTAACACGTTATATATATGTCCTATCCTATCAAGCAAGATAACAGTCAGCGATGGGAAATTTTCCGTCTATTACAAATAACACTGTTTTTAAAGCGCAAAACTACGCCGCCTAAATGCGAAAAACGTGTTTCCATCCACATCCGACGATTAAAAAAAAATAGCAATTAAGGGTTTCGGAAAAAATGAATGGTGACTTTGTATTCGGGGTTAAAAATATATCGGTAGGTACTTATCACAAAAATATAAAAAATCACATTTATTTCGCCTCTCGAACAAAAATAAATGTCCTCACTCACTTATCGCTCATTTATTCTCCGCTTCGATTGGAAACTCCGCATTTTCTTCGCAGTCATTCGCTTTGAAAACTGCCACTTGACGCGTCGAGCTACGATTATTTTTTCGACTCTTGGCGGAATTTCTGAACCGGACCATCGATTCTCACGAATTTTTCTATGCGCCAAACATCAATTTGGAGTTTGGAGGAACACTTCCAATCAGCTTACACATAGTCTTCGTTGAGCTCTCGTGGAAATCGGACGTGTTTACCTTAATAATCATTATCGCCCGAAAGGCCATAAAATTGTCGAATAGAATTGTTTCCAACACACACGCGAATACATTTACTCGTTTCCGAGTGTAAAGTGAAAGTGCCTAGAGGTGCATTGAAACCGCGCAGTCGCATGCCGAAAGTGGCAGCGACTGGTGACAGTGCCCAAAAAAACTGCAACCCGCCCTTAGACGGCAGAAACCCTCAGTATTCCACAATGCAATGGTGTGAGGACGATTCACTATCAAACACAGCGACAAAGTCGCGACGGTCCCCGGTATACCAACGACTACTCGTCACGCTCCACCGAGCAGACGAACAATCGTCTAATACATGGCGAGTGATCAACTATCCAAACAAAAACAACAGCAAACGTCGTAACCGGGTGAACATTGAGAGCGTAGATTCACTTCAACTGCTAACGAATACGACAAATCGTTTCACTCCGTTACGAGAAACTGAAAACGGAATCACTGCCGATGGAACAGCCGATTAAAATACCAACGAGCCAACGAGTAGAAACGCAAGCAATGCGGAGAATGCCAAAAAACCAAAAACGCCCCCAATCTTTGTACCAGATGTACAAATTATCTAAAAATTAGCCGAAGAATTGCAAAATTCTATAGACAAGGACGACTACACATACAAAACAACAAACAACGACGGACAAATCAAAATAATGCCGAACAGCGCCATAGCATACAGGAAAATCATTCAGGTGCTGAAAGACGAGCAGGCCGAAAACCATACGTACACTGTAAAAAAAGATATGAAACTTACAATACATTTAAGATACAAAAGAATTGAATTTTACGAACTCAGTAGATGGAATTAAATTTGAAACACTTGTATCGTAAATTTAAAATAGGAACATGAAATTCTAACGTGGATATAGAATTTAATAGATGGAACATGGAATTTCAAAGACAAGTTTGCAAATTTGTGGAAAATGTATTGCATTAACCCGTGCCTTTAATTGAAAATTACCATAGATGTATGATAAATCAACTATAAAAAACAGAGCATTGAAAATACAAAACAAGTTTGAAATTTATTTACAGCTGCCTGAAAAATATAATATATGTGAAACTGAATTTTACGATACGTACAATGCATGATCACAACAGATTTATTTAAAGTGCGAAATTGGAATTGAAAAAGAATTCATAAACGCTGATGAAAATCACACGAAACAACGTGAAAATTATATTAAATTTGCACTACATTTAAGGGACAAAAGAATTGAATTTTACGAACTCAGTAAATGAAATTGAATTTAAGACACTTGTACCGTAAATTTAAAACAGGAACATGAAATTCTGACGTGGATATAGAATTGAATAGATGCAACATGGAATTTCCAAGAAAAGTTTGCAAATTTATGGAAAATGTATTGCATCAACCCGTGCCTTAAATTAAAGATTACAACAGTTGTATATCAATTCAAATATAAAAAACAGAGTATTGCAAATACAAAACGCGCTCAACCCACCTCGGCCGCTCGAGACGACCGATGGTCGCGCGTAGTTCGCGTAGCGCCCGAGGGACGGCGCCTTGTTCCGCACTTTCCCATAGCCACTCGCAGCTTCGGTCGGGCGTATAGCCCGACCACCGGCTACGATCGTCCTGGGAAAAACAGACGCGATTGCAACTCGTGCACGCGTCGGAGAGTGTCACAAATTCGTTACCTCTCCATATCCACGCCAGAGACGCAGTTCTTGAACTCGCCTTTCCGGAAGGAAATTATTTTTCCCTTTTTACGCCGCCGGGTGTTGAAGGAAGAAATTTCACAAAAACCACCTTTTTTATCTCTAGCTCCCGTCGAGGAGGATAAATACGAGTAACATTTTCAATGGGCTTAATTATCAATTTCTGAAATACACTTAATACTTAGGATCAGTAATTTTAATACACACCCGTATGTTGATATTAGCAAATGGTTCTTGAATTTAATATACATGGATGTGAACATTTTTTTACACGTGCATTATTTTTCAAACGCACTAGTATATTAATATTACGGGGCTACACTTTTATTTTTAAAATAACCTGCGTTGGATTTTCAAAATATTATCTGAAATTTCATAAACGGCGTCCGCATAAAAACATCATACACTTGTGTATTCATTTTTATACAGAAGCTTTTTACAGTGTACATTAAAGGTAATACTTTGGTTCTGTGAAATTAATACACACCCGTATGCTGATATTAGCAAATGGTTCTTGAAACTAATATACACTCGTATATTGATATCAGCAAATGGTTCTTGATTTCAA
Organism: Ophion costatus; assembly: GCA_951751655.1. Classification (NCBI taxonomy): domain Eukaryota; kingdom Metazoa; phylum Arthropoda; class Insecta; order Hymenoptera; family Ichneumonidae; genus Ophion; species Ophion costatus. The sequence continues at coordinate 17,694,161 of OX632362.1, read as the reverse complement.
TATACTTGCATGTGATTATTTCTTTACACGTGCATTATCTTTCAAACGCACAAGTATATTAATACTACGGAGCTACACTTTCATTTTTCAAATAACCTGTTTTGGATTTTCAAAATCGTATCTGAAATTTCATAAGCGGTATCCGCATAAAAACTTCCTACACTTGTGTATTAATTTTTATACAGAAATTTTTTACAGTGTAAAGATGGAGATAAATATGCACGGATGTGAAATCGCAAAATGTACCATGTATAGCAACGAAATACGTAATCGCCATAAACAAGAGAGAAAGTGTGTGTGTGTGTGTATGTGTTTTCAGACACACACGCGCGTACACATACACATATCTAAAAAATAGGAACCATGCAAACAATACAATTTTGCTCCATCGTTTGCTCATAACCTAATATTATATATACTTGCACACTCCATTCCGCGGCTGCTTCTGTGCGCGCGCGCGACTCGCACGTGCGGTCGATTTCCGCGCGCTTTGCCGATCGATCTCTACGATAGAGAAGAGAGCAACAGCAGCAGTAGTTCGCCCCACCGTTGCTCGCCGTTGCACACACCGTTATAACAAAGCGCGATAACGATATCTCCCCGCTTTGCAGGACTCTCCGCTCTCTCGTTCGCGAATGGGGCGTTCATTCGCCCAACGATAGATATACAAATGCCGTAAAGATCACGTAAAATCGGGGAAAATAAAAGAAAAAGGTAAAACAGAGACAAAAAGCGAGAGGGTGGTAGACAGAAGCGGGGAGAAAAAAGACGAAAAATGTATATACAAGTAACCACTAGTGCGCGGCACGTAAAACGTTCCGCCAGTACCCATGCCCGAGTACCATTCCTATGCTATTACACGTATTCGTTTTTCTTCGCGATTCCCGTGCGCGTGGTATCAACCCCCCCCCCCCCCCCCGTCACCTCTCTGTCCCGCTCCCCGTCGCTCTCTCGCTCTTTCTCTGTCTTTGCCTTCATCCACCTCACTGCTGGTGTGGGTAATACGCGGTGCAAGTGCAGAGAATTATACGATCCGTGACCATACGGTTCGATAGGATACGCAGTGAGACCACAATATTCCGGAGCACCATATACGTTTCAATATCTCTCGCGATCTCCCTCGGGAGCGGTACCTTTTTTCGATACGGTTCATTCGTGTGCACATGTGGGCGCATGCGTATCTGTGTACATATATGTATATATAAATATATACAGTGTGTGTGTGTGTGTGTGTGTGTGTGTGTGTGTGTGTGTGTGTGTGTGTGTGTGTGTGTGTGTGTGTGTTTGTGTGTGTGTGTGTGTGTGAGTGTGTGTTTATAACGAATTGCCTCACGTTCGACAAATCGTTATCTCGGGTAACCTCCGGAACAGTAAGAGGCATAAGGATAAAGAATATATATATATCTGCTTTGAAAATGATAAAAACACCGAACAAATCACGCATACTGGAGTTCCTCGTGGCCCCTGATTTTTTTCCTATTTTCTCTTCGATAATTCTTGTGCACTTCGTATACGAGAGTCCGACGTTTTTTCTGTATCTACGGAGCGTATGCGCCGCTATCCCGGGGCTAAGGTTCCGCGCGCGTTGTTCAATCGCTACTGCACTTTGAGATATATAATGTACTGCGCATCGCGATATCGGGAAAAGATTGCGCGTGGATGCCACGAACGCAGTAGTACGAGAGATTCGCTGTGGTTTGTTCATCAAATTCCGAAAAACTTCATTAACTTGATTTTCGAAGTCAATATTTTGTATTGCTATATCTACATATACAGTGGGTAAAAAAGTATTTGTACATCTCACACGAAACTGTTGTTAATATGGCTTTATTTGTTTGTTCGTATTTTCCCAAGACTTTTGTACACATGCACCATGTATATTTAGGATAAGCCTTCGAACACAGAAACTTAATAAAGCGATTTATTGTTTTCGTAGGTGAATTTGAAAAAGACGACGTGTACAAATACTTTTTCTACTCACTGTATGAATACATACATCGATATAGTTGGTCAAAGCCTTGACTTCAAAAATCAAGTTTAAAGTGTTTTTTTGGAAAAGCTGGCGTCAATAGATTATATATATGTGCATATTTTGAAGAAAGGGCACCATTTGTCATGGGGGATTATTCCAATCAACGAAAAAGCCTTTGAACGATTGGTGCGCATTGTTTATGTGCACCCGCGCTTACGTATAGAAGTAATCACCGAAGCTCGTTATGAGGCAATGCTAGGATGGAGTTTCTCGTATTTCAGTAGATGGTGTTGAACTCTCCATCGTTGAAATGCAGCGAGAATTCATTTTTATTTCTGCATGTCTGTAAAAATCATCATCCGAAATGTCTTTCCGCAAATTTATCTCGTGTTCCCCTATCAGGAATTCCAAGAAATGTTGCGGTCGTGTTCATCGCCGAAATCGTATTAAAAAAATTTCGGCATTTAGATAAATTTTAATTACAATTCACCGATGCAAAACCTCACTATTGTAGAATGCTTGATAAGGAATTCCAATCCTTAAAGAAAACGATATTCAGTTCAACAATTGCATTCACACTGCGAGTATATAAAGTGCATTCTCTAAGAAGTAGAAACATTGAATTGCTGCAAAGACTTGTCTGTCGTAGAGGGGCAAATTCATAGCGAAAGGCCGAACCGAGTAATCCTTATGGCCGAAGGTCAGTATTTAACAAGTAATCGACGCATTGTCGTCTCAGCCCATCTAGTTCACCGAGTGCATCAAATTAGCGATGCGTATTATCAACTAAAACTCGCCAAAAAGGCGTTTCAGAACCCCCCGCCCGGGATTTCAATAATTTCCGATTGACTTTCATAATATCTGGTAAGTATCCACTCGACTTTCGATTAATTTAAAAAAATGGAGTAATTTTCGAAAATTGATTATTCAACTGAAACTTGTCGGACCAAAGGAGTATATTCCTCTTGTTTGCCAGTACGTCGTCTTTTCCAGTGCATAAATTACGGAAGATCTTTTTTTTATTGTGCAGTACTGCAGGCACGTGTACTCGAATACAATACTGGATAAGCTCCTTGGGCTGTGCTAACTTGTGGGTTATCCGTTAGTGGTTGTGGAAGATTTTCGCATGGCTGACCATAGCTATGCCAGTATCACTGTATTCCTACCAATGCTACCGTACGCGATTCTTGTACGAACATACATCTACGTGTATACATATACATTCGTTCCGAACATGCAGAATACGTATAAGATATCGTCATATTCAAGACATTCTTTGCAGTAGCCAATTGTTCCCATACCACAGATTATTTACGTCCAATGTCTTCAAAATTACCCTTATATAAATGTAAGCATATTTATATAGAGGTTATTCCAAGGATCGTCTCGACCCTTAAGTTAACAAACCGTGAAAAAAAATTTACGACTGACTTCAAAATAGTCGGATGTATTGATAGTCAACACTATATAGGCATTTACATAGGGTTCACAATATCCTTTTCCTTATATGTGTGTGTGTGTGTGTGTGTGTGTGTGTGTGTGTGTGTGTGTGTGTGTGTGTGTGTATGCGCGCGCGCGCACACACACACACACACATACAAACACAGAGAGATACCAAGGTTCCTTATCATTATTATTATTCGTAGTGAAGTGCAGCGAGTAGTGTGCTTTCTGTGTGCCTATTGAGATACACTAGACGTTGTTTTTGCCCATACGAATGGATAATGTCCTGTCTTTACCAGCATTACGATTTTGTTACAGAGAGAATACTGTAGGTACCTCTCGATCTTTCCTTCACACTGTCCTTCTCTTTCCTCTTGCCGCTTCTCCGTTTTTGCAGTCGTTTTTCTCTCTTCGCTACCTGACACGAGCTGCGAGCACGGTGTTAACCGGTAATTCAGTTCTTGAGGTCGAAACGGTTGGTAATTTAGAGCCGGAGGCCTCGCGGACACGCTGTATCAGATCGAGATCTCTCTAAAAGAGCGATCTGGGAGAGATATATTCGGCGATTTATTCCTCCATATCTGCTTTTGCTTCCTGGTCCCCTCCCACTCTCTCTCTCTCTCTCTCTCTCTCTCTCTCTCTCTCTCTCTCTCTCTCTCTCTCTCTCTCTCTCTCTCTCCCCCGCCCTCATTTTCGCTCGCAAGTCGACGGAGAATATAATCACCATAAATGCACGGAGTATAAATTTCACCTCCCTTCCCCGTTCCCCTCCTTCGGAGTGAATCGACGAAAATGGCCAGTTTTATCAATCTCGTTACGCTTCACGAACTTGTTTCGCGAAACGTTTATTGCTACCTACGGAAATTGCTGTGCTTCATTTTTTGTAACATTTTTTTCTCGTAAGCTCTAATCGATTGTTGGGGACGCGAGTATATGAAATTTCTAGGATTATCGGGGTTTAAAATCGATCGTGATATTTAGTTGTAACGGTCAAGTCTCGAGTGAGCATGAAAACAACTGGCGTGCACGTTTCGTTTATAAATGCATAACATTTTATGTAGCTGTGTGCATGTGTATGTTTCCCATCACGGAGTTTCAGATCGTGGTTTTTGTGTCACGTATTATACGATCGGAGATTACATTTGTACTTGATGTATCGAGTGCGCCTATTGACAGTCACACACTACACTCCACACACGCCACTCTCGTTGTTACACTCCCGTTGTTACAGCGCGCCAAGTCCTCGCTCGAAGACCCGATATTATTGGAGCGGAGCGATGTGGAGGCAAAGAATTTCTGTCGAAATTGCAATTAAAGTTGTCAATATGGATAACGAATATTGTTGAAAGAATTTTACAAAGTTATTCGTCCAATCTAAAACTCAACAGTTGGGCTACCTCAAGGGCTAGTAGAAGTTCATATATTTATGGTAATTATATTTATGATATTGATTCATAATTATTTTTATATGATTGTTATAATGGTTAGGATTAAATTAATGATATATACATTCACTGCGTAAGTATTAGTTCAATTTTTTACGCTATATATATATATATGCATTCAATAATACATTTTATCAAATTATGTGTATATCGTGTATAGCGTCCAAAAGGAAAATCTATATGCCTCGTATCAATAGCTTTCCGAATGATCCCATGTATGTTCTATGATCTTTTTTAGTTTTCGAGAAAAGAACATTGTTACATTTTTTCTAGTTTTTCTGTAGCAAAAGTTTATTCCCCCTATTTTGTTTGTGTACTTGCCTCACGCTTTGTAAATATTTTTATTATTATTATGAAGTGTACTGTTAAGCAATAAATAAATACAACGAATGTCCGTAAGCAAAATATGAAAAATAAATAGAAACCTATTCTACGGGAAAATTCGCAAAAAATTAAACAATGCTTATTTCTCGAACGTTAGAAAAGATGGTAGAACATACAAGATGGTGATTCGGATAAGGGGGCGTACATAAATTACGTTACGCAAAATTTCCAAATTTTTGACCCCCCCCCCCCTCACCCAACGTAACAGAACCGTAACGTATGGCCTGATCCCCCTCCTCTCTTTTCCGTTACGTAACGGGTGCTTTGTCGTCAATAATGGCGTTTTTTTTTTCAAATAAATATCTAAGTATGAAAGGATCGGGTTTATACTAGTTTTATGAAGTGTATATTCATTTAGTTTTATACAAATTTTTATGATTTTTTAAAAATTAACCCTCTTTTGGCGGCGAAAAAATTCTCTTCATTGTCCCGTTGATATCTTTATAAAAGGTTATCTGTAAATGAAAAGTCAACAATTTATCGATACCTATACAAATGTAGCTATCGTTATGCGTAGCCCGTTTTTTATTTTGGTTTTTTTTTTTACAAAATGCCGACAGTTTGGACTTTTTTCTTTTTATTTTCAAGGCCCGTTTTTGTACTCAAGCAATCTTTATAAATTGTAATGATCAAAATTTAAAAAATCGGCTACGTATAACCCTAGTCACTGCGATTACAAAAATGTTTTAAAAAAATTGAAAATCGGTCGATACGTTTTTGCATATTCGCTGAGACAAGGTCGAAAAAAAGTAGTTCCGAGAAAATCGCGATCAAAGTTTTCGGTCCGTTTTTCTTGATATAAAGTTATGTTTTTCTAGAATATTGATACTTGCTTTAAAGTATCAAGTAGCGGGCGTTATGACGGGTTTTCATCTTCATTACATTTCTCAAAATAATAAGAGCCTGCACTTCATCTATTCTGAGGGATGAGTTTTAAATAAAAAACTTGAACATGCAGAAATTGTCTTATTTCTGGCAGTTCTAAAATCGTGACGTAACGCAAACCTCGAACCCTCCCTGCCACGGTATGTTGACCTTAACGCCAGGCCGACTGCCCCCGCCCCGAAATTGCGTTACGTAATTTGCGTACGGCCCCTAAGCATTGATACGAGGCATCGAGATTTATCTTTTTGACGTCACTTTCCGAGCCACCCGTATATGGACATCTGGTGAATGATCTTCAATATCTGTTCAAAGTATTGCCATTGTATACGTGCATAGCTTTCTATATGAATAATCCAAAAAATAATAATTGATAAAACATAACATGTTCCGTTCACGGTCACAGTGCGACTCGACTTATTGATGCAAGTCAACCAGGGTCGTAAATCCTGATACCGAACGCGTGTGATTCGACACTGCAAGTCTCGTGATTGAACTCCCGCACCTCAAACTAATGTGGTGAAGGTGGTTAGTTGAAAACAATTGGAGATAAACTAAGAAACAATTTAATTTATTCACAATTATTTACATCGATCAGTTAAGATTGTTAATCATTTAAGCATGTTGTTTCCGCGTAGTAATGACGACGGCGTTGATAGAATTATCTCGTGTAGATGTTTGAGTAATTTATTCGCGAGAGGCAAGAGTTCTACGCTGATTGGACTCTTGATGTTTCCTCTTCGACTGTTTGACGATTACTACCCGTTGAAAAGTTCGAGTCTCACATCCGTGGTTGGGGATGAGAGCTGCCTCACAAACGGGGGATGCCATCCCACCCCTTGGAAGAACAACAACTAATTTCATTGGTACAAAAATGTAGAAAAAGGAGTGGGTGAATTTTAGCTGTCACCAATCACGGATGAGGAGTGTGAGAATAGAAAACACTGGTCTGCCCTGTCGCACACGTGTTGACCAGCGGGGCATTCCAGTGATGAATTTCTTGGCGCTGGTGAGAAAAAAACCTTTCGCGTTCCACTCTACCCTCACGTGGACGCTTGGTAAATCCCTTTATTAGGGGTACATTGGTGCGCCGATATGCGCTGCTTGAACGTAGTCACGTATAAAGGCTTATAAAAATAAAAAGTAACATTTGCGAACCAAATGTTGAATTGCCCTACACGTGGTCCACCGAGCGAGCGAGTCGTCGAGCAAACCCGAGCGTGGGCTATTGACCCTTTTTTATGGATTTCAGGTAAGAGAGAAATACTCTTGCCTGTCGTGCCTTGGGACGACGTGGATATTTATTATTATATAGAAAATGTTCATACTAGCTGAATTCTTATTTTGATAAAATTAATAATTAACTGCTCCCTCGTTCCATATGCGACGGAACAGACTCCCCCCTTGAGAGGGTACCGATCAAGTGTGATCGCGAAAATTACACTACAATTAAAGGTTATACTTGAATACAGTCTGTAGTTGAGTTCGTAATTGTGTTCATTGTCTCTAAATTGGTTATTTATGATTGTCACTATCACTGTCATTATCTGTTAGCCATGGCAGTGGTGCGAGCTTGCGAACATTCCTGTCGAAGATTCCCGTGGACGTTCTGACCTTGACTACTCTCACGATGCCGTCCGAACCGGGTCGAGTCTCGATAACTCTTCCCATGAGCCATCGAAGAGGAGGTAGATGGTCCTCCTTGAGAAGTACGAGAGAGCCTTCTTGGATGCTGTGGGAGCCTCGAATCCATTTATGGCGAATATTTAATTCGTTTAAATATTCCTTGTGCCACCTGGTCCAAAAATCCTGCTTCATCTTTTGTATGTGCTGCCATAATGACAGCCGATTGGATGAAGTGTTGACGAAATTTGTTTCAGGTGCGCTCGTCAATGTATTGCCGATCAGAAAGTGACCAGGTGAAAGTGCAAGGGGATCGTTGGGATCTGATGAGATAGGAGTTAACGGACGTGAATTGAGGATCGCTTCTACTTCTGTGATAAACGTATAAAGCTGCTCAAACGTGAGCAGTTGTTCGCCGACAACTCGTCTTAGGTGATGTTTGAAAGACTTGACTGCAGCTTCCCATATTCCACCAAAGTTTGGTGATTGTGGTGGCATAAAATGCCACTTGATTCCGTGATCACTGCAGAAGATGTGGGTCTTCTCCTTGTGTTCATTGGAATGCAAATGTTGCACGATCTCCTTCATTTCGTTGTTGGCACCGACGAAGTTTGTGCCGTTATCAGAGTAGATGCTTTGACATCTTCCTCTTCTCGAGATAAATCGTTTCAAAGCGGCGAGAAAGGCTTCCGTAGTCATGTCACTGACTAGCTCGAGATGCACGGCCTTGACTACGAGGCAGATGAAGACTGCGACGTACACCTTGATTCTTCCTCGGTTGCGATTTTTCTTCTCCTTGATGAAGAATGGACCACAGTAATCCACCCCGACGTTTAAAAATGGTCGAGCTTCGGTAATGCGAACTCCAGGTAGATTTCCCATGATGTAGCTTGTGGATGGAGGATTTGCCCTCGCGCAAGTCATGCAGCTGCGGATCACCTTGCGAACTTGGTTTTTTCCGTCGATTATCCAGTATCGTTTTCTTAGAGAATAAAGCGTAGTCTGTACGCCGGCATGATATGTGGAAATGTGCTCATACCGGATAATCATAGTCGTCACGTGATGTGATCGTGGCAGAATCACAGGATGCTTCTCTGTAAACGGAAACTTGGAGTTCGTGAGTCGACCGCCGATTCGAATCATACCCAAATTATCCAAGAATGGGGTTAATGAGATGAGCTTGCTCTTTGAGGCCACAGTTCCTTCTTCCTTCAGGTCTCTGAGCTCCTTGGGAAACCTTTCTGCTTGCAGAAGTTTTATGATGGTGACGTTTGCTGCTTCTAGTTCTTCGCACGTGAGATGACCTTGGTTTGTCTGCGGCGCTTTGAACCTCCAAGCATATGCAATGAATCGCCGGAGTTTCACGATTGATGAATAGCGTGTAATGATATCGCTATGAATTGGCGTTGCAAGGCATTTGATCTTGCGTAGTCCTGGTAATTGGTCCACTGTTGGGACGCCGAATTTTGGCCATGTAGATTCGTCTTGAGCAAGCCATTGCGGTCCATTTTTCCACTTGAGACTTGAGGCATACTCCGACGGTAGTTGACCTCTTGAAATGAGATCTGCTGGATTGTCGAGTGACCGAACGTGACGCCAATTACCAGCATGTGTTTTTTCTTGGATGATGGACACCCGGTTAGCTACGAAAGTTAAAAGTTGGTATGGCGGTGTATTTATCCAGTTGAGGACCGCCGTGTTATCACACCAAAAAACTGTTTTGTGGATTGTGATGTTCAAAGCCTGACGAACAGTGTCATAAAGTTTTGCCAGAAGTACAGCTCCGCATAGCTCCAACTTTGGGATTGTCATAGGTGGAACGTGCTCCATTGCTGAGACTGCTTCTGCTGAACAGGCTTCCGTGCTCGGCCCATCTTGCGCCCTTTTGAGTGGTGCGACACGAGATTTGGCGCAGAGGAGCGTCGTTAAGATGCTCCCATTGCTGTTGATGCTTCTGATATAAATGCAGGCTCCATAGGCCTTTTCGCTAGCATCGCAGAATCCGTGCAGTTGAATTTCTTCGCATTGAGGAGTAGTGATTCTTCTGCTGAACTCCAAGTCGTTGAGGACACTCAATTGTGATGCGTAGTTGTTCCATTCGGTTTGAATTTCTGCCGGAATGGATTCGTCCCAATCAAGTTTCTCCCTCCACAGCCGTTGCATGATGAGCTTCGCTTGCGTCACCACTGGACCAAGCAGACCCAGCGGGTCGAATATTCTGGCGATATGCGACAGAATGGTCCTTTTCGTAACGCGATGCTCTCGCGAGACAGGGCTGACGGTGTAGATGATCGAGTCCTGTTCGGAGTTCCAATGCACGCCGAGAGTTTTGATAGTTTGGTCTTGTCGCGATTGCAGCTTGAGATTGACGCTACTGGATGGAAGACCTTGAAGGAGGCATGGCTCGTTGGAAGCCCATTGTCGAAGCTTGAGACAGCCTCGTTGCAATAATGCGTTGATTTCGTTCCGAAGTTGTAGAGCGTCATGGAATGTTGCCGCTCCGGTAATGAGATCGTCGACGTACAGATCACGTTTGATTATTTCAGCAGCCCTTGGAAAGTTGCTTGTTTCATCTTCAGCCAACTGTTGGAGGCAACGGGTAGCCAAGAAGGGCGCTGGAGCGAGGCCGAAGGTCACGGTGTTCAATTCGTATGTGGCTATTGAGCCACTAGCGTCGCGCCATAGAATCCTTTGGTATTTCCGATCTTCCTTCTGAACCTTAAATTGTCGGTACATCTTCTCGATATCTCCTGTGAGCACGTACTGATGCCCGCGAAACCGAAGCAGGAGTGAAAAGATGTCGTCCTGAATGGTGGGCCCAACCATGAGAGTGTCGTTCAAAGATATCCCAGTGCTGGACTTCGCTGATCCGTCGAAGACAACTCTGACCTTGGTAGTCAGGCTACTGTTTTTGATAACCGCGTGGTGAGGAAGATAGAAACCTCCCCCCGTCGCGGTGTCGTTCTGAACCCTTGACATGTGTCCTAAGGTCAGGTATTCCTGGAGCACAGCATCGTACTGTATTTTAAGCTCTGGATTTTTGTGCAATTTTCTCTCGAGTCCGATAAGGCGTTTCGTGGCCATTGATCGAGACTCACCGAGCTGATCTCTTCTGCTGTTGAACGGGAGTGCAACGATGTATCGACCATCGTTGTCTCGTCTTACCGTTCTTCGGAAGTGATCCTCGGAGCTAATTTCTTCTGGTGAGTTGTGGCGTTTTATGCCAATTTCCTCGATCTCCCAGAAGCGTTTCATGATGCCTTCCATTGTGGTAGCATGACACTGTCGGTTGTACGGCGACAAGTCACTTGTCGGAATAGCACCGCCGATGATCCAGCCCAAGCGTGTTTTTTGTAAATAGAGATCTGGACCACCGGGTGGTGAGAGATTTATTTGTCCGACGCAGAAGGTGGACAATGTTGTTCCGGAGCCGATTAGCATGTCGACTGGCGCTGGATGGTCGAACTCCGGATCCGCGAGCTGAATATTGCGCGGCAGCGATAATGACTGTCGGGAGATCCTTTCATCTGGCACAAGTCCTGCGATGTCGTCAATCGTCAGGAAGCTCAAAGTCCTTTCGAAGTTGTAGATCCTCGACTTGAGTCGTGCGGTCACAAGATTGTTTGTGACCGTTCGAGTTTGATTCATGGCTCCGATAGGCACAGTGAACCTCTTCTTTTGTAGATTAAGAAGTGTTGCAAACCGTTCGGTCATGAAGTTGCTGTTGGAGCAAGTGTCAAGTAAGACTCGGCATGATCTGAGTTCTCCTGATGAGTTGTATACGTTGATCTTTGCTGTCACTAAGAGATCACGTGACGGGATGCTGGCTACTAAGCTTATAATTCCCGTTTTATCTGCCAAGTCTTGTGACGTTGCCAGTCATGCTTGCGTTGCTTCGCTCGCCACAGGCGATGGTTGCGGCGATTCTGAGAAGTGCAACCACGTGTTGTGCTTCTTGCGGCACGTTTTGCACGTGAAGTTCGACGTACATTGCCTGACGCTGTGACCTGGACGCAAGCAATTGATGCACGCAGAAATCCGGGTTGCTGCGTTGAACCTTTCCTTCGGCGTTAGCTTCTTGAATTCGTGACATTGGAATAGTTGATGACTGCCCTTGCACATCGGGCATTCGTGCGATGTGATGGTCATGAAGCTTCGACTCTGCTTCGGAGTCTTTCCGCTCTGACCATTCTGGGGGCCATTGCGTACCTTACCTTGACCGTTTATGCCTCCGTCCTTGAAAACATTGGGAGGCTCGTCTGATGAAATAACCATTTTTCGAAGAAATGTGATGAGTTGGTCGTATGTTGGCAACTCATCTTCCTTGAGAGACATCCGCCACTGTTTGCGTGTGGATTTGTCGATTTTTGCGAGTGCGATGCAGAACATCATCGTGCTGAATGTATTTTCGCCCAGCGATTTAAGTGCCGAGCAATGAAGTTCGAGTGTGTTTATCACTTCGCTGAGATTCTGTGCCGATTCTCCTTGCATTGTGGGGATGTTGAAAATCTCCGTTACGTGGCGTTCGCGAATTCTGTTCTTGTCCTCGAACATCCTTTTTAGAAGCGCCCAAGCGCTTCGGTAGCCCTCATCCGTAGTCTCAAATTGTCGTACAAGACGCTCAGGTTCCCCGCTGAGACATGACCGCAGATACTTTAATCTTTCAGTGTCGCTGAGACCCGGTCGTCGCCCGATAGTCGACTGGAAGTCATCTTGAAAACTCAGCCAGTCTTCACATTTTCCCGTGAACCTCGGAAGACTCTGTTCTGGAAGGCGCGCTAGTGCCGATATTGGTGCAAATGCATTTGGTGACGCCCGACTATTAGAAGATGAGCTTGCCGCTGCTATTGGTGACGCTTGGGTGACCCTGTCCTGAAGTCTGTAGCATTTTGCTAGGACGTTCGCGTAGTCCGTTTCCATCATTGCTTGTTCTGCGTAATGGTCGACTTCTGGCTCAAGCTCTTGCAGTTCACTGGTGTAATCTTCCAATTTCGCGAAAGAATTTTCGAGCCGACCCATGTGCGCCTTTAATATATAGATGTCAGGATCGACTTCTTGATTGTCCAGTAAACTCTTGAAGCTTGTGAGTTTGCCCTTTATGGACCCGCGTTTCCGTACAAGCTGATCCCTTAGCCTTGCGTTTACTGGGCTCAGAGCCATTTTTGGCGATTGTGAAGCGTAGCGGGTGGATGTGAGAGGCACAGGGAAGTGATTGGCAATTAATACATTTAACGAGCTTACCCTTATAGCGTGAAACCGTTGGCGCTATTGACGTTGTGATTCGCTGGTGGAGGATGAGATGCTCTTCCGTCCAGATGTGGTCATTCGCCTTGTGTTCGACTGTTCCGAATTCACACTTTCACTTCACTGATAAAATAGGTGAGTCTGGAATCTCAGATCCGGCTCGAAGGACCAAAAAAAAAAAATGTTCCGTTCACGGTCACAGTGCGACTCGACTTATTGATGCAAGTCAACCAGGGTCGTAAATCCTGATACCGAACGCGTGTGATTCGACACTGCAAGTCTCGTGATTGAACTCCCGCACCTCAAACTAATGTGGTGAAGGTGGTTAGTTGAAAACAATTGGAGATAAACTAAGAAACAATTTAATTTATTCACAATTATTTACATCGATCAGTTAAGATTGTTAATCATTTAAGCATGTTGTTTCCGCGTAGTAATGACGACGGCGTTGATAGAATTATCTCATGTAGATGTTTGAGTAATTTATTCGCGAGAGGCAAGAGTTCTACGCTGATTGGACTCTTGATGTTTCCTCTTCGACTGTTTGACGATTACTACCCGTTGAAAAGTTCGAGTCTCACATCCGTGGTTGGGGATGAGAGCTGCCTCACAAACGGGGGATGCCATCCCACCCCTTGGAAGAACAACAACTAATTTCATTGGTACAAAAATGTAGAAAAAGGAGTGGGTGAATTTTAGCTGTCACCAATCACGGATGAGGAGTGTGAGAATAGAAAACACTGGTCTGCCCTGTCGCACACGTGTTGACCAGCGGGGCATTCCAGTGATGAATTTCTTGGCGCTGGTGAGAAAAAAACCTTTCGCGTTCCACTCTACCCTCACGTGGACGCTTGGTAAATCCCTTTATTAGGGGTACATTGGTGCGCCGATATGCGCTGCTTGAACGTAGTCACGTATAAAGGCTTATAAAAATAAAAAGTAACATTTGCGAACCAAATGTTGAATTGCCCTACACGTGGTCCACCGAGCGAGCGAGTCGTCGAGCAAACCCGAGCGTGGGCTATTGACCCTTTTTTATGGATTTCAGGTAAGAGAGAAATACTCTTGCCTGTCGTGCCTTGGGACGACGTGGATATTTATTATTATATAGAAAATGTTCATACTAGCTGAATTCTTATTTTGATAAAATTAATAATTAACTGCTCCCTCGTTCCGTATGCGACGGAACATAACATATAGTATAATAACTACGATATTAAATTTTTATTTCGGGTTACATTTTCGGAGCTTAATTATCTATCAAATTTTAAAGCATAATTACATTTAAATGTGGGCCGTCAAAGCCCCATAAGCTAGCCCTATTTTACTCAACTAGAGTTTTAAAAAGTTGGAAAACTCCTCGATTCCGAGGAAATTGGCAGACTAGTACAAGAATAATCAGAATTAACTATATTTGCTGTTATAGAATCTTCATTTGATGCTGTCTTTAACGCGTTACCCCCACTTGTAGCGCAAAAAAGGCCTTTTTCATGAACTTTTTTAAAGAAAACTACAAAACTTTTTTAATCGATCAAGATACCATCTTAAAGAACACATCTTGAAGAACTTTCAGTAATTTTTTTATTGAAAAATATTACATTGTTTAGTGGCAAATGGCCGTCAATGAAATAATGTTTTTATATACACGGTTTGCGGTGACCGACATTCATTTTCATTCATAAAAATATTCATTTTTCACAAAATGGCGGACAGTCAAAGTTAATGGTTCGATTTTAACGAAAAAAAATCGAACGATTAAAGACTACATTTTTATGTATTAAATAAGCCTGCAAAATTTCAAGAAGATCGGTTCATTAGTGTTCGAGTAATCTTGGGTACCGACTTCAGAAATGCCATTTTGAGAAAAACGCGTTTAGAATTTCAATTTCAGTTCTTCAATTCACGGATTCTTCTCTTTCAACGCTCATATCTCAGTCAATTTTGTTCGGATCGACTTTAAATTTTCAGGACATATTCTCAGATACTTATACTTCAAAAAAATGCAATAAAAATAAATCGATTTTTTCAAAATCGCAAGTGGGGGTAACCCCTTAAGAAAATCATAATGGCGAATTAAAATTCGAATATGCATTTGGTTTTTGAACGTCTATCTGCCAGATCAAATTTGCGGCATGCAATGTCAAATTAAGATACTGCGGCTGCAAAAACCTCATAATTTGCATTATTATGTGAGATATGGTACACGTCCGAAGGAGGAATTCAAAGAGATTTGACGTGCCAGTTTTCGAAAAAAAAAATTGCTTCTTTATTGAGGCTTTTACTTACCCGAGGTTTTTTCAATTCCGGCACCCGAACTTGATATCTCGCTATCAGGACCTATTAAAGCTGCCGCGATGTAGTCCTCAAAGGGCCGGAGTTTTATCGTCGCGACCCTGACAACTTTCCGGGCGGGTTTCCGTAACTTTGCTAAAAAATTGAATGAACTGCAGCTGTGGTGAAGAGTCGACGTATGGGTAGTCTGTCGTCTCCTATTTCTCCCTCCCCCCCTCTCTCTCACTCTCCTTCTCGCTTATACTCTGTCCCTCTTCTCGCGGCGCCGCGCTATTTATTTCCATCGATGATGAAGCCCGCCCGCTAGAGCGTCCATCCTGCACCGGGATATGCCGGTCCTAATAGCCGGCTTTCAGTCACCGCGCCGAAAGCTCAAACGAATGCACGTTCTCGCGCGTCCGGCTTTCGCTCTATCCAAACTCACATCTACGTTTTTCCATCTCATCGCAGTGAATCCATCAAGTTGTCGAGTTTGCGGTAGTCGTTTTTCCCCTTTGCACGAACTAAATCCACGGACAAAGATGACAAGCAAAAAAGTGTAACAGCGACGAATCCCTTCGTGGTGTCGTGAAGATCGCTAGTTAAATAATTACAAGTGTTCCGAGTACGTGTATGCCAGTTTGCGTCGAATACACGTGTCCGTTTCGACGTGTGCAGCGATTTTCCATTTGTTCCAATCTTATTTCATCTTTCGATCAAATAAACGAGTGCTGTGCGAAATGCGATTCTCCGATGCGTACAACTGGTAAAAATATTTGCGTTTCTCTAGTTGTTCGAGTATTCCAAACACGTGGGAGAAGAATCAGCCGCGCGTCACAGTCAAAAGTTCAATCGATCGCAATTAGGGATCAAGAAGGACAAATCATTTTTTTTAGAAATTCGTACACATCACGTGCAGGAAAATACTGAAGAATACAACTTCCCGAGTACATTCTCGAAAAAGATTCACATCGATAATCGGCCTAGTCCGACTGAAGATTTGCTTCCTGATTCAACGAATGATGGGGCCATCGAGAAGAAAATAACTGAGAGAGGTTCGTGTTGAATTCCAGACTTGCAATTACGTTGTTCGATCGTTTTAAACTCGAGCCACGTCGTGTTCTCGTTGTCCGATAGGGTGCTTTCGACAAAAAGCTTCGTCTTGCGCCATCGATGCATTTCTGTTTCCTTTCCCGATACAGCGCTACGGCTGTTCCACTTTTCAGACTTTCAGACTGAACATTTTTTGCCGGAAGGTTGACACGTAACAGTAGATAAAATTCGAATGTGCCTGCCAAAACGGAACAGAATTGAAAGAATGTTTTTTTGGTGGAGATGTTCTTGAGAATATGCTATTTTTTTGCTAACTATACTTTCGTTCGATCTTATAAGATCGAAAGAAAGTTGCCTCAAATTTGCGAATACCCATGGCACTGAAGTTTATATCGTTGGAATGCAACGAAAGTTCTTCTCGGTTTTATCATTTACTTATTTTCCCTATTATCTTAAATCTTTTTTTGTAGCTTTTGGTTAGGTTCATTTTTAATAAAGATTCTGAAAAACGTTTCAGTGGCTTTCGTAGTCTAAATTTGCTAAAAGAATCCGCCGGTATGAAAAAAAACAATTTCGTTGCATTCCAACGATGCAAGCTTCAATACCATGAATGTCCCCCGAAATCGGGTAGCGTTTATGTGGCCCGACGTAAACGAGCCCTTGCCGAGTGAATCCGCGCGTGAGCGCGTGAATCGACGCCACCCATAGTGATGTTCTTTGCAAAATATATATATATATGGGGAAAATATATTTTGGGTATATACCCGAATTATATCGATATGATGTTGGCTATGGCCACATATGGCTGTGTCAGGA
Organism: Ophion costatus; assembly: GCA_951751655.1. Classification (NCBI taxonomy): domain Eukaryota; kingdom Metazoa; phylum Arthropoda; class Insecta; order Hymenoptera; family Ichneumonidae; genus Ophion; species Ophion costatus. Next base: position 17,677,028 of record OX632362.1, on the reverse strand, counting down.
TCATTTTTTAATCGAATCGCTCATTTTGGGGACGTGACGGTCCTCGAAATTACCTCTATATAAACATACAGACATTTATATGCGGGTGATTTTAAAGACATTCCCCCTATATAATTCTGTACATGTGTGCGTGCGTGTCGGTAATATAAATATATACGTATATTACCCGCGAGATTGCGGCTGTCGCTGTCGCGTTTCTGCTGCACGAGCGCGCACGTGGATCCACTTAGATAAATATAGAACCTATAGGGTGTTTGGTGACACTATCGCAGAATAAATACAGCCTGTGTGCTCTGCTGTGTATCCACCCACGTATTATAGCGGAAAGCGAGAGCGCGAAAAATGATTGGGACCAAGAAGCTCAGGAAGAAAGAGAGAGCGAGAGAGAGAGAGTGAGAGAGAGAGAGAGCGAGGAGAGCGGAAGAGAGAAAAAGAGGGAGACGACCAACCAAACGAGTGGCGCTCTTCAATCTTCTCTCTCTCTCCCTCTCTCTCTCTTTCTCTCTCTCCCTTTATGTTTGCGATCACGATGGGTTGTCGAGAAACCCGTGTTATCGATATTTCACGAACGGTTTGCGCCACTGATTTTTATCCAGCTACGCGACAAAAACGTACTCACACTTATGAAAATATTTAAAATAGGGTAATTGCGGGGAAGTTGGCCATAAGGGAGAGATGGCCAATTGAAATGTTTCATAGAACCGCGCACTATATTGCACCTGTTACTGTTTAAGGATGTTGAGTCCCCAATCGCAAATGGTGATAAAATTCTGAAAATTTGGTATATTTTTGTATGAAGTATTTCAGAGGTCGTGTAAAAATTTCACGACAATTAGGAAGCTCGTTATTGAACAATTAACATTCACAAATTATATGTTGTTTTATGGAAACTGATGTCACTTTGCAATAAGTTTTTTTTTTGACCTCTCAATTTTATAATATCTACAATATACTGAAAGCAACGGAAACAAAACGAAGTTTATTGATACATTTTTTTTTATTTCTTTTAAAAATTGTTCTTAACAAAATGTTCATTTTTTAATAACGAGCTTCCTAATCGTCATGAAATTTTAACACGACCTCTTAAATACTTCATACAAAAACATACCAAATTTTCAGAATTTTCTTATCATTTTTTATTTCAACCCTTAAGGAGGTTGAAGTAATGATGATAGAATTCTGAAAATTTGGTATGTTTTTACATGAAGTATTCAGGAGGTCGTGTAAATATTTCATGACGATTAAGAAGTTATTGATTGAACAATTAACATTAACATGTTTCATAGGGACTCAACATCCTTAAGGGAGCTTTCCAGTGTGAAATTTTCAAAAAATCGATTTTTTTTTTTTTGCTTTATCGAATAGTATACACTCTTCCGAATATTCCCTGAAATTTTCATGCCGAAATTCAAATTATTTCGGTTACTGTACAGCATTTCTTGGAAGAAGGCAACGGAGCGCTACAGCTACAGCGAAACTTTGAACGCGTTTTTCTCGAAACAGCATTTTTCAAAACGGTGTCCAACTTGGAGGGCAGAGTTTTAAAGCTATCGAGTTGAATTTTTTACACAATATTCTTAACGTCATTGTTTATCGTGCTATGGAAGCTTTTTTTTTTTTGACATCTTCCTATTTTTTTGTAAAAAAAACTGCCAAAAAAAATGCTAAAATCGATACTTTTTGTTCAAACCGGCGCCATTTTTGCAAAAAAAAAAAAAAAAAAGCCTCCATAGCACGAAAGCCAATTATATACCGATCAATAATCTTTTTGTGTTTTTTGTTTCAGATCAAAATTGTGACCCCCAACGTGGACACCACATCCAAGTGCATTTTCTGCAACAATTGTTTCATCATTTTTATAGATATTAATTAATAAATAAATCGATCTTTAAAAAATTGTTTTGTATTCTTCAATACCCAATTAATATACAAAAAAAAACCAGAACGATTAGATTATTTTTTCTTTAAAAAAAAAAATCGCGAAAAACAGCGATTTTTCGGGCTGTTACACTGGAAAGCTTCCTTAATTCGCTTAGTGTCGTGCCCAGGTGTATGTGTACGAGCAAAAGTTTGGCAAAAAATAGTAAGTAAGTAAAATCCTTTTTAATTATTCCGTTCACTGCTAAATTTTTTTTGACGGTTTCATGTTTTACGTTGTGGTGATGTTATTTTGTAAAAGTAACGTTTACTTTTGTATTTCTTGAATAGTTCGCCAACAGTGCTATGTTATAGTCTCAAGAGTTTGTTATTACCTCAATTTACATTTTAGATGCGGCCATCTCTCTCGGGAGATTAGGAGAGATGGCACAGTCGGTGTATGATGGCCATAGTATTAGTTGTCATGTATCCGAGTAATTAATCTTTTCTACATTTTATTTAGATGCCTAATAAGTACAAAAGAAAAGCATTACTCTACGAGGGAACTGGACTCAAGAAGCATTGAAAGCAGCTATAAGTGCTGTGAAAAATGATGAATTGTCGGTTCGTGCGTGCGCTAGGATCTACAAAATACCTAGGAAGACCTAAGAAAGACAATATATGAACAATGACAAAAAATGATGCGGCGAAAATTATTGTGAAACTCATCTCATCGAAGACTGACTTTGGTGAATAATGTGCCAACTTTGGGTAAACAAAAATTAGACGGATTTCGATGATATCTGTTCTAAATGTGGCCAAGGAAAAAAAAATATGAATCACAGCATAAAACCAAAGAGAAAACCGAGAACATAATGCTGGGTAAGTGGCCATCCCACCTCTACTCCTATGAGCCATCACACCCGGATACTCCGGGAAAGATAGCCGAGCGTGATTAAAAAAAAAATTGTCATTTTAAGGTTCATCTTATAGGAGTTTGTTTTTAATGTCGTAAATTATCTTAAAGTTAAATGTTTAGAGTTTAATTACACATGAAGTTAAGTTAAGAAATGTCTGTACTCTTATTTTGACGGATCCTCGAAAAAACTGTGGCCAACTACCCTACTTACTTTCGCACTTCGACTTACCCTACGCTTTTTCGCATTGAAAGGCAAATTTATTAGGCATTTATGTTGACTCGCGAATAGCTTCCCGACGAAAATGAAGTAGGTTGAAAGAGTATGTTTGAGCGCGTGTTGAAGATTATTCGCCCTCAATATTTTCTCGGGCTCGTGAATTATCAGTATTGGGTTCGTTAAAAATACTGCGATTATGAATATTCGATACATTATATTCGCGTCCTGTAAAAAATGTGGTATATAGAACCTTTTCCAGTTAAAAATCGTTCTTATTTGTTTTGCGAAGATATTTTTTTTGTAACTACCGCTTTAATTTTATTTGAAAGTTGGGGCGTTATGCTCAGTTATGAAAGTCGAAACTTCACTTTTTTCCAAACCAATATATTTTGACAGTATATTATTAGCTATTGGCTTATTAGTTCACTGAAAAATTTGAGGTGAACGGATCATAATTAACAGATTTATAGGCTGTTGTAATTCCGAAGTTCGCCCGTCGGAACACTCGGAGCACCGTTCGAAACTTTCAACGCTTTTTTCCCGAAAGTGCGTTTTGAAAGTTGGTCAGCTAAATATATAAAAAAGTACTGTATCGATCTTACTGACATTTTGAGGGCTTCTTCTCAATATTAAAATATAGTATTTGATCGAAGGTTTTTCCACATGTATGCATTTGATGCCCTATTTGTGGCATGCCCTATTTGATGTGCATTTGATGCACATTTGATAAACGAAAAATGCCCTATTTTCGCAAAAATCAACACTCTCACTTTGAACAACCTCAATTTTTTTAAATTTGATATTTCGATCATTTCTCTCATTAATCATAGGACAAACTAATATACTAACGAAATCTGTTTCATTTTCTAATATTAGGAAACCTAGTTCGGAAGGGCATTGCTTGTCGCAAAAAAATGTTTTCGAGAACTGCTTCCTGTACATGGGTTGTAAATCGATTATAATTAAACATATTTACGGACACAAATTACAGACTGTTTTTGAGATGATCCTTTCTTAAATACCTGATATGTCTGTCGAAATTTATTTTCACGATTTGCCAATAAAAAAAATCATAAGTGAACTGTTTTCGACTGTTACAACTAGGCATAACCCTAGGCATAATAGTGGTTTCATTATATTCCAATTATTTAAAGAAATGGTTAGAAGACTAGAGTTTCGGGGGGGCTCTCCCTCCAGTGACATGACGAGTTTGCAAGGGTTTCTAGTGACTACGGAATTATAGAATTATGTCATAAACTACGCCGGTGATTTTAAGCTTTTTACTTCCAATTCTAGCATAATAGACGAAAGAACTGTTCACAAAAGTTTGAGCGTGCGACGACGCGGGAACGTGACTTTTTCGTGCTTTCTCTCTCTGCCTCGCGTTTGTAGTTTCATGACGAAAGTACTGGCAGATCGTGTATTACATGTGCGTGCGTTTCCCCGTGTGTTCTGAAAATAAAGTCCGCGGCACGAGAAAGAGAAAAAAGAGAGAGAGAGAAAGAGAGAAAGAGAGAGAGAGAGAGAGAGAAGAATCGCGAGGGCGTGCACCGTATGCTTTTCGTTATGCAGCGCGTTAGCAAAACGATAGAAACATCTCGTCTGTATACAATGTGAGGTCAGCCTACATTCGCATGAACAAAATTAAGCAGAAACGTACATGAAGTTGCGAGTATTGGCCTGTGAACGTGAAAATAGCTTTCTAATAATTTCGTATAATTCTCACGATCGTGACCGACTGATCATTCATCAAATCACTGGATACGGTGTGTCTCGATTTCCCGCAGGATTCCTGCTGCCCGCAATATTAAAGCTTGCATTGTTGCAATGCAACATTTCTACATTCGCAGGATGACTACGTTTTTGTTGACTGATTAATTTTTTTTAAATATCGTCTTGAGCTGTTAAACTCACACAAACTGCGGCTCGGATCCTCTTCAGACCTCTACAGATCTCTGCAACCTAACTCGGCCGGAAAAATAATCGACAAAAGCAAAAATAAAGAAAATTTCTTTGCCCTTCAATGATGGAAATCCAAAGCCATACATTTATAGATGCAGCGATAATCCACCTGGCGTGGAAACTTTTGAATGTCAACCCTGCTTTGACACACTAGGTCATTTTGGCCCCGACGAATTTGAAATAAAATGCTCATTTTCTCAAAATTGGAAGTTTTCTATAATTTTTTACAAGAATGCAATTTTTACTTTCCGTATTTCAATTGTGCAGACGTATTAAGAAATACTTAAAGTGCATTCTCAATTTTTTTAAATGAAAACCGACCGAAGGGTGGATGAAATATTATTCACGGTCACTGGCCTAGTGTACCGAAATCGTGACCTAAGATCAGTGTGTCAATAAAGGGTTAAAAGGTTATCCTGAAGTAAACAAAAAATGACTACACTAAACACTATTCTAGAGTATTTTTTTCTAGACTCGGAAGTTGTTTTTTCAGTGTACTCATTAATAATCGTAAAGTAAGGAAAAAAGACTAGACTAAACCCTATTCTAGGGTATTTTTTTTCTAAACACTAGACTAGGGAGTTTTTTCAGTGTACTTATTAATAATCCTAAAATAAATTAAAAAGACTAGACTAAACACTATTCTAGGGTATTTTTTCTAGACTGGCGAATTTTTATCAGTGTACTTTTGACTATTCCTGGAGTAAACAAAAAAGACGACCAAACACTATTCTAGGGTATTTTTTCCTAAACACTAGGCTAGGGAGTTTTTTTCAGTGTACTTATTATGAGGCAGCGGAAGTTTTTTACTTCCGGCCACAGTCACGGTCTTGCTCTGCTCCTGATCACGCTGAATCTTTGTACTTAATTTTTTTTCATTTCACATACGTCTCTCATACACATTTTCAACAAAAATGTATTCATACGGTAGCGTGAAGGGAGAAAAAAAATGCCATCTCCACGTGGTTCTTGTTAGATTCGACGGTGCATAAAATGTGTGCGTGCTACTTTTGACAGACGCTTTGCGAGATATTGCATCGAGAACCGCGCACTATATCGAGCTTTATGTCTGCATTACCGAAGCTGTATCGCGGACTTCTGGTGTTCCACTTTTCGCGTGATGCAATCGTGGCGCGTGTATCGCTGTAACGCATAATTGGTGTGCTGCATGACGTTTCAATAGCGAATTTTCGTTGCCCACGAGTCAGTAACGTGTGTATAAAAATATTTGTAAGTTCGCGCGGTCTATAAAATTTCACGTCGGATTTTCTTGCTGCCAAGAGACTTCACGGACGTTGAAGAGTTTCGTTACACGCGAGTGACCAAAATTGAGTGATTATTCTCCAGAGAAAACGAGCCGCGACGAACATCTATCAGAAATATCATCTGTCAAGTTGTCCGACAGTGACGAATGGGTTTGATCATTTCCATTCACTGCCGAAAATAATTTATAAATAGTATTATTATACGTAGTATTAAGTAGTACTATTATAAGTAATAGTATAAGTAGTATTAGAAGTAGTGGAGCGGCAAATGTTGGATCAAAGTAGAAAAGATATGGATGGTGAACGTCCGAATAACCATAAAGGAACATCGGGAACATTAATATATATATATATATATATATATATATATATATATATATATATATATTAATGTTCCTAATAATGTAAATAATAAATCTGTAAAGAGTGTTGTGCGTTTAATTTTTTCATTTTCAGAAAATTTCTTTGCGCAGCGGTCATATTAATTCAACCCGATGGAAAAATAATATTTTGATGATAAAAAGTTTGTCCGACTGACTGTAAGCTGCGCGTTTGTAATTCGAGAACCATGGAATCAATTAAATTCGATTAATTTCGATAAATTTCTCACAGTTTAGACCAGGAGTTCCAAAACTTTTTTTATGACGCTTCCTTTCTGCAAAAACGAGATGCCCCCATCACACATTTATAGTTATATTAGGGTAAAAAACACGTCCCCCTTGCATTCTGTGGCGCCCCGACTTTAAAAATCAACAGTTCAGATTGCGGCATACGATTTAGGCAATTCAACATTATGCTATCTACCTCTACCTATAAATTTGAAAAATCTGTTTCTAAAGAAGAACGTTAAATTGTTTTCAAAATTTTAGAAAGCTCCAAATTTATGAGTAAGAAGAGTAAAAAAATTGGCGAAAATGGGAAATTTCGATACTTTTGAGTGACCATTAAATATTCATTGATCGGCTAGAGCTTCGGCGAGTTTAATTAAAAAATTCAAAAGCGTAAAATTTATGGAACGAAAAAAAGATCGGTTATATTTAAAAAATTTGGATTTTTGGGAGGCTTGAGCGACAATTTTTTCTTTCTTCAACGTAGATAATTGGATGGTAAGAAAAAGGGAAATATATATATATATATATATATATATATATATATACATAACGATACATATAACGAGTTTAATATGCGTGCTCAAATAAATAAAAGAGTATTAACGACAGTGCTCTTTATCTCGACTATCGGAAATGCTCGGTTCCGGCATTGTTCGAAAAACATTTCACCAGATTATCATATCAGATGCGAGCTGTAATGATCCCGTGTAGTTCCGCGTCGATCAATACACACGGTTATCATTACCACGTCGCGAGCACATTGCCCCCTTGAAACGTTACAGTCAAGTTTCCCGCTCTCCAGCAATTTTTCACCGTTCTGATTTTCCACATAAATTGTAGATACAAACCCATCTCATCTGCGCCTTCAGCAGTTTTCGATCACATCTGTCGCGAATCCACAAACTGATCTTATCCAAAAACTCAATATTTTCTTTGACTCACCCCTGACCATTTATCAGTGAATTAAGGGCTCATGCCCAGATGTAAAAGTCGAAAAATCACCTTTTTCAAAACCTGTATATTTTGACAGTATATCATCTTATTAATGTTGCCGAAAAATTTGAAGGTGATCAGATGAAAAATGACATATTTTTGACGCCCGTCGGAACGCTCGGAGCGTCGTTCGAAACTTTAAACGCTTTTTCTCCAAAGTACGTATTCAAAGTCGATGAGCAAAATATCGTAGAAACGACTGCATTTATCTTTCTAAAAAAGTTACGAGATTTAGAGTTTCTAGATGTAAAAATACAGTATTTGATCGAAGGATTTTTTTCCGATGTCCACTTTCGATTTGATGAACGAATGCCAACTTGGATTGCCAAGAACGAATGCCAACGGAACGATGCCCACTTTTTCACCCATATCAGATCTACTGTGACGCGCTATATTTGTTTAAATTTGACATTTAGGAAATTCCTTCGATTAATCATAAGCAAAACTAATATACTAATGAAATCTGTTTGATTTTTAAACAGTATTAGGATGTTGAATAAGTTCTCGCTGTTTTTCGTGAAAATGAATGCATTTGAAAAAAATCATTCCTAATGCTTTCAAACGCTTCGAAACTGTTGTACGATCAACTCCTAATGATTCTGCAAAGTTGAGCTAGCGTCTGGCATGAGCCTTTATGAAGTAATGCCTCCAGTTCAACACATACAAATCATTATTTTTTAAGCATCTGAACCAACGGTTCCTATCCTTTCCAGTCTTGTTACCGCTATGACCCATCGAGAAAACTATTTTACCCCCCTAAATAATACACACCAGCATTATTACCCCCGCGAAAGTCTCAACAAGAATTCTGTGTGCTTCAACTGCGGATTTCATAAAAATAAAGTAGTGCAATAAAATTCCGCGCTAATGCTTTTTTTTCGGCACGAATTTTGGCATGTTTGACACTACGAAAAAAAATTGTGTACTCTCGGCGAAATTACATACACTGCATTTCAAGCTTGCTTATAGTACTTATAGTACTATAGTAAGTACTTATAGTACTTCTTTATAGATGCGTTACCATCTAGAACTACATGCTCGCAGTTCTGGTAACGCCATCCGTTGGAAAACAGCGAGAACTTATTCAACGTCCTAATAGATAACCAAGTTCAAAAGAGGATTACAATTGAATATTTTTACACAAAGAAATTACCGAGCGTTCTTCATATGATACTTTTTCAAATACATAATTTTTGTAGAAATTTATCACTACAACTTTCTTCAAGAAGGTACCCCTCGCTGGAAACTTTAAAAAATCGTTTTTCGCATATTGTTATAGTATGAACTGTCAAGAATACTTTAAGACCAACCGGATCCTGATATTCTAAGAATTGACGAAATTACACCTATTTTAGTGGAACAGCGTGCGTCGGGTTTATCGCGATCCGTCGAGTTTGAACACGATTATCTCAAAACTACATATATTGACACGGCGGGATTGATATATTGAGTATCGTTCACAATATTGATTTAAATTTGCACAGTTAGCGTTCGAACAGTAGTCATTTTCGGTTCACGATCGCATTTCTTAATTGCATGAACCATTTGTTAATAACGATGACTTCAGTATGCTGTTTGTCAAGAGAAAAATGAGGTTTTATTTGGAGAAGCTGTCATTTTTCGTATTTTTCGAAATCATCGAAAAGTGGATCGTGAACCCGTAGCCAGTTGGATACATTTGAAGAAAAAAATTGTTGTTTTCGTTTCAAATTATATTCGAGCCTGGTAGAGATCCCGCCGTTTCGAGCCTCTCCGCTGGAGGACTGCAACGCCAACTGCAGCACCACGAACACTGAAAGATTTACTTTCGAAAAAATGCCATTGTAACCACGAACATGTGTACAACCTGGTGGGAAAAAACTAATGTATTCCAACCAATATGTTACGAGAAAAAAATGCATCATTCTAATTCTTCAAATTGGCCTTCCAGAAAGGAATACCCCGTTTAAAAATCCCTGAAATAAGCAGTTTTCGACTGTTCCGACTAGGCATAAACCGTTAATATTGTTATATTTATCCTGGGGGGGAATTTAATCCCAGACAAAAAAGCCTGCACTTCCAACTTGTTGGACGTTCGACTGTAGAACGAGGACGTAACGAGATGGCCGTTAGTTTTACGAGTGCGACGTGCACGTGTGCTTATATGTGCATGCGCGTGTGTGTCGATGAACTCACCGCAAATGTATATAGGCACGAGCAAACGTCTACCTGCTATAGGCGTTAGAATCCGGCTCGATGTTCTCCAATCGCGCGCGTGTATGTGTGTTCTCGTAATCGCGTATTATTATACGCCTTATTCTCGTTGTACAATATCGAGCCTCGGACTCTGGGTTTCGGAGATAAGATAACGAGAGCGGCTATCGACTCTTGACACTTATTTCACCTGCCCGACCATGTATTAGCCGCAAACACAGCCAAGGGATATAACGTTGTACACATCAACCTCAACGTTATCTCATCCTTTTATCTCTGACCTATGCACCATATGCTTTTTCCACGTATGTGTCGTTTTCCGAGTACGTATGTATTCACACACACACACACACACACACACACACACACACACACACACACACACACACACACACACACACACACACACACACACACACACACACACACACACACACACACACACACACACACACACACACACACACACACACACACACACACACACACACACACACACACACACACACACACACACACACACACACACACACACACACACACACACACACACACACACACACACACACACACACACACACACACACACACACACACACACACACACACACACACACACACGCACGCACGCACGCACGCACGCACGCACGCACGCACGCACGCACGCACGCACGCACGCACGCACGCACGCACGCACGCACGCACGCACGCACGCACGCACGCACGCACGCACGCACGCACGCACGCACGCACGCACGCACGCACGCACGCACGCACGCACGCACGCACGCACGCACGCACGCACGCACGCACGCACGCACGCACGCACGCACGCACGCACGCACGCACGCACGCACGCACACACACACACACACACACACACACACACACACACACACACACACACACACACACACACACACACACACACACACACACACACACACACACACACACACACACACACACACACACACACACACACACACACACACACACACACACACACACACACACACACACACACACACACACACACACACACACACACACACACACACACACACACACACACACACACACACACACACACACACACACACACACACACACACACACACACACACACACACACACACACACACACACACACACACGCGCGCGCGCGCGCGCGCGCGTGTGTGTGTGTGTGTGTGTGTGTGTGTGTGTATGACTAAGTAAATAGGTGTGCGATGGAGCGCCGATGACGGCTACGCGCCTGGGGTTAAACCACCTCGTATCCGGTATAAATGCGCCGCCTCGGGTAGAAGTCCAGTGCGAGGGATGTACACACATGTAGGCACGATGTACTCGTTCGACGATCACCCGATCGGGCCCCGTAACGTCTACATCCTAACCGCGATCGTCCAATTCTCTTAGCAGCCTCGGAGAGACAGAAGACAGCTTCGTGAAGTTCTCCCTTGGCAAATGGTATTGAAGTTTGCATCGTTGGGATGCAACGAAGTGACATTATTTTCGTACCGCTCAATTTTTTTCCACGACACTACAGCTACAAAAATTATTGGAATATTTTTGAACGATCTTCTTTGGGATCCACAACCGAAATCGGTAAAAAAGCGTTTAGGTTAGAAAAATTACGAAATAAAAAAATGTTGAAGATTTCTTGTTGCATTCCAACGTGGCATATTTCAGTACCATCTTGGTAAAGGATGGCTGTTACGCATATGGAAAACAGGGAAAACCCGGGAAATTTTTTGCCGCCTGGAATAATCAGGGTAAAGGCAAGAAATTTTGAAAATACTCTGAAATTCTTTTTCAAAATTTACTTTTTGTAAGTATTACGAAAAATGAAACTAACTTAAAAATAAATGGAAAGTAAAAAAAATATATTAGTTTTAAGGCTTTCACGGCTCTTTATGTAATTCGAAGGGTATGTGGCTTCGTTACAGTCTGCATCATCAGGGCTGAGGGCTCCGATACTGAAGCTCCCGTGACTCAGGCATCCCTTATATAGTTGCAGTTATCGTTCCAGATCACTGCACCAGCCAATCAGATGTTTTAATTGATCGGCCAGTCAATTTAAAAAATGGGGGGACGGTGTGTCAAATAGGATTGACGTGATATCCACCATCTCTGTTTAGATTGTCCGGATGTTTTCGGATTTCCAAGCCTTCTCGGTGTTTCCTGGAAAAAATCCTGTTCGATGGGGCCAGACGTTGGGCTTTATCGAACTGAATGGCATGACCAGTCTCCATCCAATGCTCGGCCAGGGCTGATTGTCCAATGTGGCCATATTTGATACACCGTTGATGTTCTTTGATCCGTGTACTGATCTTCCTCCCGGTTTCTCCTATGTACACTTTACCGCATGAGCAGGGTATCTTGTACACTCCTGGTGCACTTAATGGTGGTCTTTGGTCTTTTGCACTCGGAACCAAAAAGTTGCTCCTAACCTACTAGCCCTCATAGAGCATTGCCTAAACTCTACATATTTCCAATTCCAATCCCAGTTTTATGAACAAACTTCAGACGCAGCCATGGGTTCCCCGATTTCCCCTATCATCGCCAACATCTTTATGGAGAACTTCGAGAACAGAATTCTGCAAGGAGCACCCCTCAAACCCTCAACCCGGTTCCGATATGTCGATGACACCTTCGTCATTTGGAGTCACGGCAAAGAAAACCTCAATCATTTCTTAACCTTCCTCAACTCCCAGCACCCCAATATACCATTCACCATGGAGATAGAACAGGACAATCAAATTCCTTTTCTGGATGTACTGGTTCAACGGAAAAACGATGGCACTTTGGGCCACAAAGTTTACCGGAAGCCAACGCACACGGATAGATATCTCCACGCTACGTCCCAGCACCACCCCTCCCAAAAACAATCGGTCATAAGCTCTCTGGTCTACAGAGCTCTAGCGATCTCCGAACCGAACTCTCTCGAGGATGAACTAGAACACCTACGCAAAGCTTTAGCAGATAATGGCTACAAGCCAAGCAACATCGAAAGAACGATCAAACATCTAAGAAGAAAAATAGCCCATCCGAAAACGGTAACAGCACCTGAAGGGGGAAATGAAGGACAAATAATAGCAACAACTTCCCTTCCATACCTTCAGGGCATAACCGATCGCATAGGCAGGGTCCTTGGGAAACATAACGTGCAAGTCATCTTCAAACCTCAGAAGAAGCTAGCACAAGTGGTTCCGAGTGCAAAAGACCAAAGACCACCATTAAGTGCACCAGGAGTGTACAAGATATCCTGCTCATGCGGTAAAGTGTACATAGGAGAAACCGGGAGGAAGATCAGTACACGGATCAAAGAACATCAACGGTGTATCAAATATGGCCACATTGGACAATCAGCCCTGGCCGAGCATTGGATGGAGACTGGTCATGCCATTCAGTTCGATAAAGCCCACAGTCTAGCCCCATCGAACAGCTATTTTTCCGGGAAACACCGAGAAGGCTTGGAAATCCGAAAACATCCGGACAATCTAAACAGAGATGGTGGATATCACGTCAATCCCATTTGGTACACCGTCCTCCCGGTTTCTTAATTGACCGGCCGATCAATTAAAACATCTGATTGGCTGGTGCAGTGATCTGGAACGATAACTGCAACTATATAAGGAATGCCTGGGAAACGGGAGCTTCAGTATCGGAGCTCTCAGCCCTGATGATGCAGACTGTAACGTTTGCGAAACGTCGGCACAACGCTGATTCTCAACACGGCCTCCATCCGGAAGCGACATACTCTTCGAATTTAAAAAAATATATTTTTTTATATTTTTAATATTCATATTATTTTGCATTATGTAAAAAAAAGTTATGTTTATATACTATTACATTACGTACTAATTTACTCTAAAGCGCTATACATTTGCACTCGATTTTTCGATACACACCTACAAAATTATTATTGGGGATAAGTGTTCTTTTAAGATTTCTAGTTCATTAAGAATTTCTGATTTTTAAAAAGTATTTAAAAATAGCGGCGTTACGACACTTGCTTCAGAGACGGTTGCCGCTCGAGTTGTTATACGGCCCGCAACCTAGCGTCTGCTGCATTTATCTGAAACATCACAGCCGAAAAGTTTTAGATTTCTAAGAACCACACTCTCTATGGGGACCTCTCTATGGGGATAAAAACTGAAAAAGGTTCGAAAAATGGCACTTGCTTGAAACAATGTTCTATTGTTCATGCAATGTTTTCTTGTCAATGAAAAAGTAGTTTCCTAAAATAAATTTGAAGGAACTTTAGGTTCATATGTATGGAAATTATGGTATCTAAAAGTCTGCAAAATGTCAAATCGATCGATTCGATAGTTGCTGAGTTATCTTGTACGAGGCTTACAAAAAGTGGATTTCAGGAAATCGCGTTTGAAGTTTTAAGACTCAAAATTGTCGTGACTAAATGACCTACCGATAAATCTGCGATTCCGGGACCAGAAGTATAAACATAATATTAATTATAGATAATAATAATTAATAATAATTAATAGATAATAGATTTTATATATATATATAGATAAAAGGATCGTTATATCGACCCTTGATGAACCAATTTATGAGCGATTAACGAAGATGAATTACGATAAAAAGGATCGGTTATCGAGAATACGGAACGAAGGGACTTTTTTCTATTTTTCGTCTCGCATTCCTGCCTTTCCTGTCCTCCTCATCATTCTGTTTCATTTTCATACGTTAACCTGTCAGTACGGTCTTGATTTTTGCTCGCGCCTTCTCTTTCCTTCTCTTGCCTCATCAGTCCCTCTGCGCGCTTTCGCGAGCATGCATGTATACGCGCCCTCGGGACACAATCCGCGATCTGACGGAGGGATTTGAATAATTCCCGCATCTCCGCCCATTTCGTTCAGCTGCTCAATTATTACCTGGAATTTGAAATAAATCCGGCTTCACGCAGAGTCGTCAGGTTATACGGGCTATTTCTTCTTCTTCCCTCAAATCGATCGGGCGAGGTCCCATTTGATGCGATCGCGTTTGCTGGCGACGAATTGTATAGCCCCATTGTTCAAAAATCATTGTACAAGCGATGAGAGAGATTTTTCAAAAAACAGCAATGCTGAACAAAAGGTCGATCCGATCGAGATGGATCTAGAAAAGTCGGGATCAGAGGATTATTTTGTATCGACGATGGTTTTGTCGAGTCCTTAAGAGGTTATGCCTAGTTGTAAAAGTCGAAAAATCACTTTTTTCAAAACTTTTTGAAGAAATTTATTTCGACGATATTTTATCTTAAAAATATTTTCTGAAAATTTTAAGGGGTTTGGATTAAAATTGACTGGTTCATAGTCTGCTATGTTGACGTCTATCAGAACGCTCGGAGCGTCGTATGAACCTTACACGCTTTTTTCTCGAAAGTACGTTTTCAAATCGGGAAGCAAAATACCTCAAAAACTACCGCATCGATTTTTCTGAATATTTTAGGCATTTTTCCGGATGTAACCTTTCGACTTGACGAACGAAAAGTGCCATTTTCTTCGCAAAAAACAAGACTCAGAACACGCGCGATTTTTTTGAAATTTGATTGTAAATGAATGATTTGAGTGAATGAAAATTGATTAGAATTAAATATCTATACAGAAAAAACAAATTTTTGCAGAATTTTTTTTACCGACATTTGTTTTACAGAAAAAAGATTTTTTACAGATTTTTACATAAAAAACAGAGTGTTTTTCATATGATACTTTTTTAAACTAATTTTTGTAGAAATTTATCATCGCGAATTTCTATCGAAAAATTTCAAAAATGAGTTGTTTTGATGAGAAAGTGTCCTTCAGCAAAAGGACAATTTCACTTCTTTCAGAACTGAGTCAAGCCATTACCGCTGCGATATTAATTAAGCGGTGCATCCTCAAAAAATTCTGGAATCTCACAATCCTCTTAAATCTTTCGTCTCTTCCACTACTTGCTTTTTTCATTTTATCTAAAAAATATGACTCGCAGTCTTCGTGCCTCTCGGAAGGTCCATTAATTAAACAAAGTACACCATCGACGGTATTCGTCAAGCTTCGCAGCCGATGATTTTTTTAGTTTTTCATTCCGTCACTCACACGGCTGATTCGCATTCATACATGATTTACGAGTTAAAGTTGCATTGTGCACGCCAGAGAAAAGCGGCGCAAGTATGCCAATGGATAATAAATGTTCAACGATTTTTCTCAAAGGGCCAACAATGATCGTTTGCCGTTATACTTACCATGAGAAATTGCAAAATAACTGTGAAACTTTCCAGCTTACGCGGTTCGCGAAATAAATAGGAGAGAAGAAAAAGGCACGTTGCTCTCCTGGCGTCTCTGCATCGAGAGCTTTCATAGGATAATGCAGCGCACGCACCTGAGCATATTTATATGATGTACGGATTCTGTTAAGTTTCCCGTACGGTCCCCAGTCTCGCTGAGCATATGTCGTCTCGCATGCAAAAGTCGGTCGCATCTTCTCCATGTATCTTCGCTACCGCTTTATACATGCATATATTTCAATGCAGCACGCAGCACGCACAATATCACGCGCCGATCTATAACCGAACCGGAAGACATACTTACAATTCTGTTATTTTTGCTACGAGAATGAAATTATTCGGTGGAAGTCAACATATATAAATACAATAACAATACTTACAATTAAATCTACATCTACCTAGAGGCCCGAAAAAAAAGTCAAATCCCGAATTTTTTTCTAGGAAACCGTTGATGAAAAAGAAACACATTTGTTTTTTTTAACACAAACGTACATTATCGGCCGAAAGTTTCCGCACACTTCAGCCAATTGTCAAATAGTGTTAGAATAATATAAATCATTCCATTTATTATTTTACAAAGATATTCTACGGCTCTGTATAATTGATTATATTACGAGGGAACCGACAGAGGTAGGCGCGCGGTCGGTGTGCGGGCTCGGCGGTCACTGAAGTTAAGCAGCATTGGAGGCTGCCAATACTTGGAGCGGTGACCGCTTGCCCGTGCACTGGTTTGCGCGTCAACCTTTGAGCGGGAGGCAGTTTGCCTGAGTTTCCGATGTTTAATACAACTGAAACTCAGCCAAATATAGCCGCCTGTATCGGCCCAGGTTTTCCGCAGTTTCCCTGGGCCCTCGTGCAAATGCGATACAGTAGTGCATTAGGAAAGAGTGGCTGCGGTCAACACTCTGCGGGGGAACTCTGGAAGGAATGTAGGGAGCTCTGGAAGGATTGTGAATGTCGGAAGGAATGGAAGGAATAAAAGGAGGGGATGGTAAAAAGGGGAAGGCCCCGGTACCTCTGAGGAATACATAATAATAAAAAAAAAAAAAAAAAAAAAACAATATATTACGAGGGTCGTTTGAAAAGTCCGTGCAAAGTCAGAGAGATGGCATTATTGTTGCGCATCGAGGTTATTTTCAGTTAGTAGCATCTCTTGGAAGAAAACATACCACGTTTCAGCTAGATCGGTGTATTTCTATGTGTTTGGCATTCGTTCAAACCGAGGAAGTCGAGTGATTTACAAAAAATGGAAGAAAAAGAATTTCGTGTGTTGATTAAACATTACTTTATGAAAGGCAAAACGCCTTAGGAGACTAAAGAGAAGCTTGATAAACATTATGGTGACTGTGCACCTTCGATTAGAATAGTTTAAAAGTGGTTTACAAATTTTTGGAGTGGTCATATGGGCACAAGCGAGGCTGAACGTTCTGGACGCCCTGTTGAGGTCACTACTCCAGAAATCATTGATAACATTCATGATATGGTGATGGGTGACAGGAGAGGGAAGGTGCGTGAGATTGCTAGTGCTGTGGGCATCTCGAATGAACGGGTACATAATATTTTGCACCAACATTTGGACATGAAAAAGCTATCCGCAAGATGGGTGCCGCGATTGCTCACGATTGACCGAAAACGAAATCGTGTCAAGTGTTGCAAGAACGGTTTGCCGCTGTTCCAAAGGAATCCGCAGGACTTTAAGCGTCGTTTCGTCACTGTGTATGAATCATGGATACATCACTACACTCCGTAGGCCAAAAACCATCTAAACAATGGGTTGGCAAGGGGGAATCAGCACCAAAAAAGGCGAAGACCGTTCCCTCGGCCGGGAAGGTTATGGCGACTGTCTTTTGGGATTCGCAAGGAATAATCCTCATCGACTATCGGGAAAAGGGTAAAACTATTACAGGCGAATATTATTCATTGTTATAGGACCGTTTGAAAACCGAGCTGCAAAAAAAACGTCCACGATTGTCCTACAAAAAGTCCTTTTCCATCATGACAACGCACCAGCTCACGCCTCAGCAGTTGTGGCCGCAAAATTATTGGAAATAGGGTTCCAACTCGTTTCACATCCCCCCCCCTATTCTCCAGATTCGGCTCCCTCGGACTATTATTTGTTCCCTTATATGAAGAAATGGCTGGCGGGAAAAAAGATTTTATTCAAACGAGGAGATCATTGCAGAAATGAATGGCTATTTTGCAGACTTAGACAAATCCTATTATGCGGAAGGAATCATCAAACTAGAGCAGCGTTGGATGAAGTGTGTAAGCCTAAACGGAGACTATGTTGAAAAATAAAAAAGGTTCATCCCAAAAATTTAAGTAGATGACATTTTTGCACGGACATATCAAACGACCCTCGTATTCTAATATAATTTTGTAATTATCCAAAGTGATCGAAAGTTTTGCCAATTATCTGAAGTGTCCGGAAACGGTTGGCCGGTAGAGTACAGATATTGATGGCCCTTGAAAAAAATCACCACAACATATAGATAAGCAACATAGCCGCCGATGAGCAAAGCTTCCATCTCCTCGTCTTCAAATTTTTTCGGCAGCCCTGGATGTTTAAGCTTCCGACAGTATACGTTGATTTCCAGCAGCACTTTCCTTCAAAGGAAAGCAAAAAAGCGATGCTTGCTGCAAATGGCGTTTTGTTTGCACCAAATTCGACATATTCAACACTCCAAAAAATAATGCCTTTGACATTTCGCCAAAATCACACATACTGAAAACTAAAGCCACGTGATGACGCTTTGATATTAAATTAGTAACAATATGACTCGATCCGATATAGTGCTAGTTGCACCATCTCTTTAAAGTCCCTTAAAATTGATGCACACACCATGTATACAAGTATTCTGCTTCGATCATACTCGGGCGCTAACGCACTTTCGGTTCGATCCAAAAATGCAGCAGGTCCGAAGATCAGGATGTGACGCGTTGGCGAACACATTTTGATGGGCCAGTCGCATTCACCAAAATCGTCGGTGCTCACGTAATACAGTGATCGATCTTCGTTACGTTTCGTTGGTTTTTCATCTCACAGCCACTGTGGCATTTTTTTACCACCAGTTAATCTACACATGTATATCTTGATTTGACGACATCTTTCGTCTTTGCGCTTGATCGTTTGATCGACTCGAGCGAAACGACTCGTCGTATACCTTGTTTGATGCTTAACAATTCGCAGATGTTTGATTATAATTGAATGGTATCGAGCGTGAAAGGTTTTCGAAGTACGAATCCACGGTTTAAATTCCAGTTTCTCTTCGAGGAGGACCAACCCTTTCGGGGATTAACTCTGAAGAATGCTGATTATTGTTTCGTTAGGTATAGATACCTACAGAGGTGGATTCAGGGGGTGGAGCACCGGGGCACGTAGCCCCCCCCCCCCCCAGATGGTCCAAATTGACTATAGAAAAAGGCCAAAGAGTCCCAGAATAATCACATTTCCCCCTCCCCATGCCCCCCGTGCCTGGTCGTGCCCCCCAGAAAAAAATTCTGGATACTTAAAGAAAAGTTGAATTTTGACTTTCTCACAAGTTCTAGTGTAGTTGAGAACCTAAAGAAAAGGTGAATTTTGACTTTATCACAAGTTCTAGTGTGCGGTTGTGAAGAAAAAGAAAATAACGATCCGATCAATAAAGCCCGATTCATTAGGACAAATCGTAATTTCACAATTTCCGTGAGTTTTTTTCTTTCGCAAACGTCTCGAGTGTGAAAGACGTTACAGATTCAGCACAACTTGCGATTCTCTCTAAATGGGTGTAAGTTTGTTAGGGTTTGTTCGATAACCCAAACATACCCAAACAAGGATTAGGTCTTTGAGGCTCTTCACTTCCATTATCAATCAAACCCAAGGGTAAGTGTGCGTGTGCGTTTGTTTGGGTTAGTTTCGTAACGGAAGTGACGAGCCACAGAGACCAAATCCTTGTTTCGGTTTCTTTGGGTTATTGAACTAGCACAAACAAACGTAAACAAATCCAAACAAACTCACATCCACATACACTCGCACGCTTACACTAGGAATGTTGAAGACTTTACATGCTCGTGGTATAATCTGGATCGCGCTGAAATAGTAAAAAATGGTATTCTAACCTAAAAATTATGGACATTATCAAAAATACTTTACCACAAAAGGTATTAGTTTCGGGCTGACAATTTTTTGGTGAAATAAATGCCTGATTCCATTATAAAAAACATTTACGGCCATCTTAAGGTCGCCATTTTTTTAACGTCCCCCTTTGAAACTTAAAAGTTTTATAATGCTCAATACTTGATCGGAGCAGTATTTTTCGAGGTAAATCAGGTGTACGATTAAAATGGGATACCCGGTATAGTCTTGCCATAA
This sequence comes from Ophion costatus, assembly GCA_951751655.1. Classification (NCBI taxonomy): domain Eukaryota; kingdom Metazoa; phylum Arthropoda; class Insecta; order Hymenoptera; family Ichneumonidae; genus Ophion; species Ophion costatus. The sequence goes on along the minus strand of OX632362.1, from coordinate 17,656,389 downwards.
GATTGAAGTTTGCATAGTTGGAATGCAATGAAACTTATTATTTTTCAACTGCTCGAATTTCTGCCGGCAAATCTCCGTAACAAAAATTCCTCAATAGTTTTTTAAGTTGCTTATTCCAAAATGCAGAACGAAAATCTACAAACAAAGATTTTGTAAAATAATTTTGAAAAGAAAAGAAAAATATTTAAACAGTTTCATTGCATTTTAACGATGCAAACTTCAAGTCTTGCCAGGTTTGAGTTTTTTTTGTTAATTAAGAAATATTGATAAACGATGAATTTATTATTATTTAAACGAAGTGCTTCCGTCGTTGGATATTCAGAACAGGTGGTGGTGGCAACTAGGGTGACCCGAAATGATAAATAAAAGGATTACTTTTAATATAATAACAAAAGTTTCAAATGACCGAAAGTTTCGTATGAATAAAAGTTCGACTTTTGAAAAAAAATAAATAATATGAATTATTTGCTGTTGACAAATCGATAAACACATTAAAAAATAATCGGGTCATATGATACGAAATGGTATGATGCTCAGCACGAATTCAACGTGAATCAGACGAATAGATTTTGAAATACGACTCACAGCGTTCCATAAAACATAGTTTCGAGAAAAACGCAAAAAAACGGTACGTCATAGCGCCTGTGGTTGGCCTTGACAAAAATCGTCATAGATCGCTCAATTTTTGGAATTGTGACGAAATCTTCATTACAAATTAAAGTTAAGATCTTAGGCTACAAACCCATGTCATAATAATCATATTTTGTATGTGTTAATATTTTGCAGACTCTTTAACCTCTATTTTGTACATCTCCATCTGTAAAAAGCCACTATCTTTTGATTCTCGATCCAACCCGTACAGACCTTCCATCCAGTCACACTACTAATCCCAAAAAAAGAACCGATAATCTACGAAACTTCCTCGTCATAATTTTGCCCAATTAAACTGACATTTTTGCACCTGCATTCAATGCGCTCGAGTTATGGAGTGAGAAAGAGAGAGAGAGAGACAGCGATCGCATTTGTGCTCTGATATTGTATCGGAAGAAGATCAGGGCGAGGCGCGCGCAGTCGGGATCTCGCATAGGCTTGTGCTCTCTTTAAAGAACGTTGGGCGTTCACCCCAACCTCACGCTTATACACATCCTCCGAGGCACGAGTTCTTCCCTCTATCGGTGTACAGATATTGCCGCGGTGTCTTGTCTATAGGTGGCTTTCTTGCAACTGGTGCGAGTGCAGTGCAGTACAAAGGTTCACTACTGGATAACGTTTGCTCAGCCTCAACATTTCTTTCCACACACCCGCACATGCACGCGCACACACACCCGCACACGCACGCAAGCACGCACGCACGCACACACACACACACACACACACACACACACACACACACACACACACACACACACACCCACACACACCGCGGCACGCCCGCCCGCCCGCACACACACACACACACACACACACACACACACACACACACACACACACACACACACACACACACACACACACACACACACACACACACACACACACACACACACACACACACACGCGCGCGCACACACACACACACACACACACCCCCACGGGTATTCCTATTTTACTTAGGTTTTTCCTCTACTGTGCGTCGATATCTTCTCGTTCTTCTTCTTTTCTTTGTTACCTTGTTTGGCCTTTCTGTTATTTTGACGTAATCGAGTTGCAGACTGCGTTATGTGCGCCGCGATATCTTTTCCTGCATCAGGCACTGTACTAGTGAACATGTGTATGTACATACAGTGGAGAGATCGTAAAAAACTGACTTTTCGTAGATTGTCTTGTGTATCGAGAGGCTTGGACATTATCACAAAAGGCGTGGCCAGCAGACGCATATTTACCAGGGTCCGCATTTGCTATCGTCTATTGTCAAACAGTTTTCCATTCTCTCCTTTATTTTCAAATGCCGCCGACATTTCTTGACGGGTGTATTGCTTGTTGATAAGACACATGCGGCTCGGGGCAATAGACTATGTGGATCGAAGTTTTTGTATAAGTTTAACTGGCCTGGAATAAAAACGGGAATTCGATGCACGTTTGCCCTGGGCGGCGGGGTTTCCGTTTTTGCACGTTACCGTTCTATTTCTCCGCAGAGGGAAGCGGGGCGTACTTGCCGCAATTAACGGCCATGTAAATTTACATACGGCTCGCGGCATACATATTCGAACACACGCGTCACGATTTTTTAGTCCCAAAGGAACATGAGGATAAAGTATAGAACACACACACACACACGCGCGCGCGCGCGCGCGTGCGTGTGTTTGTGTGTGTGTGTGTGTGTGTGTATTTTATTTTCCGAACAAGACAGCCAGATTTATATTGTACGTGGTGCTTAAGGTAGGCCTGTGCTTATGTCCGTCACTAAAAAAAAAAGAGTACTCCGTACAGCCCGGATTTGTAAGTATGTAACAAAAGTAGCTGAATTTGCACCAGGATTACCTCGATAGACTCGTGCGGGCCTCGAAAGCAAACAACTTCTAAAATGTCGGCATATTCATTTTCTTCTGCAACTACTTTTTGCTATTAAAGGAATTACACTCTCCCCCCTATATATATATATATAAGTTTCTGGATACTTCAGATATTTGCAATATTATATCAGAATAATACAATCCATTGTACAGAGCTACATAATATCTTCGTAAAATAACAAATGAAATGAACTACATTATTTTAACATTATTTGGCAATTATTCAATGATAAAAAATTTGTTAATTCACATATTCAACATTGCGTAAAGCTCGATTCCTTCGAAATTAACTTTAATAGACGTTAAGGAGGTACGATCACCCCCACGGGGTCGAAAAAGAGGCTACATTTATTTTACCAACAGCTGCTCTGATTGATGTTTATTTATTTTGCTTATTCGTATTATCGATTATAGTGTGCCAAATGGTGTAGTAAATGATGAATTTATCGCACGTGAGTAAATAAACACTGAAAAATTGGATTGTCAACGACTCGGTAGTAATCTTCGTAATAATAATATTAACATATCTACCATAAAAACGGACTCAAAAGCCCAAAAAGTCAGCCGGAAACCTATTAAAATAGGCTTAAATTACCTCAGCGGAATTAACACGATAGGCAGAATATAATTATACGTATTATTGATACGTGATAAATGATAAAACTCCATAAATTATTGTTTGCATATTTTGTGGCGGCTTCTATTCAAATTAGTTTCATAACAAAGCTGGGTTATGTTCGTCAAACGCATCAGCTGTTACTCGCGACGTTGCTAAGTCTGTGGGTGCTATTTAGTCGTTCCGACCATTTTCAATCGGAAATTAAAACTTTCTTGTGATGTAGTGCTTTAACTACACGGTAAAGATTGATTTTCTTATTTTTTACAATGTCTATTATATCTAATCTATCGAATTTCAGTTTTCCAATGGGTTTAGCTGGATACGTGAGCAGAAAAACCACGATCACCGTACTTCCGGTTGACCGTCTCGATCAGACGACGTGTTTCGGTAACTCAAAGTGCTCGACTTTGCAGTTTTATTGCGAAAAAACTAAACGGTCAATATAGCTCAAATTTTGGCAACAGGCGCATAAAGTATTCGTCAAAATCATATAAAAATTTCAAATCCGAAAGATGGATCCGTAGTAATGATCGCACCTCCTTAGACATTCAGTGCAACTCACTATTCTCTGTGAGGACCTGTGCTAGATTGCCCATACTTTAATATACTTTTCCTCAACAGCTCTGTAACGAAACTTACGGAACCTCCAACGTTTAACGGGTCTGCATAAGCTTGGGACCCGAAATACTGGTCGAGTTTAATCATTTTTTCTGATAGGTGTATTGAGACGACGAGGCCGGGATATTACAAACAATCGATACATAGTCTTGCCAATCACGAGTTTTTTTTTAATTAAAAAATATTGATAAACGTTATAGTTATTATTCTTTAAATAAGTTGCCGCCGTTACTGCAAGCCAATCAGTGTAGGTGCTTCCGGCGACTAGAGTGAGCTGGAATGAGAAACTCTACTTTTAGTATGATATTAGAACGTTCGCATATGTTAACACTTTAAAAATTACTGGAATGACTAGCCGTAGAAAAAAAATTCGATCTTCGACGGCAAAAATGAAATGTAATAATTGGTCATCAACAAATGGATAAACATATATGAAGAAATTATCCGATCAGAGGATAGAACATTTTATGAACTATGCTCCGTCCGAAGTGGATGTCAGTTGGATAAATAGATTTTAAGATACGATATACACCGTTCTATGACAAACAGTTACGAGAAAAAGGTAATTTTACATAAAAATAAAGCTCATGTCACTTATTGATCTTAAATGACCTTGAACAACTTTGACCCCTAAGTGTTTTTATGCAGTTTTCGATGCTCTACAATATAGTTGAAAAAAAATGTACCGTCTTATTTTAAAAAGTGGAGGTGCCCTTTACTGTGCGACAGCGCCTCCACTGAGATAAAAAAAATGGTCGCATTTGATGACCCTTCGTACGGTACAACTTTTGTTTCAAACATTTTTTGTGACGTCGATAATTACAGAGATATTCAAGGTGGCAACAGTTGGTGCCTCACCCTGTATATTGTATTGTACAAATCCGAAAGACTATTTCTTTTTGCTTCTAAAATTAAAAGATTAATAAATGTTTATTAGTTCAAAAAATAATTAAAATCGACTGACTCATATATTTATTGTTTTATTTGAACATGACCATAGCGTTATCAACTTGCCTCGACTTCCCCTACGTCCACAAAAACCGCCCCTCAGCAAAAGGAATATCTCAAGCTTGCACAGGCCCCCTAAGGTTTGGTAAGATAGAATTACTGAATAGAAGCTTATTTATACGAATTTCACTTCAAGAAATATCCTCTACCCAAAATCAAAGATTCATTAAACCTTTTTTTCGAGGAATAACAAGCCCCCAATATCCTTTCCCCACCTACATCTAAATTTGAATAAACCAATCATTCCCACTACCCTGCCATGAGTTAGAAAAAAAGCATTCTTGCCGTACGCGTTAAAAGAAAGTACTCGCAGCGCGAAGCCGACCGCAAACGTTGCTCCCGCCACAGCCGCTGTGATACAAAGTCAAGAAAATATCCATACGTAAATCGCCGTACTAAAAACATTTCCGGAAATACATGTGCTTGCGCTCAACGATTACGTCCTTAATTCAAGGCAAATTGGTAGTCTCCGGGTACATCTCATCTCTGGTACATACATGTGCGGTAGGAAATGGAGATGTTGCGCGCCCTGTCCGATCGAATTCTTTCCATTTGGAAAAAGACTCGAACGAGCGAAAGGGGCAGGAGAAAAAAAGGAGCACAAATTGAATCGCGGTGCATAAGAGATAGAGAGACGGAGGAGATGAATGAGAAGGACTCGATGAGAAATCGTGCCTCGAATGACAAGAGTGTGGAGACCTCGTTGCACACTGATCGCAGCTTCTCCAGAACTCCGAGACGGAAAGACAGAGATCGCCGGGTGGGGGAGGATGGGGAGAGCAACTCGCGACCACCGGCGCACCCGAGGGGTTGGACATATCCGAGTAACGTAAAGGCGCATGTCTACCTACCGCGCGGATGAGCTGATTGCGAAAATAAACATTCATTATTGTAATTACTTTCCGCGACGTGGCCCCCGGGAGCCACGATCGGCGGAGCCACTCTTTCTCTCTCTCTCTCTCTCTCTCCCCCTCTCTCTTTTGGTTTATGTATAGGATACTACTGTGTGCACCTGCACACCAATGTACATCTACATATATGTACGTACAACGAGAACACATCCGGTACTATACAAAAGCACGTAAATGCCTGTGTTGGTACCGCGCGCGAACGCGATAAAAGAGACGAAACGATGAGAATATAAATTCACGAGAGCAAGGTGGGAGAGCCAAAGTTGGAATAAGGGACCCTATCGATCGCTTAGTGGGGAAAGGGCGTAAGTGGTATTAGGCTGGCCGGCTGATTCACGAGGTCTGAGGCCTTCTCGTCAAGACGAGTGGTATGGAGTCAATTCTTGCGAACGCCGATGCGAAACGCGCAGGGAAAGAGTTTTATTGAGCAGAGGAGACGCGAGCGCGGATTTCTCTCGTCGACCGTTGTGGCGGGTTAATTACAAAGTCGATCCCAACAGCGGAGGATTCCTTCATTAGCGAGGAGAAGAAATCGATTCCCTGGGTTCCCGCTCGTTTGCATCGAATATCTTCCGTCTTTATCCCGCTTTTTCTCGCTCGATCCGACGCGACGCTCGGAAAATGTTCTCTTTCGCTTGCTGTATCTTCTGTTCATTCGCCGCACGGATGATGAGAAAACGCGACCGCCGCAGCGAAATCTTCTCACAATCGTTTGGACCCGAAAAGAGACAGAACTGCAATACTGGCAGGACACTGCTCTCTCTCTCTCTCTCTCTCTCTCTCTCTCTCTCTCTCTCTCCTCCTTCCCTCCTTCCCTCCTTCGTTTGTTTTACGGGAGCAATTCATTTTTTCTTTCGCTACATGCATATCCTTGATGAAGTAATTATTATTTATACATCCGGCGGCACATTGCCGATTCTCCCCACGTGAGTGTACACCATCATCACAATGTGCACAGAGAACGATAATCACTTGCATAAACGAAACTGTTCATTCGCAGGTGGTGAAGGAAATATAAAAAAATATTGAAATTGACGCTAAAATATTTGATGCTCTGAGCGAATTTGAGGGAATGAATAATTGTTAAAATAATATTCAATTTTTTTCCAATAAATAATTCGTTGGCAACGCCGGGAGACGGATCTAGTCAGCCGGTAGGCTTAAAATCCATTTTCAACGGTATGAGAAAATAATAGGAGCTATTATGAATGAAGTATGATAGAAAGCGAAAACCCTGTTGGTTATATTTCCTTATAACAATATATTATCGTTGACCTTAACAATAATTGGATTTTGTTTCAATTTAAAAAATGGTTTTACTACACCTAATACTTTTTTCACCTTTTTTGCCGAGTGCAATAAATCATTAACCTACCGTTGACACACTGGGTCGTTATGACCCAGACGAATTTCAATGCTCACTCTCCTAAAATTGAGAATTTTCGATAATTCTTTAGAACAATGATCGTTTTACGAACTTAGTTTCATCTTTCCCAAATTTCAATTATGAAGACGTGTTAAGAAATGTTAAAAGTGTATTCCTGATTTTTATAAATGGAAACCGACTGAATCGTTTTAAATGTGTTAGGCTACCGCGAGGAACCACAAATCAAGGTTGTTTAAAACATTTAAATGTTAAGGAAAAAGTAACATGATTGAAAAATCGTGTGGACATTTATTTCTATATACATTAACAAAGTTGTGTACCAAATTTCATTTTTTTAAATTGATATCTGTTGAAGTTATAAACAATCTCGTGAAAGCCCTTTGAAGGTGAGGGCTCAATGGTGTACATGATTTTGGCCACCCACTTGAACTGGAACGAAAAAGACTTTTTTCTCAAAATCGATATTATTGTTTAAGACTTGACTCAGCTTTTTGGTTACAGTGTTTACATTATCGAAACAAATATACCTCATTTTTTTCCGAATTTTCGAGAAAAAATGATTTCAATATAGTCAATAACTGAAGAGAAGAATGTTACGAAGAAAAATACACCGTTTCGAAAAACATAGTTTTCAGAAAATCGCTTTCAAAGTTTTTCTAGCTTTTACCCTCGATCTGCGATTTCTGCACCATATAATGAAACTTCCTCTTCAATTTGAGTTGCCCGCAGTGGCTGTCGATTTTTTGAAATTTTCACACTGACCCAACCCCTTAATGGGAGGTGCATTTTGACATTCGGGTCAAATTGACCCGGTGTGTCAAAGTCGTGGCAAGATACAAGTGTGTCAACAGATGGATAACTGAAAGTATTCACTTGCAAGTTCATCATCCCTTTCTCTTCTCGATACGTTCAGATGACAGATGGCAATGTGAATAAAAATCCAGTTCGCGTTAAGCAGATATAAACACGCACACTGTCATTGGAGGAGGGGGCTGAGGATTAATACGCAACGCTTCAACACGGGAGAATAAATTATCTCGTGTGAGCGAACGAAAGGAAGGGAAAAAAGTGAAACGAGTCCTCCAGCTCGTTTTCGTCCTCTCATATATTAGCTTTTTCGCGTGCGTGTGCTATATGTGGTTCGCTACGAAACGACTCTTTCATGTCCTTTTCCTCCCCTCCTCTCTACATATGCTTTTGGCTACGTTTATCTAATCGTGATTTTGAAGATATTTTAGTTTCCTCGAGGCTGAGTACGCGGTGAATTGGCTGCTAACAAGCCGGTCCATGAATTCGAATGTCTTCAAAGTCACTCCCCCTTCCACGCTTATATAGGGTGTTAGGAAGGTCGATGCAAAGCCTTAAGAGGGTGATAGGTCACCTCGTTAGGCACATATCTAACCTAGGTTGCCTTAGTCCAAAGTCTAAGGATTTCAAGTTATCATAGTAAGTATGATTTTCGGAAACTTTTCCAAAATTAGGTACTAACTCGTTTACCTCTTATGTTAATGGTATTTTTTGAAAATAGCATTAACGTAAGAGGTATTTTTATTTTATGACAAGTTTTTCATTATTCAACACGTCCCATTTAGCTAGTTGCGTGGACACAAATAATGGTATTGGTGTTTGTCGATTAAATACACATTAAGCTAAGACGCAAATAAGTTTTTAGTTACCAATTATTGTCTGTCTGCACATTATGACCGAGTTAGTACCTGATTTTGGGAAATTCTCCAAAAATCAAACTTACCATGCTAACTCGAAATCCTTAAACATTGGTCTAAGCTAACCTAGGTTTAGTGTTCCTAACGAGGTGACCTATCACCCTCTTAAGGGTTCGCATCGACCTTCCTAACGCCCTGTATGGACAAAAAACCAACTGGAATACTGCACCTTCGTTTCTCGACTCCCGCGTCTTCCCTTCCTCCATCTCTTCCATCCTGATCGTCCACCAAGCGGAGTTGCACGCCACGAGGACCGCGATAGCGCGTGTATCGTGTGTTACCTGGCCGAATGTCGTGAATTAATTATCACTGCACGCGAGGGTCTCGTAGGGATTGACGGGTTCCGTCCTGCGTATTGCAGCGCCTCATTGCGACCAAACCGAACCCCGGCTGCGTGCTCAACGTCACATGCTGGCAAAGGGAAAGGCGAGCAGTCAGCATCGAATTGCCTAGGGAGGGTACTCAGTTAGCCCTTTTGATTGTCAGCAGATGCAGGCTCAAACACCCAGGCACCCGGTATATTTTTAATCGTTTCGCCAAGTGGCATCGCGTTATCTTTTTTTTCACTTTCTCGCCTCTTTTTCCCTTGCCATGCAGCGTCCCTTTGGGACAGGAGTAGGTAAGTCCCGTATGGTATGTAAAGCCGTCTCTCCTCGACTGCACTCTTTCCCGCGTTCTCCTTGCTGTAAAATGTCGATCCTGCTGCAATATTTCACGCCTGCCCACGCGTCCTCAACAGAGTTCGCGACGCTGAGAGATTCTCCGCTTGGAATCGCCCTCGACGATGCCGGGAGGAAGAGAGAAAGAGAGGGAGGGGTGGGGGGAGGACGAAACGTCCTTGTTGCTTTTGCTCCTGCCGGTGCTGCTGGTGCTGCTGCCGTTATTGCTGCCGTTGCAGGTGTACGTATATAAGAGGAGAGTATGAGAGGTGAGACGCGAAGGTGGAGATGGAGGAGGAGTTCAGGCGTTGCCTCCGGGAACGACCGTAATATCATACGGTTATGCTTCGAAGTTAATGCTCCAACTGCCAACATAGAATATCTTTGTGGCTATGGTGTCGCTTGTACGCCCGTTCCTTATAGCCCCCTATTCCCGTCAATAGGTAGGATGCCTGTATATTTATATATGCGCGTCCATATCTGCCTATTGCGATACACGCGCTTATTGCGGCCGTTTCATTCGCGATGCCAGTCCGTTTGCGGTGCCATTTCGCAAAAAAGGTTATCGTCGTGGCGCATTCGTTAAGGAGGGTCGAACGTTCCACCTATGAATGTCGGAAGACGATGTTCCTTTTTCGAACGTGGACCATGTCCGACCGGCAGTTTAGGCTCGGAGCTTCCATAAGTTGCACGGCTTTGCTTTTCAAGGAAAAGCGATCGATAGCTAGGCAATTGTAACGCCGATCACACACACTTTTCCATAGTTTAGCATAACGTAGTATAAGATGTTTCGACCAATCATAACCCTACCCCAACAACAAGCATACGGGAAAAAATACAAAAAAAAACATAGCAGTCAGGTAGACTTGTGGATGTAGGCATACTTGTTTCATAAAAAGCTGTATAAAGCCGATCTCACACGCTTTTGCATAGCACAAGATGCTTCGACCAATCACGTAGGTCTATGCGCGTATATATAGTACAACGGTTGTGCTCTATATACGCGTCCAGACCTACGTGATTAGTCGAAACATCTTCTGCTATGCAAAAGTGTGTGTGATCGGCTTTATACAGTTTTTTATGAAACAGTGTGAATAGTGATGCTTCGACCAGTCACGTAGGTCTATGCGCGTATATATAGTACAACGGTTGTGCTCTATATACGCGTACAGACCTACGTGATTAGTCGAAACATCTGCTATGCAAAAGTGTGTGATCGGCTTTATACAGCTTTTTATGAAACAGTGTGAATTGTGACGCTTCAACCAATCACGTAGGCCTATGCGCGTATATATAGTACAATGGTTGTGCTCTATATACGCGCACAGACCTACGTGATTGTTCGAAACATCTTCTGCTATGCAAAAGTGTGTGTGATCGGCTTTATACAGTTTTTTATTAAACAGTGTGAATTGTGATGCTTCGACCAATCACGTAGGTCTATGGGCGTATATATAGTACAACGGTTGTGCTCTATATACGCATACAGACCTACGTGATTGGTCGAAACATCTTCTGCTATGCAAAAGTGTGTGATCGGCTTTATACAGCTTTTTATGAAACAGTGAGTTGTGATGTTTCGACCAATCACGTAGGTCTATGCGCGTATATATAGTAAAACGGATGTCTCTATATACGCGCATAGGCCTACGTGATTGGTCGAAACGTCTCATGCTCTGCAATAGCGTGTGTGATCGTCTTTCTACAGCTTTTTCTGAAACCGTGTTAATTGTGTTGGGGTCGGTAGATGATATTTCTACAAGAGATATCAGCTATGGCTACATCCACAAGTCTGTCTGACTGCTATGTTTTTTGTATTTTTTTGAATTGTTATTTTTCGCGTAGGGTTCTTGCTTGAAAGTATTGCGGTGAACAGATATTGATGAACATTTTACTAGTCGTTATGGTATATTTTCGGAATATGCCAGTGAAAGGAGAACGGAGGTTTTCGCACTTGTTTATGAAATATTAAATTTTAAAACTTACGTCAACCTCTGTTTGATAGCATTGGTTGTGTGGGGCAACGTCGTCACCATTTAAGTTTCTTGCATATAGCTGCCGCATATGAGAAGAAAGTGACCCAGTAAACGAACATTGTGTCCAAGATAGTGTACAGAACAATATTATTGAAAAAAGACAGGTTGCCGATTTAATTAATGAAAATGTATGAAAAATATGCGATCAGTTTACGAAAAAGTGAGGGATGTTGAAACGTATGGATGGAAATGTGGCAACATCGGATCTATGGGAATAGCAGAACCAACCGACGGGGAGGATCAACGGAGTTGCACAATTATTTATTTTGTATACATTTGTAATGTTAAAATAAGTTTAAAATAAATTTGTTAAACAATAAGTTTAATATAAATTTATAAGTTATATATTTATACATTTATTATTGTTTATCAATTACTATAATATACTTTTGTATTAATTTTTTTCGAAGATGGCGTGGGGTTATTTATGAAAACTTCGAAATTGCATATTCATCAGACGTTTCTAGTTGTGAAAAAGTATCTGTAGCGCAAAGCATTTTCGGTTAATCCGTCGACCCTTCTTGACGTATATACCGAAGAATACAAGAAACATCAAGCCTTGATTTCTATTTTCTTAAATCATAAGGATCCAAATCTGTACAATGAATTTTCGACACTTTCGTATCATAATATTCATTTTTGGTGGCCCGATTCCGTACACTTTATCTTTATTTCTAAACCGGCTCAGGTATCGCATCGTAGAGCAAAAAAGAACCACGGTGCACGATTTGCTGATTAACATCGTCCCAATTACCTTCTATCGGCGATTTTACCCGAACTATGGTGAATAGATGGTGATGAAAAAAATGGCCTCAACTGCGTCATTTGCTCTCTATTTATACTTATGTACGCGAGAGTGCGAGTGCACGTGGGTCGCATTTGCACCGAGACGGTATAAATATATGTGTACCTTCATGGAGAGCACGAAAGGAGCACTGTTGAATCGAACCCTGGGGGGTCTTCTCTTCCGGAAAGCAATATGCGCTGCAGGCCTCTCACTCGCGCGTCTATATTTTTGCTACTATCTATACAGCTTTGGCGAGAAGCTGCGTAATCGTTACTGATGCGCTGTTCTTCTTCTTCTTTATCTTCCTCTTCTTCGACCAAATGTGTAGTCTGAGCAGAGAAAAGGACAGAAAAGAAGAGAGAGAGAAAGAGAGAGAGAGAGAGAGGATGATTTGCCCAGACGTACGTTCTCGACGACGAGTGTACGTTGCAATAACTCGAAATTACATCGAGCAATCCTTTCTTTATTGACTTCTGATATACACGTAGTCCGTATTATACTCGTTCGCTCGTGAAGTATACGCGAGTTGTAGTAATTGAGTAGACCTCTCTCATCTTATCGTTTATTTCATTTCGTACATGTGCACAGCTTTATTCGCCAACTGTACGTTACTCGAACTTTGTCCATTGCCACTTTTATGCAAAGTCGACACATTTTAATTCATTCGCAGACCTATTCACATTTAAACGTGGTGGGATCGATTTATTTAATTCGTAGTTCGATCCAATCGTATTGAAAGTAACTCGACGCGAATTAAGGAGGTACTATCACTTCCACAGGGTAAAAAAAGAGTCTACATTTATTTTACCCACAGCTGCTCTGATTGATGTTTTCTTATGTTGATTATTCGTATTATCGATTGTAGTGTGCCAAATGTTGTGGTAAATGATGAATTTATTGCACGTGAACAAATAAAATGTGAAAAATTACATTGTCGACGACTCGTTAGTAATCGTCGTAATAATATTAACGTAATAAAATGCAAGCCTATGAAAATAGGCTTGAATTACCTCGGCGAAATTAACACGATAGGCAGAATATAATTATACATATTATTAATACGTGATAAATGATAAAACTCCATAAATTGTTATTTGCATATTTTGTGGCGGCTTCTATTCAAATTAATTTCAAAACAAAGCTGGGTTATGTTCGCCAAACGCATCAACTGTTACTCGCGACGTTCCTAAGTCTGTGGGTGCTATTTCGTTGTTCTGACCGTTTTCAACCGGAAATTGAAACTTTCTTGTAATGTAGTGCTTTAATTACACGGTGAAGATTGATCTTCTTATTTTTTACAATATCTATTATATCCAATCTATCGAATATCAGTTTTCTGACGGGTTTAGTTGGATACGTGAGCAGAAAAACCACGATCACCGCACTTCTAGTTGACCGTCTCCATAAGACGACGTGCTTTGGTAACTCAAAGTGCTCGACTTGAAGTTTTATTGCAAAAAAAAAAATTGTCAAAATAGTTCAAATTTTGGCAATAGGCGCAAAAAGTATTCGTCAAAATCATATAAAAAGTTCAAATCCAAAATTTGGATTCTTTGTTATGATCGTACCTCCTTAAATGACCATTCCAGTGAGACTGGCTTCAAAATGACTGATTATCATGATTTTTTGAAAATAACATTCGATAATTAGTTCGATTTGTTTTTTCGTTTGCTCGAATGACTTATGTTGGACATAAAAATATTTTTTAATCTTTTAGTTGTATTTTTTATATAATGTTTTTGGCCGCTGAAAAATGAGGCCTAAAAAAACGTAGCGCCTGACGGTGGAAAATCCTACTTCTCCAAAAGTAATCTGAAAGAAAAAACCGAAAAGATTATTAATCAGTATGAAAAAATGTAAAGGCATGCGGAAGTTTTATTGTCGATTAAAATTAACAAAACGGTGGCTATTTGAAAAGTAAGTGTCAAATTGGGCCTTTTTCGACAGTTTTTTGATGGAATAAAGTGAAATTTTCAAATAAAAAACTCTTCCGTACGACGTTAAGGAATGGCGTGATGAACGATGTGGCAAAATTTGAGACGGATAGCTTGAAAACTCTTTGCTTAAAATCTTCCACCGTTTTGAAAAAAAAACGACATTTCGAGAAAAGGCGCTCCGTCCGCGCCACGTCGCCCGAAGCTGGTCGAATCCATTTTTCTAAGAGAGGCTGCAGCGACCGGAATAATACGAATTTCGTGGCCAAAATTTAACCGCATGTTTATGAAAGTTCTCATATTTAGATAATGCGAAAATGAAACGATTTTCAAAACAATTTACACTGGTATGGTTCCTCAATGAAACTTCGTCGTGAATCACGTTTCTCAGCAATTGCCAGAATGGATTGTACGTTGGAATAATGGTGCAAGATCGTTGATCGATCATACCGGGGATCAGGCCATACGGTTGTGATCAATTACCTGATCGGTCAATTAGACGGGCGATTACTTTGGCAAATTTTGCTTAGGTTTCTTTGGATTGCAATATAAACCAATCTATAATAATCTTGGAATCAATCATTCGGGGACAAAATCTGACGCGTAATGACGCACTGGCCGAGCCGCAGCGAGTGCGAGGATTATTGATTTTATCGAAGTGGATTTTTCCCGCGAACGACTAGAATTTCGGAAAAAGTAAATGATCAATAACCTGTTTTGTGTGAAGACGGAGGTCAAGTGTCTCAACATCTGTGCGAAGTATGATCCGTGTTCGAAAAAATTAATCGTTTTGCCGTAAGGGGAAAATATGGGATGAAGCGATGATGTTAACGTTGGCATCGTTGGAAGAAAATGACAAAACGGTTCTATTTTTTTGTTGCTTACTCGGATTAGTATCCATAACTTTTCTCGCAGATTTTGATTGTAGACTTCTCATGAGGATCCTAAAAAATGTTGCTCATTTTGAAGGTCAAAAAACTGTAAAAAAAATTTGGAGTAAAAAAATCATTTTCTATGAATCGCGACGCTGCATACTTCAATAACATGATAGGTAGCAACGGTTTCACCTTTGGTTGCAGATTCGGATTGTAGACTTCTCATGAGGATCCTAAAAATTGTTTCTAATTTTGGTCGTCAAAAAACTGTAAAAAAATGGAGTAAAAAAATAATTTTTAATGAATTGCGACGCTGAAAACTTCAATAAGATCATAGGTAGCAACGATTTCACAGAATTCACTAAATTTGATGGCGACCATAAATAAATCCCTCCACGTCATGGGGCGCGCGAACGCGCCTCTTGAAAATAAATTTCCATTGCCTTGGGAGGGTAGATTGTTCGATAACCACTACTAAAATCCGCTTTTTGCAAAATTATCCAACAACACTTCCGTACGTGTGCATATAAAGGGTGTCTCGAAATGACCTGACATTTTACTTTATTAATAAAACGGATTATTTATTTGAAAAGTACGAATATTCTTATGTTAAGAGGTCTTTTCCCTTTAGACGCTGAACAATTTATATTCATTTATAATTTACGCTAAACTTTATAATAAAATTTATAAAAAGGCTATATTCATGCATTTTTTGATAGGTTTATATTATAGATATTGATAGAAAAGTTGTTACACTTAATCAGTACACTTTCGCAATATATTTAAAAAAATGCATTCATAAGTCACTATTTATAGACGAAAAAGGTAGTTAAAAAAACGTCCTAAAAATATTGTATGTCTGTACTGTTGATGAAATCTCGGAGATGGATCATCCGAAACAAAAAATCAAACGCTTTTAGATTCAGTATTTTAATGGCTATATCGCATATCATCCGATTTTTGACATGTCCAAAAATAACAAAATGGCGGACACTTTGCGAAAAAAAAACAAAAAAAAATTGTTTTCACCGTTTTCTGGCAAAAAAAATAGTAAGTATTAAAATTTAGAAAAATCCTCAATTTGCGATATAGCTATAGTTGTAAATAATATGTGGTTAAAATTTAATAGGGATTGGTTCAGTAGTTTTGAAGATATTATCAACAAGCCGTCAAAAAACGTTGTTTTGAGAAAAACGCGTTTACAGTTTGTTTGGGTTATATACACGAAAAAATTGTTTTTTATGTATTTCGAAAGTGTAACAACTTTTATATCAATATCTATAATATGAACCGATAAAAAAATTCATAAAAATAGCCTTTTCAGTGTCTAAACTGAAAAGACTCCTTCACAAGGTGGAAACACAGCGGTTATGTGTGGGACATAATGACCGATAAATGGCATAAATAGCATGTACTTGGAAGACATATTCTTTCAACAAGACAACGCAACGTACCACACTGCGGGCGAAAAGCGATTGGACCCACCATTAGGGGGCTATACCAGTGTGAGTGCTGAAAATTTGTGTGGTTTTCGGGAATTTTTTGGAAGAAAAGTACTCAATTAAATGTTTTGGAAAGATAAGAATATATTTGGCTATATTTGACCTATATTACATAATTTTTTCATAGAAAAATATTGCGATCCAAGCGACTTATGCGCTGCCTTCGAAGGCGCCAAAAAAAGTTCCTCCACTGCCGACATGATTCCGGCCGATTGAGTAGCCGAAACCGAAAAAGGAAAAAATATCGTTATACTGGAAGGTATTTCCTGTACAATGACGTAGGGTTTTCGAAAAATATCAAAATCTATCAAAATTACGTAGTTATGAGAAAAGTCTGTTTTCTTGCCGATAAAATGGTCGTTTTTTTCGATGCCAAATCGTCAATTTTCATCCAGTCAGAAATATCTTACGTCATTGTAGAGTAAATATATTCAAGAGTACTCAGTTCAAATTTCAAGTCAATCGGATAATTGCTCTTTGAGTTACAATGACAGCAAATTTGAAAAATCTCATTTCGAGAAAAACCCATTTAAAGATTTAACTGGGGCAATTTATACCTACGAGCGATTGTTCTTTAGAAGGCTGCTATTCGGAGAGTATTAGAGATACGGCTTTGAAATTTTTACAGGATATTCTTTAAAGTATAAACTGCCGAAAAAGACGAAAAAAATCGATTTTTTGAAAGTGTGTGTCCACTGGTCATTGAAAATTTAGTCAAAAGAGCGAACGTTTGCAAACAGGGATGAGGCGGCCATTTATCGGATATTGTGTTCTACACAGAACCTCCACGTTTGTACCTTATATTAAAATAAAAATATTCGTCCTTTTCGAATAGATAATACGTGTTATCAATAAATTAGAAGTTCAGGTCATTTTGAGACATCCTATATGTATATTTATACATGGATGCATGAGAGCCCGGTCTCGGGTGCGTCACTTACGTCGTGCTAATTCGCGTATGTATAGTACGGAGTCAACGAACCCCGTAGCTTTTTTTTCATCCACAATACGATACTCCCCAAAAATCGAGTAAATTTCGGGCGTCAGCCAAAAATAGACCGATCGATTAATCAGCAACTTTATCGGGCGCGCTCGCGTAATTACCGCGAATACAATGCGCCAGAATATCGGGCAGCCGCGGATTGGGTCTCTCGTTTTAGTCCGTAGCTATATAAAATTCGCGAGGAATTTCACTGCCGTGTTAACACACCAACGCGCATTAAATTGTTTACACGACTCGTTGCCAGAAAACATGGCGAAAGCGTATACAACGCAGCGCGGGAAAATCCACGCACAATCATTATATTATCGGATCGTATTGGTGTCACGGGGATTCTATATTCGTAGATACCTAATGTGAAAAACGCGGGCCTTCGAAACGCGCACTCTTCTGGACCACGTTTTATTTCGCCGCGTCGAATCATCGAACCAATCGTGCAAAAAAAAAACAAGACCAATGGACGTTTCAAGAGTTTCAAGAGTTTCTCGATATTTCTACTTGCGTCGTCGTCGAAACGCAAATTATTCCTGTACAGCATGAATAGAATTTGCACGATAGCAAGAAATTCCCGAAACGCTGTGTATTTGCGACTAATTGAAAAAAAACATTGCGTATTTGTAATTGAGAAAACTTGAAAATGATTTTTAAACAGCAGACCACGAGAATATATGATAAGCACGATTGAAATTTTCGTTCGATTCACGCAAGTGACATTGGATAGTAATTTAATGCCTTCCGTACTTCGAATCTCCATGTGCAATATTTCATTTGAATGGACAGAAAACGAATGGAAAAACTCACCGACAGACGACTGGGGGAAGAGCACTTCGCCGACCCATATCGCTATGCGAAAACCATGTCCCGTCCAGCGTGTGAAGTTTCCATCGTTTCTCACCTCGTTAGGGCTACGGGTGCGGCGACAATCGTACAGAGGTGAGAAAATGTGGCGTGACGATATACATGTACATATACGTATGTACATATTCATATACACACATGCATTTACATATGATAAAACAGTAAGGGGTGCTCTGTCTGTAAATTTGCAATTTTTCGAAAAATCCTTCACAGATTCGTTAACTAAACCGAGTGGCCAAGTTGTATTTAAGGTGTTAAGCCACAGTAACGGGTATAAAATCATGTGCGAATTTAATAATTTTTTTTTCCGTATGAAAAAGTGTTTCACTCATAACATTAATTACACATCTATTTAGTATGAATATGAAGGTGATAGAAAATTTTTTTTTTTTCATGTACAAAATGGCCGACTACTAATATTTTATTTTGTTATCTTTTTTTAGGCGCTCCGCGGCGTGACATTTAGCATCCACAGTTTTTTACCTAGAACAAAAAACAAAATTTCTCGTCAATCTACATTAGAATACCTAGAGAAGTACGTACGGAAACTAAAAAATATTGTTTTCAAAAGTATTCAAAAGTTGTAGGTATTTGAACTTAAGAAATGAATTTTTAGTGAAAAATTTCGTATAAAACTGCTCATAAAATGAAAAGTTTTCGATTAATCAGAAATTCCGTACGCACTTCTCTGCGAAATGCAATTAGGAACATAACTTTTAAATTCGAAGTAAATCGAGTGAAAATGGTTGAAGTTATTTGCCACGCCAATTGAAAAAATGCTGTTTCGAGAAGTTTGGAGTAGTCGGCCATTGTGCACATCGAAAAAAAATACATATATTTTCTAACAGCTTGATATTCATACTAAATAGATTTGTAATTAATTTTATGAGTAAATCACTTTTTCATACGAAAAAAATTGTTAAATTCGCACATGATTTTGAACCCGTTACTGTGGCCTAAAGCCTTAAGGCTTACACAATCTTTAATATAGGGATGAAAGAGTACCGCGAGACCGGTCCTCGAAATTCGACGTCTTCAAAGTCCCCTTTCCTCACACATAGGTGATAAAAAATGAGATTGCACATCTGACAATAACCCCCCCCCCCACTTTTTCCATGTAAGATACGTCCGTTCGAATCTCGGGAGTCGATACAAAAATATAGCTGTATGCAAAAGAGTGCACGGGCAGTGTAATGGTAAAAGAGGCCGAGCGCGATCGTGACGGAAACGAGGCGATCGATCGTTATCCTCGCTCTCGATCGAGAAGCAATATCCAGCTGGATGGAATCGCATCGGTCTTTTACTGCGCGCGCGGTGAGTCCCTCGGCTATGGCACGCATCCATACAATAAGGAACGAGGCGTGGGGATCGTTTGGTGGGAGGGGGCTCGGACGCAAGGGGGAATCGTGTTGGGATACATTACGATGAAATTGCGCGATCCGTTTGACCCACGACTCGCTACCATAGAAACGACGGGAGAAGAAGACGAGACGACTGAACGAACGATCGATCGATCGATTTCGATTTCTATCGACGCTAACTCGAGAGAAATAGTCGTCGTGTACACTCTTCCGCGAGTTTCACTACAAGAGAGACAGAAAGAGAGAGGGAGAGAGAGAGAGAGAGAGAGGGAGAGAGAGAGAGAGAGAGAGGAAATCTCCTCTGCAAATCGCTTATATAGGCCGCTTTGTAGGGATGAGAGTAAGTAAATCGAAGGAATTAGCTTCACGACTAATCGCGCTAATTTCTTGGGCCGACCGTATACTTACATGGGGAGTTTATATATTTTGACTGGTATAATTATATATATATATGTACACATGCAAATTGTCAAACTGAACGAGTAAAAGTGTATACAGAACACACCCTTCATATGTACCTGGGTATTTATACATACATACATACACACCTGTATATATATATATATATAATATACGTGCTATATATTACATATATTTATATATACAGGGTGATTTTTTTATCTCGAGACCGCTAAATATCTCGAAAAATAAGCCTTATACGACAAAAATGTCCCAAATGAACCTTCAATAGTTTCCAAGGGGCAATTCAATCCCATAGAAATTAACCGCCTGCCGCCCCCCCCCTGGGGTTGGGGCGGGGGGGAAGTTTGAAATCTTCAATGGGAACCCCTACTTTTTATTACAGATTCGAATTATAAATAAGAAAATACGTAACTTTTGTCTGAATTTTTTTTTTAATTTGGGATAGATGGCGCTGCATTTGGTGAAGATTGGGTAACCTTCTTTTTCTCCAAGGGAAATCCCCTATGTTTTATTGCATAATGACGCTACGGCAAAGAAAAGTAACTTTTGTCGGAAGCACGTTTTTTAAAATTATTGTACATATATATGATAATTTTTTATCCATCCTTAGCTTTGACCAGGACTAAGGATGTGGACCAGGTGGAAATTTAACCCTTTTGGGGTGCTTGATTCTTATGAGTCCCTCATTAACTTCGAAACAATTAATTGAATTAAATGGCGAGAGGCAAGGGGACTCACGATAATCAAACACCCCGAATGTAAGAGGCAAGGGGACTCACAATAATCAAGCACCCCAAAGGGTCTGACATAAGATTTTCTACGATACCCCCCAATAAATAAGAAATAAACGTAGGTGAGGAGAGTAGATTTGTCAACTAATATATATTAGACTGTTTCAAAATAAATCGATAATTTTTTTTGCTTGACACAATCTTAAACTATACTTGGATATAAAAAAATAATCCTCACGAAAGGGGGGGCCGGTCCTTCAAGATTTAGAAGTGCCTCATCGGACGTTTGTCTTTTTTATTTCGTTAATACGTAAATAATGAATTTGCATGAATGGAATATACATTTATCTCGGTCTAAAATGATGAATATATTCTAAGCTTATGTATAAATACTGGAAATACTATCTAAAAAAACGGTCTGGTTATCGCTGCAACAATTATCGGTCGATATATACGTCGATAAATGCAAAAAAAACAAGAATCCCCGTAAAAATGAATTTTTTGAATGATTTTCATTTAAAACATAATTCTATTATTACTATCCGATGTTTAGAAACAAATATTTATTCATGAAAACGCATTTTTCGATTCAACGGTTCCTATAGATGTGAAACGAAATATGTTAATAGCCTTAAGGATACGTGAGAGTATATCGAAAAATCAAAAGCGCATTCCCCTGAGTGATAGCGAGTGTCAAACATTGCCTGAAATTGACATCAATCATTTCATCACTCAAAAGTCGAGACGTTTATTTCGACAATGTGAATTGCCCCATGATTTCCTGGATTGTTGCAATAGGTCAAGTTTTTTGTAGCCGAAAATGATGATCTTAACAGTGTATCAACGAATGTATTCATTGAAGATTATTGACGATAATAAGACATTCATTTTTACGGGGATTCTTGCATTTTTTATTTTTGTTTGCATTTATCGACGTATATATCGACCGATAATTGTTGCTGCGATAATCAATACCGTTTTCTTGTAGTATATTCAGTATTAAAACATAAGGTTAAAATATATTCATCATTTTAGATCAAGAAAAATGTATGTTTCATTCATGCAAATTCGTTATTTACGTATTAACGAAATAAAAAAGACAAAAGTCCGATGAGGCATCTCTAAATCTTGAAGGACCGGCCCCCCCTTTCACAAGGATAATTTTTTTATGTCCAAGTATAGTTTAAGATGGTATCAAGCTAAAAAAAAATATCGATTTATTTTGAAGCAGTCTATATATATATCAATACTTATTTGAGTATGACAAGTATAATTATATATAATATATTAATACACAAATATATAAATATAAAAAAGTGATCAGTGAATGGCACCTCGTCCATTTACACGAAATGCATTGCATGAAATTTGAATAAACCCGTAAAAAAAAATTGTTTTAATGTGGATCAAAAGCCGTCGCAATCATTTAAGTTAAATTCAGCGTGGCAAATGGTTACTTTGTAGAATGGTCAGCCGTGCATTCCGTTAAAAAAATTCTTTACAGAGTGAAGAACTTTTCGGGAGGAAGAGAAAAGTGGCTAATTTGATAAGGAAAAAGCTCGCACATGAATCGTGTTGAGAGGCAAATTAGCGCAGTGAGCGGAGGATTCTGACGAATGTGGAGGGTCAAATAGGGAGGGCGCAGCCGGGTCAGTAGACGGAGGAAGATATTTTGAGAAGATTCGTTCGGCGGAAGAGAATGTGGGCGCGGGAAGAGGAAAGATGGGAGAAAACGTTGAAGACGAGAATGACTGGGCGACAAGAAGGTAAGAGACGCGAAACCGCCCGAGAGATACGAATAAGACGAAGACGAAGAAGAGGTCGAGGGAGTATAGGAAGAGAGTAAACGGAACGACGATCTGGCGTTCGGGTCAGCTCTTTCGCATCTCTCTCTCGCTCTATCTCTCTCTGTCCTACTCTCCCTGCCTTTGTCTCTTTCTCGTTCTTCCCTCTAGCAGCTTTGCTCGTCTATCTGCATCACCCACGCCAACCTTTTTCCTTTGGCCTTGCGCCAGGTTCGAACGAGAGTTCTCTCGCGTTCTCCCCGGCTCGTTCCGTGAAAACGCGTCGAACGGAATAATTCCTGTATATTTACGTACGTGCGTGCGCAAGGTGCGATTGCATCGCATAGGAAGCAGGGAACAACTGTAAGTAAAATAGTACCGTCTATCGTTGTTTTTCAACGATTCGGTTACTAAGATACAGGAAGAGGGAGAACGAAAAAAACGAGAGCCAGCGCACTCGATGTGAAAAGACTCTATAGAACGTACAATGGACGCGATGTTAGATAAAAAAAAGGAAAGTCAATTCCCATAAATTACGAGTGAACGATAGCTTAACGAGCTCCAACTCGATAATTACCACGCCTACATTTAGCGCACTCGTATGCTATTGATCAGCAAATTTTGCATACGAGACTTTCTTCTTTTCAATGCCGATATGGTGAGATCAGTGCAAGGGTGTGTAAAAGCACTAAAAATGCACTTTTACGGCCAGGGGAGCCCAACAGACAACTACACAAGTCAGCAAAGAAAAATGAAAATTTTCTTGGTACCGCCTAAATTTGTATGATTTTTCGTAAACTGACTGCTGATGAGACCTGTACCAACCTATATTTCGAGTCACTACACAGGTTTTTCAGACAAATTTTAATTGAATAGTGAGTATCGTTAGCAGTTCACTTAAGAATTTTTCTTTGTTTAAAAAAAAAAATTGTATATTTTCTATATTTTTGGATTTTTTATATTTCTATATTTCTTTTAGATTATATTTCTCATATTTATATATTCCTATATTATTAAATATTATATTATACACTGCCGGCAAAAAGTTTGGGTACACTAGTCGACATTTCTTACCGCACTAAAAGGCGTTTTAAAGAGAACAAATTTACCTTTATTTTTTTTTATTCTCGATGAGTTTTTTTGCTGCGGTATCCTCTTTTAACGTGGCGATTTTTCGGCTATTTATTGGCCGTCGATAATGAACTGCAAAGTTTGTGGGAAATTTTTCCCTCGCTTTTTTCCATCGTAAACGTAAAGAGGATATCAAAACTTATATTTTTGCTTCTTCAGAAAATCTCGAACGATTTTTTTTCGCCCCAGTATTAAATTCTTAGCTAAACAGACATGTTTTAGAAAAAAAGGCGTTATGAAAATGTTGGATCCTTCGATGAAGACGTTTCCACCAAGGCATACAAATCATGGACGATAGGTCTCAGGGAAGATGAGATACACACACATGATGGCTGATTACGTTTGGAGTTTGATGCGAGACTGCCTCGACACGTGTCACTCAAGAAAATCACGCAAATGAAACTTACTCAATGTAAAAATATTTAATAAAACTTACATTTTTCAATAAAATTAGTTTTTATTTTAAAAATTGTATATATCCGTGCTCTTACGTATAATATCAATATTAAGGGGTTAGGCCACAGGCCATAAAATCATGTGCAAATTTAACAATTTTTTTTGTATAAAAAAGTGATTCACTCATAAAATTAATTACACATCTATTTAGTTTGACTATCAAGCTGCTAGAATTTTTTATCGCTGTACAAAACGGCGGACTACTAATATTTTATTTTGTTATCTTTTTTCCAATTGGCGTGACAAATAACTTCAACAATTTTTACTCGATTTACTTCAAATTTAAAAGTTATTTTCCTAGTTGCATTTCGCAGAGAAGAAGTACGTACGAAATTTCGGATTAATCGAAAACTTTTCATTTCACGAGCAGTTTATGAGCAGTTATAACGAAATTTTTCACTGAAATTCATTTCTTAACTTCAAATACCTACAACTTTTGAATAAAACAATCATTTTCAAATTCCATACGTAATTCTCTAGGTATTGTAATGTAGATTGACGAGCAATTTTGTTTTTTGTTCTAGGTGAAAAATTGTGTATGCTGAATGTCATGCCACGGAGCGCCTAAAAAAAGATAAAAGAAAATATTAGTAATCGACCATTTTGTACGTTGAAAGAAAAAAAATGCTAACAGCCTCATATTCATATTAAATTACTAGATGTGTAATTAATTTGATGAGTAAGACACTTTTTCATACGAAAAAAATTGTCAAATTCGCACATGATGTTATACCCGTTACTGTGGCCTAACCCCTTGAGTGTTAAAATAGGATCAGTATAGAGATGAAATTTAGAAAAAGTATACAACTTTGCGACACCAAATCGGCTGTTGAGCTGTTCTATTAATTGATATCCTCCTTGCATACGCGAGTGCCTCATTTGTATACGCCAAGTCAAATAGTTTGCTTACATCGGATAAAAATGGAATTTCATACTACCAGATTTTTGTTTGACATCTTTGACTCCCGGAAAAACTTGTTGTTTAACGCTGACCCAACTTTTTTCAAATTAAATAGAGTTATTCTAATCACTGTGAAGACATCATATATTGGAATTAGACGAATATTTTATTTCGTCAACGAAGAAACTTCGAATATAGGAAAACATTTATCATTGAATTTGATTATTTTTTCTTCCAGTCTGATAATGATATTTATTTCGTGAGCAAGAGTTTTTTGGTATTTGGTCTAACAGTTCCTCCAAGTCTCATTAATGTATTTGAAGACGTACATAATAATACAATTGCTTTAAGAAAATATAGTCAGCTGTGCCGAATTTGGTTAATTCAAATAAATCATTTCTGTCAGTGTCAATAAGCTGAGTTTCCGAAATAATTAGAAACTACCTAAACTAGAATAACATGTTAAGGGCCTACACCTAGTTGACATTTTTGGAAATATCGATCTTTTCTTTTCGGTGGATTCTCAAAATAGAACATTTAAAAAATCGTATCTGAAAATTTCAAATTGATGCTTTCGAAATTGCGGGCGTTACGGGCGTTTATAGGTACAATTCGCGAACCGGCGAAGGAATTTTGTTTCGGATACATGGCTTTTTTTTCATCGCCGAAAATCTTTTTTCAAAGTAACGTCACATTTGTTTGAAGAGCGGCCATTTTTTCAAAAATGAATATTCTATTAAATCCTTCGTCCAAGCACTAGGTAATTTCGTGCAAAAACTAAATGCGTTTGATTTTTTTTATTTCGCATGATTAATTTCCGAACAGCAGTGGTCATTGCGAAGGACGAAGGACGTCAAACAGGCGGTCGCACAAGCCATTTTATCTACCACATTTATAAACATTATTCAATACAAAAATTCTAAAAGATCCTCAAAACCATACCCTTTCATGTAAAAAATAGAAAATCTGCAGACGTATTCCAGAAAAAAAGATCACGAAAATTCCTTTTTTTTCCGGCCACGAGCTAGGTGTACCCCCCTTAATATTGCATGCGTGATATACAGAGACGGACGATAACCGAATAAGTGAGATCTATACACGGTATCGTACATTACGATTCCTTCCGGTCTTCGGAATCTTATTCGACGGGCGATGCACGAGATATATATTTTCGTTTCCTCCAGTAAGCGGAGGCTGCAATATCAGCGTGTCTACAGATCTTCGGGTTGAAATTCGTTGGATCGCGCGCGGGATCTACAACACGACTACAGATGATCGCCGGCACTTTCCGGCAGGTCTCGCGCGCGCGCGATCTCGTGGCCTATACTCGACAACCCTATTAAGGTACGTAAAGTATATTCGCGACGTTGAAGGTTGTTTTTCACCGTGGGTGTGGGCGCCGTTGAGGCTTCTCTATCGTTATTCCCGTCTTTTTCTAAATCCCCTTCGTTTTCTTCGGCTCTGTCACTCACTCACACACTCATTTACTCACTCACTCACTCACTCACTCACTCACTCACTCACTCACTCACTCACTCACTCACTCACTCACTCACTCACTCACTCACTCACTCACTCACTCACTCACTCACTCACTCACTCACTCACTCACTCACTCATTCACTCACCCACTCACCCACTCACTCACTCACTAACTAACTAACTCACCCACTCGGTCATTCACTCACTCACTCACTCACTCACTCACTCACTCACTCACTCACTCACTCACTCACTCACTCACTCACTCACTCACTCACTCACTCACTCACTCACTCACTCACTCACTCACTCACTCACTCACTCACTCACTCACTCACTCACTCACTCACGCACTCACTCACGCACTCCCTCACTCACTCACTCACTCCCTCACTCACTCACTCACTCACTCACTCACTCACTCACTCACTCACTCACTCACTCACTCACTCACTCACTCACTCACTCACTCACTCACTCATTCACTCACTCACTTATTCACTCACTCACTCACTCACTCACTCACTCACTCACTCACTCACTCACTCACTCACTCACTCACTCACTCTCTCTCTCTCTCTCTCTCTCTCTCTCTCTCTCTCTCTCTCTCTCTCTCTCTCTCTTTCTCTGCTGCTCGATAAACGCCATATGCGTACATATGGAGATGGCGCTCGCTGAGATCAAGGGATCTACGAAAAAAGCAAAATACACGATCCTCTCTTTGCGATCCACGGAAGATCGTGTCTTGGGCGAACCCACGTGGTTATGTATGTGGCGCACGTGTGGGTGGATAGAGAGCGAGAGAGAGAGGAGCATAGAGAATGTTGGAGGGACAGAGAGAAGGAGAGAGAGAGCGAGAGAGAGTGAGAGAGAGAGGGACAGAGAGAAAGAGGAGAGAGTTGGCGTGAAGCCAGAGGATCTCGTGGGAGGCTGACCAAGTCGATAGACTGACCTCAGCCTCTGACCTCTCCTGAAATAGAACCGAACGCACTCACACACGCGCAATCACGGATATAACACACATTTATCCACGTATATCGGGATTTCCGGAGACGTATGCCGTTCACTCCAACCACTTACGTGCAGGTTTAGAAATTGATGATTTATACAAATGTTGAAAATAGTATCAGTGCTCGAGAATGAGAATCCCCGAGAACGGTGTTGTAGTTTCAATACGAAAACTCTTCCTTTCTCGTTCTATTTCTTCATTTTCAATATTATCTACGACGTTTCCTGAAGATTCAGGTTGTAGATCACTAGCGAGGTCCCTAAGGAAGATTTGAGTCATTTTCGCAACCCGAAGGCCAGTGGAAAAAATAAGGCCCATGGAAAAAATGCACTGTATTCTTAAAATGCAGGCTTAGACATCATAGAAGTTGAGATGGGACGTTTTTATCATGAAGGGAAATAGTATTCAAGGGGGGCCTCATTACCTAGAAGCCCGAAAACCGCCAAATCCCGATTTTTTTTTCACCAACCGTTTTCACAGGAAAAATTTGGAATGTGTCGATTTTTTTTGGACTTCTAGGTAGATGTAGGGTATATGTACTATATATTGAGAGGCTTTAAAAAAATCACAAAAAAATCCAGAAAAACAACAAAAACATGGCCGCCGGCAGATAATGAAGTTTTTTTCGCCACGTTTGGCGGTGGACATTTCAGCTTAAACGGTCTTCTTATATGTAAAAACCAAACAAGTTAACAACAAACACGAGTCGTTGACGACGGTCGATTTTTAAAGTCGGGGCGAAGTTGAAATTCCGAATTTTGGATGATCCGAACGCTCAAAACTCCGGAAGAATACTACCCCGAAAGATGAAAACTTCGAATGAATTTTACCCGAAAGACCAAAACTCCGGAAATCTGAAGCTTTCAAATTCCGAAATTTGAATAATCAGAACGCTCAAAACTCCGAAAAAATACTACCCCGAAAGATAAAAACTCCGCAAGAGTCTTACACAAAAGACCAAAACTCCGAAAATCTGAACACTACCAAAATAATTTGGTTATGGATGTTTTAGGACTTTCAAAATTTTCAACAAATCGAGGAATTATTTCGGGATTTTTCTAAATTAAGAAGTGATTTTACGTTAAGTTTGAAATTTGTGTAAACAATGTTATACGTTCTACATCACAGTTGACTGTCAATGATTTGTCAAAGATTTATTTATGTCAAAGATATGTGCAAGATTTATTTACTTTATAAGAATATATATATATATTTTTTTTTACTCAATATATATATATATATTAATTTTCTCGATAAAAATAGCGAGAATTTGTTCAACATTCTAATATACATATATAAATATTCTAATAAAATCAAACTCATCGGAATACAGAATTTAAGGATGTTGAGTCCCTATGAAACATGTTAATGTTAATTGTTCAATAAATAGCTTCTTAATCGTCATGAAATTTTTACACGACCTCCTGAATACTTCATGTAAAAACATACCAAACTTTCAGAATTCTATCATCATTACTTCAACCTCCTTAAGGGTTGAAATAAAAAATGATAAGAAAATTCTGAAAATTTGGTATGTTTTTGTATGCAGTATTTAAGAGGTCGTGTTAAAATTTCACGACGATTAGGAAGCTCGTTGTTAAAAAATTAACATTTTGCTAAGAACAATTTTTAAAAGAAATTAAAAAAAATTTATCAATAAATTTCGTTTTGTTTCCGTTGCTTTCAGTATATTGTAGATATTATAAAATTGAGAGGTCAAAAAAAAAACTTATTGCAAAGTTACATCAGTTTCCATAAAACAACATTTAATTTGTGAATGTTAATTGTTCAATAACGAGCTTCCTAATTGTCGTGAAATTTTTCCACGACCTCTGAAATACTTCATACAAAAACATACCAAATTTTCAGAATTTTATCATCATTTGCGATTTGGGACTCAACATCCTTAACTTATATTGAGTTTTGCATTCCAACGAGGCAAAATTGAACATCATCTTCGACAGCAATCCCCAAGAACACATATAACCGTATGTTTATAGATTCCTAATGCCCGCTTCGTTCACGTTCCCTCTTGCGGTGTCTGGCTCGTTTTCTCGGCCTATAGTGGCACGAGATCATTTCTATTTCCGAGTTCACCTCTCTTCAACTCTTCAACTCCGAAAGTCGGTTTCCCTCCGATCCGAGTGTGAAATAACGCGCGTTACGTTATTCCGAATGGTGCAGCATAC